>CAWUFW010006252.1:0-600000 GCA_963921515.1 Calotriton arnoldi | reverse complement strand
AAAAATTTTTTTTTGTTTCATCACATCTATTATATTAATTATATTGCCTTCAAACACTGGATCTATCCCTCTCACTGTTTTACGTATATCTGATTGATATTCTTGGTATTTATTTATCCACTTTAGGTTTGTGGTTATTTCAGCTCTTCATGCTGATAATCACAATCTTTTCATTCTTCACATATTATCTAATTATCTACAGGTTTACAACTCCCTCTCTACTTATTTTATCCTTATTTTATTCTTTATTTTCAACTCAATACTCTAAGGGTTTAACAATGTGTTTCGCAATTATACTATAATGTTATGTTCTTTAATATTACTACGATATGTCTTCATATGAATTATAATAATTCTTCTGATTCTACATCTATCATTCGATGCATGAGCCTTATGATTAATGATAGGTCTATATTGTTTAGGTTTTTTTTCTCTTTCTTTTATTGATTACGTAATGCTAGTAATACTGTTTTTTTACTACCAAATTTACTGTTTACCTTTTCCCATACATATGATAAATATTCTCTGTATCAACTGATGCATTTTAAGATTGTTAATATTCCACCTCTCAATCAAATAGTTACTCTTATTGTTATTTAAAAAAAAAAAATTATTCACCTCTATGTATTATTTATTTATTTATTTATAAGCATATTACTCCTCTTTAATTCAAGAGATCATCCATAGGTTTTAATGTTACAGTATTACAATATATTGTTATATTTCCTATTAATAGTAAGAATACCTGTTATTATATACATTTTAAAGACATCTTTGGATTTATATTTGTCAATCATTGTTTCACTCTCCTGATGGGGCCCCTCCTCGTGGCGGAGGTCCATTAGTGTTTAGACCCATGGTTAAAAGTCCTGAGATCCCTTGTGCCATTTTATACTTGGCACTCTTTCCTCCCTACCTTTCCCTTTGTCATTTACACTACATACTATTCCTTCTGTTGAACACACCTCTAGCTATCTCTACGCATATATTCTTCCATCATCAAATAGCATCACCCATTTGATTCAATATTATTAATTACCCGATCTTTGTTACGGTCCAAGGTCCCCTTTTATCCTCTTTAACCTCTTACTTCCTTTTTTTTTTTTCTCTTTTTTTTTCTTTCCCTTCTTTTCTTTTCCTCTCCCTCCTTCTTTCTCGTATCTTATTTCTCTCTTTTCACATATACAGCAACATTATATCAATTTTTCCTAATTTACTACATCACGTTCTGGCTTCCTTATTAAATTTGTATCGCTAGTCTTTTTTTTTTTTTTCCTTTCTTTCTTTTCTATTCTTATCTGACATGGCCACTTCACATGATCTTAGAGTAATAACCTGGAATGTTCATGGATTGACACATTATAGTAAAAGAAAAAAGACACTCTCCTATTTACAGTACAAGCATGTGGATATAGCACTCCTTCAAGAAACCCACCTTGACGCTAAAGAGTCTGAAAAATTATGTAGAGACTGGGTGGGACGGGTTATACACAGCAGCATACAGAAGAGAACAGACCCAGATGCGACACCAACCCGCAAATGTGGAGTTGCGATTCTTATCCGTAAATCCTTACCAGTGACAGTCTTGAAATCATGGATAGATCCGGATGGACGATATGTCTTTGCCAAACTTTGCATCGGTGAAACACACATATGCGTTGGCTCCATTTACGCTCCCACGGGAGCAAAACGATCATTTCTCCTTCAACTAAATTGCCTTTTAACTGAAATAGGTGCTTCCCAGTTTCTTATCGGTGGAGATTGGAACCTAGTGCGTGATCCAGTCCTAGACAAAACAGGCCCTCTAGATAAGGCAAATGCGGCAGATAGGGCTTTAATGGATGATGTGGTGGCAGATAATGGTTTGGTAGACCATTGGCGACTTTCTCACCCGATGGATAAGTACTACACCTTCACTTCCCCTACGCACGGCACGCTCTCTCGCTTGGACTACTTTTTAATCTCCCAAAATGTAGTTCAAATAACACAGGACTCTCAGATACTGGAGGCAGCAATCTCTGATCATTCTCCAGTTCTACTTTCCTTACAAACTGGTTTATTTAAGCCAGGTCGCAAACCCTGGCATCTAAACATTCAACGTTATAGGGCACCCAAAAACAAACTTTTATTACAATCCCATTTTCAAGACTTTATGTCAGTCAATCAAGGGTCTGTTGACTCCAACAGAACTCTCTGGGCAGCGGCAAAAGCCACTATCCGTGGGCAGCTTATGAGAGATGCAGCTCAGTTTAATAAACAAAATGCTAAAAGGCAAAAAGAATTGGAGAAAGATATTGTGTCTTACACTCGCTTATATACACTTAATCCAACGATACCACATCGTAAGTCATTGGAAAAAGCTCGTATGGCTTTAAATAACCTTTTTACCTCTAAGGCAGAATACGCCCTACATAGAATGAAAGGGAGACATTATGAGCAGGGGGAAAAAGCGGGAAGATTATTAGCAGCCCAACTACGTCAGCAACAAGCAGCTATGGCTATACCGGCCATTAAGTCAATGAACGGTGTTACTCTAACTAAACCCCAAGATATTGTTAACGAATTTGCCCAGTATTATCAATCTCTTTACACTGCTGAAACTCAACTTGACACTGACAAATTGGATTCTTTCCTTACAAATGTAAACTTACCCTGTTTGTCAGATGAAGGTAGAATCTTATTGGAAGGTGAAATTACCAGGGAAGAAATATCGCGTGCAATTGCTGGCTTGCCATACCATAAGGCCCCAGGAGAAGATGGCTTTCCTGCAGAGTTTTATCGTTGGGCAGGAGTGGATGTGCTTGACTCTCTTTTACTCGCATTCCAAGAGGCAGAGCGTGAGGCCTCCTTGGGCCTTATATCTAATAAAGCTATTATTGCTGTGTTACCTAAACCTGGCAAAGATCCTTTATTATGTAGCAGCTATCGTCCCATATCTTTATTGAATTGCGACATCAAAATTCTAGCTAGCATTCTGGCCTCTCGCTTGCGTAAGGTTATCCCATCTCTCATACATTGTACCCAAGTAGGATTTGTTCCGGGGCGTTCCTCTAGGAACCATCTTCGCACTCTTGCCCACACACTATGGTATGCCAAGAATCTTCCTGATGACGCTTTGGCCTTGTCGCTTGACGCGGAAAAGGCGTTTGATCGGATTGAATGGGATTATCTTTTTAGGGTGTTACAAAAATTCGGCCTGGGAGATCAATTCATAAACAAAATCCGCTTGTTGTACAAAAATCCCTCGGCACAGGTAAATTGTGGGGGCTTTATCTCAGATCCATTCTCTATCAATCGAGGTACTCGTCAGGGCTGCCCCCTCTCCCCGTTACTCTTTCTTCTAGCCATGGAACCGTTAGCTGCCTCCTTAAGACAATATACCTATATTAAGGGCATTCCTCTTCCAACAGGTGAATCTAAAATGTATCTCTACGCAGATGATATTCTTCTTACACTCACAGATCTCTCCACCTCTTTACCATCTGTGTTAAAAATAATAGATGACTTTTCCTCCCTTTCTGGGTACAAAATTAATTGGAACAAAAGCTAAGCGCTGCCCATCTCGAACGGGACCACACTAGTAGCCATTCAAGGTT
This sequence comes from Calotriton arnoldi, assembly GCA_963921515.1. Classification (NCBI taxonomy): domain Eukaryota; kingdom Metazoa; phylum Chordata; class Amphibia; order Caudata; family Salamandridae; genus Calotriton; species Calotriton arnoldi. The sequence goes on along the minus strand of CAWUFW010006252.1, from coordinate 596,404 downwards.
TTCCCTTTCAATGGAAATTTTCTCATCTCAAATATTTGGGCATACTAGTGAACAAAGGTCTAGAGGGCATGGTTGCGGATAATCTCAATCCCCTCATTGCTCAAATGCAACGTGATTTTGAAAAATGGAAGGCATTGGGTCTCTCAATGTGGGGTAGGGTTCAAGCCGTGAAAATGGTTACTCTTTCTCGTTTTCTTTATGTCCTCGGCATGCTCCCTATTCAGGTCCCTTTAACCACGTTACGTTCAATTGATTCTAAGATAAAATCTTTTATATGGAACTCTGCCAAACCCCGTCTCTCAGCTTCAAAACTAAAGGCTCATCGCTCCTATGGAGGAATAGGTCTACCCTCAGTGGAACATTATGCTTTGGCATTACAGCTTTCCCAAATGTCATATATGCTTTCACATTCATCGGATGCGCCACAGTGGGTACATCTTGAACACTACCCTTCATTAACAAAAGCAGGTCTTTCTGTTTTATATGGCTCCGAATCTCGTCCCCGAGACTCCACTAATCCTATTTTGTCGGCTATGCGCGGTGCTTGGCAAAGGGCACACTGCTTACTGGGCTCACATCCTCGTCTCCATAGGAAAGCCCCATTATGGAATAATTCTGCAATTCGTATTAATAGAAAAGCAATATTTTGGCCTATTTGGGAAACAGCAGGTGTTTCCACCCTAGATCAACTTTTTTCAAACGGTGATATTAAATCATTTGTCCAACTACAGGAAGAATTTCATCTGCCTGATATACAACTTTCAAAATACAACCAGTTACGACAATCCTTACGAAGAAGTCTAGGACCTCCACCATGGCTCCTGCCCGACTCACCAATTGTGACATATCTCCACACTTGGGGTAAGATGAAAGGAGCTACATCTGGCTTTTACCAAACTCTCACTTCGCATCTTTTTTCTCAACCCTTATCGCAAACTTTACGTACTAAATGGCAAAACTTATTATCAGTCTCTTATACCGATGACGAATGGTCTGACATTCTTAGAAATCTCAATAAGGGTGCACGTGAAGCACGATTGAAATTTTGCTTATTCAAGATTTTACATGATTGGCACTGGTCACCCACAAAACTGCATAAAGCTGGCTTGCTTCCCCATTCTAACTGTTGGAGATGTGATAGTTCGTCTTGTAACATTTCTCATATCATCTGTGGATGTCCTGTGATCCAACCCTTTTGGAATTATATAGGTAAAACCTTACGTTCCACGATGCCTCTACAAACTCCACTCTCGCATGCTACCATTCTGCTGCATGACACACGTCAATCACAATCACTTTCTAAGCCACAAGCCCGACTTTTACACACAGCCTTAGCTACAGCCAAAATTTGTATATTACGGCAATGGAAATCGCCTCAACCACCATCACAAGAAACTTGGATGGTAGCCATGATCCAAACAGCTTCATACGAACGTATTATATACAACATACAGGATCAATCTGATCTCTTTCTTAGAATATGGTCACCTTTTCTAGCTGCAAATACCGATGCTAACGTTAATGACCCATCTACGCAGTAATTTAATTTCTTTCTCTTTCCTCTTATTCTCATTCATTATTCATTATTGGTGGTTATAAATCTTAATACATATTATATTTATCTACTATCTGTTGTTGTTTTTTAATAGCAACTCACCAGAGCCTTTACATGTAATTCTGTATCTTTTAATATATATATTTATACATGTGTGTTTCTCTGCTTAAACTTTCATTCTGCACAATATACCTATTGTCTTCATTTATTGTTTACACACTTCTCTATATTATCCATTTCATTCTCTTTTTCTATCCTTATCTCGTTATTTCTTTTCCTACTTCTTCTCCCTTGGCTCCGTAACAATATATTCATATACCTGTAATATAATGTAATTTATTTAATTTTATTTATGTCAAAGAATGTTACTCTGTCTCTTTCTTTAAATCAGCATAATTACTTTATGTTATGGTAAGTATTTATCGTATCTTATCTTACCTTATTTTATCTATCTCTTAGAATGTCCTCTCATACATTTATATTTATGTACATCAAATGAAATTACTTAATCCTTATATTCATCTTTTATCTATTCGCATTGCTTTCCTAGAGTGTCTTTTCCCTTGGAACATACTCATATTGTATTATGCTTCATATTTGTACATTTTTCACTTATCGATCTTCTTTGTGATCCCTTCTTTCCTTCCCTTTCTCTTCCCCTCTTCCCTTAATTCCATCTTTTATGGCCTCAATACAAATCCAAATATTTGTCTTTGCATTTATATGTTTATGTATTTATTACATTATATAATATGATTAATTATTCAGAAAGTTTTACTATATGCTTATATATAACAATGTTCTTATATATTTATTGTATGATAATGCATACAGTTATTATATTATATGTATTTTTTCTATTTATAAATTTCAATAAAAAATTTAAACACAAAAAAGAAAAATCAATAAATGCAGCGTAAAGTGGCTGTGCTTTTCCTTACGCAGAGTTCAAGAATAGTTTGTGAAGTAGTATGTTCTTCAGGCAAAACAGCGGGCAGGTTATATTCATCAATTAAAGTTTGGTCCCGCTTAAAGCAAAATTCGGTGGACTCAAGACTGAACAGGGTTTTGTGGCAAGAACTAGAGAAAGGGGCAAACTTATCATATACATGCTATTTGCACAATGTGCTTAAATCCACTTGCACCTTAGATCTCTGGAACAAAGATTTGACCTTTGCAACATTTAAGTCAACACTAAACAAAGCCGCAAAACTTTACTCTCTTTTGCTAGACAAAAGTATTTTTAGCTAGAGATCCCATTCTTGGACAGTACTCAACAGTCTGAAGGTAGAGCTGCTTGCTAATTGCCCATTACGCTTGATGCTGCTAAATAATTCTATGCCGAATTTTGATCGATTTTAAACGATCTGTTTTATACTTTTTAACACAGTTTCATACTTTTTTTTTTTTAAACGTGTACGCTTGTTTGATTTTACGGGCACTACTCACCTGGTATCAGGACTGTCTCTTCCAACTCCCCGGTCCGCCGCAGCTCTTTGGTGCTGATTGAGTGGAGGGAGGGAAGCCGGTTGTTACAATTGCTCGCTCTCCATTTCTGGCACACAGGGAGTTTGGCGCTCTAGTTGCAGGGCTCTTTCGGCCTCCTTCTGGATAAAAGCACAGCATGGCGCCGTCGCACAGCCCGTCTGAAGGTAGTGCTGCTTACTAATTGCCCCTTACGCTTGATGCTGCTAAATAATTTTATGCCGAAATTTGATTGATTTTAAACGATCTGTTTTATACTTTTTCACACTGTTTCATACTTTTTAAAAAAAATGTGTACAGCTTGTTTGATTTTACGGGCACTACTCATGTCGTATCAGGACTGTCTCTTCCAACTCCCCGGTCGGCCGCAGCTCTTTGGTGCTGATTGAGTGGAGGGAGAGAAGACAGTTGTTACAAATTGCTCGCACTCCATTTCCGGCACACAGGGAGGTTGGCGCTGTAGTTGCAGGGCTCTTCCGGGCTCTTCCGGCTCCTTCTGGATAAAAGCACAGCATAGCGCCGTTGCGCAGGGGACACGCGCAGGGGACACGCGCAGGGGACACGCGCAGGGGACGCGCGCAGCGGGCGCGCCACCAGCGTGCCAAAGGCAAGCCCGTCTGCACCCGTCCGCGCCTGGACCGCGCCCAGCGACAGGACCCCTGGCCCGCTCATTCAAGGTAAGCGGCAATGTGTAGCTTCCTACACCAGCACGGAACTGGGTGCCTTTAACAAACGTGATAAACTGTTTGAGCACGTTTGTGCTCGCCTAAATCCTGCGAACCTCCCCGATAGGGCCAAAGTTCTTTGCCCCACCTGTGGATTCGTATTGGAGGCCCAAGATTGGGTACAGTCAAACCTGGTACAAACTATGTCCAGCAAAACTCAGCCTAAAAAGTATAAGGATAATGACAAGGTTCACTCGGCCCTCATCAATCCACGTTCCCTCTTAAAGCACAAATATGAAATAGCGGAGTTTATAGACAACTATCATCTTGATCTCTTATTTATTACGGAAACGTGGGCCGACCCCTCAGCGGGCCCAGACTTCTGTATTGTCACTCCTGACGGCTTCTCTGTACACAGATGCGACAGACTAAAGAAAAGAGGGGGAGGTTTGGCTCTCATACACCGAAATGATTTACTGGTAAAGATAAATATGGTTTCCTCCACGGTATGTGAGGCATTCAATTTCAACATAACGCTTTCCAATCATCAATCTTTTAAGGGGATCCTCCTATACCGCCCACCAGGCCCCAGGGGAGACTTCTTATCATTGGTAGGAAACCTACTGGAACCCGTCGCTGGTGAATCTAGTTATACCATTCTAGGGGATTTTAATTTTCATTTGGAAGCCACCGAGGACAAGGATTCGGTATCCCTTACCTCGGAGCTAGAGGCAATAGGACTCTTTCAAAGAGTCAGTGGCCCTACCCATTCGGCCGGTCACACGTTGGATGGCCTTTTTACGAATAATGAGCAGATCTCAGTAAATGAGATCCTTCCTCTGACGTGGTCCGACCACCATGCAGTACTATTCGATATTGGTATTCTGCATCCTACGTCCTCATACACCAGTTTAGTCCCCCCTAAACAGTTTAAGGGTTGGAGTGGTATAGATCAGGCCCTTCTTAACCCCTTTGCTGCAAGGCATTTCCCCCCCGTGCTAAGCCTTTTTTTTGGCTATTTGGGGTAGCTCGCGCTTAGGCCCCTGTCATTTTTTGACCACAAGGTATGGACACCAAATTTGCGTCCTTTTCTTCCAACATCACGGGGATTCTAAAGGTACCCAGGGTTTGTGGATTCCCCTGGAGGGGACCCAGAAATTAACCAAAATACAGCTAAATCTTGGGCCTGATTCACAAAAGTAATCTGAGACAAAATCCTAACTTTACGACTTTCGGTATTCACAAAAGGCATTTAGTAGTAGTAAAGTTAGGATTTTTTCTTAAATTTGTCTTAAGTTTTGGTCTTAAGACAAAATCCTAACTTAAGTTTAACTTAAGTTAGGATTTTGTCTTAAGACCAACACTAAAGACAAACTTAAGACAAAATCCTAACTTTACTACTCCTAAATGCCTTTTGTGATACCGAAAGTCGTAAAGTTAGGATTTTGTCTCAGATTACTTTTGTGAATCGGGCAGCTTGTTTTTTGGGAGAAAAAGGGGAAAAAAGTGCTGCAAATGAAAGCGTTGTTTTCCCTGCAAATGGTATCAACAAAGGGTTTGTGGGGCTGAAATCACCATTTTCACAGCTTTCAGGAACTGACAGACTTTTGTCAGAAAACCAACATTTTTTTACAGTTTTGGCATTTTACTGGGACACAGCCTATTTTTGCTATTTTGTGTGCTTTCAACCTTCTTCCAGTTAATGGTAGAAATGGGTATGAAAGCAATAATGGATCCTGGAAAGCTATACATTTTAGAAAAGTAGACACAATTCTGAATTCAGCAAGGGGTCATTTATGTAGATCCTTCAAGGTTTCTTCATAGAAACTAACAGTTAAAATTAGGAAAAATTGAAAATGAGTTGAAAAAAACAGCCATTTGTGCCAACGTTTTCACCTGTAACTTCTTCTAATTATGACAGATGTTTGAAAGCAATATACCGTTACATCCGCTGGACCTTTCTGGTTGTGGGGATATATAGGACTTGTAGGTTCACCAAGAACCCGACGAACCCAGAGCCAATAACTGAGCAGCATCTTGCAATGGTTTTGTATTATTTACCGGGTATATAGCAATTCATTTGGGAAAATATATACAGTGAAAAATAGGGATGAAAGACACCTATGTATTTCTGAAATTGGAACAAAATATAGAGTTTAGAAACAGTAGCTATTTGCACATTTCCAAAATTGTTAGTACCCATACTAGCATGAGAATTATAGGACATTTTTCAAAGTGACTTCTTTTTTACACATTGTCTTTCATTTGGAAGGCAGAAATGCATAGAAAGTCAAAAGGTAATAACAGTTGCTCTACAATTCTGTGTTACCCTAAGTCTCCCGATAAAAATGGTACCTCACTTGTGTGGGTAGCCCTAGTGCCCGCGACAGGAAACGGCCCAAAACGCAATGTGGACACACCACATTTTCACAGTGAAAACGGACCCTTTTTTTGCAAAGTGCATAGCTGTAGATTTTGAACCCTAGCTCTGCTGGCATCTAGGGAAACCTAGCAAACCTACACATTTTTGAAAACTAGATACCCAGGGGAATACAGGATGGGGTGACTTGTCTGGCTCTCACCAGGTTCTGTTACCCAGAATCCCTTGCAAACCTCACTTTGTCAAGAAAACACACATTTTCCTCACATTTATGTGGTGGAAAGTTCTGGAATCTGCGTGGATCCACAAAATTCCACTCACCCCGCATTCCCCAAAGTCTTCCGAGAAAAATGGTACCTAACTTGTGTGGTTAGGCCTAGTGCCCGCGACAGGAAATGGTCCAAAACACAACATGGTACACACCACATTTTCACAGTGAAAACTGACACTTATTTTGCAAAGTGCCTAGCTGTATATTTTGAACCCTAGATCTGCTTGCACCTAGGGAAACCTAGCAAACCTATACATTTTTGAAAACTAGACACCCAGGGGAATACAGGATGGGGTGACTTGTCTGGCTCTCACCAGGTTCTTTTACCCAGAATCCCTTGCAAACCTTAAACTTTTTAAAAAACAACACTATTTCCTCACATTTCTGTGGGGGAAAGTTCCGGAATCTGTGTGGATCCACACAATTCGCACCCACCCTGCATTCCCCAAAGTCTTCCGAGAATAATGGTACCTCACTTGTGTGGGTAGGCCTAGTGCCCGCGATAGGAAACAGCCCAAAACGCAACGTGGACACACCACATTTTCACAGTGAAAACTGACCCTTTTTTTGCAAAGTGCCTAGCTGTGGATTTTGAACCCTAACTCTGCCGGCACCTAGAAAAACCTAGCAAACCTATACATTTTTTAAAACTATACACCTAGGGGAATCCAGGATGGGGTGACTTGTCTGGCTCTCACCAGGTTCTGTTACCCAGAATCCCTTCCAAACCTCAAACTTTGTTTAAAAAAAAACATATTTTCTTCACATTTGTGTGGTGGAAAGTTCTGGATTCCCCTTAGTGTATAGTCTTCAAAAATATACAGGTTTGCTATGTTTCCCTAGGTGCCGGCTGAGCTAGGACCCAAAATCCACAGGTAGGCACATTCTGAAAAAAAGTCAGTGCCTTGTGAGCTTTCTGCCGCCCTGGGGAGGGGGGAAATCATGGGCTATTGCCCCGATATGCCCCAGAGGGGGGCAGAAAGACTGTGGCTATTCTTTTGGGGGGGTGGGGGCATTGGGATGCCCATTCTGGGCAGCCTCTACGTATAAAAAAGCCAGCATAATCGTTGGTGCAAAGTGGGCTCTCTGCCCCCCCCCGGTGGGGCAGATCAGGGGCTACTGCCCCCATCTGCCTCCGGGGGGGGCAGAAAGACTGTGGCATTTTTTTGAGTGGGGTGGGGTCATTGGCATGCCCATTCTGGGCAGCCCCCACCCCGAACTTTGGAGAAAAAAAATCCCTTGTGGCTAGTGGGCTTTCTGCCCCCCCAGGGGGGCAGATGAGGGGCTATTGCCCCATTTGCCTCCCAGAGGGGGGCAGAAAGACTGTAGCATTTCTTTTTGGGGTAGGGGCATTGACATGCCCTTTCTGGGCAGCCCCCAACCCTGCCTATATAAAAAAAAATCTCTGGCGCTTAGTGGGCTTTCTGCCCCCAATGAGGGCAGATCAGGCGCTATTGACCCCATCTGCCTCCTGGGGGGGCAGAAAGTCTTTTGTTTTCTTTGGGGGGTAGGGTGGGGGCATTTGCATGCCCATTCTGGGCAGCCCCTACCCCGGGCCTATAAAAAAATAATCCCTGGCATCTAGGGTGCTTTCTGCCCCCCCGGGGGGGGCAAAAGACTGGATATTTGTGGGGGGAGGGGTGGGGGCATTGGCATGCCCATCTTGGGCAACCCCCACCCCTAAATTCATTGGGGGAAAAAACACTGGTGTCTAGTGGGCTTTCTGCTCCCCTGGGGGGCAGATTGGGGGCTACTTCCCCATCTGCCCCCCCAGGGGGGGCAGAAAGACTGTACTTTGAGGGGGTGGGGGCATTGGCATGCCCATATTGGGCAGCCCTCACCTCTAATTTGCATTAGAAAGAAAATCCCTGGTATCTAGTGGGCTTTCTGCCCCCCAGGGGGGGCAGAAAGACTGTCATTTTTTGGCATGGGGTGGGGTTATTGGCATGCCCATATTGGGCAGCCCCCACCCCTAATTCAAATTAGAAAAAAATCCCTGGTATCTAGTGGGCTTTTACCCCCCCGGGGGGGCAGAAAGCCTGAATTTGCCAAATTGAATATGGGGGAGCAAAAGCCCTTGCCCAAGGGGCCGCTCCCCCCTCCCTGGTGCCTTGTGGGTGGATCCCTGCTTTTGGGATCGCCTTCCTGGGGCGATCCCCAAGCAGGGATCCACTAGGGAGGGGTACCATTGGAAAGGGGAGAGTCTCCCCTTTCGAACAATACCTCTCCTGACTTTCTACGTGCTCAGGGGGCTGAGATAGCCCCCTGAGCACTTAGAAAGTGAAACTGAAATGAGCCTCTTGGGTCATTTCAGTTTCAGTTTCACTGAAATGACGTCAGCACGATGTGCGCGCTGATCGTCATTTCAGGGAAACAGAGCAGACAGCCTTGGGAGCTGGGGAAGCTCTTCCTCAGCTCCCGAGGCTGTTGGGGGGGTAAAGGGAATCCCTCTGGTGCCCGCACCAGAGGGATTCCCTGTGTCATGTGCGAGGACGGCCATGGGCCGTCCAACGCAAATGAGCACTGGTCCGTCCTCTTTAGCACCAGTGCTAAAGGGGATGGACCCTAATAGGGGACGCGGCTAATTAATTTGCAGTATATTTGAGCCCTTTTTGTTACTCAGCAATATTATGCCTCCTTTGCAAGAATTTGGAACAAAAGCCTTATTATAGCAACAAGCAAATAAGGGACCTAAAAATGCACCTAAACTTTAGGATCAAAACCCATCTGGACATTGAGCCATTGCTTGCCTGCTTTCCAAAATCAGGAGTGAAGGCTGACGTCCTATTAGGGGTCATTTTATAATCCCCTCCTCAGAGAACTATTTCACACCATTCCCTGAATGGAGTGCTGATATATAATTAATCCAGTCTTCTTCTTGAATGGAAGCTGTAGACGTACACATTTTAGCTCAGGGATCTCCAACCTTTTCTGTAATAAGAGCTAGTTATGTCCAATGAAAAGCCTCCTCAGCCACTAATATTATTAGAGATGTAATAGTAATCACGTAAGACAAGGTGACATTAGTGGCCACCAACTGCAAGATTGCCAGTAGTGATTGCCTCTTTGCATTAGACATGGTTCTCAGCAATAATGTAAAAACTGCTTTTTTAATGTGGAATGCCTCTACATTCAGCCATCATAACAGCGCACATAACAGCCATCATTTTAATGCCACTAGCACCAAGTTAATAATATTAGTAATAAGGGCTCCCCAAAATCGTTTTTATAACTCAAATATCAGCTTCAAATATATATTAGAAATTTAACCATTTTCCCCAAACATTAACTTATGACTAGGCCTGATCGGTAGACTCAGCTCCACAGGTGGAGTTCACGGAGTTTTGCCACTCTGCGCTCCGCTTGGAGCGCAAAGTTTGGCAAACACTCTGCCTATGCCGCGTGGCCGAGTTTACGGCGCTCCATCATGCTTTTTTTATTGGCAGTCCTGGTACTTATTCTGATGTACTCTAAAGCGGGGCTTCCCTTGCTGTGCAGAAAAAGGTGGAGGGCTTTGGTGTTGCCTTCAGCTATTCTTCATAAAAAAGAACATTGCTGTACATCATAAACCAGCTGGAATACAACAGAATAACCTGAAACAGCATAGTGTTTCGTGGTTCTCCTTTGCCTTGTTCTCACACCTATTCCTGCCTTTGGGGTCCATCACGGCCCTTCCATCACATGGTTATATTTTTTTTGCATTGCACCCATGTGCCGGCACACAGGCAAGTCACTGTTCCTTCCCTGCCTAACGAACTTCACTGTTTCAGGTGCGTTTGTGGCTCCGCCTCCTTTGTGTCACCATCCCTGGGCAATCCTCACACTAGAGACCACTGCCGTGATCGCAGCAGGACCCCCAACAGCCCTCTCTTCTGCCCTCTATTTTGTTGTGTCTCAAGCAGCCTGTTTCATCCTCCAGTCATCAGTCCTTTTCAGTGAACTTTGAAACAGGCAGACCAAGTGTTCCATGGTGGCATCCTACCTCCCTTGTGGTAGGTGCATGCGGTGGCCCCGTGGAGCCTCATATGACCTTGTGCTGGTCCCATATTGAGCACAGTCCCTTGCTTGCCTCACCACCGCCAGTGCTCTAATTTCTAGATTTAGAATGTTACTCTCCAATGCCAACTCTCTGCAATGGCAACAGTTTCGAGAGAGCCAACCGCAGTCCTGTCCTCACCAGCAGATCACTTTCAAGCCTTGTGTCTACCCCTGTATCCTTTGTAAATCTTTATTAGAAAGCTAGGGTGTGCATATTAGCAGAAACTAGGGGAGAGTGAGTAGCCTTTAGGCTGGAAGAGGTTGGGACTGGAGTCATTTCAACTTTATGGCATAAGCCTCCAGGCATTAGCTTTTAAATCCTAGAGTGGGGACATTTTTATTTCACCTTTCTTTTAGCAACAGACTACTTCTGCCTTCCTTTTAACAGAGGTTTGCCTGACACTTCTGAATGGAGGTTCGCCTGATGTAGAAGCCAGAAGTGACCTTGGCTTTGTTCGATGCCATTCAAATTAATTGTGAAAGAAGTTGTCCAGATACACAACATCATTGAGCCTTAGCATTTATATTATTCACAATCGCCAGCCCACATTAATAATGGAACAGTGTCATCTAGTGGCATGATCTATCCTTATACCTTGAATCTGAAAAGGAATAGGTGGAATGTGGTACAAAAAATACTGCGTCCTCTTGCGGAACTCCGTGGAATCTTGTGGAGTTTTTCGATAACTCTGCAGAATCCGCGAGTTCCACCCAGGCCTACTTATGAGTTCTGTGTACACAATTTCAACTTGAAAACATGATTTTCAGTGTAGTATACATATATTGATTCAACCAAGCAAACACTTCTAATTTAGTTCACTATGCTGCACACAGGAGAGCTACTTACAGGTAGCTGGAGAGCTACTGGTAGCTCATAAGCTACTCTTTGGAGAAGCCTGCTCTAGAAACTGAATACCAATGAACTTCTGCTCAACTTTCCTTTATACTTTGATTTGACCAAACTAATATCAGACTCAACAGAGCATCTTAAAGAATTCCCTGGAACTTTCTTTATTGAGACAGTGTCAACAAAACCTAGACTTCATCATTCATAATATAATTAAATATCTCCCTCAGAATCTTCTTTGAACAGTTTTACAAGTTAATCATGCAAGTTAGTATAGGAATACTCCAACAAATATGCACATTGAACATAAAAATAAATTGTAATCACGTAAGTCTATTGAAAGTAATATCATGTAAATAAATAAAGCAATGGAAAATAAACCAGTTGAAATGATTGCAAAATCTATCACCTTTCAAGCCTTTCTGAATGACCACAGTTGGAATATTTATCTCCCATTTAAAATTACACAGCTCAAGTTAGTTAATTCCAATAGTATGCTGTTTCTCATCTCTATGATGAATATCACTTATCTCTGCAAACCCTTTCTCAAAGTATTATTATTCACTCTCCCTGGGGTAAGTAAATGTTACAAAGTAAAATTTGTTTAGATGCACTTACTGTACAGCTTAGTATCACAGTAACTAACCCCAGGCAGAATCCTGAGCACAGGCTATATCAGAAGTTGAGGCACTCATAGGTGCTACCACAGATCTCCCGCTCCCAGTTAATATCACTGTTAAATCTGATACTCTAAAAGTTGAAAAGATCGCAGGGGCGTCTTTACCCTTCATGTGGATAGGTACATTTTACTTGCAGTTGATTCACATCCTAATAAGTAATTAACTAAACCTAATGAAGGAGATCGTATGAATTCAGTACATTTCAGGTGTGATGAATCTAAATTGGGCAACAGCAAATGTATCATTCATATATATTTAAGGGATCAGTGACATAATATTGATCCAACAATCGAGAACCACAAATATCAGAAATTAAATGGATCGCCACCGCCCGACCGGCGGTGGCGATCCGCCTGACATCTTTCCCCGCCCGCCCTCCATTTACCCCCCGCCATATTACAATGGCGGGGGGACAGCGGCGGACGGAAAGACCGTCCGCCGCATTTCCGCAGGAAGGTAATCGTTACGATTGCCTGCCGGGCGGAACTCGGGCCTAATATGGTGGCGGTGTCTGGAAGACACCGCCATCCATATTAGGATGCCTGGCGGTGAAGGCCTTTCCATGGTGGCATCGCCGCCATGGAAAGGCATGCAGGAATTGCTTTGGGGGCCCGTTACGGGCCCCCGGGTGGGTGGCTGCACTTGGGGGGTACCTATGGTACCCCCCTACATTGGCATGCACAAGGTGGCAGGCACCGCGCGGTGCCTGTCACGTTGTGCATGCCAATGCACTGCATGCATTTTCTACATTGCGGCGGGTGCTGCTGACAGCACCGCCCGCCGCAATGTAAACAATGCGGGATGCGACCGCCACGGTGGCGGTCGCATACTAATGGGCACAGCGGGACCGCCGCACCTCTGGAGGTCGGTCCCGTTTACCGTTACGGTGGCGGGCGAACTTTGTCTGCCCGCCATCGTAATGTGCCCCTAAGATATCGACTCCGTATACATAACTATAATAATTACTCATATCGAGCACACAAATATCGTTAACAAAAATATCAAACTTTACATATATCGATAACAAAATTATCAGAAACACAAATATCGTTACTTATAAATAAACATATACCATGTCAAAAATAATCGATCACAATACCAACTACAAAATTATAGAAAAACTAACATAAATTCAATAGAAAACACCAAAAACCCTATTTTTACATAGACTAATTACTTTAAAAAATCCTAAACTTATTGCAAACATCTATAATTAAATTAAAATATATTACATCCCCCAAAAATTAAACATTAACCCCATAAAAATAGTACACCTATAAAATGTACAAGTACACCTAAAACATTATTATGAACCATAAAGATTTGAATACAAATAACAATATAAAATATATTAAAACAAATAAATTCATATTTAAATAAATACAATTATATATATAATACTACTAAAAGAAAACATAAATTTGCATTTACCAAACAACCATTTAACTGATAACAAAATTGCACTAAACCAGCCAATAAAATAACACTATAAACAACTTTAACCAATCAAACTCAAGCAATTAAACAAACAATATAAAAAGGCACACTAATTAAAGCAAATAATGACTTCAAAAACAACAAACACTGCAAGAGGAGGAAACTCACTACAAACAATTATAGAAGAAAATATACACCTCTACAACTACATATCCAAGTAAGTAATACTTATATTTAAACTAAACATTAAATATTACTAAACTTTAAAAATGTTTATTAATAAGTAAATAGTAACACAATCTGTAAAGTTTAGCATTTTACACAGACTATCTGAAAGAAAAGAAAACAACTTCCAAACCAACAAGCTACAACAAAATCTCAACTTTAACAACGCATCAATATTGTAAAATAAAGTGAGAATACATAAATAAATTAGAAACTCACCCAAACAGTGCCCAAAAACAAACCCAACTCCCTAAACCTCGACAAACTAGCAAAAAATACCAATTTAACTTACTTTTTTTGCCCTTACAACAGAAAACAAACATCTGCTCCACATTTAAACGAGCTGAAAGGAAAAGCTACAAAACCATGCAAAACATCTCAACAAAACATATAAATAAGTAATTAAAATAAAATTAACTTCATTTCTAAATATATTAATAACTTACAAGCAAAATGTAACTATATTATATATTTATATGATTAAACTACTACAGAAATAATGACAGAAGGAGCCACATTTATCACTTCACAAAAAGGAAAGCAATTATTGAGTCATATGGTCTACACCTACAGCAAAGAAAGTGCTTTGACAGAAGCTATGAACTGGAAATGTACTAAATATTATTCTAATGCATTCTATGAAAGGGCAACTACAAAAGAAAATGTGTAATTAATGTAAAAGAGCACAACCACCCCCCAAATGTTACAGAAATAGTAGTGAGAGAAATTTTGCAAGACTTAAGAGAGTCAAGCACTAGTTCTCAGGACCCAAAACCAAAATCCTTGAAGACATACTACCCAAAGTCCCTGAACACATAACAGGCCAACTACCATCTATTCCCACTTTAAAACGTCTAATTACACACACTAAAAAAGCCACCAGAGACACCCCTCTTGCTCCTAGAAGGTACCAGGACACAGACATATCAGACAATTTAATAATTACACATAAAGAGAAAACCCTTTCTTTTGTACGACAATAAAGACAATGAAAAATGGATGCTAATCTTTCCACGGCAAACAACTCAATGAAACTTACCCAATGCCAATCCTGGATGATGGATGGGACATCTAAAAGGTGTCCCAAACCATTTACTCAGATATACACCATACATGGTGAATATCAAAAGACCAGTTTTTTTTATATATAGCGCAAACTCGACCTGAAGATATTAGGTATCAGAGCGCTTTACATGCGCACCAGTTTCGTTACAGATGAACACATTCATTTCTGTTAGGCACGGGGAGATTAAGTTATTTGCCCAGAATCACAGGATGCTGAGCGTCCCTGCTGAGACTCAAACCTGGTTCCGCAGCTTCGAGGTCGACCACTCTAGCCGTAAGGCTACATCCTCTCCCCAGTATCCCTTTCATATATGCTTTACTCCCTAATAAACAAAGCAGCAGCTACTATGAACTCCTAAACGATATCAAACAACAAACGAATAACTACTACCCCCAAAAATAATCATAGACTTTGAACACGCTATGATTCAAACAATGCTAAAAATATACCCTCACACTGCCATACAAGGCTGTTACTATCACTTTAATCAAATCGTAACCTGATTTACCCCCCCGCCATATTATAATGGCGGGGGTATCGCAGCAGACGCAAAGAGCGTCCGCCGCATTTCTGTCGGTCGGCAATCGTTCTGATTGCAGGCCGGGCGGAACTGGGGCACAATATGGTGGCGGTGCCTAGCAGGCACCGCCATCCATATTATGATGCATGGTTTCAAAGGCCTTTCCATGGCAAAAGGCTGGCGGGGATGTGCTTTGGGGGCCCGTTGCGGGCCCCCAGGGGGGTTGGGGGGTGCACTTGGGGGGTACCCATGGTACCCCCCTCCATTTCCATGCACAAGGTGGCAGGCACCGCGCGGTGCCTGCCACGTTGTGCATGGAAATGCACAACATGGCAATTTGGCATTGCGGCGGGTGCTGCTTACAGCAGCACCCGCCGCAATGTCAAATATGCGGAATGCGACCGCCAGGGTGGCGGTCGCATCCTAATTAGCGGTGCGGGACCGCCGCACGTCTGGCGGCCGGTCCCAACACCGCGAGGATGGCGGGCGGACTCAGGTCCGCCCCCAATCCTAATAGGCCCCTAAGTGCCTGATTACATGTTAGGCGGATCGTGAACCGAGATTGTTGGATTGCCTTTGCAAAGACCGCTGTTGAACCACCAACACATCCGCCAACCACCGCTGTGGCGGTCGGGGAAGAGCAGCTGCCGTAGGGCGGTATTGAGCAGTCTGAAGGTCAGCGGAAACAAAGGATTTGGGGGGGGGCGCACTCACCCCTTTCCTATTCTTCCCATCAGAGTTCGACGTTGACCCCTTTCTTCAGGTCCCCCCTTCACAGCAGCATCTTTACCCCGAAGAATACGACCTTGTTTGCTGCGATAAACAGCTAAGTCCTTTTTGTACCATATACACATTGCCTGGACTGCCCACATATGGCCGAACTCCGGCAATAAGTAGGTGGTATTTTTTCACATGTATCATGCATATGTGTGCATTCGACACATATGAAGTCAGAATGCTCACACAGGCATTGATATACACGGAAAACCAATCACCACCTCCGCAAGACCTCCGCAGCCACACCGCGTGCACCACGGTCAACTTGTAATACGGCGGTGGGAAGACCTCTGGCACTGTGGTCTTCTAGAGGCCGCGGTGGTCGGGTGGTCAGGCGGTTGGACCGCCGAACTCACGATCAGGCCCTAAGTTCCAAATATGCCACTAACAGCCAATTCGCCTTCGAAGTGAAAAAAATTATTGCACTAGCCTACGTCCCTGTCACAGAGGAAGTCTACCACTATAACTTACTAATTGAAAGCCTTTTCTACCAACAAAATGAAGACAAACTATCCCCTAATGGACTATTTCAAAGATACATGTGTTGGCACACTGCATCGGTTAGGACACAGACGCCAAGCACAATTCCGGGTACCGTGGTGGAATGTCTACAACAGCACCCTGGCACAGGAAGCCAAAAAAAAGCCTTAAAAATGGGGCTACGGCATGGCCGCACAGCGCCCGCACGTAGCGGACACACTGCTACACACCGAAGGCACGCCAAAGGCAAGCCTGTCTGCGCCTGAACGGGACCAGGGGCCAGGAACCCTGTTCCTTTTGTATCAGAACCTTGCTGTCACCACTACTACTCCAGGGAAAGGCTCCTTGAGCTAGCCAAGCCCCTGCTATACAACAAGGCATCTTGTGCTAAAGCCTCCCCAGGGCGCATGGAGGGTCCTTTCTCATGCCTCAGTTGCAAGTGGGGCAGCCAGGCACTGACAGAACGGTCCCACAGAAAAACTGACAGCCAGACTGGGCTCCTACTGAACTCCATTTACTTTAACTCAAGGTCGCTGCCCAAACACTCCCTTGAGATCTGGGACATTCTAGCAGAAATAAAACCTGCCTTCATCACAGAGACCTGGCTAGATGCTAACAATTCTCCCGATATCGCCGCCGCACTGCCCGCTGGCTACAAACTACTAAAACGGGATAGACTGGGACGGATGGGAGGAGTAATAGCCATTCTTTTTAAAGACTGTTTCCCCCGTCTTCCCGAATCAGTGACTCCACTAGGGGAACACGAGATTTTAGCATTTCAAATATCCAGTGGTGACCACAAAACACTTGGGGGAGCAGTAATTTATAATCCCCCAGGATATAAGCCAGACTTTAGTGCTCAACTGATATCCCAACTATTCCCCTCATGCTTAAAACATAAGCACTTTATAGTAATAGACGATTTTAACGTCAATTTTGAGAATGCTGCTAACCCTGTGGGCAAACATTTGGAAAACGACATGCAGATCCTGCAGCTAAAACAGTGGATTAAAGGACCAACGTACACCGCCGGGCACACAATGGATCTTTTGTTTTCTAATATAGAATTACCAATGTCTCGGATGTCTAGCCCCTTTCTTGGACCGAACACTCTTTAATTTCCTTTACCCTCAGTCTGCCGGCAAAATTAACCAGCCTAATTACATCTTCAACGGTGGTAAAAAGGGCATGGAGGCTTATCACTCCTAATTCGTTCATGTCCCACTTCTCTTTAAGAGATTCAAGTGCCCCAATGACACTCTCTGCGCAAATGGAAGCTGAAACCTTCAATCTGAGATCACTAACACACTGGATCAATGTGCCCCTAGATTAGGAAACAAACCTAATTGGAAACACCATCCGAGAAATGGCATTCGCCCGAATTTAGGTTATTAAAAAGCAAGTGTAAAGCACTAGAACATAAATGGAGACTGTCTAAACATGGCAAGGATAGACACTCATATAAAGCAGAGATGAGAATTTACCACAACACCATCAAATGCGCTAAAAAAAACTATTTTGTGAAGCGAATAAATGACAACAGCAATTCACCTAAAGAGCTTTACAAAATAGTGAAGGAACTATGCAAACCAGCCAGCATGTCTCAAACTCTGCCCCCCTCAGTAGACTGCTGTGAGAAAATCAGAAACTTCTTTGCTGACAAAATCTCTGAAATCTACTCATCATTTAGAAACTAATCCCCCTCAGCTGAGCCAGACTGGGAAACCCTGGCTCCTCACCCTGAGGCACGTTCCCACCTCAGAAATTTTGCCCCCTTCTCAGAAGAGCAGGTTGCTAAAGCAATGACCGAGGTCAAGTGGGGATCCCCGCTTGACCCATGCCCACACTTTATTTTTTCTCGGCTTATACCGGTCCTATGCCCTCATGTACCCCAATTATTCAATAAATCCCTAGACTCTGCTGTGTTCCTGGAGATCTGGAAAGAAGCCATTGTATTTCCACTACTTAAAAAAGCAGGCACGAACATCCACCATCCCGCTAACTACCGGCCAATTTCCCAGCTCCCATATCTATCCAAAGTACTGGAGAGGCTGGTTAACAAACAACTGTCCAACTTTCTAGAAACCAATGAGCTCCTGGACCCATCTCAGACTGGCTTCAGAGCCACTAACAGCACAGAAGTCACCTTATTGGCAGTCTTAGATAATATCAGATCCCTAATTGACCAAAGTAAAGCCGCCGTCCTGATCCTTCTGGACTTGTCGGCGGCCTTCGATACGGTCTCTCATGGCCTCCTGCTGAGCACCTCACATTAAAAGGGTATATATTCCAAAGCCCTTCAATAATAGAACACAAAAAGTGCAACTGGGCCCTTTCGCCTCCAACCCAAAAACTATTAATTACTGCATCCCGCAGGGAGCTTCCTTGAGCCCCACCCTCTTTAATGCCTATGTATCCTCCTTGGCCAAAATCAGCAAGAAATGGGGATTTAATATCTGCTCCTATGCGGACGACACGCAACTGCCGATAGCCTTCGAAGAAAGGCATGAGGACAGTAGGTAAAAACGGATGAACTGCCTTTCAGAAATGGCGCTTGCATGTCAGACCATTGTTTGAAACTGAACGCTGAGAAGGCAGATATTTTACTCTTTGGAGGAGCTCACCTAATCTGGGATGCAACCTGGTGGCCCCAATCATTTGGATCTGCCCCAAGCCCAAACAGGTCGTAAAAAACCTGGGCAAACTCATCTACAATGCACTAACCATGCAGGACCAAGTTCGATCTCTGTGTGGGAAAAGCTTCACTACACTAAAACAATTAAAAAGACTCTTCTTATGGATCCCCTTGGATTACAGAAAAACCATCACTCAGGCTTTACTCTCAAGCAAATTGGATTATGGGAATGCGCTCTATCTGGGCATGGCAGACTACATTTTCTCTTGTTTGCAGGTAGTACTGAATGCAGCTGCCAAGCTTGTGTGTAACAAAGGCAAATACAGCTCGGCATCAGAATGTCTGAGGGAGCTCCATTGGCTGCCCGTGCGCCAAAGAGCCAAATTCAAGCTCTTGGGTTATGCACACAAAGCTCTACACAAACATGGCCCCAGAATCCTGCAAGATAAAATCAAATTCTATGCCCCCACATGGAAATTGAGGTCATGCTACCAGGCACTGGCTAAAACCAAACGCATTAAGAAAGCTAGAGCGGGGGCCGCTCTTTTTCCCCATCTGGTGGCAGCTCACTGGAATGAACTTCCTCTGGACCTTCGTCTTACTGATGACTACATGTCATTCAGAAGGAAACTGAAAACTTATCTGTTCCCCAGGTTGTAATTGTTGACACAGAGGCCCCTAATATCACACCACCCTCATTCAGGTCTTAGCTTTTCTAGCGCCGTGATATCCTTTGGATGAATGTTGCGCTTATAAATAAATACAAAAATACACAATACAAAAACAAACAACGCAGTGGAAGGATGGCATAATGCCTTCCAATCCTCTATAGACAGAACTCAATGTACATTATACAAATTTATCGAAGCATTACAAAAGAACAAGCTACCAAGAACTGAGAATGCAACAAGCTGTTACCGAAATTGGCCCTAAACTTAACCAAACTAATAAAAAGGTACAAAATGCTACAATGTAAAGTCAACATTTTCATGAATAACAACAGACGCCCCAGGGTATTGCAGCATAAATTTGCAAATTTTGCGGCACAAAAATTGAAAATGTTCGGCATTATTGCAGCCTTTTATTTTACTTGTAATCATTCATTTTCAGCCTTAAATCATGGAAACTGTTTTAGCAGTTTTCCAAATTGAAATAGGCTGTTTTGAAGTGTCTGAATGTTTGTTAGCTATATTCTCCTTAGCGGAAACATTCTGGATCGTAAGTTAAGCCAAGCACAGTAGCACAGGGTTCTAAGTCATCCTGTTTTCTGTGCACTGTGCCGACTTGGCACTAGCGGTTCCAAGCCCTACCGGGAAAGAAGTAGCCTGTAGACGTTTGGTGCATGTACAGCACATCTTCAGACTCCTCAGAGGGCAGCCAGGCATCAGGTGTAGGTGATTGAGGGTGGAAGTGGGGCAGATGGAAGGGACCCTTGACTTGCGAATGAAGGGCCAGCCTAAGGACGCCTGGTGCATGCAGAGCACGTCTAAAGGCTCCTCGGAGAGCAGCCTGGCATCAGGCGTGGGTGATTGAGGGTGGAAGTGGGGCAAATGGAAGGGACCCTTGAATTGGGAATGAAGGGCCTATCGACACCTGGTGCATGCAGAGCACGTCTACAGACTCCTCGGAGGGCAGCCTGGCATAGGGCATCCTGGCATAGGGCATGGTCTGTTGATGGTGGCAGTAGGGGGTAGGTGGAACTGTCACTGGAAGGGAAGGGACCCTTGACTTGTAATTGTAATCGCATTTATATAGCGGTTACTACCCCTGGCGAGGCGTCGAAACACTTTTCGGCGAATAGAGTGCTACACCGGAACCCAAAAAGGATTAGTGGTGAATTAGTATAGGGAAATATAGGATTAATTTGAGCAGTGGACAAGTGAGTATTAGTTGGATTGAAAAGGATAGTAGAGGGATAGAAAAGGGAAGGGTCTAAAAAGTGTTTGGGGCCGATTACGATGGTGGGTGGATCGCCCCCACCGGGCCGGCGGTAGCCATCCACCTGAATATTCCCACCGCCAAATTAGGATGGCGGTGGGAATGGGAATGGTACCGCGGCGGACGGAAAGACCGTCCGCCGTGGTCCCGCAAGGCGGTCCTTTTCCGCCCACCTTGCGGGACACGGTACAATGGGCCAATGGCCGCGGTGCCGTTCAGGCACCACCGTGGGCACTAAGATGCCTGTCTTTTGCGGCGGAGATCCCGCCGCAAGAAGACAGGCGGAGAATGCCTTCGGGGGCCCGTTGCGGGCCCCCGGGGGGTGGGGGGCTGCACGTGGGGGGTACCTATGGTACCCCCCTGCATCTGCATGTACAAGGTGGCAGGCACCGCACGGTGCCTGCCACGTTGTACATGCAGATGCACAACATGTATTTTTACATTGCGGCTGGTGCTGCTTGCAGCACCGCCCGCCGCAATGTAAAAATACGGGATGCGCCCGCCAGTGTGGTGGGCACATCCTAATTTGTATAGCGGGACCGCCGCACCTATGGCGGGCGGTCCCTTTTGCCACTGCGATGGCGGGCAGACTTTGTCCGCCCGCCATCGTAATCGACCCCTTTATTTGGAGATCATAGCATTAGGAGGAGTTTTGGGATGAGTTAAGGAGAGATGGAGGAGGGAAGATTCTCTAGAAGTGGATTAGGGAGAAAGATGAGGTATTGGATGAGTCTAGGATGGATACAATAGGGAAGGGTTTACGAAGGCTTGTTTTTATGGCATTAATACGTGTATAGCAGTACTTGAAAGTAAGCTCTCTTGATGCAATTCTTGGCAAATAAACATCATGCCCCTAAATATTCTTTAAGGACATGCATGATTTTCAGTTCTCATTTAAAAAGGGATGCCCAAAAACAAATGCAATAGAACGTAAAAAAAAGATTGGCAACCACCTTTGGAAAAAGTCTAATAACCTTATTGAACAGGATTAAAATTACCATTTGAGCAAATGTTTCCCTTGTAACAGCGACTTACAAACTGCTAATGTATCTCTCACAAACCAACACATCAACAGGTTAAATAGAACAATAGCAAGTAAAAGAATGTAACCACCGGGGCAGAGACAGAATATCGAGTACAAAATACTGAGGGGTCGATTCCGATCTCGGTCGGAGGCGCACCCAATACCATTCGGTCGGGAAAAAAGCCATGCGAAAGCCTGTTTCCCGACCGATCCGTACAGTACACCGAACGAGCAAGTACGATGCGCACAACAGCAAAAAATCCGGCCGAGCCGTACTTACCCAAACCAGGTCCTGTACTCCGACCGAGGCGAATCCGGAAACGCCGAATCGAGTCGCACTGAAGGGAAAATGCAGCCCCGTCCGGCCGGACAAGTACGATGCGCTTTCCGTACGCTCCGAACCCGTCGCTACGCACGGCACGTCAAAGCATCCGGGAGAGGCGCACATAAGCTTCGATTCGCGCCACAACACGATCCACGGCTCCGAGACGAACACGGCACCGACGAGGACGACGCGCAGCGACGAGGACGAGGCGAAGCGACGAGGACGACGCCAAGCAACGAGAAGGACGAACGACACGAACCAACCATGAATCCCTTCGTCCCGATCATACCAATATTCTACATTTACTACCGGAACAGGCACGGACGCGTACGGCGCAGAAGGTAAGCCAGACACCAACCACAAAACACATACAACACGTACACGACACATCACACTCACACACGGGGATGCTGAATATACTTACACCAGCAACAGCAGCACTATAGGGGCGGGATGCCCATCACCAATGCCACATATGCACACAGGGGCCTGGATGCGCACCACCACCCCTACCCAGGGGGGCTGGATGCCTACCACTACTACCAGCCTTAGCCAGGGGGGCTGGATGCCTACCACTACTACCACCCTCACCCAGGGGGGCTGGATGCCTACCACCACCCTCACCCAGGGGGCTGGATGCCTACCACCACCCTTAGCCAGGGGGGCTGGATGCCTACCACTACTACCACCCTTAGCCAGGGGGCTGGATGCCTACCACTACTACCACCCTTAGCCAGGGGGGCTGGATGCCTACCACTACTACCACCCTCACCCAGGGGGCAGGATGCCTACCACTACTACCACCCTTAGCCAGGGGGCTGGATGCCTACCACTACTACCACCCTTAGCCAGGGGGGCTGGATGCCTACCACTACTACCACCCTTAGCCAGGGGGGCTGGATGCCTACCACTACTACCACCCTCACCCAGGGGGGCAGGATGCCTACCACTACTACCACCCTTAGCCAGGGGGCTGGATGCCTACCACTACTACCACCCTTAGCCAGGGGGGCTGGATGCCTACCACTACTACCACCCTTAGCCAGGGGGCTGGATGCCTACCACTACTACCACCCTCACCCAGGGGGGCAGGATGCCTACCACTACTACCACCCTTAGCCAGGGGGGCTGGATGCCTACCACTACTACCACCCTTAGCCAGGGGGCTGGATGCCTACCACTACTACCACCCTCACCCAGGGGGGCTGGATGCCTACCACCACCCTCACCCAGGGGGGCTGGATGCCTACCACCACCCTTAGCCAGGGGGGCTGGATGCCTACCACTACTACCACCCTTAGCCAGGGGGGCTGGATGCCTACCACTACTACCACCCTCACCCAGGGGGGCAGGATGCCTACCACTACTACCACCCTTAGCCAGGGGGCTGGATGCCTACCACTACTACCACCCTTAGCCAGGGGGGCTGGATGCCTACCACTACTACCACCCTCAGCCAGGGGGGCTGGATGCCTACCACCACCCCCACCCAGGGGGGCTGGATGCCTACCACCACCCTTAGCCAGGGGGCTGGATGCCTACCACTACTACCACCCTTAGCCAGGGGGCTGGATGCCTACCACTACTACCACCCTTAGCCAGGGGGGCTGGATGCCTACCACTACTACCACCCTCACCCAGGGGGGCAGGATGCCTACCACTACTACCACCCCCACTCATAGGATGGACAATGTATGACACAACCAGCACACCACAACCTAGGGAATGCAAGATAAAGACATCCCCCCACCACCATGACAAGTGTGTGTAGGCTGTGTCAAATGCCTCCAACACCGAACATGACTTTGAACATACAATGTGACCCCCTAGCACATGTGCCACACATATATGTGTGTGGTACCCACAATGCAAGCAGCCCATGACCATTGTGGCAATGGGGCCTAAACCCCCATCATCACAGTGACCAAAAGGTAAGTGTGGGGTCCATAGCTGAAGCACATTTTGACCATTGTGGCAATGGGGTCTAAACCCCCATCATCACAGTGACCAAAAGGCAAGTGTGGGGTCCGTAGCTGAAGCCCATTTTGACCATTGTGGCAATGGGGTCTAAACCCCCATCATCACAGTGACCAAAAGGGAAGTGTGGGGTCCATAGCTGAAGCACATTTTGACCATTGTGGCAATGGGGTCTACACCCCCATCATCACAGTGACCAAAAGGTAAGTGTTGACAAAGAAAGAGCTGCAACTGCCAAACTGCATGGATCATTCCTGGTCACAGAACCAAAAACTCATCTGTGGCAAAGTAGTGTATGTGTCCCATTGCAACATAAATTGGGTGAGCCAAATACTGCAGTGCAAATGAGACATTCCTTTGGCCATGTGCAGACAAACAACACCCATGGGGGCTGACACCGTCAACATTCATCAATGACACAATGACAGAAGTGACCATCAGAATGCAGAACCACATATTTGCACCAATGGGCACACAAATGCAGATATCCTGTGGAGACAGCAGATGTGAGGTGAACAGATACCATACCATGGCAGCAATGGGACACACAAACCATGATCACTGTGCTGACCGATGACCTAGGAGTCCCAGGGACAGCAGGGGAAACACACCAAACAACATACAGCCAATGGCACACCCAAGATATGCCAATGCAGTGGTGCAGATGCACAAACACAAACAGGCAGACCAACACTGACATCATACACAGCAGGTGAGGGGGGTGCCAGTGTCCCCAGGTAACCACACAACACATGAGGAGAGCTGAATACCAATCATACAGATGTGCATACACTGCCACACTAAGGTAACTCATGGATCCAAATCCCCTATGTGGGCAAGCAGGCATTGTCAGATGAGAGGGAGCACAAAACACACATGTCACACAGGAACGTAGGAACAACAACTGACACAGCAAGACACAGACACACCACAGCACCACCCCCAGGGCCCCCACAATGTGGTGACCCTTGGCTGCATAAAATTCCCACTCTGATGACAAAGCTGAATGTGGTTCACACTGTGAACCACAGTCATGTGTCCTGAGCAACAAACTACCATCACACCGACACAAGCACAAATCAATCAGCATGGCCAGTAAGCCAAGGCCAACATGGAGGCAGGGGTCCAGCTGGGCAACAACTCCCATCTGCACACACTCAACACCACACCCCTCGACCTCCAACAATGTGCAGCAGTGAAGTACACATGCACTGGTGACATTGCACATGCACCCATGACTATTCCAGGGTGGTGGGTGGGAACCAAGGTGCAGAAACACATCACACATGGCCACTCAACAAGACTCCTGAATGTCTGACACACTGCACACTACGCTGTACATGGACATGACGGCGATACCACACCAACCAATGGGATCCCAGCCACAGTCACACACCAATGAAGAAGCCAAGGTCACCCACAAAGAACACACATAGACAACAACCAACATCGCAGCCCGGACCCTGAGGAGTGCCAGCAGTCACACACACAACGTGTCACAATAACTTAAAGATAACACGAACTGAAAATCACATGACAGGGGCAAACAACAAGTGCCAAGGGGAAACCTGACTGTGACCCATCTGCGTCTGCACACAAACTCAGCCCTGACAGCAAACACACCTATGGGTGACACCCTGATGACCAGTAATGTGCCATGCACCCACATCACAGAGAACACAGGGAGAAGACTTTGGGGGAACATAGCTCAAGTCAGCAAGGATCACAAACAGGTACAACACTAGGGATCACAGCATGCGCAGATAAATGGAAGTGAACACACAGACATGCACATACAACACACACCTTGGGCGCAGGCAATGTCACACGTGTACACACTGCCATGAGGGGACTCCACTCCTGTGTGAGGAAAGCTGTGCCATATGTTGCCTCAATAGGGCCCCATCATGTCAGCTGAGCACTTGGTCACACAATCAACAATTAGCACCAAATGAGGGCTCCCGTCACATCAGCCTGGTCATGGATGTGCCAACGGAATCATCAGCACAGATCCAACACACTTGTATAGCAATGTTGCACTGACTACACGGATGAGTCCTTCCCCATTGATGCCCAAACCTGCATGTCCAGTGGAGATGGCAACACGGTCAGGGAAGTAGACAAATCCAACAATGGAAGGCACAACAGATGTGCAGGGGTGGAAGCCACAGATATGAAATTGCTAATGTAAGTAGGAAATCCCATTGCCAAATACTGAACACATGACACCCTCAGATGCTGCTATGGATGACATGGATACACCACATGATAGGACACATTCCCCCTGGACCACATGGGTTCCTGCACAGTAACACTTCATAATCATGAGACCAGATATCACCATCACTGCAGCAAGGGCATGGTTAGTAGCACCAACAACATGTACATCTGAAGCATGAGCAGTAGAGAAAAGAAAGTTGCTTTATTCAGCATATGTGTTGAATGAAAACGACGTCCAGAAAAAAAGAGCAAAGGCCAATGGCCAGTCCATTGTCAAAGTTCAAACAGGGTGACACTGGCAGATGTCACCCTACGCATGCCTGCACAAAACCAGGGACAATCCACTAGGAGGGGCAACCGGGGGGGGGGGCAGGCCAGGCACCGCAGGGACAGGATCAGGGCTCACCAGGGGAGTCAGGGAAGGGGTGGTGGGTGCTGGAGAGCCACTGACAACTGCAGTGGAGGTGTCTGACATGGTGTGTGCCGGCACAACTGGGGGGCATGACTCAGATGTCGTGGGTGCCGGCACAACTGCAGTGAACCCTGCAGATGCAGTGGACAGGTCCGCCACTGCAGTGCCCAAGTCAGACAGGGCGGTAGTGGACTCCACTGCAGTGCCTACCTCCAGGGGAGGAGAATGGGGAACAGGCAAGGTGGGTTGGACAGAGGGGGAGGACACCCTCACCACATCAGTGGCACAGACAAGCGCAGCGGGGGTGTGGTGCTGGGAGAGCAAGTGGCAGGGGGAGAAGGCCGGAGCATCTTGGGGATGGTATATCTGTGGGTGGGGGAACCTGGGGAAGGGTGTGGTGGGGGCACCTGTGGAGTGGGGGCCTGAGGGATGGAGGAAGGAGACCTGGTGCTTGAGCTGCAGGGCGGTGGCGGGGTCTTGCTCTTAGGACTCCGTGGGGACTTGCGGGTGGGGGCCTCAGTCCGTCTGCGCCTGGGGGAGGGTGTCCGGGGGCGAGGGGCACTCTGCTCCGTGTGGGTGGGCTTCCTCTTCCCCCGGGATGCTGGAGCAGCTTCATCGGTGGGGAAGAGGCCGAGGTCACAGAGGAAGAGCTGCTGTGACTTTGGGGTTGCAGGTGAGGCAAGGGAGGGTGCTTTGGAGGGAGAGGGAACTGAGGACTGCGCAGTGCATGTGGATGCGTGTGTGTGTTCCAGGGCCCCATCCCCTGTGAGTCTGGCTTCAGTCCCCTGAATGTGCGTGCGTGTGCGTTTTGTCATTGGCGTGTGTGTCAGTGTGCTGGATGTGTGTGTGCTGGTGTGTGCCTGTGCCGGTGTGTGTGTGCTTGGGATGGGTAAGGTGCTGGGGAGTGTGGATGGAGCAGAGGCAGGAGGGGTGAGGGACCGTTTGAGGAGGGACACTGCTGCCGTCAGGGAGGAGTCCATGGACCTATTGCCCCTCTGTAGGTCAGACATGCCCGATGAGATGCCCTCCATGAACGACACCAGCTGAGTCAACAGCGCGGTGTGCGAATGGAGGACACTCAGCATGGCTGTCTGGCCTACATGGAGCTGGCGAAGGAGGTACACAGACTCCTCACTCAGGGCAGCAGGGGACACAGGGGCAGGGGCTGCGATGCCTGGCCCAAAGGAGACATGCTCCCGGACATGGGAGCCTCCACGGACCTGGGGAATGGGAGCCGATGGGAGGGCGGTGGTGGTGCTGGTGGTGGCGGGGACAGCAACACTAGCTGGGGTGTGGTGGCTGCTGACACCCGCCTCCACAAGGGAGTCATCCTCCGAGTTGCTCTGGTCCTCAGCTGAGGTGGATGCTGCTGAGTACTCCTCGGTGTGGCTCCCCTCGCCCTCCGTGCCACTGGGTCCCTCCGACCACTCCTCGGCTGCTGACCCAGTCTGGCTCTCTGGCTCCTCCTGGTCCGTGGAGCTGTCCCCTTCCGTGGCCGAGGATGTATCTGCAAACAATGGGGAAACAGACAGACATCAGTCACCTGCACCAAACGCACACACCACTGTGAGCACAGCACATCACAGAGCAAGCCCTGGCATCATTAGTTGTACATTGCTAAAAGTGCCCTAACTGAACAGGAGAAGCCAATTGTCAGTCTGATGCCAAGCATGGCACTCACATCCCACATGGCCTTGCACCCATCTGTCTGGTGTCTGTTGGATTGCAACACCCCAGTGTGGACACATGCACCAAGTACACAGTAGTTGGACAGTGCAGAGGACACGGTGTGGCATGTGGACATGCACACATCACAGCTCTTGCCACTGAGTCAGTACAGGTTTCCGGATGAAAGGGATGCCCAGAGTCAAATAGGAAATGCATGTGATGCATACCAGCGACAGACACCATGATGCACCCATGTCCTGATAGCCAGCGCCACTATGGTGTGCATGTAGCACATGTCACTCCCCTGCAGGCTCACCAATCAGTAGACACATGCCATGGCGGAGGCATGACTGCTAAGTCATACATCACTGTCTCAGTGATGTATGACTTGGCAGCCAGACAACAACACTCTGCACTGTGTCACAATAGTAGGTCATGGGGAATGCAAGTCCTGGAGCTGCACAAGTGCACATGTACATCCCCCCACAACACATCCTCTCAACCCTCATCTGTCCAGGTCATACCTATTGGACATATGGGAGACCTGTGACACTACCCTCTGAACCTGAGCCCCTCACACTCTGCTGTGAATGGGGAACAGCTGCCTGAACTTCACATTCACATGCCCCAGTCTGCATGGGCAGCTGATCAGACACCTATGTGACACACAAGTATCGTCTCCTATGGTCACATCTCCAGTGGCATGCTGAGCCCCTACCAAGAAACTCCACAGCAGTCCTGGCGACTAATCCACAGCACACTGACACAGAGGCAGACACCTGAGGGGTCAAATCACTGCGCACAATGTGTCAGCTGATACACGGGAGTGGGAGTACAGAGTGTATTGTATGGCCTGGAGTAGGCATGACTGTCCAGCCCCACATGAATGAGGGATGAGCCCTGGACTGTAGGCAGCTGGCTAAGTATGTGTGACACACGTCATATACATACTCCTGGGGCCCAAACATTGTTCCCACCCGCAGCATGGGTGTGTGCCAGATACCCCAGCCACATGTGGTGGATCAGCTCAGCAATTGGACCACAGATCAAAGTAACACGCTGAATACATGTCAGAATACAGGCATTGTGTAAGCAATGGACCCACCCATGATGCCCACCACAGAGTCAGGGAAACAGATGCTGTCTCCCACCTTGAATCAAGCAAACTGCAAGGACACAGTCCTAAGTGACAGTATTCCCTGCATGTAAGGGCCACACCTGGGTATCAGATGAGGAGTGGGCAGTGCACAATAGAGGGACATGGCTCCTGGACAACATGACTGCTGTACTGTGGCAGTTTAACCAGGCCCGAGGAGGGCACATAGCATGTTAGACAGAGTTCACAGTGCAGTCTTTGACTCACCCCCTCCTTGCTGCTCTCTGGCCTTCAGCTGCCCATCCAGGTCTGGAAAGACCACCGCCAGGATCCTGAGCATGTGGGGGGTCAGGGTCCGTGTTCCGCCCCTCCTGCGAGGAGGCGACAGCTTCAGCTGGACCCGTGCAATCCTCCGGGTCCAGCCCCGAAGGTCCTGCCACCTCTTTTGGCAGTTGCGGATCCGGCGCTTGTAGACCCCCACGGACCGGACAGCCCGGACGATGTCCTTCCAGATCTCCTGCTTCCGATGGGCAGAAGCCTGTCAGGATGACAAAGTGATAAGGCCATTACTACACATGCAACATATCCGTGCATGACACAGTTGCATCTACATGTTGCAATCACAGGGGCACATGGTGTACACAGGCAGTGCACGGCTGCCCATGGACAGTTTTCCAGAAGTCACTACATGGTATCATTGCATGGGGAGTAAAACCCTGTTCAGAAGCACTGTCACTGCACCATACCTGTCCAGTGCAAGTCACTACACACTATGGGGGGTGACAACTACTCAGTGAGCCTGCTAGCCAGTGGCGTGCAGACTCTCAGCCTTGCTAGTCAGACAAAATGCACATTCAGAAAGGCAGTGCACAGGACACTCACCTGCTCCCCTGGTGTCCCATACAGCTTGCTGTACTGTGGAAGTAGGCTGTCCAGCAGGGCCTGGTTCTCTTCAAGGCTGAAGGCTGGGGCTCTCTCCACAGTACGTGCCATTGCAGGGTCCAGAGGGGCAGAGACAGCAGCAGTGCAGTGGCAGATGTCATCTTGGAGCATGTAGTGCAGGCAAGTGGGCTCTCAGGGGACCAGCCAGCAATATATATGTGCTGGAGAGGCAGATACTGTCCCTTGTGTCCAAAGTGATAGGTCCAAGTCGTTTGCATCTTCTGAATCTGGCCAATCCATGGAATAGCAGCACCAAAACACGCCCACAGCATCCTTCAAATCTTCAACTTCATGACATACATGATTTTGCAACATTGTTGTGGGTGACCAACTGATTTTCCAGCAACCGACTCGTTCGAATTCGAAAACGCGTCCGTTGCCAGGCAAGCCCATTGTCAATGGGTGCGCACCGATCGGTCCATTGCAGTACAACGCGCACAGGGGTACAACGCGTACCCGCACACATTGAAAGCAATGGGCCGGCCGGAGGCACCGATCGGTCCATTGCAGTTCAACGCGCACAGGGGTACAACGCGTACCCGCACACATTGAAAGCAATGGGCCGGCCGGAGGCACCGATCGGTCCATTGCAGTTCAAGGCGCACAGGGGTACAACGCGTACCCGCACACATTGAAAGCAATGGGCCGGCCGGAGGCACCGATCGGTCCATTGCAGTTCAACGCGCACAGGGGTACAACGCGTACCCGCACACATTGAAAGCAATGGGCCGGCCGGAGGCACCGATCGGTCCATTGCAGTTCAACGCGCACAGGGGTACAACGCGTACCCGCACACATTGAAAGCAATGGGCCGGCCGGAGGCACAGATCGGTCCATTGCAGTTCAACGCGCACAGGGGTACAACGCGTACCCGCACACATTGAAAGCAATGGGCCGGCCGGAGGCACCGATCGGTCCATTGCAGTTCAATGCGCACAGGGGTACAACGCGTACCCGCACACATTGAATGCAATGGGCCGTCCGGAGGCACCGATCGGTCCATTGCAGTACAACGCATCACTGTACATGTGACTGGCATATGTCAGCATGCCTGTCTCAGATGGACATATGCCAGCCACAGATAGCTCCCAGGGAGTGAGGGGCACACCTACATCACGACAGCCTGTCCAAACCTTATCATAAGGCATGTAAGGCTGCATTTCCTATTGTGTGTATGTTGGTGTACATGTTGTCCTGTGGGTGTCACCTGTGGGCAGCCACCCCCAGGCTGTGCACGTGTTCATGGGGACAGGATCCTGGGTGTTACGTGTACGTGACCACTGTGATGTGCAACTGTTCATATCTGTGCATGTGCCATGGTCACATTTCACAGTGGTGTTTGTGTATGTCATGTCACATACCCCGTGAGTCCCATGTGGGACGGTATGTTTGAGCCAGGGTGTCCCAGTGGCACAATAGTGATGGACCTCCACAGTCTTTGTGCATGTAGTGTTTACAATGTCTCTGATTTCATGTGCACAATGGGAGACAGTCTCCACATCCACGTTGTGTGTGCATGGACTCTGATGTTGTGCGTGTGTGTCACAGACATCCATGTCTGTCCTGCCGTGGCAAGTGGGGCCACTACCTGTGGGGGTCATGTTTGTTTTGCTGTGGTGTACACATGATACTCCATGTGATGCCAGTGTCCATGTGGCATTACAGGGTCCCTGGGAATGTACCTGTCGTTGAGCTGTGGTGCCTGGGGCACATCTGTCCTCACATGTCACTGTGGGGGTGATTGTGACACGGCAGCAGGAGATGGGAACTGTGACACGGCATCATGATATCCAATGGGCCAACCTGGGACAAATTGATGCCACCTGTAGGACCGTGTTGACAGATGTTGGCCATGTACGTACCATACATGTCCTTCCGGTACTGCACACTTCATGTAGTTGTGCCTCATAATGATGTATGTTGGGATCTTGAGTGTGTTCAATGCCGCATATGTGGGGTGACTGACAATCTTGCTTACTTCTCCTCTGCACTGCAGGGCTCCTGCTGTCCATCGGCCATTCCCAGACCTGGCAACGATGGTGGAACGGGACAGCATCCGACGGTACCGCTTCACCAGGCAGCTGATTGAGGATTTGGCAGTGCAGTTGTCCCCACATTTGCAGCCTGGCCGGCCGTATCCTACAGCGCTGACCCCCAAGGTGAAGGTGATGGCAGCCCTACACTTCTTTGCCACCGGTACCTTCCAACATACTGTGGCGACTGCTGGTGGGATGTCACAGACCATGTTCAGCCGTGTGCTCCGCGATGTTTTGGCGGCAATGTTGCTCTTCCTGAACCGGTACATCTATTTCCCTAGACTGCGACGACTCACTGACGTGAAGAGTGACTTTTATGCCCTGGGGAGGATGCCGCATGTAATTGGCTCCATTGATGGGACACATGTGGCTTTGGTACCACCACAGGCCCAGGAGCAGGCCTACAGGAACCGCAAGCACTACCACTCGGTCAATGCACTGGTGGTGTGTCTTGCAGACATGACCATCACACACGTGTGTGCCCGTTTCCCTGGTTCAGCACACGATGCCTTTGTGATGAGGAGTAGTCGCATCCCCAGGATGATGGCACAGATGCAGAACCAGCGTGCCTGGCTTGTCGGTGTGTACTGACTTTGTGCCATTGTGTGTGATCTGATCTGTAGTATTCCGCCCACTTTTCCAAGTCAGCTAATGTGCACTTGTCTGTCCGTAGGTGACTCGGGATACCCCAACATGCCGTGGTTGCTGACACCCCTCAGGAACCCTGTGACACCTGCCCAGATGCGCTACAATGAGGCACATGGTCGGACCAGGAGAGTGATTGAGCGGACCTTTGGTCTCCTGAAGAGCCGCTTCCGCTGCCTGGACAAGACCGGAGGGTCCCTCCCATATGCCCCTGCGAAAGTGTGCAAGGTTATCATCGTCTGCTGCATGCTCCACAACCTGGCAGTGCGGAAGGAGTTGCCTCTCATCCAGGATGACAATGACCAACATCCGCCACCTGTGGAGGATCCTGGCCTGGACCACGATGCCAGTGACGATGATGATGATGATGATGGTGATGGTGATGTCCGCACACAGCTCTTCACCAACTTCTTTAGCTAAATGTGAGTATCCTGAGGTGTCATGTCAATGATGTGAGTTGGCATGATGTGTGGGTGGTGCTCTGGTGCTGTTGGAGTGTGTCCATGGGCTACTTGACTGGATGTGTGTTGCGATGTGTGGTGACAGGTGGGCTGTACTCCCCAACAGTGTTGACATGCTAACTTGGTTCTGGGTGGGTATCTTGTAACATGTATTGTGCATGAGTTTTGCTGTTCTGTCCTGTACTCCATTGCTTTTGACTGTGTGTCATTTCTGTCCTTCACAGGGTACTTTCAGATTCGTTTGGTCAACTGTGTCCACCGACGACGTGATTGCACATCCAGGCTGGTAGCTGTTGTGTCCCTACAGGTGATGTGCGCCACACCCATGGACTTCCTTCCGTCTACAGTTGTTGACTGTGTGCCCGCTACCAGGTGGGGTTACCTTGCATCTGTAGTGGTTACGGCATGTTGCAACTGTGTAATAAACCTGTGCTTCACTTTGTGATGTGCGTTGTCTGTGGTCACACATTTGACTGCCATTTGCTTACTGCACCAGTGGGCTACTTGACTACAACTGGGAATGGGTGTGGTGTCTGTGCATTGCACCGTCTTCCCTGGCAACATCAGTGTAGGCAATGAGTCAGATGGCCTAGGTGTGTATGTGTCGTGTAGCCCTGGTGGTGTGTCTCCCTCATGTGTGTCACGTTGCCTGTACTCACATGCCTGTGTTGTCCTTGCTGTTGCAGTTCGCATACACAGTGTAATTTTGCAGTTCATCATCCCCATAACAGCACCCACGTTGGAATCACGACAGAGGCAAGTATGGTGTATTTGTGTGTTTATTGTGATACATTTGTGTTAATAGTGCATAGGATGGGTTGTGCTGTACATGAATCTTGCAATCCCAAGTTCCTAGGTGAATTGAAAGTCCGGGTAGACAGGATCCCCAGTATCGGGGCCACAGTTGTCTGACACATTGGTCCAACTTGTACTCCCCATGCAATGTGTGGGAGTAGTGTTGCCGTCAACAGGGTGAACAGTCTGTGCACAAAGGCGAACATCCAGAACTGGTTCAGGCTTCCTGGGAGTTGCGCTTGGCCATCGGCCTCTCACTTTTCCCTCCTCGGACGACCCCTCTTCTTGGGGGGGCCCTCAAGTGCAGGCTGCTGCGGTGCAGGGGACTCTCCGCCAGAGTCCTCCTCCCTCCCTGTGGCAGTTGCAGTTTGTTCGGCACCAGATGTTGTTGGCACACAGGGAGGTGTGGACTGGTTGCTGTTCATCTGGCGGAGGCATTGTAAAATGTCCCTGTGCACCGCCGTCATCTCATGCAGTGCATCCCACTTGGACTCCACGCGGGACATGTGTGAGTCCACACGGGACATGTGTGACTCCACGTGGGACATGTGGGAGTCCAAGCGGGCATGATGGGCAGCCTGCTGCTGTTTAATGTCTCTGAGGAGCCCCACTACCTGGCTGAGCTCTCCGGTGCTGGACTGGTACGCATCAGCTATGCGTACCAGTTGTGGGTCGTCATGCACACCAGCAACGTCTGCAAGCAGCGACCTCTGTCTCCCACTCCTCCCACCACCCCTGCTGACATGTGCAGTGTGTGCAGTGGCACGCACAGATAACCCTGGTCCACCTTGGCGGTTGGTGGTGGTGGTGGTGTCCATGGCCCCAGGTTGGTCCAGGGTCACTGTGCTGGTGTTGCTCCTTATTCTGTCCATGTCGGCAGGGATGGTATTTGTGGTGACAGTCGTTGTAGGGGTGGGTGCAGGGGGTGCAGCTGGTGGTCCTGCTGGTGCTGCAGCTGGTGGTCCTGCTGGTGCTGCATGTTGACTTGCACCGGATGTGCCAGGTTGTTCTTCATCGTCCGAGGAGGACAGAGGCTGTACGACGCCAGTGAGCTCGGCATCCTCTTGAGCCTGGGACTGGGACTCCTCAGCGTCTGCTGCTGTGTCCCCATCATCACCTGTTTTTGGGAGACACAAACAATGTATGTCATGTTTCTGCAGGCATCAATGGTTGACACACATGACAGTTGTGACTGTGCCTCTGGGTGCGGGCCTGTACATTGCATTGTCCTAAGTCGTCACAGTCAGGGGTTGATATTGGTGTGGCACATTGTCCTGCATTATTTGGGCATTTCTATGTATTTTCTGGGGTGTGAACATGGTCTGCATTGCTTGTGTTTGGTTGACAGCCGGACCTCCTTCCCACCCACACAGCCAGTCAGTTATCCCACCATGGAACGTGCTTGCATTGCAGGGAGTGGAAGTTGTCTCTCAGGATGTCAGTCAGTGGTGTCCTGCTGTTTGTTGGTGCACAGTTGGCAGCAGGGCCTTGTGCTCCCCACAGCAGTAGCCAGTGTCAGCCATCTTGTGAGTCCTTCTCCACTCCCTGTGATGTGAGCATGGTTCAGGGTGGTGTTGATGGGCCAGTTGTGAGGCTGAGCAATGTCTGTGACTACGACTCCCATCATGCTATTGCCTCCACCCCCTTCCCAGCATGCCCATGCTTCCTTCCTTTTGACTCTGCTTCCCTGTGGGGTGGGCTGGCTGTGCTGACAGGATGGCTGGGAGTGTTGTCCTGGCAGTTGTTTGGCTAAGAGTCCCAAGAGTGTCCCTGTGCTTCACACAACATAACCCAGGGTGGTGGTGCTTAGTGGGATCTTGTGTTAGGATGGAGGGCATTGCATTCTACCAGGTGGGTACTGTGGAGTTTGTGTTGGGGGGGTGAGGGGAGGTGCTGGTGACTATAGTCAGTGCTGCAAGTCCCCCTTCCCACCCAGCCAGCCATCCCACCATGGAACGTGCTTGCATTGCAGGGAGTGGTAGTTGTCTCTCAGGATGTCAGTCAGTGGTGTCCTGCTGTTTGTTGGTGCACAGTTGGCAGCAGGGCCTTGTGCTCCCCACAGCAGTAGCCAGTGTCAGCCATCTTGTGAGTCCTTCTCCACTCCCTGTGATGTGAGCATGGTTCAGGGTGGTGTTGATGGGCCAGTTGTGAGGCTGAGCAATGTCTGTGACTACGACTCCCATCATGCTATTGCCTCCACCCCCTTCCCAGCATGCCCATGCTTCCTTCCTTTTGACTCTGCTTCCCTGTGGGGTGGGCTGGCTGTGCTGACAGGATGGCTGGGAGTGTTGTCCTGGCAGTTGTTTGGCTAAGAGTCCCAAGAGTGTCCCTGTGCTTCACACAACATAACCCAGGGTGGTGGTGCTTAGTGGGATCTTGTGTTAGGATGGAGGGCATTGCATTCTACCAGGTGGGTACTGTGGAGTTTGTGTTGGGGGGTGTGAGGGGAGGTGCTGGTGACTATAGTCAGTGCTGCAAGTCCCCCTTCCCACCCAGCCAGCCATCCCACCATGGAACGTGCGCATTGCAGGGAGTGGAAGTTGTCTCTCAGGATGTCAGTCAGTGGTGTCCTGCTGTTTGTTGGTGCACGGTTGCCAGCAGGGCCTTGTGCTCCCCACAGCAGTAGCCAGTGTCAGCCATCTTGTGAGTCCTTCTCCACTCCCTGTGATGTGCGCATGGTTCATGGTGGTGTTGATGGGACAGTTGTGGGGGGGCAATATGTGTGACTGCGACTCCCATGATGCTATTGGCTACACAGACTTGGCCAGCATACACAGAATTCCTTCCTTTGAGTGGTCTTCACTGTGTGTTGGTGTTGTTGTGGTGGCTACATGTCTGGATGTGTTTGTTAGTTCTATTTGTGCCACTGCCTAGCTGTAGTTGTAGTTGTGTTTGTACATGTGATGGCACGGTTGGATGTAACTTTTTTGATGGCATGTGTTGTGTTTATCTGACTGACATACACATTTTGGGATGATTCTGTTCTGGTTGCTGTGTAATTGCTATGAGTGCATGGTTTGACTCTCCCCTTGACAGTGATGTGTGTGTGTTTTGTGTCAGAAAATTGTGTACATTTGTTGTGTACTCACCAGGCTCTGGGATGTTCTCTAGTCCATATACGCTCACTGGCGGAAGGATGGCCCGCACCTTCTCCTCCCAGGGCCTGAGGTATACTGGCTTGGCAGGAGGGCCACTGCCGGTGTATTGGCTGATGAGGTAGTCTTTCTTGAGCAGCTCCCGGACCCTCCTGCGCACGTCATACCACCTGTTCTGGATGTCGGTCTTTGTGCGCAGACATGGTGATTGTGCGTTCACCCTGTTGATGATCCTCTCCCACATCTTGGTTTTCTGCGACATGGGGGTCTGTTGGACCAATGTGCCAAACAGCTGTGGCTCTACCCTGAGGATCTCGTCTACCAGGACTTCCAATTCACAATCTAGGAACTTGTGATTCTTCTTGGGGGGCATGGTGATGGGTGGTGATGGTGAGTGATGTGTGTGTTGGTGTGCAGGTGAGGGTGTGTGAGTGTGTGTTTTGCTGGGTGTATGTGAGGTAGGTATTTGTTGGTGTGCTGATGGTGTGTGGCTTGTGGGAGGGATGAGCTGTGGGTGTGTGGTTGCTTTCTCTTGGGTGCTGGCAGTGGAATGGCATTTGCAAAGGCTCATGGTAGTGATTTGTGTCCTTTATATAGGTGGAGTTGTGGGTGTGTCTTTGTTCTCTGTCCCCACCCCCCAGTATTTATTGGCTTGGTAATTGCTTGTTTGGCCTTTTTTGGGTGATTTTTCCTTTGTGCTGTTTGTGTGTGTTGGAAACGTTCTTGTGACCGAGTCGGACCCTGCATTGGTCTCGTACGGTGTTCTCCGTTTCGTTCACGCTGTGTTTGTGCAGTTTTCTATGCTGCGTACGCGTCGGTCGCGGTGTATTGTGTTGCTTCGGCTCGGTTTTGTATGCGTGTCGGTCGTCCGGCTTGTCCTCCGTCCGACTCGCTCGTGGTTTTCGCGCCTTGCATCGTACTTAGCGGTTTGAAGTTAGCGTGTACGTTTCGGTCGGATTTGTTCCGGGTGCGTGTCGGTCGGTTGGATTCGCGTGTTTTTCCGGCCGGATTGCTGTTTTCCGTGCGGCTCGGTCGGTCGACTTGGTTTCGTTACGTGTCGGTCGGAGTTTTCGCGCCTTGCATCGTACTTGGCGTGTCGGGCGCCACGGGTACGTGTCGGTCGGTATTTTTTCCGGATCCGAGTCGGTCGGTGCTTTTTCCGGCCCGAATCGGAATCGGCCCCTGAGTTGCACAAATATCGAGTTGCAAATATCGTGGGTCAGAAATATCGACAGCAAGAATATTGAGGTCAAGAATATCGAATTAAGGCAAGTAATATCGATTTTAAAAATATCGAAGTGTTTCATATCGTTTGCAAAAATATAGTTGTTAAAAATATCGTGGTTTATAGGGGAATAGGGTGGGAAGTAATTTAATTATATTAAATTTATTTTAAAAAAAGTATTTGAATTTTGCGTTTTTTTTAGTTCCGTAGCGGGTTGTGGGTTTATAGGTGAATAGGGTGGGAAGTAATTTAATTATATTAAATTTATTGATTAATTTTTATTTATTAATATGTGTTTAATTGATATTTTATAGTGTTAAATGTGTAAAGTAATTTATTATTAATTAATTTATAATTGGTTGTTAATTTCAATTAATTAATTTGTAAATAATTTTGGTAATTGTGTAATTAATTTTAGGTGTGTGTTGTGGTGTTTATAGGAAGAAAGGGCGGGAAGTAATTTGTGTTTAATTAATTAATATATAGTTTTTAATTAATGTTAATAGATAATTATTTTGGGTAATTTTTTTATTTTTTTGTTATATTTATTTTTAAAGGGGTAAAGGGTGGGTATTAAATACATTTTAATTAGTTAATTATTAGTTATTAGTAATTGTTTTTAATTTTAAAATAAGTTTTAAATTGTGTTTTATTATAGTTTAATTTTGGCTTGTGTTGTGGAAATTATAGTGTTAAAGTGTGTGTAGTAAATTAATGTTTATATATTAATTATGTTAATTATGTAAATACATTTAAATAAAAAATTGTAAGTGTTTTGTGACTGGTGTGGTGTTATAGGTTAGGAAATAAAATAAATACATTTATTTTGTAATTAATGTTTTTGTTTGTAAATATTTTCTAGTTTAAAAGCAATATTTATTTGTAAATGTATTTATTATTTTATTATATATAGTATTTGTAAGTTTTTGTTATATGTAATTAATATTATAATATGTGTTCTTTTTATATGTTTAATACATTTTATTTAAAAAAAATTATATTGTTTATTCATTTTCATTATTGTTTTGATTTCTTAATATATAAAAAAAAATTAAGTGTTTGAGTGTGAATAGTAATTTTTTTTTCTACGGTATCCAACACTTTCCCTATTGTTGCATTCACTGGAGTGGGAATAGTAATTATTACCCGTCTGCTATCCAGCACTTTCCCTACTGTTGCACTCACTGGAGTTGGAATAGTAATTTTTACCCCTCCGCTATCCAGCACTTTCCCTACTGTTGCACTCACTGGAGTTGGAATAGTAATTTTTACCTCTCCGCTATCCAACAATTTCCCTACTGTTGCAGTCTCTGGAGTGGGAATAGTAATTTTTGGCCCTCCACTATCTAACACGTTCCCTACTGTTGCCCTCAGTGGAGTTGGAATAGTAATTTTTACCCCTCCGCTATCCAGCAATTTCCCTACTGTTGCACTCACTGGAGTGGGAATAGTAATTTTTACCTCTCCGCTATCCAACACTTATCCTACTGTTCCACTCAGTGGAGTGGGAATAGTAATTTGTACCCCTCCGCTATCCAACACTTTCCATACTGTTGATCTTACTGGAGTGGGAATAGTAAATTTTACCCCTCCGCTATCCAACACTTTCCCTACTGTTGCACTCACAGGAGTGGTAATAGCAATTTTTTCCCCTCCGCTATCCAACACTTTCCCTACTGTTGAACTCACTGGAGTGGGAATAGTAATTTTTACCTCTCCGCTATCCAACACTTATCCTACTGTTCCACTCAGTGGAGTTGGAATAGTAATTTTTACCCCTACGCTATCCAGCAATTTCCCTACTGTTGCACTCACTGGAGTGGGAATAGTAATTTTTACCTCTCCGCTATCCAACACTTATCCTACTGTTCCACTCAGTGGAGTGGGAATAGTAATTTTTTCCCCTCCGCTATTCAACACTTTCCCTACTGTTGCTCTCACTGGAGTGGGAATAGTAATTTTTACCTCTCCGCTATCCAACATTTTCCCTACTGTTGCATTAACTGGAGTGGGAATAGTAATTTTTACCTCTCCGCTATCCAACACTTTCCCTACTGTTGCACTCACTGGAGTTGGAATAGTAAATTTAATTTTTTTGCTATCCAACACTTCTCCTACTGTTGCACTGCTTGTATTGGGCAATTTAAGTTTAAATATTTTTTCATAGTTTAATGTTTTAATTTATTGTAGAATGTTTTTTTTATATTTTACATTATTTATATATATATTTTATTTTTATATAATTTTAAAGTTTTAAAATAAATTCGAGATAATAGTTTATTAATTATTTTAAAGTTAATATATATATATATATATATATATATATATCCAACACACAGTTTCGCGAACCGATCCGAGCCTCTTTCGTGACAGCGGGCCGTGGCGGGATTCGCGAACCCCTGATAATCCAACGGAATGTCGTAAACTCTTTGAAAAAACAACACCACAGCCCTTCGCTTAAATCCAACGTGGTTTATTTCATGGCACCACCACCCAACGCGTTTCGGAGCCTTAACTCCTTGTTCACGAGTAATTGGGCGTGAACAACACCGTGTTTTTAAACAAACATGTGATCATGGTATACAACATAGAAAACAGACTTGAAGGTCTACACAAACGCCACTCGTTTGTTGTTCGTATTTTACAAAGGGAAAAAGCCAAACCATATAACACATAGCTCTATACAAATAAATCACAATTATTTGTAATTCCACTATTATGGCAACAATATTACTTTACATATCTGATGCATTCCCGAATTTAACAAACAGTCACACGAAGTGCGTAGGGCTCTTGGCAAGTTTTGGAATGTTTTAAAAACAGATGTTGATGTGGTGAAATACATTGGTGAGTTCCCTTCGATTACTTATCGAAAGGTAAGATCGATTAGGGACAGCATTTGCCGCACCGTGACTACTAAGAAAAACAGGCAAAGTTCAATACAGGGTTTCTATACCTGCGGCAACTGTAAAGCCTGCAAATATAGCTTTTCGGCTGAGATAACTCCAAAAATTCCAAAAAAGAAAGATGGATTTCCACGCCGATACGTCCTATGCAGGAAAGAGATAAACCACGTTTACTGGAAAAGTTGATATTTTGACTAAAGTCTTGTTTGCTCTTTCTAAAATCCTGGATCACAATTCTCCCTCTTCTGCCCCAAAATCTCCCTCCTAAATGTGTACCCATCCATCCTTTCAGTCCCACAGCATCATCTCTAGTCGACTTGCATGGGCAAATAGTTTTATTCTGAATAAAAAAGACATTTTCAAAAACTGTGAAAGTGAGGTAGGAACCTGGAGATCAAATCGTCAGTAATAAGAGCAATTAATCAGGAAGCGCAGGTGCTACACAGTTGCGAAAAATATGTGAGTTACTTGTTGCTTTTAAGCTAAATCACTGTCACAACAAAAACAAAACATGACCTGTGCCGGGTGCACTCACCTTAAACATTATTTTTTTATTTGCGACGTAGTAGATCCCCCTCATATTACTAAGCGTTTGAATGCCAAAAGCAGTGCTGTTTCACAGGGTAACACAGCTCTCAGCTAAAATGACTCGTAAAGTTACTCAGGTGTATTTTGGTGCTTGCTTGAGGTCTGCCCGTATCAACCAATTGAAACTCAGTCCTATGATCACTCTCGGAAGGATGAAAGAGCGAGTTAGCACAGCTCAAAGTAAAATCTGGTCACATACAGACTAGGGGTGGGCGGAATTTGCGTAGTCGCGCTACGCAAAGCTCCGCAAAACGGTAAAAAATCTCCGCGAGCACGCAAAAGTTCTGCGAACACGCGGAATTGCTTGTTCCGCCCGTTCGCGATGCTTTTTTCCTGTTCGCGAACGCTGTTTGCGTGCTCGGGGAGAAATATCTCGCGAACACGCACTTTGAAAGCGCGAACAAGCAAAAAATTCCCCGAAGCCGCAGATCGCGGAATTTTTGGCAATTCCGCGTTCTCCGCGGAACACGAAATTACCCAAATTCCGCGAGCGGAACGGAATTTACCGCCCAGGCCTAATACAGACCTGTTTCTCCTGAACTGGCCTCACCTGCAACCTACTGAACCCCATTATACACATCGGAAGGCGAGAGCAAGGTCAGGCTGCCTCGATGCAAGAGGAAGCAGTTCCAACTTGACTAGACTCTGTTTTACAAATTTTACAAGGGTGTTTGTGCCGCCTTCAAGGACATGTTTTGCATGCAGAAGAGAAGCTTTCTTGGATGCCGGTGGCTCGGATTGTTGATGTGATGTGTTTGTTTTAGAAATGCTGGCTGTGCGGAATTTTTAACATCTAACATGGTACGTCAGGCGAGAGATGGATGCCCCAAAGTGTAGAAATACTTACATATTACTGGAGCAGGAGGACCTAATTGAAACTGGAATGAGTGGAGTTACAAGTGAGTCTCAATTTGCACACAAGGGAGATCCGCCTGCCACAGAGATGTGTGCAGGCTGCTGCAGTCGATCTTTGGGTCTAACTCCGCCTTTCATCTTTTCAACTGTGCGAGTTAAATACAGTGCAGTGAGGCTGCAAGACATTGTCATAAGTGCTATACTGGAAGCACATTGTTGGTTGTGGTTGCTGTAATGCAGCGCTGCAGAAGTGTGTGCTGTGAGCCCAGGGCCTCTACTCGCTAGGTTGGTGTTTAGTCCTGCCCAGGTCACAACAGCCAAACTCAGACGAGTTTGTCTTTCAGGCTTGGTGTCAGGAGCCCGCCTTTAACAGTGCCCCCACTCAAAGGTTAAAGTCTCGCCGGAGCCATGAGGTGTCCTGACCCCTCTAATCCATAAGGCTTGTTCAGTTATTCACCACCTCTAAGTTAGCTAGTACGGCGCCACGTAGTGACATGTGCGCATACAGCCAATCAGATGTCACCATTTTTTGCTGTCTGCAGGAGATCATTTTTTTGCGGCCAAAACATTAAATAATGCGGTCATCGCGCTCCTCTGCTGATTTCGCATTTTTTTGCAAATC
Source organism: Calotriton arnoldi (assembly GCA_963921515.1). Lineage (NCBI taxonomy): Eukaryota > Metazoa > Chordata > Amphibia > Caudata > Salamandridae > Calotriton > Calotriton arnoldi. The sequence goes on along the minus strand of CAWUFW010006252.1, from coordinate 552,513 downwards.
GCGAAATGCTGGAGGGTCTGAACAAAGAACTAGACTACTTAGAAGCAATAGCCAAATCTATCCTCTAAGATAAATATTAATCTACCAAAAACCAAAAAAACTTTAACATACTCTAACACATCAAACCAATTATATATATTTTTAATAATAATATATTTTATTGCATCAGTGAAAAAATTATATAAATAGGATTATTAATCACTGATATAATAAAAATATATTTTCAAAAAAACGTTTTTTTTAAATTTATCAAACAGTTCCCAATAGTGGTACAGATCATGAAACAGATAGACAACAGAGCAATTCAGTATCAAAGCGACAAGGCTCACAATATGATGTCACAATCATGACTGTTTCGCAAGCCCGAAGTCTCCTATCCCATATGTAAGTCTTGTACTTCAGATCTATTTGAGCATATATCCCCGAAAATGGACCATGATCTAGCTGGACACGGCTCCAATTGTATACCCCTGTATCCTGCTCATTTTTCGCATGTCTTCTGGTGTTTCTGGGTGCACCCTCTAGCCATGTAAATCGGGCATTCCATGCCATACAGAAATCCATCCTTTGGCCCACCACTCAATGGAGGGAGCTTAAGCACCCTTCCAGGCTTGCGCAATATTATGTTTCGCGACTATCAAACCCAACCAAAGCCAAGCCCTCTGATACCTGTTTCCCTCTAAACTGTCCGTAACATGAAGAATACATTTGTGGTTTCTAAGTATGTTCCAGCCCAGCACCTCCTCCAGGCGTCTCAACACCCCATTCCAGAAATGAGAAAGTGTGAGGCAAAGCCAGAACATATGAGGTAGATTCCCATTTGGGTTGTCACACCACAGGCAGCACCCCGTAGCAATCAATCCCATGCGGTGCAATCTAACTCTAGTGAGATACTTGCGGTGCAGTAATTTGAGCTGTATTAATCAAAATTGAGAGGCTATAATTGCATCTCTGGGGGCCTCAACCGCCTTCTGTCAATCATCATCGTCCATTGGTCGTAAGTCGCCCTCCCATGCCGTCCTCACCCCAGTCATCGGGTCTGGTAAATTTCCGAGAAGCATTGTATAATTGTCAGATAGTTTATGGTCCTTGATGTACGTAAGGAGAGTTTTCGCTTCAAGTGGGGCGTATTCGGGGATGTCATCCTCAGACAGTAGAATCGGAAAGAATGCATGACGGAGCTGGAAGTATCTAAAGAATTGCATGCGCTGCATGTCATATTCTGATTGCAAATCTTGAAAGGACTTCAGTGCCCCATTGTGTAACACGTCACCCAATGTAGAGATGCCAACAGTGTGCCATGCCAAGTAATCTTGGAGAGCCATGACTTGTGGAAGTCTGTTACCTCGCCACAGTGGAGTTTCCAGCGTCAGCCCAACCCATGGATTTCGCAGCCAGTGCCGTCCTCTTGGCAGAGGGCAGGTTTTGCGGAGGATCCCCTCTGTAAAGTAAGTGAGAGAGTTTGCAGCAACACATCGTCCATCCTTCCGTAGCATATGCTGGGTCATCAAAGCCTTCAAACCACCATTCATTTATTATGAGCAAGTGTGCTGACCTATATTACAAGAGAATGTTAGGAGTAGCGATCCCTCCATCGAATACGGGCCAGCAGCATTTCCCAAAGGATATTTGAAGAGGACCCCCACCCCATAGCATGTCACTGATTTCAGGAGACCACTGGAAGCCCCTGAAGAGCACGTCCAGCCACAGTCATGCCGCCTAGGGACAAGCAAGTGGGATAGAGGGCAGCCTTGTCGGGTGACCTTTTCTATCGGGAACCAGTCTAAGGTCACCCCTCTGACACACACCCTGGCCCTTAGGTTAGTGTATAGTAGATGGACATAACTAATAACTTTTGGCCCGATCCCTAGACGAGACAGAAAGGTAAATAAATACTCCCAGTCCACCAAGTCAAAGGCTTTCCTGAAGTCAACTGAGAGTAACTGTGCTGCCTTTCTAAGGCTTCCATAGGAGCCTTTGAAAGACACCGCTGTGGGACCACCACGCAGCCGCCCGCCAACCACGATATGACTCATAATCTGGAAGGCAGACGGCGGGCCTGTTTGGCGGTCTTGGAGTGGGGCGGTGGCGGCACGCTCCAGGACCGACAAACTCGTAATCGGGCCCAATATTACCGAAACATAAGTAATATTGCATATTTTAGCAAAATACATATGCACACATTAATAATACATTTTAAATAACCTGACACAACATAGTGCAAAGCAGTAACAAAAACCCACCTAAACATACTAAAAACTCTTAAACAACACTATACCCAACTTTTAAACATCCATTCTGCATCCCCTCTACCCTCAAAACCCTTACAAAAGCCCTAAAAAGGGACTTCCCTGTTCCAACGAACAGTAGCACCTAACTACGACTTGCCTCCTGTAAAAACAACCCAAAATAACACCAATAACCTGCAAACAGAAGCTAGCAGTAAAAGAAATGGCCGCTAAATGAAACAAAAAACAAGCTCGGGCGCCTCGCGCGGCAGCAGGGGGAGATAGGAGGGGGCCTGCGCGATTCCCTTGCGGGAGCAAGCGGCGCCAGGAGCGATAATTGCTACCATATGGTGCCGCTCGCTCCCGCAAGTGAATCGCCAAACGTGCACGCGTTGCCATTGAAGGCAATGGAACGCGTGCACGTTTTTGGCTGAAAAGCCGAAGCGATTCCAAAAGGTCTTTTTGCCTATGCAGCGCATGCGCGCTGCGTAGGCGAGACCTAAAAATGACTATCTCCCCTTAGACATCAGTGGGAAATATAGTAAAAAAAAAATAATAAATGTTAAACAAAATGTACAAAATTATTAAAAAATGTTCAACATGTCAAACAATGTTGTAAAGAATATTACAAAAATTAAGTATAAATGAATAATAGCATAAAATATACACAATTATCTAATATATACTAATGATAAATATGTTGAACAATGTTTACAAAATGTATGAAAAAAATCAGTACAAATTATATTGACTGTAAAATAACGTAAGAATGTACAGTATACAAACATGTATAAACTTCTGTTTTTTACAATTAAAAAAAATTTAATATTTTATTTACTTCACTTTAAAATTGCTATTATTTAAAAAATATATTTGACAAAATGTAAAAGTATACAGTAAATTAAATTGTCAAAAGATAAAATAACATTTTAAAAGTGTGACATCTTATTATTATACTAAATTTGGGGAAAATCTCAAACACTAAAGGGGTGACATTTACTATTCCCGCTCCAATCTAAAACAACTCAGGGAAGGTATTGGACACTAAAGCGGTGACATTTACTATTCCCACTCCAATCTTAACCATCTTAGGGATGGTGTTGCACACCAAAGGGCTGACATTTATTACACCACTGGAGCCAGGGTTAGTGGAAGGCCACAAAACTGGAGCAACGGTCACACCACTGAAGCAAGAATCTTTCCACGCTAGGTCATGATCCGCAAATATGGGCTGCTTTTTTGAGGCCCTGACCTATGTTTGGACCCTCACTGTGTGCCACACCCTGGAGATTTTCAAGCTGTGGCTGAACCTACAGGGGATGATGGAGGGCAAAAAAGGTGTGTACTAAGATGCATTGAATTGTATTGCAATTGTATTTATATAGCGCTTACTAGCCTTGATGAGGCGTTGAAGTGCTTTTCAACGAGTAGCACGCTACTCCGGAACCCAAAGAGGATTTGTGGTGGATTAGTTTAGGGAAATAAGAGTTAATTTTGAGTGATGGACATGAGAGTCTGTTAGTTGGATTGAATAGGATAAAACAATGGCAGGAAGCAAAGGTGCGGGGAGGGGGCAAAAAACAGGAATAGCCAACAAATAGCAGATATAGCAAATAACAAAGGATTCAGGTAAACAAAATGATGCAGCGACACGCTCTATTCAAATGACAGGGGTGAGGCAGACACAGGACATCTATCATTTCTCTGCAAGCTTGAACTTAGAAATATTAGCCTGTAAATCGCTGCTTGTTAAACAAGCATTTGCAATGCAATAGGTCTCGCACTAGTGAATGTTTGAGCCATTGGCGTTGCAAATGTTAATGTTTTTTTTTGTTTGTTAAAAAAATATACTAGCAGAAGCAAAAGTAATAAATGAAAAGGCATGAAGCAATGGAAGGGTGCAGTAGTATAAGCTGTTAGTATGTGTTTTTGGGGAGTTGTAAAGGCACTTTTATCAGTGTTATAAGGTACTGCATTATTAATTCAATTATAAAGAGAAAGATTGTATTAAGGCTGCAGTACTTTATGTGACAAATAGATGTCGTTTTATAACTCCACAGGGACAATTAATTCTAACTCTGTTGAGACAGTTTTATAAGAAAGAGAAGGGGTATTGGAGTGCACTGCTTTATCTCCCAGCACAGTTCGCCTGATAGCATTATGGTAAGTGCAGTTCATAGTAAATGCTTACTTGAATATTTGCTGTAGTGTTTCACCAAGGTTGGTGCAGGTTAATGCTGTGAATCTATAGACACAGGTGTTTCTGGATATTATCCATTATCAGTAGAGATAAAAAATGATTTTTTTATCAGAGGCTTGTGACAGCTTTTTTAGCAACCCCTGATGAAATTCTATTACTATAATGCTAGGGGGTGAACTGTGCTGGGAGGTGAAGCAGTGTGCTCCAATTCACCTTTATTTTGGTCATTATTTTGGAACATAGCAGCATTTTTGCATTTTGTAAGGGCCACTTTTGCTCCTTATTGTGGGGGTGCTTGTATGAAAGGGGAGAGGACCAGGGCTAGGCAGGCACCAGTAGTGAGGAACACTAAAGCAAGAAATATAAATAAATAAAAATATAAACCAGATGTATTGCTTTTGAAATATCTATGTAAATGTGTCCATAGTCACATATTAAGTGTGATAAAAAAGCAGTAAAATGCTACCTTGCTGAGATATATACATATATAGCAAACTGTATTTGTTTTAAAAGTTCAGCAAAAATGTAAACGTAAGAATATAAAAAAAGCAAAATCTTCCCAACCATTGTCAGTTTAACCTAGTAAGTTTATAGTTAAAAATAACTGAAAACATTTGCTGCAGGCTGGACTGTTCCCATGAGGCACAGGGTCAGACTGATTTGCATATGGCCATGTTTGAACTGGGGTGGTGGAGTGAGCTAAAGAATGATGATGGATTAAACCCGGATCAGTTGACTGGGGGGGAGTGTTTGATTTGCTCTAACGCTCCGTTCATCATCCCCTTTGGTATCGCAGGTGGTAAACAGCACAATTGTGTGAGTTAACATCTGAAGGCGACATTTAGCACCTTGGCAGATTTTCAACCATTTACACCTTTTGTTTAAACCTGGCACCAAGGTGGAGTCAGACGTAGGCCAAATGGAAGAATACCAGCAGCCTTTGGTTTTTGCTTTGATAAATGAGGCAAGACATCACCATAGCAATAAAGATATATACCACGTTTACAACCTGCATATGTGCACTGTTTAGGAAGGAAGACAAAGTTAATTAGTACACATTACAGGATGTTAACCTGCCATAGAATGAGAGATTAAGTGATTTGCCCAGAATCACAGGATGTTCAGGTAACACCCAGACTTAAAGGTGGTTCAGCTATTGCCCAGACTTAAAGGTGGTTCCCCAGCCTTAAGATTGACATCTTTGGCTATGGCATTTACCACACCCTAATCCCACACACTAATATTAAATCGTAAAGAATTATTCTAGGAGTGCATCGGTACTGTGTGCTTACATTAACTTAATGTTCTTATTTGGAGTGTATCAGTACTATAAGCTTAAATTAGCTTTATGTTGGTGTGTTTTTTTTAAACCATAAATATAATTGTGGGCGGCCATGATAACTTAAACATGGTGAATTATAGTGTAAGAAAAGAAATGTACGCATAAAGCAACAAATGCAGCCTTGGGATAGGGGTTTGTTTATATAAATTCAGCCGAAGTGACTTGGAGGTGAACAACATTTGATAACAAATGTAAAACTTACACTGTGGGCAGCTTTGTATAAAACATTATTAAAGAGGCAACTATATTAGCAAATAAAGTCAATATATTCTTTCTAAAACATTAGGAGAAGAACGCCGTGGTGAGATATAGAGCCCGATGTATTCTTTATGGTGATAGGTTCAAATACCAACGTGTTGACTGAACCTTTTATCCTTGTCAGGTTGATAAAATAATTACTGTCAGGTAATATTAAATAAGTTTTATTTAGCCGAAAATGCCCACAGGTGAATGTATGCTTTATAAATACATGGAACAGCTATATACAAAGGGATTGAGGCAACACAGTACCGCACTTAACAACCAAATAAGTAGGGTCAATTGTTAATCTTTGTGTGGTCCACAGAACCAAGAGTACAACCCTCTCTACTCCAATTTGAAAGAAACTTTCAAAACAACATTTATCACTAGTGGTCCAGCACTCACAGAATTGTAAACAATATGCCCGGTTAGTGAGAGTTCGGCATATGTTCACCAATGATTTGTACTGAAGGCACATCTAAATATTTGATACACAACGTAAATCACTGCACCTGACGAAGGTTTCTCAGATCAATTATTCTTTATTCATGTTCCTCATTTAAAAAACGCCATTGCATAGTAGATATAGTAGCCAACGCGTTTCGTCCTACACGGACTTCTTCAGGGCTACAAAAAATACATATAAAATATTTACAATATGTACAACTATATACAGTTTTCTTAAAAACAGGCAGTGCTGTATTTCTACATACTTATTTCAATTTACTCAAAATTCTATAAATAGAAAGTGCTTCATATAAGTAGTCATAGGGTTTGTACAATACAAACCTATACACAGTAACACAATTAGCCGAACACGCTATCAAGATTAGACATCTTCTCTTCATATTAATATTGGAATCTCTAAACACAAATTTTATGTACGTTGGAAAACTTTCCTAATGGGTATTCAAAAGTCCCATTTCTTTTCATACATTTCACATATTACTGTCTAATTTTATTATTCAAGTACCTTTTTTCTTAAATTCTAGAAAGGCATAGTTAGTAAATTTCGGAGAGAAATCTTATATTGAATGATACCTCTAATATGCATACAAAAGTCTTTCGTTATAATTTGGAAATGTGTTCTGAGATTTTGCAATATTTAATCCTTCTGTGTGGTATGTTAATTCTGTAAAATATCACAAGACAACAAGTAGTATTTTTTTTAAAAACAATAAGTCCATTAAATTGTAATACTAGGACATTGCATGTGACCTATTATTAAAAAGAATACACACTAAGAGTATATTTAGAGACACAACCAATTATGAATAAGTAGGGACCTATAGCACGGTCAACAGACGCCATCCTATAATGGGCCGTCACAAAGTGACTCAAGAAACGAGAAATATAAGCAAAGTGTATCAATGGTCATAGTCACTTCTGATATTGGCAGGTGCATTATATTACTGTGGAGACCATCACCTAGTTTTTGGTAATTTCTATATGGCATTCAATGTAAAAAAGAGCAGCTTAGTCATTGCAATATAAACGTCCCAGTCTGACAACTTCAGCCGGATGGAACAAAATAAATCGTTCTAAGGATGAGAAGTATTGGGGTTTAAGAAGACCATCCTTCATGCGGATCATTTACGTAATGTTGCGAAAACATATAGTCAGATGCTAAAAATGCAAACAGGGACTTCGTATGGGCGGCATCTTAGCCGCAAACATCTAAAACAGAATGACCATTTGTCGTAAAACGGATACAATATAAAACACTTTACGGCGCTGGACATAATCTAGGCGCCATCTGGAAATAGGACAGCATAATGTGTCCAATAACAAGTAGATGTTTCAGTCAATGTGTAAACAAATTGGTAGTCACTCTGAGACTGAAAAGTAATAAGTCTTAAGAGAAGTGCCCTTTTTGGCCAATCAGTGGGGTTATCAATATTGACAAAATGCTCAAATTACAGCATGATACATGATTTAAGCGCCATTTAAAAGCGAAATCGTAATATACATACGATGGGAAATGGGAACAGATATTTTAGAACAATGTTTACCATATGCATCATTTTTAAGAAAAGTAGTCATATGCTGAAGACCTATTTAATACAGTAATATATAACCGAATCCTTAAAAGTTCCCATCCACAGGTCTAAAGTAATTATCAATAGCGTTATATACTCACTTAGTTCGTGTGCTCAAATTGCAAGAAACATCTCTGGTGTGTTCCTAAGTCAAACAACAAGAGCGTTATCAAGAATGCTTTTACACCCATCATTTAATCCTGAATTTCTTACACCTGGTACCAATTTTCACAGTGACAGGCAATATAGGGTAATTCTGTGGGCGCCATCTTGGACCATGCAAGTATTGATAATTATTCTGAAAAAGTGCATCACAATAATAAATAGACATTTTCCAAGAGCACTTCACAATCAATGATTTTTATCATCCTATTAAAATTCATAATTTTACGAATTTCGAGCCATATATATATATATATATATATATATATATATATATATATATATATATATATATATATATATATATATATATATTATATTTAAAACCGTGGCTTCTGACTAGCATTATTCGTAATTTCACAGGCGGAGCAGAATTTTTAGGGCGCCATCTTTGAGCATGCAAATGTGTGCTCATTAAGCCAAATATAAATGAATATTAAGAGTGAGTATATGTGTGATCTCGATAATTTACAATTTCCTCAGGAGCATGTTATAATGAATACTTATTATTTGGTCATACTCTTGGAGAAACACAATTCGAGGAGTGGCAGGCGATGTAAATTTGTGAACTCTGACTATCAGTTTTCATAATGTCAGGTGGCGAAGCACGGTTATTTGGACGCCATCTTTCAACATGCAAGTGTGTACTTGTTAACACTATCTGAGCAGCTGATTATTTCTTACAGGTTCCCACGGTTGAACTACTATATTTGTAATTATTTGTATAGAGATTTTTAGCCATACCCTTTGAAAATCATAATTCAAAGAATGGCAGGCGATGTAGATTTGTGACCTCTGACTAACAAAGTTGATAATATCGGGTGGCGAAGCGCGATTATGTGGACGCCATCTTTAAACATGAAAATGTGTGCATATTAACACTATCTGAGCAGTTGATTATTTCCTACAGATTCGCATAGTTGAACTGCTTTACTTGTATTAAATCGTATAGAGATTTTTATGGTCCTATATTACAACTGTAAAAAGCACAACTGTATACAGATTGCACCCAATTATTCTGTGGGGAGCGTTTATAATGATTTTTCTGAAAAGATTTTTTAGAATGCTCTTATTTGGTGGTGTGAAAACCAGCATGGGTCAGGATACAGCCCTCATAATAGAGCATGTACCCCATGCATTTGTGTGTTGTAAGTTTTATCCCAATAGTTTGATTATTTATTTAAGAGACTTCATATAGCATTGATAACAGCATTACCATATAAAGTTGACATGCATAAGCACGTAGTGGATTATTAACAGACACAGCAATTACAATCACTGAACCCCATGTACACTAGATGTATACGCAAACCAGGGTGGCAGACAAAGGTAAAGATCACTGTAAGAAATGATGGAATTCATTATTGGTATTTAACCAAACAGTACTGATCGAAAGCGACAGATCCATTTTGCCTCTGCCTGTCTTAAGGCAACTTCTCTGTCTCTGCCTCTTTCATGAGACAGCACATGTTCTATGGCATGAAACCAGATTCTTGTCTCATTAGGGTGATCCCTATGTATATGGGTAGCAACTGGATATTTGGGGGTCTTTATTTCTAACAGCCGTCACATGCTCTTGGATTCATAATTTAAGACTCTGTATACTGCTTCCCACATATATCATGCAACAGGCACAGCCAATTACATAGACTGTAAATATGGTATTGCAGTTTATATGAAGGAGTTAGTAGAGTATTCTCTAGATTTGTTGTATTTACAGGTTGCCAACTTATTCAGTCCTAGTTCACATATACAACATGCCCCACATACATAAAAACCTCATGGTTTTTCCGGTAGGTCCATTTTATCCTTATCACACACACTTTTAATATTGCTAGGGCATAACGTATTCCTCAAGGCTTTCCCTTTACAATACACCATTCTAGGTCTTTTTGATAACGTCCCTTCCGGTATGTAGTTGGAGTTTAATAAGTGCCAGTTTTTTCTCAAGATGTTGTATACATGGGTGCTGTAAGCGTTATATTCAGTGATAAATGTGACTTCAATCAGGTTGGTCTTTGAGCTCATCTTGTTGGGATTGGAAATCAAAGTTGATTTTCTATCCACCTTCCCACTCTATATTCTGCTTTCATCAGACATGTCCTATCATAGCTCCTCTCAGTGAAGTTATGCTTGATCTCTCTGATGTTTCTATGGAAATCTAAGTCCTCGCTGCAGTTACGCCTTGCCCTGACCATCTCTCCATATAGTATGGCTCTTATAGTTGACTTGAGATGGGCGCTTGTTGCGTGTAAAACACTAATGCAGGAGGTCTGCTTTTTGTAAACATCACTCTGTATCGTATTGTCACCGATGTGCAAGCAGAAATCAAGAAATTCTATTTCTGACTTGGAATATATAATCGTTAATTTAACATTAGATCGGTTATCATTCTAATATCCATGGTAAGCAAGTAAATTACTTACATAGCCATTCCAGATCATTATTATATCATCTATATACCGACCGTAAAAGATGATGTTATTACTCCAAATGTGTGCTCCCGAGCCCCAGGCATGCTCCACCTCAAACAAACCCATAAATAGGTTCGCATAGGATGGAGTAAACCTGGAGCCCATAGCAGTCCCCTGTTTTTGTAGGTACCAGGCACCATCGTGTAGGAACACATTTGGGGCCAGATGTACGACCATTTTATTTTGCGCCTCGCAATTTGCAACTAATTGCGAGTCGCAAAATAAAATGTACAGCAGTGTGTTTAACACTGTTTGCAATTCCCAATGGGGTCGCAAATTGCGAGGCTCATTAATATTAATGAGCCTCTCGCAATTTGCGAGCCCATTGGGAATGACAGGCCCTCCCAGGGATGGTGGCCTGCTGGGCTCAGCAGACCACCATGTCTGGGACTGCTTTGAAATAAAGCAGTTTGTTTTTTAAATGCAGCCCGTTTTCCTTAAAGGAAAACAAGATGCGTTTGAAAAAAAAAAATGAAACGTTTTCGTTTAATTTTTTAAGGGCAGGCAGTGGTCCCTGGGACCACTGTCTGCCCTTAAACATATTTTCGCATGTATTTGCAAAGGGGAAGGGGTCCCCTAGGGACCCCTTCCCATTTGCGAATGTATTACCACCTACTTGAAGTAGGTGGTAATTGCGAGTGCTTTGCGACCGCAATTGCGGTTGCAAAATATTAGTACATGGTTTTGAGACTTGCTATTTGGAAGGGAACGCCCCTTCCAAATAGCGAGTTGCAAAACCTATTTAGCGAGTTGCAAATAAATTGCGACTCGCTAAATAGGCTTTGTACATGGCCCATGATGTTTTTGCATGCGCAAACGGGTTCGCAAACCCATTTGCGCATGCAAAAACGGGTCGTACATCTGGCCCTTTGTGTCAAGATTATCTCAGACATGTCAAGCAACAATATTGTATGTTCTAGATGTTTAGCATTGCGTTTATACAATAAATGTTTCAATGCTTTCAAGCCATAATCATGTTGCATGCAAGTATAGAGGCTCTCTACATCCATCGTCACGAATAAGAGATCCTCACTATCCCATTCAAAATCTTCCAGCTTTCTGAGCAGATCCCTGCTATCTTTCAAATAAGACAGGAGATTTTGTACGAATGGCTGCAAAACCGGTCTACATATTCATACATGCATTCTGTTGGACCACCATTCCCAGAAAAGATCGGTCTACCAGGCGGAAATGAACCACATTTATGAATTTTTGGTAGGACATAAATGCAAGGGTGTCTCGATTGATGTGCTTGTAGATATCTGTATTCCAAGTCAGTCAGTAGACATGACTCATGCCAATCCAACAATTTTGCATTGATGTATCCTTCAATTTTAGCAATGGGGTTAGCTTTGAGTCTCTCATAGCAAGCGCTGTTACTTAGCTGTCTTTCTATTTCCCCCAAATAATCGCATCGATCCATCAGGACAATGTTTCCTTCCTTATCCGCTTCCCGAATAACAAGACTTGTGTCATCCCTTAATGATTTCAACAATTCTCTTTCTTTCCTGGCCATGTTGTATTGATGTTTACTAGAATAAGTTCCTGTATGCTCATCCTCTAATCGATATAGGTCACGAGTAACTTTCTCATGGAACTCGTCTATAACTGTGTACTGTGTACTCAGTGGCATATACTTTGATTTATGTCGTAACCCACTATCTTCAGTAAGATCTTCCTGTATAGCTAAGTAATGGGCAAGTTGAACAATGTCACCAACTCCATCATCTTTATTCAATGATGCAATTACATGTATATCATTTAGGTCCGAGATTGTAAATTCAGATGTCTCAACAGTTCATAACGTAGTAGTAGATACAACAGGATGTTCATCAAAGTGTTATTTTTATTTGATTTTTCGTACAAATTTATACAAATCTATATGTAGGTTTTCAAAATTACATTGTTCGGTAGGACAATAGTTCAGACCTTTACATAGAACAGTCATTTCCTGCATGGTCAATAATCTAGAACATTGGTTTTAACAGATTCATACATCAGTTTGACATCTGTCATGTTATTCACATGTTCTTGTTCTGTAATCTTGTTCGCACCCCTGCTCTTGTGTTTTTTGCCACCCCGCCTGAGTCCTCGTTTATGGGTCTTTTTTTGTTTCCCAATCGGTACCTCTGCACCTCTCTTAAAAAAAACAGAGGAAAAGTTGTTCATATTACTATTGCTTGTACCCTCCCCTGGATCGGTCCCCAAAGAGGAGAGGGACGTGTTACTCGAGGAAATACTTGTGTCCTTCTCGTTATTCATTGTGCCTACTTGAGTCTTAGTGGCAATGTCATCGTACTTTTTGGCAAATGTAAAAATACGGCCTCTTTCGTAATCCCCTTCATCTCTCTGAATCTTTTTCTGTTTCTTCTACTTCAAATATAGTTGATAGCTAGTCAATTCTTTTTCAAAATTTCATAATTTTTTTGTTTCGCATCTCTCAAATTAGTTTCACTAATCTCCTTTTCAAGTTTTGCTATTTCTTCTCTTATACTTTTTACTTTTCTCTCCGGGTTCCTGATCAAAATCTCCATCATTTTGTATGAGGCCACATAGAGGAATGGGAAGAAGGTCTCTAATAGGTCGGGTTCAAGGTCTTCATAATTAGGAAAGATTAATATGCATAATCCCCTTGGTATCCTTTTAGTTTCTATATATTTTTTCAAAATGGCCCCATCCCACCACCTGGCTAGTTCTTGCTACTTAAGGCTTTCAAGTCTCATAAATTTACTCTTCAACTCATCATTTTTTGGCATTATTGGTCGACCTTGTCCAGAGCTTCCTCCTTTTTTATTGAACAGATCACCCAACATCTCTTCTCTATTGTCCTCAAAATCCATCTCTACGTCTTGATTGTTAACCCTGGAGTTAGTGCCGGTATGCCCGATTTACATGAAACAGCTATATACAGAGGGACTGAGGCAATACAGTACCGCACTTAACCAAATAAGTAGGGTACATTGTTAATTTATGTGTGGTGCACAGAACCAGGAGTACAACGCCTCTCTACTCCAATTTGAAAGAAACTTTCAAAACAATATTTATCACTAGTGGTCCAGTATTCACAGAATTGTTAACAATATGTCCGGCTAGTGAGAGTTCGGCGTATGTTCACCAATAATTTGTACTGAAGGCACATCTAAATATTTGATACACAACGTAAATCACTGCACCTGACGAAGGTTTCTCAGATCAATTATTCTTTATTCATGTTCCTCATTTAAAAAAACGCCATTGCATAGTAGATATAGTAGCCAACGCGTTTCGTCCTACACAGACTTCTTCAGGGCTACAAAAAATACATACAAAATATTTACAATATGTACAACTATATACAGTTTTTTTTTAAAACAGGCAGTGCTGTATTTCTACATACTTATTTCAATTTACTCAAAATTCTATAAATAGAAAGTGCTTCATATAAGTAGTCATAGGGTTTGTACAATACAAACCTATACACAGTAACACAATTAGCAGAACACGCTATCAAGATTAGACATCTTCTCTTCATATTAATATTGGAAGCTCTCAACACAAATTTTATGTACGTTGGGAAACTTTCCTAATGGGTATTCAAAAGTCCCATTTCTTTTCATGCATTTCACATATTACTGTCTAATTTTATTCTTCAAGTAACTTTTTTTTTAAATTCTAGATAGGCATAGTTAGTAAATTTCAGAGAGAGTCTTATATTGAATCATACCTCTAATATGCATACAAAAGTCTTTCGTTAAAATTTGGAAATGGGTTCTGAGATTTTGCAGTATTTAATCCTTCTCTGTGGTATGTTAATTCTGTAAAATATCACAAGACAACAAGTAGTATTTTTTTTAAAAACAATAAGTTCATTAATTGTAATACTAGGACATTGCATGTGACCTATTATTAAAAAGAATACACACTAAGAGTATATTTAGAGACACAACCAATTATGAATAAGTAGGGACCTATAGCACGGTCAACAGACGCCATCCTATAATGGGCCGTCACAAAGTGACTCAAGTAACGAGAAATATAAGCAAAGTGTATCAATGGTCATAGTCACTTCTGATATTGGCAGGTGCATTATATCACTGTGGAGACCATCACCTAGTTTTTGGGAATTTCTATATGGCATTCAATGTCAGAGACTGAGTTTTTAAGATGTGCACAGACGCCAATATAAAATGGCCGGCATATGTAAAAAAGAGAAGCTTAGTCAATGCAATATAAAAGTCCCAGTCGGACAACTTGAGCCGGATGGAACAAAATAAATCGTTCAAAGGATGAGAAGTATTGGGGTTTAAGAAAACCTTCCTTCATGCAGATCATTTACGTAATGTTGCAAAAACATATAGTCAGACGCTAAAAATGCAAACAGGATGTGCCTTCAGTACAAATCATTGGTGAACATATGCCGAACTCTCACTAACCGGGCATATTGTTTACAATTCTGTGAGTGTGGATTACTAGTGATAAAGCTTTATAAATACAAATTATATTATAGACAGTGCCACCAAGATTTGCACCTTAATTGGTATGTTTAAATTGGCAACATTTATAGGACGATAAATAGTGTTACACAATAAAAGGAAAATGCATGCACGAGGCCAATGAAAACAAATACATGCATAAAGCCTGGTGTGTCTTTTTTAAACACAAGCAGAAATATGATTGTGCTAAAATATGAAGAGTAGTGTATATTTTTTTTAATATACAAATAAATGCAACCGTGGTCACAATTATTCTACATGCAGCTTCTATCAAGTAAAGTATTGTGATTTAAAACAATGTTGCCTAAAACGGATACAATAGTGAAAGATAAAATAGGACAGCCATAAGGTATGCGTTATGTAATGCAAAAACATAAAACTTAGACCTTGTGCATTCCCTTTAAAATATTACCAAATATGGAACTGTAGTAACAAATACATCGTAATGCATTCTTTTTGAAAGAGGTAATCACAGGGTTTGGTGGCTTAGTGGAGTAATGCGCTCACTGTAGGGCCCTGTGTTTGACCTTATGGTCACAGGTTCAAATCCTGACATGTTGACTGAGCCTTTTATCCTTCTAAGGTTGATAAAATAAATGGTTCAAGTCCTGATAGGTTAAATGAGCCTTTTATCCTCCTGAGATCGATACAATAAGTACTGTTGGGTAATATTAAATATGTTTTATTTAGGCTAATATGCCCACAGATAAATATATGTTTTATAAATACAAATCATATACACAGTGCTGCTAATATTACAAATTTAATTTCTTCTTTAAATTGGCGATATTTTTGGATTGTGCAAGAGTAATATTTGTTCCTTATTGTGAGGATGGCTGTATGAAAGGGAGGCATGCTGCATTGATAATGTTGCAGCGTGAGAACGGAGTGTTGGGGAAGCGTGCTGCCGATGTTGTGTTTGCCGGAGAACGGGGTGGCAGGGTTGTTTTAATGGGTTTTCCTTGTGACCTGTTTTGGGTCATAAATATATGCAGTGGCTGCGTTGTGCTAGCTCCTTGCATGGGGAAATGGGTGGGGGATTGATGTGCTAGTGTAAGTGCTATAAAAGGTATGGGCCATGGATGTGCAGCCTGGGGGTTTTAAATTAGTGCCTAGATGCACTGGAGACGAATGGGCAGTATGGCAGTAAGCCTAGAGTGCGTGTGCCATGGTGGGAAGTGGCCGCAGTGTATTGGTTTTAAATATCTATATAAATGCGGCTGTAGTTGTATATAGAGCCAAATAACAAAGTAGTAAAAATGTAGTGTTGGTGATATATATAAACTTTATTTTTATTTATATTTTACAAAAATACAGACGTAAAAACATAAAAAATGCAAAATATTCCCAAATGTTGTGTGTTTTACAGAGTGAGTTTACAGGTCAAAAACTAGGTTTGAGCTAAAGAAAAATATTTCCAGCCAAATTGTCTGCTTCAAGAAACTTGGACAATGGAACCAACACACAGGGTGGGGTACACCGCGTTTAGTATCGAAGCTAGACACTCAACTGCAGGTAGACCTGCTGGTGGCTTGCTGATCTGGGTTAAGACTAGTTTGGCTTGCAAAATCAATCGCCTAGATATAGGTTCACAGGAGATCCTTGGCTTAGATCTGATATCACTTAAAGGGAATAGCCATGTCAGATTAATTAATGTATACAACCGGTTTAGTAGCTGCCACAAGCCCTCAGAAACTATGACAATGCTCTCAAACTTCCTTGACACTTCACATAAAGAGTATTATCTCATCGTAGCCGGTGGCTAACACGACATATGAGCCCATAGATCATATACAGGAAATAGTACAGGAGGAAGAGCAAGTCAGAGGAGTTAAAAGGCTTCAGATACCAGCCCTCAAAAGATGCACTAAGGTCGGACAGCAAGTACTATCTTTCACCCTCGCTTTTGGGGTGCGCGCTTGTAATGGGAGGACACTGTCAGATGCAGAGGCAAATTTCACATTTAAGAGGGGGAATGTTAAAAGTAGAATTGACTATATTATGGTAGACCTTGACCTTTGGCCACAAGTCATTGATATGATTATTCTAAACCGTGAGGACAGTGACCATAATGCGTTGTTTCGGAGGTTGTCTGGCCTTCCTATTCTGTACCCCCAGGTCACTCGGCATTGGTTCCTGTTATTACCACTAATAACAACAGAAGAATCAAATGGCCAGAGGTAAACTCTGATGGGAAGCTGCTCTCTCATATCTACAAAGAGGTGACCCAGACTCTTATGGTACTGGGTAGTCCTAATGTTAATGATGATAGCATTATGACTGGCTTTCATTATTTAACTAATAGTATAAAGCCCTATTTTAGTAGACAGTGTAGCTTAAACATGACCAAACGGAATACTGCACCATGGTACAACGAGGAATGCAGGCAAGCTAGAACTGAGTTATTCATGACAGTAAAGAAAGGGTTACACCAGATATAATATGCAAAAAGATCATATAAGAGAATACAGGACGAAGCGAAAAGGAGCTGGGAGGTAGAGAATTGGCGTATGTTACTTGAGGCGTCTAGAATGAAGGACAGTCAGTTATTCTGGCACCTTCTCTCTAAAGGGGCAGTCCAGCCGGTTAGTGAAGATGATTTTTATATTCAACCACATGTCTGGGAAGAGTACTTCCAGGAATTGTATTCTGGAAAGGACTGTGAGCCCGTGGGGGAGGCAACAGAGTTTGCTGGGGATAGTAACTCAGAGCTTGCAGTGGAAGATGTACTCAGCTTTTCCCTAGAGGAAACTATGAATGCAATTAGCTCACTACAGACAGGGAAAGCTCCAGGGCTAGACAGACTACCGGGTGATCTGTACAAATCTGAACCCAACATATGGGGCCTTTTGTTACAATCAGTTTTTAATGCCATCATACGAGGGGGAGACATTCCCGCAACCTGGAAGGGTGCCAAAATAATCCCCATATTTCAAAAAGGGGATAAAGGAGACCCTGCGAAATACAGGCCCATTAGCCTTATAGATGTATCCCAGAAAGTCTTCAGCAAAGTGACCCTGTCCCACCTCCATAGCTGGATAGAGGAAAACAGCATACTCTCTCATTTGCAGGCAGGTTTCGGGGCCTCCACGAGCACCCTAGATCAGGCGTTCCGATTTGTCCTGCTCATCTGGAAGGAAGTTAAGATCAAGAGGGGCCATCTGTGTGTTGTGTTTGTCGACCTTAAAACGGCATTCGATTCCATCGAACGCACTAGGCTCTGGGCTGACCTTAAGGACCTTGGACTCCCCTATGGCCTGCTCCAACTTCTGGTCCGCTTACATCAAGATAATTATGCGAAAGTCAGGTGGAACTCCGATGGCAGTTTAACCAATAATGTACTGATTTCAAAAGGGGTGCGCCAGGGATGTGTGCTGGCCCCAACCCTGTTTACCTTGTACTTGAACGGGCTCATAAGTGATCTTTATGATTGTGGTGGTGACCCACCAAAACTAGCAGGTGTGGTGTTCTCCTTCTCCATTATCCTGAGGTCCAAGTTCTATAGAACATAGAACTTGGAATGCATGTCATGCCTCATGTGTCAGTTGCTCCTGGGTGGCTGATGGATGAGGTTGTTATGAATAAACCTCTATGTTAATCTACAAGATGAGTCCATGATTTATTAAGGACTTTATATTGGCGACGATCGTGGGATTGCAGAACAATAACACCTCAACATCAAGCTGTGACCATATTGCGAAGAGTTCCTGTCTCTGTTGCATGGTATATTAAGAAAAACTGCCTGCAGAAGTACCTTGAAATTTTGTTGAACTAGACAAAAGAATGCGGGTAGTTTGGACCCGGGAGGTACCGTGAAACTTCATTTTAATTGGCGTGTGTGGCATTTTGGAGAGAGACGGCAGCTGGATAGGCAGAATCACCACGCTGTCTGAAATCATCATCTCCACAATTTCATGTATTTATTGACTGTGTGTGTGGCACAATGATTGAAAGCGCGTGAGCTCATTGAGGAAAATCGGAGTGTGTGCAGCGGAAAAAAAAAAAAGATTAATATTTACATATATGCCCTCACCTCCTCCAGCGGCTGTATGTTTCTGACGAGAAGGTAGATTTTCACTTCTCCAGCGGCTGCTTACATTTACATATATTCATATCTAATCTGCTGAGGAGGTCAGCGGGAGGGGCTGGTGGCTGCCTGTGTTTTATTCGTCATCGTGTGGCTGTTTGCTAAAGGAAAGCATTTCTCTGTTAACGGACAGGGAGAGTGTTCGTTGGAGTCCGGAGCTCTTCTCCTTTGAGCTGTCTGCAGTGACTGATGACGCATTAGAATCCTGCGAAGGGATTCGGTGATAAGTTCGCGTCATCAGTCTTCTGAACAAATCCAGCATGTTTGATTGATGACACAGTTACATTCTGGAATTCCATTGGAGGCTCTTCAGCACTGCGTGTGTGTAGGCATCTGTGAAGCTTATGTGCATGGAAAGCTTTGTTTATTTTAGTCTGGAAAACTTTACTCGTTTCTTCACAGCTGA
Source organism: Calotriton arnoldi (assembly GCA_963921515.1). NCBI lineage: Eukaryota > Metazoa > Chordata > Amphibia > Caudata > Salamandridae > Calotriton > Calotriton arnoldi. The sequence continues at coordinate 532,863 of CAWUFW010006252.1, read as the reverse complement.
GGGGCACTTCAACTGATAAACATCGTGCATCAGCAGCAACAGTTCTTGAATATACACGTCCAGGCAGAGTAAAATTATAAATTAGAGCTTTGTGTTTTTACGCTGTTTAGTGAAGGTGTTTAGACATCTTATGTGCCACGATGTTTTAAGCAAATAAGTTGGGTGTTTTGTTGATTTTAAAGAGGTACTGTCTTCATTCAAAGTTTACAAGTCGTACTTTTCTAAACTTTTGAGAGTGATTTTCTAAAATTAATTATATCTCTATTTCAGGTGTGCCAAAGGAGCAGGGTTCATTGTTTTACAAGCACAAATTTGAAAGGGTTTATTTGTTTATTTGTTTTTATTCACGTTTTAATATTTATTAAGGGAGTCATGCAAAATGTAACAGCGCCACCGTTTTTTTTAAGCTCTCCAGGAGAGCCACTTGTAAAATGGAGCAAATGGAAAAAGATTTTTGCAAACTATGCACGAGTTTGTGGAACGAATCTTAGTGCAGAAAGGAGACATTCATTGCTTTTACACTGTTTAGGTGGTGAAGGTCAAGAAGTATTAGAAAACTTGCCGGATTTAACAACAGAGGAACAAAGAGGGCTTAATGAATATGAGATATGTATCTTACAGCTGGATAAGCATTATTTGCCCAGAGTCAGCACCATTATGGAAAGACATCATTTTGGCTTAAGAGAGCAAGGAAAAGAAGAAACAGTAGAAGATTATTTAACAGGTTTGAGGAAGTTAGCTTCAAATTGTAAGTTTGGGACTGCTAATGAAGAAAGAATTAGAGATCAATTTGTTTTAAAGTGTAGGGAGGATAAAATTAGAGAGGAGTTATGGCTTAAGGACGAACCACCTTTGGAGGAAGTAGTTTCAATAGCTAAAAGGGTGGAACACATGTTAAAGTGTGTTAATGAATTAAGGTGTGAAAAAAATTAAAATCAGTCTACTGTAGAAGAGGTACAAGAAAATGTATATCTTGTCAAGAATGTGAAATCTAGTTCTAAAGAGTTAGTTAAAGAAGATTCTGCGAAGGATACTTTTGAATGTTTTCATTGTGGAAGGTCTGGTCACAAAGCTAATTCGAAATCCTGTCCTGCTTTGAGTTTTGTATGTCATGGTTGTGGCAAGAAAGGTCATTTTATAAAATTTTGTAGATTTAAACAAAAGAAATTTCAAAACAAGGATATAAAAGAAATAATATGTCAAGTTGGTGAGAGTGAATGTAATGATCATCCCATAGGAAGTGTTAAGGTTGATGGAATTAATCTTGAGATGAAATTTGACTCATGCTCACATCTGACCATAATTTCAAAGGATACATTCTGTAAATGGTTTGAACACAAAAATAATTTAAATAAGATGGATGTCAATCCAGGAGGTTATGGTGGGCAACCCATTAGTATGTTGGGGTATTTTAATGCATGTATAGAAATGGAAAAGAAATTAATTGTTGGAAAAATTTATGTTTCAAAAATGGGAGATAGTTTACTTGGATGGCCACATCACCGTTTGTTGGGGGTTACATTAAATCCTAATGCAGAACCTCAAGTTCAGATTCAGAAGATTGAAGATAATTCAAATCAGTTTGTATCTGAATTTCCGTGTTTGTTCAAAGATGAGTTAGGTTGCTTAAAGGGGTATAAACATTGCATCAAGCTTAAAAATGGAGCTGTACCATCTGTGGCCAAAGTGAGAAGGATTCCCATTGCTTTACAAGAAAAGGTGGAACAGGAGTTAGATAAATTACTCAAACAAGAAATCATTTCTCCTGTGGAAGCTTCTGAGTGGATAGCAGCAGTTGTTGTCGTGAACAAACCTAATGGTGACATAAGACTTTGTGTGGACTTGAGGTCTCTAAACAAGGAGGTGGTTGTTGACAAATTTCCCCTGCCTAATATAGATGAGATAATGTCAACGTTAAGTGGTGCAAAGTTTTTTACAACTTTGGATCTCACACATGCCTATCACCAAATAGAACTGACACAGAGTTCACAGGACTTGACGGCATTCATCACTCCCATGGGTGCTTTCAAATATAAAAGAATGCCGTTTGGTCTTGTATCTGCTGCGTCAGTTTTTCAAAGGGTCATGTCCTCTATTTTAAAAGGTGTGAAAAATGTAAAGTGTTATCAAGATGACTTATTAATATTTGGTTTGACTCAACAGGAACATGATATGATTGTGAGACAGGTTCTTGGGAAGCTTGAAAAAGCTGGTCTCACACTAAAATTTGAGAAATGTAAGTTTGCTGTACAACAGGTTAACTATTTGGGTCATTGCATCACATCCTCAGGTATTGTTCCCAAGAAGGAATTGGTTGATACCATTCTCAACTTAGCAATTCCAAAATCAAAAGAGGAAGCTGTCTCCTTCCTGGGAATGATTGAGTATTATGGGAAGTTTGTAAATAATTTAGCAAGCAAATCAAGTAACATGAGGCAGTTGCTTGGAAAGAACAAAGAGTTTAGTTGGTCTAATGATTGTCAGAAAGAATTTGTTGAACTAAAAGAAGATTTAAAAAATGCACCAAGTTTACAAGCTTTCATCCCTGGTGGAGAAACTACTGTGGTGACTGATGCAAGCTCGAAAGGATTAGGTGCCATATTAAAGCAAACTAGAGATGGTAAAGAACATTTAATTGCATGTGCATCAAGGAGTTTGCGTGGGCCAGAATTAAATTACTCAGTAATTGAAAAGGAGGCGTTGGCTATCTTCTGGGCGCTCAATAAGTTTCGAAACTTTGTTTGGGGAACTTATTTTAAGGTCTGTTCAGATCACAAACCGTTAAAAGAAATTTTTACAAAGAAGGGACTAGATTTCATTTCATCACGTATAAGACGATGGGTTGTTGGTCTGCAAGATTTTAATTTTAGTGTAGAACATCTCCCTGGTGTTGAGAACGTATTAGCTGATTGTTTGTCACGTTTGGTTTGTGATGTAGGAGAAGAACAGTTGGTAGATGATTTCTTGGAAGAGGAAGTCAGTGTTTGCGAAATAACCTCAGGTGTTATAAAAGAGGATGAGTGGAAAGAAGAGGTTCAAAAAGATAGTGAGTTTGTTGAAAGTTATGAGCATGATTCAAATGAAAGTTTTACATGATGATTCCTTACCCAAAATTTGGCGATCAGTTGTAGATGAGTTATCTGTTGACAAAGAAATTTTGTTGAGAGGGACCAAATTGGTTCCTCCTTTCTCTCTAAGGAAAAAGTTAATGGAGGAGGCACATCAGGGTCACTTAGGGATAGTGAAAACAAAGGAAAGATTGAGAGCTTGTTTCTGGTGGCCGGCCGTGGATTTGGAAATTGAGCGAGAAGTTAGAGAATGTTTGCAATGTAAAATCAGTGATAAGGTTCTTACTCCTCGCACCGTGCCCATGGTTTGTCGTAGACTTCCAAATAGTCCATGGGAAGATATTGCCATTGTTATTGTTGGTCCCCTCAATGGTGAACATCGTACACCTTATTTAATTGTTTTGATTGATCTTTATTCCAGATGGGTTGAAATTTCGTGTGTATCAGATGTGACCTCTAATTGCGTTATTTCTTTTTTACAAGATGTCTTTAAGAGAGAAGGATTTCCAAAAACTCTCTTATCTGACAATGGCCCTCAGTTCTGCTCTGGACAAATGAATGATTTTCTTCAATCATGTGGTATTATTCATAAAAAATGTTCGGTTTATCATCCAGAAAGCAATGGAGCAGTTGAAAGATTTAATAGGGTTATAAAGGAAAATATTCAACTATCCAGGATTAATTCTTTGAATTGGAAGGATGAGTTACAAAAGTGTATTCTGGCTCATCGTTTCACTCCTCACACCTCTACTCGGAAGTCACCTTTTGAGTTATTTAAAGGCAGAGCTCCCAACACGAGTCTGTGTCCAGGTTGGATGACTTGGGGTAAAGGTGTGAAAGACAATAGCATTGGTGTTTGGAGAAAAAGAGAAGAAAATCTACAGCGCAGAAACAAAATTTATTTTGATGAAAGGAAAAAAGTAAAGCAAGTTCTTGTAAATGTGGGAGATTTAGTACGTGTGAAGGCTCTTGTAGGAGCATTGTCTTGGTCGAAGTTTACTGCGCCCATGCGAGTTATGAAATGTTTAAGAAATGCTGTTAAATTGGAAAATGGGAAAATCTGGAATTTGAGTCGAATTGTAATTGTCAAATCCAATCCTGAAATGAATAAGTCTTGTATTAATTTGCCTAATGTCTCGGATGAGTTATCTAAGTCATGTCTGAGACGTAGTGGTCGGAAGACATTGGTACCTTCTTATATGAAAGACTATGTTAAGTAGAGTTGTGTGGATTCATGATTTACTTTGTTAAAATCTCACCTGTATTTCTTTAGCATCTTATGTTCAATTCATTATTGGAAGGGAGATGTGTGGTGTTCTCCTTCTCCATTATCCTGAGGTCCAAGTTCTATAGAACATAGAACTTGGAATGCATGTCATGCCTCATGTGTCAGTTGCTCCTGGGTGGCTGATGGATGAGGTTGTTATGAATAAACCTCTATGTTAATCTACAAGATGAGTCCATGATTTATTAAGGACTTTATAGCAGGCAAGCTGATACCCTCTCTGTTATTCACAGACAACACGCTGCTCATTTCTAAAACCCCAATGGGCATCCAGAACATGTTAACTAAGTTTGCGATAGCATGCAAAGGCCGGTGCCTTGAAATAAACTGTTAATAAACAAAGTTCATGGTTTTTAATCCCTATAAATCCACCAAGGGGAAAGTGAGGTTCGGTACCCAACTCCTAGAGCAGGTCAAGGTCTTTGACTATTTGGGTATTAGAATTAGCGACAATATGGTATGGACTCCCCAAATCCAGAAGAGTGTGCTGACACTTCAGCAAGTGGACTGTGCAATAGTTAGGAGAGCTAAACGTTCAGCCTTCCGACCAATTTCTCCCACTTTAGAAATATATCGGGCCAAAGGATTGTGAGCAGCCCTTTATGGTGCGGAGTTGTGGGGGCTGGAGCATCTTAATCAGCTAGAGGTCACTGAAAATACATTTTTAAGATCGATTCTTAATCTTCCAGTGAATACGCCTTTATTACCCCTACGCCTTGATCTCGGACTAAGGTCTATTACCCACTTTGCTGTCCTCAAGGTGCTCATGTTTTGGATAAGAATCTGGACTAGTAATACCCAGATTCCAGTAAAGGACGCTGTGGAAGAACTACTAACCCTTCAAAGACAGTCAGGGTGTTTGGTTTGGTTTGAAAAGGTTAAGGAGTGGTTTTCTAAATTGGGTCTGGGGACCATGTGGGATGATCCGCAGTTAATTAAAAAAAAAATGGTTCCCCAGATCCAAAAAAAGATACTGGAATTTTATTGATTCTTCTTGCACTGATACTAGGTCACTTGGCACTTTAACCACCAGATTCTTAAATGTAAGTTGTTTTAAGTTTGATTTTTACATGGATGATGTTGAACCCGCACAAGCACGAGCACTTTACATACAATTTAGGATTGGGGTTCTCCCATTGAATGTTCTGAAAAGTAGTTGGGCGAACGCTACTGTAACTCCTTTGTGACCATCCTGTAGTATTATCCCAGAAACTATTGAACACTTTGGGGCAGATTTACAAGCCCCTTGCGACACATTTGCGCCGCCGTTGCGTCACTTCTGTGACGCAGCGGCGTTGTAAACAATTCGCCACATTGCGACATATTTACAACGTGACGCATCTAGAGAGATGCGTCACGTTGCAAAGCCCTGCGCTACATTATACCAGCGTCAGGTATAATGTATGCAGGGTGGGCGTTCCGTCGCAAGAAAGCCTCGTAAAAGTGATGCAGTGAAATCTACAAGATTTCACTGAGTCACTTTTACGACGCCGCTGCGTCAAAACCTTACGCCTGCTTGAAGCAGGCGTAAGGAGTGACGCAGCACAATAAGTATAGGCCGCCCCTGAGCATTTCTGGAGTTGCGTCGCGCTTGCGACACGACTCCAGCAATGCGCTGCCCTTATGACAAAAGATGCAACACACATCTGTCTATCCTTGCGCACCGGTGCGCCGCATTGTAAATGTGACGCATCCGTGGTGGCTCAAGGGTATTTTTGCATGTCGCATCTTTACTGGCGCATCCCTGCTAATATGCAGAGATGCGCCAGTCCTTGTAAATCTGCCCCTCTGTCTTCTTCTGTCCTGCCTATGCTGCCCTGAGAAAAACATGGATTATCCCGGCTTGTCGGTTGCTGTCGTTCTCACGTCCCTCAGACGCTCTACGTGTATTTAGATCAGATACGACAAGGTGGCTTGTCTTTACACTGTCCAGATATCTGCTCTATGCCTGGTGGCAGAGGTCCAAATTGGTAAAATAATTTAATGGAGCAGGACTCTGGAACCTATAGGGAAAGTATGCACTGAGGTTAGTCAGGGATTGCAGTGTAAAAATGAGGGAGACATCGTTTACAACGAATGCGCTACAAAGCATTCCATTACAACGCGGTCGTTACAACGACTTGCTGTAGGGGGCAGAAGGTGTTGGATTTACATTCCAACACCTTCCCTGCTGTTGCACATACTGGAGTAGGAATAGTAAATTATACTATTCCTAAATCCAGCGCGCCCCCTACAGCAAGTCGTTGTAACGACTTGCGATGTAATGGTTCGCATTGTAATGGAATGCGTTGTAAAGAGATATATTCAAAAATGACAGCCATGGCCTGATTTCTTGATGCTGATGCATTTTTTAATCTTTACTCTAGGTTTTAAAGCAATTTTAAAAGTAATCTATTTTAGTTATGATCCTATAACACCACTCTTGAATGATGTACAGGACTATGAAGATGTTGTCACTCTTTTATGTTTTTATTATCATTGAACCAATCGAGGAACTAGGCAATCAATGGGGTCAAATAACTGACTTAGAGGTGTTAACCATTCCTCTAACTACACATTTGCAACAAGAGGACCCAAGTTGCGTGGGACTATTGACTGGAGATACTCAACAACTATTAGTAACGGGGGCACTACTACCAATTGAAGTACAAGTAAATGTAAAAAAAGTTAACGTAGTAGGCGATCCAATGAGTCTGGTGCAAATAAATCAGTATCAACAAGATAATTCTAAAAAAGGGGAAGACCGGCCGAAAACATCAAAGGACATTATTAACTTACCTAATCTCCTTCAAACTGACATCAATTGGATTCCAAAGGATACGGAACAAAACTTGGGTCAGGAGAATCCCAAGCAGATCAACGGATCCCGAAATAATATCGATGATTATATCATGAAATCGGATAACCTGCAGCGTTGGAGTCCACCCTATCAAAAGGACGAACGTAATAACAGGTTACAATTTATTGGGTCAGGAAATAAGGAGGAAGAACAACAAAGCCCCGTATGTGGGTCCAATAAACAACACTCTTCTGTAAATGGCCAAATTCAGGGAGCACAAGTCTTGGGAAACTGGGACTCGGGGTCAATCTGGGACCTATTCTTTAGAACCTCTCAATTAATACTAGAAGCCCTAACTTATCAGTCAAACAAAATGGAGGTGCAAATGGACCTTCTTAGCTCCATGGCATCTTCAGTAGCAGGAATTGATCAGAAGATAGCCACACTTAACAATCTGGTAATAAGGGCACAAGCACAACCAATATCTTCATATACAGATTGCAGTTGTGCTCCACTGATTAACAAACTGGCCACAATTCCTGAAGTACTAAATACAATAATTGAAGATCTAAGAGGAAATTTATTCACCCCTGGAAACAAAGATTATCAGAGTGAGCGCATAACTGAAAAACGACGATTAGTAATAACTTAAATGAGAAAAGTAGTAAGGATCTAACAGAAGAAAAAAGGAAGTTCAAATAGAGGGAATCCCACTCTCTTCACAAATAATACCATTAGAAACATCACCTGAATACCAATTATCAAAAAGTCAGAGAAAAAAACGACGGAAAGCAAGGAATAAAGTTATAAAAGCTACAAAAACAGTAGCACCTCCTGAATTAGAGATATTAAAAACAGGAAATAGTCTAGAGAAACCAAAACCAGCAACTAACGCAATTCAGAAACAAGCAGATAAAGTTATAGAGGTAACAAACCCATTCTATCCTTTGTTTAATAAAAAATGTCCAGATGTTAGTACAGTAGTAATAAATAAAACCATCGAAGACCCAACAGATCATAAAAAACAGGCCGAACCAGAAAAAAAAAAAAATGGATATCCCAGGTGCTGAGGGAACCAATAAGAAAGTGAAAAGTGAACTACTTCAATCAGAAAAGAAAAGAGCAAATATTAAGCGAACTACAATGACCCAAGAGTACATAAGAACGCTAAAAAATCAGAAGGAAAGTAAGACAACACAAGATCGTGAAATAGAGAGAAGTAAAAACCACAACACGTCGAATGGATTATCTTATGTCAGTCAACCATTAAAACAACCTCCATGGACCCAGGAGCTAGGAAAACATATAGGTGAACCACAAGAGCAGGAGCTACCAAATTATTGTAATCCCCTGCAAAAAGCCAATATAAAAAATCAAGGTCAAAAGAGGGAGGAACACAATTGATTTTTAAGCCAGAATATAAATCCAGGGGTAATAACGATATCTTGAATCGCAGAAACATCTTAGAAATTGTGTAGAGCAATACCAAAAGAAGTACTGATCGAAAGAAGTACTGATATTGAATCAATTGAATTCCAAGCAAATAAAAACACCAATCAAGAATCGACACTGGTATCCTGGACTTCATCCGCCTCAGTAGACCTTATCATACAAGAATACGATCTTTTTCTGGCCTGGGGAATAAAAGTTACAAGGCCACCCCAACCCTCCTACCCAAGTCCATTTATCTCCCCAAAAAAACCAAATAAACAACGGAAGGGGTCGGACAATAACCAGATACACTCAATACTGAAAAATCCAATAGGTAAGACAATGGGGCAAAACTCTAAATCTTTAGTTGAGAACAAAAGAGAACCAATGGAGAAGTTACAGTTTGGTTGGTTAACTGCAGCACTACACGGAGTAAAGGAGGACTGACGACTCCCAAATGATGGTCCCAAGAAGGGGATAACAAGCCCAAGTGGTAGGATTCGAATATGCTCCTGGAATATAAAAGGTATTCAATCAAAGATACAAAATGAGCAACTGACCTCAACGTCGGAACTTTTTCAAATTATCTGCCTACAAGAGACCTGGGCAACTGATCCTTTTAGATTAAAAGGTTTTAAGGGATACTATATGCCTGCCATGAAAACAAGTAAATATGGCAGATCCTGTGGGGGTTTGGCTACTTTTATCTCAACAGAACTAAAAATGGAAAGTGAGGAGGAAGCACGAAATATAATTGACTGTCTGAAAATCAACATACGTTATAAAGAAAAACAGATAATTAAATCTCTCTTACTAATAAATGTATATATTCACCCTGATTGCAGTTCAAGAAGAGCAATGGTTAGCAGCTTGACAACTATAATATTGCAGCAATTGGAAAAGGACACCCAACCTGAGGTCATCATCACGGGTGACTTTACTATGAATATATTGTGGTCTTATGTTAGAGACGACGAAGTTCAACAACAAAACTATTTATGGGCAATCCCTAGCCTCCCACTTACACTGGATATTAAGGGAGAAAAGAAAGGGAAAATTGGTAAGAATTTTTTTAAAGATTTAGAATCCTTAGGTTTAAGGGTGCTAAACGGACGCTTTCTCCAAGACAGGCCACCTGCCTGGACTTATCAAGCATTGGGTAACAAATCTCGAATAGACTACACAATAGCATCGTTAGACTTATTTCAAAAGATTTCATCTTATCGGATTGGAGGAGCAAACGGGAATGATCATAATCAGCAAATAATAGAGTTAAACTTAAACTGTATAAGGCATGGAAAATATATGACACTTCTGGGAGACATAACTACGGTAAACTATAAGAAACTTTATTGGTCAGAAACCTCCAAAGAATCAATCATAGCAACGTCGCAAGCGATGGTTGAAATTTGTTTTAAAGGAGATTCTTCTAACGCTATTTAAAAATGGTCCCTCTTTACAAATAAATTAATTTCAGGCCAGATGCAAAAAGACGGTAATAAAGAGCAGAAGGGTAAAAAGTCACTGGCATTGGTTAAACTGTCTTCTGAATGTCATCTATTAAAAAAAGAGCGTAATAGAATCCTAAGATTGGTTAAGAAGGACCCAGGTAATCAAATCTACGGAGACAAATTAAAGAAGATAAATGCAGATGTAAGAAAATTGACTTGGAAAGAAAAAATGCAAGCTAAACAAGCGCTCTGGGCAAAAGCATTATATACCAGTAAGAAGAATAATGCAAGGGAATTCTGGACACTAATCAACAACATGAACAGATCTAGTAGGACAACTACATCTTCTGTAGTTCCTGAGTCAGAATGGGACAAGTTTTTACATTCGCATTTGAATTATAACCTAAGCATTGAATCCCGGCATAGTCAATTTAAGTAGAACAGTGGCTAACAAGAATACTGACATATCTATAACCGAAAGTCAAGTATGCAAACTCATTAAGAAACAGAGAACTGATGGCGCCCCTAGCCCAAACGGGATTCCAGCTGTCTTCTATAAGGAGAATGCATTAATTTGGGCCAGTTACCTAACACTAGTATTCAATCAAGCATTGCGAACATCGACCATTCCTGATTCCTGGAAGGGTTCTATAATCTCACCTATTTACAAAAGTGGTGAGTGGTCCCTACCAGCTAACTACAGATTAATTACGCAGCAAGATATAGAAGCTAAGCTCTTTGCATCAATTCTCCTGAAAGAACTAACAGAGTGGGCAACAGAAAAGCACTTAATCCCGCCAAATCAATCGGGTTTTATACAAGGTCAAGGTACAGCAACTAATATTTTGATACTGGGAATATTAATAGAAAAGTATAAAGTGAAAAAACAACCGCTATACCTATGTTTCGTGGATATAAAATCAGCTTTTGATTGTGTAGATAGGCAAATTTTATGGAGGAAACTGGAAAACTATGGAATTAGTCCTGGCCTTTTAAAAGCAATCCAATTACTATACACCGAGACTTGGACCAGGATTCGATTAGGCAATGGCTCACGGCTATCAAGAAGAATTGATACATACCAGGGTCTAAAGCAAGGTTGTGTTTTAGCACCGTATTTATTTAATTTATTCTTATCTGACCTTACGGAAGCACTGGACAACGAGTTGGCTCACTCGCCGAAATTGGCAGATAAACAAATTTCAAATCTATTATATGACGATGATGTTGTACTCCTCAGCCAAACAAAGACAGGGTTGCAGCGACTTATAAACAAAATATCAATGTATTCAATTAAGAACAAGATGGTAATAAATGAAACAAAAACTAAAGTAATGGAAGTTCGCAATAGGGTATTGAGCCACAGTAAACATAAATGGTATCTCCAAAGTCGGCAGTTAGAACAAGTGAAATTTTATAAATACCTTGGTATACTGTTTGACGACAAGGGCTCATTTTCACAACATAAAACAGAGCTGACAAAAAGAAGTAATTGTTTACTTATGGCCTTTCGTTCACTACATAGCTCTCTGGGTGGGCCAACCTATCTTCCACTACTAAAGGTTATAAAAGCGAAATTACTACCCAGCCTTACCTATGGAAGCGAAGTTCTTTGCGGTATGGACTCTACGCTATTGAATAATGCTATAACAAAAACATTTAAATATTTGTTTCGACTTACGGTTAATGCATCGCCGGCCCAGATCCGACTGGAATTTGGCTTCTGCAACCAGCAAATCGCAAGTATGGGTCAGTATGTAAAGGTATGGAAACAAATTAAAACCAACACTTTTAATCCAATGAGCTGCCTACTTTGGCAAAAAATGCAACGGAACCAAACTTCTCATTTTTATAAATATCTTCAAATAGCACTGAAAGAGTTGTCAGCACATGAGATTTGGGAGATGTCACTAACACCACTATCTTTTAAAAAAATAATTAATAGATTAACAAAACACCTATCCCTTCTGAAAGATAAAGAGTTATTTACTAAGCAAACGCATGCCTGGATGATAGTGAATGAATATACGATCCTTAAAGTTCAGCCATATCTAGAAATACCTTGGTCAGTACAAACTAAGAATATATTTATGAAAGCAAGATTTGGCAACTTGCCAGGACTAATGCATGCAATGCCTTGGCTGAGAACAACTAAGCCCATCCCCTGTAGACTATGCAATCAGTGGGAAGAAAATATTATACATTTGGTTTGCATATGCACATCAATGAAGGATGAAAGAATAAGATATTTAAAGAACTGTTTTAATGATAGAGGTGTACGATCATGTAGACAAGCCTTGGTAGTTTGTTTTAAGCCAACGGACATATAATGAATGCAAATTTTACAAAATTTCTGATTCTTGCGAAAAAGAAATTGGAAATCAGTGATTTGAGCATAGTAAAATCGGAAGTTGCGGATAGCTAGAGAAGAACTTTGAATTGCACATGCGAATTTGCACAAAAGTAATGAACTTATAACTGTAAATTATTCCTATTTTAAGATTTGCCTTGTTGACTTGTAATAATGATTAACTAAATTAGTGTATATAATGTATTCTCTATTACTCGCTGTGGAAATTGTTCGGCTAAGGGTTATGATGGATCTCGGATTTATAGTTATGTTTTAATGGTTGTGTATTGATGATTTTCTAATTATAAGATTTTAATTAATCATGCAATAAAGTTATTATTATTATTATCATTGAATTATTGTATGTCATGTGTTTTTTATGTATGTGTATGATCATGGTATTGATCGAATAAACTTGACTGACTATTTCCAGCAAGTAGTAATCACCAGAATTGTTTGATGTTATCGCAGGACAGGCGCTGTGTTCAGCGAATGCTAAAACATGAAACAAAATATACACATAAAGTCAGAATATCAGCTGTAGGGTAGGGATTTCTTTTATATTAATTTACATAAAGTGACTTAAGGTGAACAACATTCTGGGGCCGATTCCGATCTCGGCCGGTAGGGCTCCGAATAGGATTCGGCTTTACCGGATCCGATTCGGAGCCCTGTTTCCCGACCGAACCGTACGCGGGTCCGGCCGAGCGAGTACGATGCGAGTCGCCGACCGACTCGTCCGGGCGACCCGACCGCTCCGACCGACTCGTACCCGGATCGTACCGCTCCGACCGACTCGCTCGGACCCGGTTCGCACCGCGCAATGGAGACGTTTTCCGGCCGGGTAAGTACGATGCGCACCTCGACCGCTCCGACCGACTCGCGCCGTCCGACTCGAACTCGCTGTCGGAGCCGTACTTTGGGGGTCCGTGTCGGACCCCTGTCACGCATACCCATGCGAGGCGCACACAGGGGGGACCCATGGGTCCCCCTACCTGTGCGTGTACGCCGCGGCGCTTCGCGGCGTACTCGCTGTAGGAGGCGCCCTTGTCCGCCTCGCACCCATTGAGGCAATGGGAGCCCGCGTACGCGTTATACGACCGGCTCCCATTGAGTTCAATGGGAGTCCGACCGACTCGTGTCCGGTGGCATACGAATGCATCGGACTCGTTCGGTCGGACTGCACGGGTCCGATTCGGTCGGAAATCTCTCCGGGTCCGGCTCGGTCGGAGAGATTTCCGGCCCGAATCGGAATCGACCCCTAAGTGTTTAAACCCATGAAAAGATGCAGCGGTTACGTTAGGCCGGTGCTGCTATAGAGGGGGGGCTGAGAGGGGGTTTGCTACCTGGCACTAAAATACGCTACAAATGCATAGACAGCATAGCAGCATGCCTAAAGTGTGGGTGGCATAATAACAGATGTCCAGTGTAATAATAACAAGTGTGCATGCCTAATGTGTGGTTGGCATAATAACAGATGTATGGACCTTAGCAGCATTTTTTACATTACACCAGACGAAATATACAATAAACACTGTTACGCAATAGAAGAAAAAAAAATGCATGCACAATGCCAGCAAAAAACGTTACCAAATAAAGCCCATGTATTCTCACATCGGATGAACATGTTTTGTAGCCAAAGTGCGTTCAGGCAAAAACAAACAAACAAAAAGAACATGAAAGCACTCAAGCAGCGTGCGCGTCCCTGCTCGTTCCCGCAGCAATACTCCCTGGGAGTTAACTGGTAAGCAAAGGTGGGACATGCACCATACATCAGCCATTAGCACACTTCCATTTTTAAATGACACACACAAAAGCCATTACTAAGCAAAAGAGGAGTCAGACCCCACAAAGTAGATACAACAGACCACCTGACAGCGCAAGCGCTGTTTAGGCTCGACATAAAAACTAGGGCAGCGCAAAGTGAAATTAGCACAATTGTGAGTCAGATACAAAGACACCTCCCATTTGCCTGAATTACCAGCAAGTTGAGATTGTAACCAGTAAAGCTTACTGCCCTAGGGGCTCTGTATCCACGATTATCTACTCCACCTTTATCTCAGTATCTAAAATAAATAGTAAAAATAAACCTGTGGCGTTCTGTTCAGATGCAGTTTCACTGCACACTTTTCTTCACACAACTTTCATCACCAGAGTTGCCAAACCACTGGGTCACTTCACAAAATCTGAGAGCGATTGGATGTGCCAATTCTTGTCAAGTTAATCCCTTCTCCCCTTTTACTTAACCTCAACTATGTTTTATTTTTGCTCCTTTATCCTTCTTTTCACTTCTAACATCTTTGTTATTTCAATTTAATTATATGGAGATCCTGAGGTAATGAAACTGAAAATAATACATCTCTTGGCATGGCACGACCATGCTATAACAAAATAAAAGTCACTCACTAGTCATTTGGGATCTACTCTGATATCTCAGCCGATCACATGTGTCTAGGTCTGACCAAGATTGCCAATTTTTTTTGCAGGGCATCGTGTCTGCCTGGGGGAACAGCTGGCGAGGACTGAGCTCTTCATCTTCTTCTCCAATCTTCTACGACACTTTACGTTCCACCAGCCCAAGGGGGTGAAGACAGTCAACCTCGACTTCATCATGGGAAGCACATTGCGACCACTGCCTTATCAAATCTGCGCTCTTCCAAGGTGTGCTCCGAGTCACCACCCTGCAGAAGAGCCTCAGCAGAGGTTCACTTCCATCTAACTTCATTGCCTCAGAACAAAAACTGAACAGAGAAGCACATCACGCTCAAACTCGAAATGGCCTCAACATGGTATTGATGAAACAATGTGGTCTAGGTGTATAGGTGGCCCGTGAAATGCCCATATGGTATCATGTGGATCCTTGTTTAATAATGATTGCAAAAAAACAAATCTGTACAAATTGTGCAAATATCATCTGTATACAATCTATATATATATATATATATATGCATATATATGCATATATATATATATATATATATATATATATATATATATATATATATATACACATACAGTCTCAGGTTTCTTGTGTAGTTATGGTTCAGAAAAGGCATTTTTTGATCTGCTTATAACATTTGACCACGTGGATGTATTTCCACGAAACTTGCCTGTCAACTAATTCAGTTAGCTGGGTTTTGTCATGCTAAATTTCATAAAGATTTGCCAACTGGAAAAATAAGGGGGTGAAAAACTGTACCATTTCCAAATTTAGCTCCCATGGGAAAATTTTGCTGAAAGATAGGAGGAAAAACGCTGTACAGATTTAAACCAAACTTGGCATGAAATGAGTACTTTGCTCAGAAAGCGTGCTTTGTTAGATTTAGTATAATTCCGTTCCCTAGTTTTTTTAAATATCCACATTTAAGAAAGGTGATGGGCAGGATTTAAAGGGTTAACACTTTTGTATATCTTGTCAAAGTAAGCCATTTGTTAATTTGCTTATAACCTTGACACCTTTTGAAGAATATGCCTACAATTCGGTAGATACTAAGGATGTTCAAACTATTATTAGTATTTTCAAATTTGTGCATATCCATGATGGTGGGGCAGTTAAAGGTTGGGGATTCATTTGCTAATAAGTTTGGCACTGTGTCATAAATCTGCACAAAGCTTGGCAGAAGCTAGGAGGGATTTGTTTTCTATCGGTATGGACGTTTTTTGCTAAGCCATATGGGGTGGACATAGATAAGGGGGTGGGTCAATAAAATGTTCTTTTGCTTACAACTTTAGCGCGGTTTGATCAATCTGTGTGAAGTGTGGCAAGAATGTATCAAGTGATACCCAGAGCAGGTACATCAGGTTTCCAATGGGAAGCCAAGTTATAACGGGGAATATTTTTGATTTGCTAATAACTTTGGCACTGTATGATGGATCTGCACAAAAGGTAGCAGGGACTTACCGTGTTTATCATTCTTTTAGTATTTTTAAGCTCATGCAGATCCACCATGGGGACCCGAGTTATAAATGGGGGTCGAAAAAATGTTCATTTTCTAATAACATTGGCACTCTGTGATGAATCTGCACAGAATCTGGCAGAAGCTGGAAGCTTTGGATTTTGAGTGCAATGTCAGGTTTTGCGACAATCCATTAAGGGGCAAAGTTAAGGGGAGGAGGAGCAATACAACTTTCAATTGCTTATAACATTTACCTTGTGATTAATCTGCAGTGCAGGCGTTTCTGGTTGTGTGCAGATCCAATAGGGGGTGAGGATTTAAAGAGGTGATCAAAGCATTTTTTTATTTACTTCTTACCTGGACACCATCTGATGGATCTGCAAAAAAATTTAGCAGAGACTTGACATGTTTAGCCTACTTTTGGTTTTCTCAGTTTCAATCAGGACCATCTAGGGAAGGGAATTTCAAGGAGGGGTAAAAGAAGTGTTCATCTGATTGTAAATGTGACATTGCTTGATGAATGTGTACAAAATGTGGCAGATGTTTAGTGGGTTTAGCTTACTGTTGGTTATGGCAAGTTTTGAGAAGATCCATCACGGGGGTGGGACAAAGATAAATGGCAGGACAATTAGAGTTTCCCCACTAACAACTTGGATGGCATTAATTTAAGCTTCATGAAGTTTGGCAGCTTGCAAACTAAGTCTAGTACAAGGCCAGAGAAGCTCTGTAACCAGCGCAGCCGGCACAGGTAAACGCGGTGGGGCAGTGGGGCGGGGCAATGTCGACAGACAACAGAATAGGTATAATTAATTAAATAAATAATACCTATTATATATTTAATTAATTATACCTATTCTGTCGTCTGCTGGCTTCCTCCCCTGCCGCGCCCTGCCCCACCGAGCTTACCTGTGCCGGCTGCCGCTGTCTGTAACCAACCCCGCTGTACACCGTTAAAGGTGGTTTGGCAAAGGGCCTGGCCGAAGGCTGTGCACAAAGCAGATTGGGTACAAGGCAGGTTGTGTGCTCTGGGGGTTGGGCTCAACGCAGGGCCTTCCCCTGCAGCCATCCCTAGCAATGACAGCAATAGGAGATGAGCAGCATTGGTTGGAAGGCCACAGTGGTTTAGGAACAGAGCCTGAATGCTAGCCCCACTGCAGTGGGGATCATAAAAACACAATGAAATTCAATGTGAAAAAACACTTGTAGTTGTTCTTTTGATCACTCTTTTGTTTGTTACTGTACCTTTGCCTAATTGGTATGTTGAGCATGGCGGGTGGTGCAAGTTAAAGCATGTGTTGTGAGCGTTGCAAATTTTCCTTTACTGGGAACCAAGTACCCCGTTGTAGAACTTGACTCTCAGGGTAGTGAAGCAGAGCACTCAAAGGACTACTAAGGGGAGGTTGTGTGTGGGCTGGTACCGTCAGCTCGCTGGTACACTACAACATTTATTAAATCACTGTCCAGCCAGTGTGTTGTTATAAAAAGGAAACATTCCTTATTACACACACTGCTAAATACTATGCATTAATTACAAATATATACAATCAGGTAGATGAAATATTTGGTGACATCCCCAGAACAGTTCACAACCCCAGCAAGAACAGAATACATAATCATGATTCCCTCCACCTATACTAGATACAATATCACACCAAAAGGGGTGTTATAATCAATAAGGCAGTATTTAAAAAAAAAAAAAAAATAGTTTAATGTTATTTAAAATAAAAAAGTGGTAAAGGTGCAGGTAGATGTAAAGGGGGTAGGGGTGATTTTGGGTTACTGGGTGGGTAGAGGTTAAGTGTGGAGTAAGGGTGTATTTAGGGTTATGGGTAACTGGATTACGGTAACTTGCTTTATATTCGATTACCGGACAAGTTGCTTGGCAAACTCCAGGTGGTGATGAATGATGCTGCTAGGCTTATCTTTAAGCTCCCCAGACGCACTCGGGCCTCCCCCCTGCTGCAAAAACTGCATTGGCTCCCCATCAAACAGAGGGCTAGATTCAAGGGCCTTTGCATCGCCCACAAGGCCCTGTATGGTCAGGCACCAGGATACATCAAAGAACGCCTAGGAAAATATGTCCCCGGTCTTCCACGGATGGCCTACTAACCTGTCCACGGTTTAATTACACAACTGAAGGTGGGAGAGCCTTTTCTGTCCTCATCCCGCAACTATGGAATAGGCTGCCAGGCCACCTCCGGTCCGAAAAAGCCCTCCTTCCATTCAGGAAGAAACTGAAGACGCTACTCTTCACAGAAGCCTGGGCATAACATAAGTCCACCCTGAGGCTAACATTCACTTGTGGGACTATAGCTAACCTTCTCGCAGCGCTTAGAGACCTGCCGGTATTATGCGCTCTACAAATCACAATTAACATAACATAACTTAACATGGGGTGGTTAGAGGTAATGAAGGTAGGGGTGATTTTAGGGTTATGGGGTGGGTAGAGGTAAATGGAGATATGGGTGATTTTAGGGTCAAGGGTTGGGTAGAGGTAGAGGTAATATGGGTAAAAGTGATTTTAGTGTTAAGGAATGGGTAGATGTAAAGGGAGGTGTGGGTGATTTTAGGGTTAAGGGGTGGCTAGGGGTAACAGGAGTATGGGTGATTTTAGGGTTAAGTGTTGGGTATAAGTAAAGAGGAGTAAGGATTAATTTTAGGTTTAAGGGTGTACAAAGGTAAAGGAAGGTACAGCTGAAATTTTAGGGTTAAGGTGTGGGTAGAGATAAAGGCGGTAATGGTTTGTTAGAATTCAGCAGGGAGTCAAGTTAAAGGAAGGTAACAGTTTTCTATTTTTAAAAAATGGGGGCTTGGGGTAGTAGCCCATAAAAACAGACCAAATAAAAGTGGGTGTTTGAGAGTAAACCCCCATAAAACAAATGTGTGTGTGCGTGTGTGTGTGTGTGTGAGAGAGAGAAGAAACTGCAGCTGTACTGAGGATTTAAAGAGATGTCAGGATGAGTCTGTAGTTAGATTCATGGAACAGGGATACCCGATAGAGTCCTTAGAGAAGACAGTGGCTACAGGGAATCAGAGGAGTAGAGAGTCCTTACTTTTTGCAAATACACATGTAAAAAAAAAAAAAAGAAAGAAATTCAGTCCAGTTATTAGATTAATAACTACATACAGCACACAGGAAAGGAAGTTATGAGCTGTCATCTATAAACACTGGCATCTAATCCATGGGGGTTCCAATTTTTGGGCCCATTACCGCCAGGTCAGCCTCTACCATTTACAGGAGAGCATACTCCATGAGAGATGCCCTGGTTAAGAACACTCCAGAGCTTATAGAGCAGAAATGCTGGTTACAACAAGCTAAAGGCTTCCATAAGTGCAACAGATGCAAAGCCTGTGGCTTTGGGATGAACACCATAGAATACATGACTCCCTTCCACAATAAACCAATCAAGAGTGCTGTTTCTTATAATTGTAAGAAAAGGTTTGCAGTCTATGCATTTTTGTATGAGTGCAAATTGATCGGTAGCACAATACTGCAGGTCCATAAAAGAATCCTGCAGCACCTGAGGGCGATTAGAAATAGAGATCACTCCTACCCAGTGGCCAGGCATTTTGACGAATACCAAAACAATGATTTCAAATGAGTGCAGTATTTTGCTATTGGTGCAATTCCAAAACAACTTAGAGGAGGTAATCGTGAGTGGTTCAATCAGAGACAAGATACATTATCAACTTAGAATCCAAGTTACCAAATGGTTTAAATCTTGGAGAAGAGCTAAATACATTTTTGTAAATTACATTTTGCTGCATTCCCTTACTATCAGTAATAAAGTGCCTGATTAAGGTTGTTGGCAGGGATAAGAGGGGACTGTTTTTGTTAATTCTGTATTTCGGGTTCTAATTTAGGGTTCTATTTTAGGCACAAATTTGGAGATTGTTTTTGTAATTGGAGGGTGTTTTGTTTCTGTATTGATTATAAATCATGGAAATGTGCACTTTTATCAGAGATTTCAAATTTTTAAGGTGTAAAGCCCACTGGGGCATAGTTGTGGAAACATGCACTTTGCCCACTTGGGCTCAATTTTGTTGTGATGTTTACAGAAGTGAATGACACTGATACATAGCAGAATGAAATAATTGCATATTATATGAATCAAGAATTGAAATTGATGTGCTGAATAAGAGAAAAAAAATCATCAGAAATCATGAATTATTTGCATTGTTGTAAATGAGCTCTAATTGTTGAACTTGAGACAAAATTAATTTGCACTAGAGATGTTTTTGCACTATTTGTAACAGTTGAATGAAATGCCACACTAGAATTCAGCAGTGTCTTTGACCTATGAAAAGTATCATTTTTGTTTCATCACATTTAGTCACATGGGCACTACTTAAATGGAATAATAATGGTGTTGCGCATATGTGAACAAGGTCAAGTGTTCTGGTCAAAACGCATCATGGTGGATTGTGGAGAAATCTACTGATTAAATTCTGGAAAGTAATCTCGTGTTTGTGCCTGGTCCTTTGGATTCCTTGAGTGTCGGGAGATATATTACATATTACCTACTGGCGGTTGCCAGTAGGTTGTTATAGTTAGGACCTAGTTTCCATAGGAAAAGCATTTTTTGATTTGCCAATATCTTTGGCGCCGTTTGACGAATCTTCACGAAATTTTCAAAGCTAATGGGGCGCTCTGGTCAAAACGCGTTTTTTACATGTTAATTTCCGTAGGAAACTTTAGATAAAGCTACAGCCCGAACTGCTGAACGGAATTACACCAAATTTGGCAAAAAGGTAGCTCTTGGTTCAGAAAGCGTTCTTTTTTTCAAATGGTGTAAATCCGTTCAGTAGTTCCTGAGAAATTCAAAACAATAAAAACATCGATATCTGGTGGCCGAGGAGGATTCGCAAACCCTCCCGAGCACGAGCTTCATTTTGATTGGCTGTCAACACTCCAAACCAGGAAGTGTTGGTAGCCATCTTGTGAGTCACAAGAAAAAAGGGATGAAAATTGTGAAGAAAAAAAAAAAAAAGGGGGCAGGGTATAAACACCCTGACCCCTTAGGCCTGGTCAGGGGGTCCCACAGGGACCCCCAGGGCCAAAGAAAGCATTTTTTTTTTTAAATTCAGCCTGAATCGCGTCGGGTCCACGAAACCGGCAGAAATTTTTTAAAAAACAAAGCGCGGGCTCCCGCGCTTAGTTTTCCTTAAGCCCCCGGGTGGGCCAGGTCCCGGGGGCAATGTTTTATTGTGGTGCGGGAGCCCACGGGGGCCCCCGCAGCCCCAGGGACCACCACCTCCCTGGGGCTTTCTTATTAAAATGCATGGGGGGGGCTCCTCCCCCCCCACGCTGCCCCGGGGACCGCCACCTGATACTGGGAATATTAATACAAAAGTATAAAGTGAAAAAACAACCGCTATACCTATGTTTCCTTGATATAAAATCAGCTTTTGATTGTGTAGATAGGCAAATTTTATGGAGGAAACTGGAAAACTATGGAATTAGTCCTGGCCTTTTAAAAAGCAATCCAATTACTATACACCGAGACTTGGACCAGGGTTCGATTAGGCAATGGCTCATGGCTATCAAGAAGAATTGATACATCCCAGGGTCTAAAGCAAGGTTGTGTTTTAGCATCGTATTTATTTAATTTATTCTTATCTGACCTTACGGAAGCACTGGACAACGAGTTGGCTCACTCACCGAAATTGGCAGATAAACAAATTTCAAATCTATTATATGACGACGATGTTGTACTGCTCAGCCAAACAAAGATAGGGTTGCAGCGACTTATAAACAAAATATCAATGTATTCAATTAAGAACAAGATGGGAATAAATGAAACAAAAACGAAAGTAATGGAAGTTCGCAATAGGGTATTGAGCCACAGTAAACATAAATGGTATCTCCAAAGTCGGCAGTTAGAACAAGTGAAATTTTATAAACACCTTGGTATACTGTTTGACGACAAGGGCTCATTTTCACAACATAAAACAGAGCTGACAAAAAGTAGTAATTGTTTACTTATGGCCTTTCGTTCACTACATAGCTCTCTGGGTGGGCCAACCTATCTTCCACTACTAAAGGTTATAAAAGCGAAATTAGTACCCAGCATTAACCTATGGAAGCGAAGTTCTTTGCGGTATGGACTCTGAGGGGCCGATTCCGATTTCGGCCGGAAGGGCACCGAACGATGGTCGGAGCCCTTCCGACCGAATCGGAACGTGCCGGCCGGATTCCTTTCCGACCGAGCTATTCCGATGGGCTCGGTCGGAAAGGAATCCGACTCGGATTTCCGGATGGCTTACGACGGGCTCGGAGAGCCCGTCTGCCGTCCGGTAATCCTACAGTACTCCCCCGGCCGCCTCTTCACGACCGAGGGAGTACGATGGCAGTATTTAACTGCCTTTTCGTGCCGGTCTTTCCGGCACGAAAAGGCAGTCGGTAACTGTCTTTGGGGGCCCCCAGAAGGGCCCCCATGGGTGCGAGGCCGCTGAATGGCGGCCTGGGGGCACCTATGGTGCCCCTCTGTTGATCCCTGCACCCGGTGGCAGGCATCTTGGGGTGCCGGCCACAGGGTGCAGGATGAACTGCACCCTGCTTTCCACAATGCAAGCATGCATTCCGCTCGGAATGCATGCTCCCATTGTGTAGTATACGAGTGCGACCGAACAGGGTTCGGTCGCTATCGTACTGCAGGGCGTAACCGACGACAGCAGGTCGGTCGGTTACGGCTCCTGACCGATGTCGGACGGACCTGAGTCCGTCCGACATCGGAATCGGCCCCTAAATGTTTTTGTTATAGCATTATTCAATAGCGTAAATATTTGTTTCGACTTACGGTTAATGCATCGCCGGCCCAGATCCGACTGGAATTTGGCTTCTGCAACCAGCAAATCGCAAGGATGGGTCAGTATGTAAAGGTATGGAAACAAATTAAAACCAACACTTTTAATCCAATGAGCTGTCTACTTTGGCAAGAAATGCAACGGAACCAAACTTCTCATTTTTATAAATATCTTCAAACAGCACTGAAAGAGTTGTCCGCACATGATTTGGGAGATGTCACTAACACCACTATCCTAAAAAAAAAAATTAATAGATTAACAAAACACCTACTGCTTCTGAAAGATAAAGAGTTATTTACTAAGCTGAACGCATGCCTGGATGATAGCGAATGAATATACGATCCTTAAAGTTCAGCCATATCTAGAAATACCTTGGTCAGTACAAACTAAGAATATATTTATGAAAGCAAGATTTGGCAACTTGCCAGGACTAATGCATGCAATGCCTTGGCTGAGAACAACTAAGCCCATCCCCTGTAGACTATGCAATCAGTGGGAAGAAAATATTATACATTTGGTTTGCATATGCACATCAATGAAGGATGAAAGAATAAGATATTTAAAGAACTGTTTTAATGATAGAGGTGTACGATCATGTAGACAAGCATTGGTAGTTTGTTTTAAGCCAACGGACATAATAATGAATGCAAATTTTACTAAATTTCTGATTCTTGCAAAAAGAAATTGGAAATCAGTGATTTGAGCATAGTAAAATCGGAAGTTGCGAATAGCTAGAGAAGAACTTTGAATTGCACATGCGAATTTGCACAAAAGTAATGAACTTATAATTGTAAATTATTCCTATTTTAAGATTTGCCTTGTTGACTTGTAATAATGATTAATTAAATTAGTGTATATAATGTATTCTCTATTACTCGCTGTGGAAATTGTTCGGCTAAGGGTTATGATGGATCTCGGATTTTTTTTTTTTTATTTTTTTTTTTTAAACTTTATTTAGCGTTTTATCGTTATGCAACTTACAGCAAATCATATACAATCAACAGTATCTGTCCAGAGCGGAGTCTGCGACAGCATCGCGGCATGGAAACAGGCAAAGTCATGTCGCACCATAATAATCATAATGTCAACATCTTAACTGGACTTGTGAATGGTGTCGTCAGGCGCATGCAGCAGCTTAATATCGTGGGGGAAGTGACCGTATCTGAGCCCTTAATGCATTCATTGATGTATGTCAACAATGAACCGGCCATATACCGAGATCCTGGACGGGTGTCACTTGCGTTTGAACGTTTCCACTACCCAATTCCCGCGGGTACCATGCCCTGTTCCAGTGGAGTGAGGGTGTCCTGACGCGTGGCTAGCAGATAGTCTCTGAGGGGGCCCCAAATGTCCTTGGGTCGTGAGGTAGCTGGAGTCGTGGTGGCGTATATCTCGTTCTGGGTGCTACATGTAACTAAACTTGTCATCCAACCAGCGACCGTGGGTGCCGACTTACTACCCCAGTGTAAGGCCACTTCTCTCTTAGCTAGTAGTAAGCAGATGCCCGTGTAGCTCCTTACCTTTTTGGGGATATTAGCTACATAGCCTAGCAGGGCAATTTCAGGCAAGAGGTTGAGAGGTATTGCAATCATGACCCCTATGATCCTGTGAACCTCTTTCCAGAAAGATTGCAAGCGGGGGCATGTCCAGGCAATGTGGGCAAAATCTGCTTGAGGGGCGTTGCACTTGCGGCAAGTATGGGGTTTGGATGAGTCTATTCTATGGACTCTGGCGGGTGTGACGTATATTCTGCGGAGAAACTTAAAATGGATCAGCTTGTGTCGGCTATAGAGAGAGATCGTTTTTGTAACTGCGCAGCAGGCCTCCACTGGTCATCAGTTATTGGATTGCCCAGGTCTTCCTCCCAGTCTTTACGAATCTTATCATCATTCAATGGGACAAGTGCAGCACACGTTTTGTACAGCCTGGAGATCAGATGCAGCCCCCTGCCGTCCTCAATGATCATGGTGAGAGGGGGGAATGATTGGGGCGCTAGAGGGAAGTCGGGGAAAGTGGCGCGCATAGCAGAGCGGACCCGTTGGAGCACAAATCTGTCCATGAATGTAGCGTCTGGGAACCTAGTTTCGTCATCTATGTCAAAGGCATGTCCATCCGGGAATAAGTCGTCTAATTTAGAGACCCCAAATTTAGAGAAGGTGTGTTGTATAAGTCGCTCATCGGTGATCGGCAACCAACGGGGATTGGGGAGTGGCAGGGCAGCGGAATATAGAGTGGCGGTGCCGGTGGTCTGGCTGAGTTTGTCCCAGGCCCAGCTGGTAGTGGAGACCGTTTGGATATCAGACGGGTCCCTGGGCAGGCCCCTGGGGAGAATTGCCGCCAATCTTTCCGGGAGAACCAAGTCCGCCTCTGGGCGGAGATAAGGGATTCTGGCGTCTGGGTGATACCAAGCGTGCGCATAGCTGCACTGGGCAATTAAATAATATAGGTGCAAGTCAGGAACACCGTAGCCCCCTCTCGTATGGGAGAGTCATGACCTGCCAACGAACTCGGGCCCGCCTGTCTCCCCATACCAGACGTATCAGATGAGAGTGGAGCGTCTGAAAGAAGCTGTTTGGGAGAGGGATGGGAATGTTGTTAAAAAGATATACAAATTTGGGGAGAATGATCATTTTAATGAGCGCCACTCGACCTGCGATCGATAGTGGCAGTTTGAGCCACTTATCAACTTGCGCTTCCAGAGTGTGTACCGCCTGTCCATAATTGAGGCGTATTATTTCTGCTGTGTCTAAGTGTATGTGGATGCCCAAGTATTTAACAGAGTCTGCGCACCATTCCAGCGGGAATTCCAGGTCCCATGTCGTCGTGCTGGGGGTGAGAGGGAAAATCACGGACTTATGCCAGTTGATGCCTAGGCCCGAGTGCAGTCCAAAGCGAAGTATTTCCCGGATGAGGGGGTCTAGGTTAGCCTGCAGATCTCGTACATAAAGAATCGTATCATCGGCATACAGGGAAACTAAGAGTGGGCCAGTGCTGAACTGCAGGCCTCTATGGAGATGTTTTTCCTGAAAGTGGCGGATCAATGGGTCCATAGCGAGAATAAACAATAATGGTGAGAGTGGACAGCCTTGTCTCGTGCCCCGTGAGAGTGCAAAGGGGTCCGAGAGTGTTCCATTCAATCTGAGCCGGGCGGTGGGACGACGATATAACAGTGCTGTGAGTGTGATGAATCCCATGGGCATCCCCATTCGTTGCATAATAGAGAGGAAGAAGGGCCATTCGAGAGAGTCGAAGGCCTTTTCCGTGTCTAGTAGTATTGCGGCCGCTGGCACCTCAGGAGCTATCCTGTGCAATACGGAGAATAGTGTGCGCAAATTAAATGATGTGGAGCGATGGGGGACAAAGCCCGATTGGGCCGGGGAGATTATATACTCCATTAGTTGGGAAAGACGACCCGCAATCACCTTGGCCAGGATTTTGTAATCCAGGTTTAAGAGCGAGAGGGGTCTGTATGAGTCGCAGAGCAACGGGTCTTTCCCGGGCTTGGGGAGAAGAATTATGACTGCCTCACGCAAGGTGGGCGGTAAAACTTGTCTCTCCAGGGCCTCAGCGTAGACCTCTATAAGTTGCGGCGCCAATACATCCTTGAATGTCTTGTAGAAGTCACCTGTGAATCCATCGAGACCGGGGGCGGACAAGGATCGCAGGCCATCTATGGCGGCGATGACGTCTGCTTTTGAGATTGGTTCCGCCAGGAACTCCTGCATATGCTTCTCTAAGTAGACTAGAGCTATCTCGGATAGATAAGACTCCTGGGCCGCGTGGTCTTCTCCAATTCTGGAGGCATATAGTGCTTTAAAATGAGCTAAAAATTCTGCTTGGATGTCTGCAGTGCTGGTGAGCTGCTGGCCTGACCGGGTCTGTACTTCGGGTATGTATGCCCTGTTGTATGGGGGTCTGGTCATCTGAGCTAGCACCCTCCCTGGTCGCTCGCCCTCGCCATATTGTCTTGCTTTGTGATATTTACCCATAAATAAAATCTCACGCTCTGCCTCATCTCTATAGTCTGATAGTAGGCCTATACGTTTTAATTCGGCTTCTTTGTTTGGGCTTAGCAGCAACCCAGCATCAATATCGGAGAGCTCACGTTCCAGCCGTGACAGGGTGCCACACAATGCACGGAGCACCCCGGAATGTTTTGAAATGCAGACTCCCCATATGTACGCTTTAAAACCCTCCCACAGAACCGAAATGGTGTCCACCGAACCTGCGTTTAAGTCAAAATAGTCCTCTATTGCTCCTGCATTTCGTGTAAAAAGAGGTCATCGGCTAGGGCGCGGCTGGGGAATCGCCATTGTCTCTCAAAGCCCTCTGGTCGGGGAACTCCCAAGCGCCATAAGACTGGAGAATGGTCAGAGTAGGTCCGAGGGAGAGTCTGTATCGAGCGACTCCAGCCAAGGATATTGGGAGAGGCCAACCAAAAATCTAGTCTGGTCCAGGTGTTGTGGTAGCCAGTGTAGTGGGTGTAATCTGTGTGTTGAGGGAGCCTGTGCGCCCACATCTATAACGGACAGTTGTTCGCACAGGGAGAGGAGGGCTCTACGCGCGCGTGGTTTGGGATCAGGAGCGAGAGATGTGCTGTCCAGCGCTGGGTCCAGGGCTATATTAAAGTCACCCCCAATCAGGAACATCACATTGCCTAGGCTCAAAAGTTGGGATAGCAAGGAATGATAAAAATCTGGCGAGTCCGTGTTCGGACCATATACACAGACCAACGCCAGGCTGTGTCCCATTAGAGTCCCCACCACCATTACATATCTGCCCTCCTTGTCTCGAATAATATTGCGCAGGCTAAAAGGGACGCGTTTGTGAATGAGTATGGCGGCGCCTCTAGCATAGGTGCTAAAGCCCGCAAAGTATCGGTGAACCCCCCAGCTAGCGGCGAAATGGGTGTGGTCAGTGGGGGGCAAATGAGTCTCTTGCAGGAATGCGACATCCACTGTATGCCGAGCCAAGTAGTGTAAGATATGGCATTTCTTGCGTGTATCATTAAGTCCCCGTACGTTCCATGTCAGCAGCGACAGCTCTGAGGGGCCATGACTGCGGCCTAACTGGGCCATTTGTGGGGCGATGTCTGACAATTGAATAGGTGCCGCTGTGCGGTGCGATAACTCCTGCTGGTTTGGAAACGCCAAATTAACCATGCGTGACTACCTGTTAACGAAACCTCCCCCCCCCCCACCCTCCACCCAGCCTCCCTACCCCAAATGAGAGGCAAACCCAAACAGAAGGAACTGAACCATTGTACCAATCGACCTGTCCAATAATTGCAAATAGCACAATCAGGGTACATTCGTGATCAACAAAAACAATTCTCAGTGTACACCAACTGGGGGTGGCGACGCCTCTCTGCCTTCCAGCAAACAGAAATGGAGCGAGTAGTGAAAGAATATCCCCAAGTTCTCACATAGTTGTGGGAAATGCAACCAGTCTGAGTGGCTCAGCTGGGGGCAGCCCCAGAGAAGAGTTCCATGCTGGCGTCAGAGCCGCTGTGGGGCGGAGATGGAGTATGGTTGTCAGCCGGTCTTTGAGGGTTTTGTTTATAAGTGCGGCAGAATTCCTGTGCGTCAGTGGGGCTATCAAAGATGCGAACCCTGCCGTTGATCTCGACCCGCAGTCTCGCTGGGTACAGCATGCCGTACTTCAAGCCGAGGTTCCGAAGCGCAGCTTTGACGCCATTGTATTTGCGGCGGGCATCTTGGACCATGATGGTATAGTCCGGGTATAGAGACAGTCGAGAGCCCTGCCAGTGAGTTTCGCCACGCTCTCTGGCCAGGCGGAGCGCAGTGTCCCGGTCTCTGAAGTTCATGAGGCGGGCGATGATGGGACGCGGGGGGCATCCAGGATTTGGTCGGGCCCCCAACGAGCGGTGGGCCCTCTCCACCACGAAGCCAGGCGTGAAAGCGTCCCTTCCAAAGATGTCAGCTAGTAGCGACTCTACAAAGGTGTCCATGCGGCCCATGGATGTGGACTCCGGAACCCCAATAATCCGTAGGTTGTTTCGACGGCTGCGGGCTTCTAAATCTTCATTTTTAAGGGTGACGTCTTTCAGGGTCCTCTCCACCCGTTCAAGCCGCTTGAGAGATTGCGCAGCGCCGTCGTCGAGTTCCGAAATGCGGGATTCTGCTACATCTAGGCGCTTGTCATGCACTTGGATCTTGGCCCCTAGGTCCGCCATGCTTTTATCCAGGGTGTCAAATCTACCATCTAGGGCCTTGAAACCCGCCCGCATCTCCTGCAGCAATGCGCTGATTTGGTCGCCATTGTCGCTGGAGCGCCCCGCGTTGGGCTCGCCCTCCGCCATGTTTGATGATTCGTCCAGGGGTGTCTCTGGCACCTTCTCGAAGGGTAGGAGCCTTTGTTTCGGATCTTTGCGGCCCATGCCGCTGCTCCTGCGCTGAATTGTGACTCTGCTGGTAGGTCCAGTTCAGGGGCAAAACCGTGGGTTCTCCGGAAGCAGGGAACGGCAGGACCCCTCCGCCTTTCACAGGTCGCTAGGCGTGTATGTCTGTAGCCCCCGCCGTGGGAGCGCCACTGGTGTTTCGCCCTGGAGTGCAAAGGTCTATATCAGCCAGGAGTGCGATTGTAGTGGAGACCGATATCACCTGTCTCCGGTCAGCCACAACTGGAATGCAGACAAGCCGTTGGAGCAGTGAGGCTTTTGCGGATGGTGCAGCCAGCGTCGTGTTCCCAGGCAGGGAGGGGGGGGGGCGGCACAGCGGGGACAGCGCGAACCAGCAGCGACCCCCGCGACCAGCAAGCAGTGGGCTATAAAAGGCCTGGGGGGCCGCTAGCGGTAGGAACACCCGGGCCCTGCCCCCACGGGGTTCCCGCGGCCTTCCCAGGGTAAAAGCTGAATGAGACGTCGGCCTCAGCTGCCCAGGTCCCGACGCGAGCCGCCACCAGCCGCACCGCCCCGCGCCCCTAGCGCTTACCGCCCCTCTCTGTCCGCCGCTCCGTGGCCGCCGCCACCGGTGCTCCGCTCCCGGGCCACTCTCAGACCTCAACCGGCCCCGTCGCCGCCATTGTCCTAGATCTTCGCCGGCCGGAGATCGGCCCGTGTCCCGCCACCAACTGCAGCGTCGAGCATGTCGCAGGGCTCGTTGGACTCAGGAGCCGTTCCGGAGTCCAAAGGCGCTCATATCGGGGCCCCTAAGCCGCTGGATGTGGGGGATGTTATGGATCGGGCTGGATCGGCCGGTGGAGCTTCACAGCCGCGCGGCCATCTTTGTCCGCGGCTTGGCCACGCCCCCCCTGGATCTCGGATTTATAGTTATGTTTTAATGGTTGTGTATTGATGATTTTCTAATTGTAAGATTTTAATTAATCATGCAACAAAGTTACTATTATTATTATCATTGAATTATTGTATGTCATGTGTTTATGTATGTGTATGATCATGGTATTGATCGAATAAACTTGACTATTTCCAGCAAGTAGTAATCACCAGAATTGTTTGATGTTATCACGGGACAGGCGCCGTGTTCAGCGAATGCTAAAACATGAAACGAAATATACACATAAAGTTAGAAATTCAGCTGCAGGGTAGGGATTTCTTTTATATTAATTTACATAAAGTGACTTAAGATGAACAACATTCTGTGTTTAAACCCATGTAAAGATGCAGCGGTTACCTTAGGCCGGTGCTGCTATAGAGGGGGGGCTGAGTGGGGGTTTGCTACCTGGCACTAAAATACGCTGCAAACGCATAAACAGCATAGCAGCATGCCTAAAGTGTGGGTGGCATAACAGATGTCCAGTGTAATAATAACAAGTGTGCATGCCTAAAGTGTGGTTGGCATAATGAAAGAATGAATGAATTTTGAATTTGTAAGGCGCACAGCTATCCCGAAGGGTTTCCCGGTGCCTGCCAGAAAGACGAGAAAAAGCAGAGCAGAAGATTTCGGGTTAAACAACCAGGGGGCATATTAGCAAGAAGAGGCGATAATCATCGCTAACCCTGCTTAGCGTGATTTTTTTTATCGCCGGCTATCGCTGGAATATATCGCCACGCTAACGCTGTATTAGCAACGATTAGCGCTATGGCGATGAATATTCCAGCGATAGCGAGAAATGGGCCAACATCGCTGAAAAACCAGCGATGTTGCATGGAGAAAGGAGAACACCTTGCTGATACGACCCTGTGGTCGTATCAGCATAATCCACCCCCATGTTAGGTATGGCTAACACCTGCTAATTGCAGGTGTTAAATAAATAGCGATGACCCCGGTTAGCGCGACTTTTCACGTCGCTAACTGGGGCCATAGCCACCTTGCTAATAGGCGATAGGCCTGTTAGCGAGTGTTTCCCAGGTTTGTTCGTCGGGAACGCCCACTTTGCATGTCATTAGCGATAAATATCGCTGACATGCAAGCGATAAAAACGGGAGCTAATGCCCGCAAACTGTCGCTAACTGCTGTTAGAGACAGTTTGCTGATAGGGCGATATAAATATCGCCACTTTAGCGGCAAAAAGTGCCGCTAAAGCGGCGATAGTGCCCTTGCTAATATGCCCCCAGGTTTTTAAACATCTGCGAAAGTTACCATAAACTGTTTCGCTACGTAATGATAAAGGAAGAGCGTTCCATAGGACGGGGCCAAGGTAGGCAAAAGATCGACCACCCATACGCGACAGTCTAATTGTGGGAACTGAAAATTTCAACTGAGAAGAAGAGCGAAGAAGGCGTGACGGTGTGTAAGGCTGAACCAAGGATCGTAAGTATTGAGGGGCTGTACCAGTTTTAATCTTAAACATGTAGCTCACGGCTTTGAATTTAATGCGGTTCTCCACCTTAAGCCAGTGAAGATCCCGAAGAAAGCCTGAGATAGAGGCAACCCTAGGAACCTGGCAGAGCAGCCTGGCGGTAGCATTCTGCACTGTCTGCAGTCTTTGTGTCACAACTTTATTAGCACCAAGGTACAGGATGTTACCGTAGTCCAGTCTGGACGTGACAAGGGCCTGGACTACGGTTCTCTGAGTGGCACTAGGCAGCATTCAAAGAATTTTTTTTAGCCATTTGAGAATAGCATATGTACGGTGGAATAGTAACAAGCGCGCACTCGCTCCAACGGACCTTAGCAGCATTTTTTACATTACACCAGACGAAATATACAATAAACACTGTTACGCAATAGAAGAAAACAAAATGCACGTACAAGGCCAGCAAAAAACGCAAGTAAATTACCAAATAAAGCCCATGTATTCTCACATCGGGTCAACATGTTTTGTAACCAAAGTGCTTTCAGGCAAAAACAAACAAACAAAAAGAACAGAAAAGCACTCGAGCAGCGTGCGCGTCCCTGCTCGTTCCCGCAGCAATACTCCATGGGAGTTAACTGGTAAGCAAAGGTGGGACATGCACCAACCATCAGCCATTAGCACACTTCCATTTTTAAATGACACATACAAAAGCCATTACTAAACAAAAGAGGAGTCAGACCCCACAAAGTAGATACAACAGACCGCCTGACAGCGCAAGCACTGTTTAGGCTCGACCTAAAAACTAGGGCAGCGCAAAGTGAAATTAGCACAACTGCGAGTCAGATACAAAGACACCTCCCGTTTACCTGAATTACCAGCAAGTTGAGATTGTAACCAGTAAAGCTTACTGCCCTAGGGGCTCTGTATCCACGATTATCGACTCCACCTTTATCTCAGTATCTAAAATAAATAGTAAAAATAAACCCGTTGCGTTCTGTTCAGATGCAGTTTCACTGCACACTTTTCTTCACACAACTTTCATCACCATAGTTGCCAAACCACGGGGTCATTTAATAAAAACAGAGCGATTGGATGTGCCAATTCTTATCAAGTTAATCCCTTCTCCCCTTTTACTTAACCTCAACTATGTTTTATTTTTGCTCCTTTCTCCTTTTCACTTCTAACATCTTAGGGGCCTATTAGGATGGCGGGCGGATGTCCACCACCGGACCGGCGGTGGACATCCGCCCGCGATCGCAACCAAGAAAACCGCTGGTCAAATTAGGATGGCGGTGGTGACCGCGGCGGTGGGAAATTCCGACCGCCGCTTTTCTGCCGGTTGCTATCCGCACTCCTGCCTGGCGGACGGAGCAGGACCGGGATAATGGTGGCGGTGCAGAGCAGGCTCCGCCGGCAGGATTATGATGCCGGCGGTAGCCAGCCTTTCCTCAGCGGTCAAACCGCCATGGAAAGGCATGCGGAGATTGTCTTCCGCGGGCCCCCAATGTGTTGGAGGGGTGTGGGTGCACTGGGGGGGTACCCATGGTCCCCCCTACATTTCCCTGTACCAGGTGGCAGGCACTGTGCAGTGTCTGCCACGCAGTGCAGGGAAATGCAGGACATGCTCCTTTCGGCATTGCAGGGGTGCTGCGGGCAGCAGCAACCGTCGCAATGTTAAGGCCCGCGATCAGACCGCCGTGGTCGGATTTTGACCGCGGGTCATCGTAATTCGACAGGCGGTGATGTCGCGGACCATGCAGGCGGTCTTTTCCCGCTACCATGGAGGTCGGGGAGGTTTTACGACCGCCATCCTAATAGGCCCCTTTGTTATTTCAATTTAATTATATGGAGATTTTTGTATCCTGAGGTAATGAAACTGAAAATAATACATCTCTTGGCATGGCACGAGCATGCTATAACAAAATAAAAGTCACTCACTAGTCATTTGGGATCTACTCTGATATCTCAGCCGATCACATGTGTCTAGGTCTGACCAAGATTGCCAATTCTTTTTGCAGGGCAACGTGTCTGCCTGGGGGAACAGCTGGCGAGGACTTAGCTCTTCATCTTCTTCTCCAATCTTCTACGACACTTTATGTTCCACCAGCCCAAAGGGGTGAAGACAGTCAACCTCGACTTCATCATGGGAAGCACATTGCAACCACTGCCTTATCAAATCTGCGCTCGTCCAAGCTGGGCTTCGAGTCACCACCCTGCAGAAGAGCCTCAGCAGAGGGACGCTTCCATCTAACTTCATTGCCTCAGAACAAAAACTGAACAGAGAAAGACATCACGCTCAAACTCGAAATGGCCTCAACATGGTATTGATGAAAAGATGTGGTCTAGGTGAATAGGTGGCCCGTGAAATGCCCATACGGTATCATGTGGATCCTTGTTTAATAATGATTGCAAAAAACAAAAATCTGTGCAAACTGTGCAAATACTATATAGCATAAACTCCGCTCACTGGAAGCGCCTTCTCTCCCAAATTACGGACACAGACCCAATTCGGTGCTCAGGTGTTTATTCAACCGTCTCCACTACGCGTTTCGACTCCGTAGAGCCTTGATCATATATATATATATATATATATATATATATATATATATATATATACATACATACATACATACATACATACACAGTCTCGGGTTTCTTGTGTAGTTATGGTTCAGAAAATGCATTTTTTGATCTGCTTATAACATTTGGCCACGTGGATGTAGTTGCAGGAAACTTGCCTGTCTACTAATTCAGTTAGCTGTGTTTTGTCATGCCAAATTTCATAAAGATTTGCCTACTGGAAAAAAAAGGGGGTGAAAAACTGTACCATTTCCAAATTTAGCTCCCATGGGAAATTTTGCTGACAGATAGGAGGAAAAAACGCTGTACAGATTTAAACCAAACTTGGCATGAAATTAGTACTTCGCTCAGAAAGCGTGCTTTGTTAGAATTAGTATAATTCCGTTCCCTAGTTTTTTTTAAATATCCACATTTAAGAAAGGTGATGGGCAGGATTTAAAGGGTTAACTCTTTTGTATATCTTGTCAGAGTAAGCTAAGCCATTTGTTAATTTGCTTATAACCTTGACACCTTTTGAAGAATATGCCTACAATTCGGTAGATACTAAGGATGTTCAAACTATTATTAGTATTTTCAAATTTGTGTATATCCATGAAGGTGGGGCAGATAAAGGTTGGGGATTCATTTGCTAATATGTTTGGCACTGTGTGATAAATCTGCACAAAGCTTGGCAGAAGCTAGGAGGGATGTGTTTTCTATCGGTATGGAAGTTTTTTGCTAATCCATATGGGGTGGACATAGATAAGGGGGTGGGTCAATAAAATGTTGATTTGCTTACAACTTTAGCGCTGTTTGATCAATCTGTGTGAAGTGTGGCAAGAATTTATCAAGTGATACCCAGAGCAGGTACATCAGGTTTCCAATGGGAAGCTAAATTATAAAGGGGAATATTTTTGATTTGCTAATAACTTTGGCACTGTATGATGGATCTGCACAAAAGGTAGCAGGGACTTACCATGTTTATCATTCTTTTAGTATTTTTAAGCTCATGCAGCTCCACCATGGGGACCCGAATTATAAATGGGAAGGGGGGGGGTCGAAAAATGTTAATTTGCTAATAACATTGGCACTTTGTGATGAATCTGCACAGAATCTGGTAGAAGCTGGAAGCTTTGGATTTTGAGTGCAATGTCAGGTTTTGCGCCAATCCATTAAGGGGCAAAGTTAAGGGGAGGAGAAGCAATACAACTTTCAATTGCTTATAACATTTACCTTGTGATTAATCTGCAGTGCAGACGTTTCTGGTTGTGTGCACATCCAATGGGGGGGTGAGGATTTAAAGAGGTGATCAAAGCATTTTTATTTACTTCTTACCTTGACACCATCTGATGGATCTGCAAAAACATTTAGCAGAGACTTGACATGTTTAGCCTACTTTTGGTTTTCTCAGTTTCAATCAGGACCATCTAGGGGAAGGGAATTTCAAGGAGGGGTAAAAGAAGTGTTCATCTGATTGTAAATGTGACATTGCTTGATGAATGTGTACAAAATGTGGCAGATGTTTAGCGGGTTTAGCTTACTGTTGGTTATGTCAAGTTTTGAGAAGATCCATCAGGGGGTGGGACAAAGATAAATGGCAGGACAATTAGAGTTTCCCCACTAACAACTTGGATGGCATTAATTCAAGCTTCATGAAGTTTGGTAGCTAGCAAACTAAGTCTAGTACAAGGCCAGAGAAGCTCTGTAACCAGGGCATCCGGCACCGGTAAACACGGTGGAGCCGTGGCGCGGGGCGGGCGATGTCGACAGACGACAGAATAGGTATAATTAATTAAATAAATAATACCTATTCCGTCGTCTGTCGGCTTCCTCCCCTGCCGCGCCCTGCCCCACCGAGCTTACCTGTGCCGGCTGCCGCTGTCTGTAACCAACCCCGCTGTACACCGTTAAAGGTGGTTGGGCAAAGGGCCTGCCCGAAGGCTGTGCACAAAGCAGATTGGGTACAAGGCGGGTTGTGTGCTCTGGGGGTTGGGCTCGACGCAGGGCCTTCCCCTGCAGCCATCCCTAGCAATGACAGCAATAGGAGATGAGCAGCATTGTTTGGCGGCCATAGTGGTTTAGGAACAGAGCCTGAATGCTAGCCCCACTGCAGTGGGGATCATAAAAACACAATGAAATTCAATGTGAAAAAACACTTGTAGTTGTTCTTTTGATCACTCTTTTGTTTGTTACTGTACCTTTGCCTAATTGGTATGTTGAGCATGGTGGGTGGGTGCAAGTTAAAGCATGTGTTGTGAGCGTTGCAAATTTTCCTTTACTGGGAACCAAGTACCCCGTTGTAGAACTTGACTCTCAGGGTAGTGAAGCAGAGCACTCAAGGGCCTACTAAGGGGAGGTTGAGTGTGGGCTGGTACCGTCAGCTCACTGGTACACTACAACATTTATTAAATCACTGTCCAGCCAGTGTGTTTTGTTATAAAAAGGAAGCATTCCTTATTACACACACTGCTAAATACTATGCATTAATCACAAATATATACAATCAGGTAGATGAAATATTTGGTGACATCCCCAGAACAGTTCACAACCACAGCAAGAACAGAATACATAATCATGATTCCCTCCACCTATACTAGATACAATATCACACCAAAAGGGGTGTTATAATCAATAAGGCAGTATTTAAAAAAAAAAACAATAGTTTAATGTTATTTTAAATAAAAAAGTGGTAAAGGTGCAAGTAGATGTAAAGGGGGTAGGGGTGATTTTGTGTTACTGGGTGGGTAGAGGTTAAGTGTGGAGCAAGGGTGTATTTAGGGTTATGGGTAACTTGATTACGGTAACTCGCTTTATATTGGATTACCGGACAAGTTGCTTGGCAAACTCCAGGTGGTGATGAATGATGCTGCTAGGCTTATCTTTAAGCTCCCCAGACGCACTCGGGCCTGCCCCCTGCTGCAAAAACTGCACTGGCTCCCCATCAAACAGAGGGCTAGATTCAAGGGCCTTTGCATCGCCCACAAGGCCCTGTATGGTCAGGCACCAGGATACATCAAAGAACGCCTGGGGAAATATGTCCCCGGCTGCACCCTAAGGTCTTCCACGGATGGCCTACTAACCTGTCCACGGTTTAATTACACAACTAAAGGTGGGCGAGCCTTTTCTGTCCTCATCCCGCAACTATGGAATAGGCTGCCAGGCCACCTCCGGTCCGAAAAAGCCCTCCTTCCATTCAGGAAGAAACTGAAGACTCTACTCTTCACAGAAGCCTGGGCATAACATAAGTCCACCCTGAGGCTAACATTCACTTGTGGGACTATAGCTAACCTTCTCGCAGCGCTTAGAGACCTGCCGGTATTAAGCGCTCTACAAATCACAATTAACATAACATGGGGTGGTTAGAGGTAATGAAGGTAGGGGTGATTTTAGGGTCAAGGGTTGGGTAGAGGTAGAATTTTTTTATTTTTTTATTTGAAAGGTTTTATATAGCGCTGGCTAGACCCGGAGGTAACAGAGCGCTTTACATGAGTATCAGACCATAGTTGCAGGTTACATCGTTACAAAGGTTGCACAGTTATTAGAGCATAACTACATAATTACATGTTAGGTCGAGCCAAACAATAAGGACAATATACGTAAGGGAAAAAGCAGGCAAGGGGAGAGATTCAGGGGAGAGGGGGTAGGAGCAGGGGAAGTAGACAGAGAATGAAGGAGGGAAAGAGGAGGGGGAGGGTGAGAGTCACAGCATGAAAGAAGAGGAGGAGGGTGACATGGGTAAAAGTGATTTTAGTGTTAAGGAATGGGTAGATGTAAAGGGAGGTGTGGGTGAGGTTAGGGTTAAGGGGTGGCTAGAGGTAACAGGAGTATGGGTGATTTTAGGGTTAAGTGTTGGGTATAAGTAAAGAGGAGTAAGGATTAATTTTAGGTTTAAGGGTGTACAGAGGTAAAGGAAGGTACAGGTGAAATTTTAGGGTTAAGGTGTGGGTAGAGATAAAGGCGGTAATGGTTTGTTAGAGTTCAGCAGGGAGTCAAGTTAAAGGAAGGTAACAGTTTTCTATTTTTTAAAAATGGGGGCTTGGGGTAGTAGCCCATAAAAACAGACCAAATAAAAGTGGGTGTTTGAGAGTAAACCCCCATAAAACAAATATATGTGTGTGTGCGTGTGCGTGTGCGTGTGTGTGTGTGTGTGTGTGTGTGCGCGTGTGTGAGAGAAGAAACTGCAGCTGTACTGAGGATTTAAAGAGATGTCAGGATGAGTCCGTAGTTAGATTCATGGAGCAGGGATACCCGAGAGAGTCCTTAGAGAAGACAGTGGCTACAGGGAATCAGAGGAGTAGAGAGCCCTTACTTTTTGCAAATACACATATGTTAAAAAAAAAAAGAAATTCAGTCCAGTTATTAGATTAATAACTACATACAGCACACAGGAAAGGAAGTTATGAGCTGTCATCTATAAACACTGGCATCTAATCCCTGGGGGTTCCAATTTTTGGGCCCATTACCGCCAGGTCAGCCTCTACCATTTACAGGAGAGCATACTCCATGAGAGATGCCCTGGTTAAGAACACTCCAGAGCTTATAGAGCAGAAATGCTGGTTACAACAAGCTAAAGGCTTCCATAAGTGCAACAGATGCAAAGCCTGTGGCTTTGGGATGAACACCACAGAATACATGACTCCCTTCCACGATAAACCAATCAAGATTGCGGTTTCTTATAATTGTAAGAAAGGTTTGCAGTCTATGTATTTTCGTATGAGTGCAAATTGATCGGTAGCACAATACTGCAGGTCCATAAAAGAATCCTGCAGCACCTGAGGGCGATTAGAAATAGAGATCACTCCTACCCGGTGGCCAGGCATTTTGACGAATACCAAAACAATGTCAAATGAGTGCAGTATTTTGTTATTGGTGCAATTCCAAAACAACTTAGAGGTGGTAATCGTGAGCGGTTCAATCAGAGACAAGATACATTATCAACTTAGAATCCAAGTTACCAAATGGTTTAAATCTTGGAGAAGAGCTAAATACATTTTTGTAAATTACATTTTGCTGCATTCCCTTACTATCAGTAATAAAGTGCCTGATTAAGGTTGTTGGCAGGGATAAGAGGGGGACTGTTTTTGTTAATTCTGTATTTTGGGTTCTAATTTAGGTTCTATTTTGGGCACAAATTTGGAGATTTTTTTTGTAATTTGGGGTGTTTTGTTTCTGTACTGATTATAAATCATGGAAATATGCACTTTTATCAGAGATTTCACATTTTTAAGGTGTAAAGCCCACTGGGGCGTAGTTGTGGAAACATGCACTTTGCCCACATGGGCTCAATTTTGTTGTGATGTTTACAGAAGTGAATGACACTGATCCATAGCAGAATGAAATAATTGCATATTATATGAATCAAGAATTGAAATTGATGTGGTGAAATTGATGTGCTGAATAAGAGAAAAAATCATCAGAAATCATGAATTATTTGCATTGTTGTAAATGAGCTCCAATTGTTGGACTTGAGAGACAAAATTAATTTGCACTAGAAATGTTTTTGCACTATTTGTAACAGTTGAATGAAATGCCACACTAGAATTCGGCAGTGTCTTTGAACTATGAAAAGTATCATTTTTGTTTCATCACATTTAGTCACATGGGCACTACTTAAATGGAATAATAATGGTGTTGCGCATATGTGAACAAGGACAAGTGTTCTGGTCAAAACGCATCATGGTGGATTGTGGAGAAAT
Source organism: Calotriton arnoldi (assembly GCA_963921515.1). Classification (NCBI taxonomy): domain Eukaryota; kingdom Metazoa; phylum Chordata; class Amphibia; order Caudata; family Salamandridae; genus Calotriton; species Calotriton arnoldi. The sequence continues at coordinate 492,823 of CAWUFW010006252.1, read as the reverse complement.
CTACTGATGAAATTCTGGAAAGTAATCTCGTGGTTGTGCCTGGTCCTTTGGATTCCTTGAGTGTCGGGTTATATATATATATATATATATATATATATATATATATATATATATATATATATATATATATATATATATATATATATATATTCCATATCCAACATGACCCACGGACAGTGGCGCACACGCCGGCGGAGCACACCGGTCCTTAAATCACCAAATGAATCGCAACAATTCAGCGCGCTCTCAGGAATGAAAAACTCCGAAATCGGTAAGGTTCCACTGCTGTGTTTATTCCACAACGCGTTTCGATTTCCACAGAAATCTTGATCACGTGAAACGTGCAACACAAACAAGGTGACTGAAATAGCCTGATAGTAAGGGTGGAAAACAAAGAAGGACCAATGTGCTCCTGTTGGTGGACATGTTGGAGTGGTAACATAAGTAAGAAACATAGTATCATACATATTGGCATACCTGCGTGGGAAACAAAAGTACCAGTGATGTAGAGGCGTGTTCTAAGTACTGGTAGTACAGTGCACAGTACAATCTTTGAAAACAATCATCCTCTGTTACGGCCACCAGCGTCAGTGCGCATGCTCAATTGACAGTCTAACTATATCAATGTCCTGAGTCGTGGACAATTTGAAGTCTACCAAAAGTACTGAGCCCTTGTGCTCAGACGGGAATGGCAACTAAAAGATGGCAAGTGCCTGTAAGTACTAACCTCTGACCCACGATAATGCGGGATTGTCCAACATGGATCAGCATGGGTACTGCTGGAAAACAATAGTGCGCACATACAATGAGCAGACAAACTTTATCAGTATCCTGTTAAACGGACAATCTGAAGTCCGATAAGGTCAAGTGCGCGCATGCTCAGCCGGGAATAACCCCTAATGCTAGGCGAGTGACTGTGAGTAAACCATCCCTCATGAAGATAAAAATAAAAAGCTTCAGATACAAAAATCATGTAGACCGTCTACCACACCTCTCTGACAGGAGACAGTGTGGAATGAAAAAGTAAATGACGAGTGTCACAAATCTCATCCTGTTGAGCATGCATACCTACGTGGTAAAAACCCCTGTGTAGGTGGCAAACTGGAAACCCACAGCGCTGCGAAACATAAAACTGGGCAAGTGCCCGAGGTCCTGCAAATGCAGGTACAATACCCATACAAAAGACCAATAACGGGGTAGTGCCCCATGGTCAACCACAGATAAATGTCCGTTCAAACAAGAGGTCCCATTATACGTAAATGTAAAGACAGAGCCCTGTCTCACTAGCTTCCACTCTCATACATACAGGTCAAAGTCAAAGGTACGTTGTGATGTGCCCATAGGGAAAAGGGTAGGCAGCCCGTGCAGGTGATTACAGGTGAATGGGCCCCTTCCTTTCCTCCTGTAAAAGAAACAAAAGAACAGAAAAAAGAAAATTAAAAAAAAAGTGAAAACACACAATATCAACACCAAAATAGAATAAAATACACCGGTATCATGAACCACATTGTAGCATGTTAACTACTGTTCTAATGCATAAGAAGACGGAGGATGTGGAAAGCATGTATATAAAAGAAAACATAACATGCACCGTATTTGCTCCTCAAATGAGAAGCACATACACTTCCCATAGTTAAGGGAGAAAGACCAGATAAAAGAGAAATAGAGAGCATGTCAGAAATACATAACGGAAACACATATACTCATGTTATAGGATAGAAGCTAATAGTCTTTGAGATGTATAGCAAGCTCCTCATCCTGGTTCAAACCCCCGGGAGTCTTGGTTTGGAAGTTTATTATGTGTTTGGACTCCCTCTGCCTTAACGCAAGAACCCTGTTGCCACCCCGTGAATTTCTGTCAACCTGTTCAAGGATAAAGAAACTCAAACTTGATGCGTTGGAGAAATGCTTGTCTTGAAAATGACGTGCTACAGGGTATTTTCGGTCAAGGTTGGTGATTGCTCTGCTGTGTTCCAATATGCGTTTTCTTGCCATGAGTGTGTATATATATATATATATATATATTTATTTATTACCTACTGGCGGTTGCCAGTAGGTAGTTATAGTTAGGACCTAGTTTCCATAGGAAAAGGATTTTTTGATTTGCCAATATCTTTGGCGCCGTTTGACGAATCTTCGCGAAATTTTCAAAACTAATGGGGCGCTCCGGTCAGCTCTTGTCTGGAAAGTTTCGGGGGGATTCGTTGAGCGGGGGCCGAGAAAACAGGGGAGTCCCAAAACACGTTTTCTCCATGTTAATTTCCCTAGGAAAATGTAGATAAAGCTACAGCCCGAACTGCTGAACGGAATTACACCAAATTTGGCAAAAAGGTAGCTCTTGGTTCAGAAAGCGTGCTTTTTTTAAAAATGGTGTAAATCCGTTCAGTAGTTCCTGAGAAATTCAAAAAATAAAAATATCGATATCTGGTGGCCGAGGAGGATTCGCGAACCCTCCCGAGCACAAGCTTCATTTTGATTGGCTGTCAACACTCCAAACCAGGAAGTGTTGGCAGCCATCTTGTGAGTCACAAGAAAAAAAGGATGAAAATTGTTTAAAAAAAAAAAGAGGGCAGGGTATAAACACCCTGACCCCTTAGGCCTGGTCAGGGGGTCCCACAGGGACCCCAGGGCCAAAAAAAGCATTTTTTTTTTTTAATTTCAGCCTGAATCGCGTTGGGTCCGCGAAACCGGCAGAAAATTTTAATAAAACAAAGCGCGGAGTCCCGCGCTTCGTTTTCCTTACGCCCCCGGGTGGGCCAGGTCCCGGGGGCAATGTTTAATTGTGGTGCGGGAGCCCGCGGGAGCCCGTGGGGGTCCCCGCAGCCCCGGGGGACCGCCACATCCCCGGGGCATTTCTGATAATGATCGAAGCAGATTGCTTTTGGACAAGGGGAGCTGCATGTCAGCAGCTCCCCTTGTCCAAAAGAAATGCCGGCTCCCACAGGAGGCTGGGACCACAGGGGCATTGGGACTCCCCCCGAGGTCCCCAATGTGAGGGCTGGCCCCGGGTGATGGGGTCACCGGGGCCCGAAGTGGCCCAAGGATGGGGGGCCATGCAGCCCCCCTCCCATAGATTAATGGAAAAATATAAAATAAACGAGGCCATTCCCCGGGGGATGGGGTCCCCGGGGCCGAAATCGGCCTCGGGAAGGGGGTGGGGGGGGCGCGCGGCCTCCTTCCCGTTTTTTTTTAAATACAAAAAATGGGTCAGGCCCTGGGGGATGGGGTCCCCAGGGCCCAAAAAAATACTAAAAGGGGGGCCACACAGCCTCCCTTCTAAAAATACAAATAAAAAAAAAAGAAAATCCGGCATCTCGCCGGAGGCCACGCCCACTCTCCGCACCACTCTGCAAACGTGCCTCCTGCCGTGTTCTGGGTTGGGGGATTAAGTCCCCTTGAATGCTAAGGATCCTTAGGGGCCAACTAGCCCATCAGGTACCTCCAGTAAGCCCCACACAGTGGGATTGCTGAGAGGTGGTCCGAGGCCACGCCCCTTTTTACACCACTCTGCAAACTCGCCTCTTGGCACATTGCTGGTGGGGCGATGAGGTCCTCAGGACTAAAGTGGACTTCATCCCCCGAGCAGCAGTGAGCCAGGAGTCGCGTTTGCAGAGTGGTTTAAAAAGGGGTCGTGGCCTCTGACCACTCAGCAATCCAGCTGTGTGGGGCTTACTGGAGGTACCTGGTGGGCTAGTTGGCCCCCAGGGACCCTCAGGATTCAAGGAGACTTAATCCCCCAACCCAGAACGCGCCAGGAGGTGCGTTTGCAGAGTGGTGGAGAAAGGGGGCGTGGCCTGTGTCCACCTGTCAGCTATCCCACTATCTGGGGCATACTGGAGGTATCAGGTAGGGTTGTTGGCCCCTAAGGACCCCCAGCAGCAAAAGGGACTTTAATCCCCATCCAAGAGCGCGCCAGGAAGTGCGTTTGCAGAGTGGTGGGGAAAGGGGGCGTGGCTGCTATGAGAACTTAGCAATCCTGCTGTGTGGGACTTACTGGAGGTAATAGGAGGGGTAGTTGGCCCCCAAGGTTGACCTTAGGGGCTAACTATCACTCCAGTTACCTCCAGTTAATCCCACACTGTGGGATTGCTAAGAGGTTTCCAGAGGCCACGCTCACCTTTCTCCACCACTCTGCAAACGCGCCTCCTGGCACTGTACTGATTGGGGGATGAAGTCCCCTTTACTCCTGAGGGACTTTGGCGGCCAAGTAGCCCTCCTGGTACCTCCTGTAAGTCCTACGCAGTGGAATTCCTGAGCGCTGGTTGGAGGCCCAGCCCCCTTTCTCCACCACTCTGCAAATGCGACTACCAGTTAAAGAAGCATTTGTAATGTAATAGGTCTCACATTTGCAAGAGTTAGAGCTATTGGCGTAAATCTAAAAGTTTTTTACTAATGTTTTTGGGAGTGAAGTGGATGTACGTTGTGTGTAGTGGAATTATGTGGGATGTTCTGCAGTGAAATTATGTGGCTAGAAAGTATGTGGTATTTAGTGTATAGGAATTATGTAGAGTGGGATTATGTGTTATGGAGAGTAATTATGTGGTATGGTAGTCTGTGTTGTGGAGTGGTTACCTCAGGTTTAGTCTTCCTCGTTTCCATAGAAGCTAAACTATGAACTCAATGAGACAAAAAAAAAAGAAGGAATCACTGAGGAGCACTTCTAGACCTAGTCAGAGGTACGAGCAGGGCCACTGGAATTATGCGACTGTTTGGTTGCACCGACTTTCGCACAATTATACATTTTCCGCATTAGCCACATAATCCATCATCTGCTGCCTAATCTGCAGATTTGAACAAAAAAAGCCTTGTTTCTAGCTCAAACGGCTCAAACATTACCAAAAATGCAGCGACAAGTGTTACAGCGTGGTGGAAGGTCCTTTGCAAACCTAGAACGGTCACCTGTTACTTATTGCTAAATGTGGGTGTTAAATTGGTACTAATGGTGTGCAAGCCACTCTTGCTTCTTTCTGCGCCTCTTGCCTCTTTCTGCAATTCTGTTGCTTCTTTCTGCACCTTTCTTTCTTTTTCTGCACTTCTCTTGCCTCTTTCTGCAAATCATATCTACTTTCTGCACCTCTCGTGCCTCTTTCTGCACCTCTTGCCTCTTTCTGCACCTCTGTTGCCTCTTTCTGCACCTCTCTTGCCTCTTTCTGCACCTCTGTTCCTTCTTTCTGCACTTCTTTTGTTTCTTTCTGCACTACTTTTGTTTCTTTCTGCATCTCTCGCTTCTTGCTGCACCCCTCTTGCCACTTGCTGCACCCCTCTTGCCACTTTCTGCATCTGTTGCTTCTTTCTGCACTTCTCGTCTCTTTCTCCACCCCTCTTCCCTCTTTCTGCAACTGTTGCTTTCTGCACCTCTTGCTTCTTTCTGCACCCCTCGTGCCTCTTTCACACCCCTTTTCCCGCACCCCTCTTGCCTCTTTCTGCACCTCTGTTCCTTCTTTCTCCACTTTTGTTTGTTTCTGCACCTGTCACTTCTTTCTGCACCCCTTTTGCCTCTTTCTGCACCCCTCTTGCCTCTTTCTGCACCTCTGTTCCTTCTTTCTGTACTCCTGTTTCTTTCTGCAGCTTTCTTGCTTTCTGCACCCCCTTGCCTCTTTCTCCACCCATCCGCCCTCTTTCTGCACCCCTGTTGCCTCTTTCTGCACCTCTGTTCTTTCTTTCTACACTTCTCTTGCTTCTTTTTGCACCCTTCTTGCCTCCTTCTGCACTCCTCTTGCTTCTTTCTGCACTCCTGGTGCCTTTCACACCCCTCTTCCATCTTTGTGCACCCCTCTTGCCTTTTTCTGCACCTCTGTTCATTCTTTCTGCACCTCTTGCTTCTTTCTGCACCCCTCGTGCCTTTCTGCACCCCTTTTCCCTCTTTCTTCTCCCCTCTTGCCTCTTTCTGCACCTCTGTTCCTTCTTTCTGCTCTTCTTTTGTTTCTTTCTGCACCCCTCTTGCCTCTTTCTGCACCCCTCTTGCCTCTTTCTGCACCTCTGTTGCTTCTTTCTGCACCTCTGTTGCTTCTGTCGCTTCTTTCTGCACCTCTGTCGCTTCTTTCGGCACCTCTGTCGCTTCTTTCTGTAACCCTTGTGCCTCTTTCTGCACCCCTCTTGCCACTTACTCCACCCCTGTACCCCCTTTTTGCATCTGTTGCTTCTTTCTGCACTTCTCTTGCCTCTTTCTCCACCCGTCTTCCCTCTTTCTGCACCTGTTGCTTCTTTCTGCACTTCTCTTGCTTCTTTCTGCACCTCTGTCCCTTCTTTCTGTAACCCTTGTGCCTTTCTGTACCCCTCTTCCTTTTTGCACCCCTCTTGCCTCTTTCCGCACCTCTGTTCCTTCTTTCTGCACTTCTTTTGTTTTTATCTGCACCGCTTATTTCTTTCTGTATCCCTCTTGCCTCTTTCTCCACCCCACTTCCTCCTTTCGGCATCTCTGTTGCTTCTTTCTGCACTTCTCTTGCTTCTTTCTGCACCTCTCTTGCTTCTTGCTGCACCCCTCGTGCCTCTTTCTGCACCTTTTCCCTATTTCTGCTCCCCTCTTGCCTCTTTCTGCACCTCTGTTCCTTCTTTCTGCAACTCTCTTGCTTCCTTCTGCACCCCTCGTGCCTCTTTCATACCCCTCTTCCCTCTTTTTGCACCTCTTGCCTCTTTCTGCACCTTTGTTCCTTCTTTCTGCACTTCTTTTGTTTCTTTCTGCAACTCTCTTGCTTCTTTCTGCACCCCTCTTGCCTCTCTCCACCCCTCTTCCCCCTTTCTGTATCTGTTGCTTCTTTCTGCACTTCTTATCTATTTCTCCACCCCTTCCCTCTTTCTGCAATCCTCGTGCCTCTTTCACACCCCTCTTCCCGCACCCCTCTTGCCTTTCTGCACATCTGTTCCATCTTTCTGCACATCTTTTGTTTCTTTTTGCACCCCTCACTTCTTTCTGCACCCCTTTGGCCTCTTTCTGCACCCCTCTTCTGTCTTTCTGCACCCCTCTTGCCTCTTTGTGTACCTCTGTTCCTTCTTTCTGCACTTCTTTCTTTCTGCAGCTCTTGCTTCTTTCTGCAGCTCTTGCTTCTTTCTGCACCCCTTGCCTTTCTCCACCCATCCACCAGTCGCGGTCGGTGGAGGAGTGCCGGCCGGGCGGTGACGTGGGGCGGGGGAGGGGCAGGGTGGGGGTAGCAAAGTATGGATTACGGACCTATACAGGTAAGTAAACATTTAAATCAATGAAAGCAATTTCGTTGCGCGCACTGCATCGCCAAATGCGATGCAGTGCGCACAACGAAATTGCCCCCACTGCCCCCTTTCAGCATTTCTGTTGCTTCTTTCTGCACCTCTTGCTTCTTTCTGCACCCCTCGTGCCTTTCTGCACCCCTTTTCCCTCTTTCTGCTCTCCTCTTGCCTCTTTCTGCACCTCTGTTCCTTCTTTCTGCTCTTTTGTTTCTTTCTGCACCTCTTGCCTCTTTCTCCACCCGTCATCCCTCTTTCTGCACCTGTTGCTTCTTTCTGCACTTCTGTTGCTTCTTTCTGCACCTCTGTCCCTTCTTTCTGTAACCCTTGTGCCCCTTTCTGCACCTCTCTTCCTTCTTTTTGCACCCCTCTTGCCTCTTTCCGCACCTCTGTTCCTTCTTTCTGCAACTCTCTTGCTTCTTTCTGCACCCCTTTCTGCACCCCTCTTGCCTCTTTCTGCACCCCTCTTGCCTCTTTCTGCACTTCTTTTGTTTCTATCTGCACCTCTCTTGTTTCTTTCTGTATCCCTCTTGCCTCTTTCTCCATCCCACTTCCCCCTTTCGGCATCCGTTGCTTCTTTATGCACTTCTCTTGCTTCTTTCTGCACCTCTATTGCTTCTTTCTGCACCCCTCGTGCTTCTTTCTGCACCCCTCTTCCCGCACTCCTCTTGCCTCTTTCTGCACCTCTGTTGCTTCTTTCTGCACCTCACTTGCTTCTTACTGCACCCCTCTTGCCTCTTTCTCCACCGCTCTTCCCCCTTTTTTCATCTGTTGCTTCTTTCTGCACTTCGCTTGCCTCTTTCTTCACCCCTCTTCCCTCTTTCTGCACCTCTCTTGCTTCTTTCTGCACCCCTCGTGCCTTTCACACCCCAATTGCCTTTCTGCACATCTGTTCCTTCTTTCTGTACTTCTTTTGTTTTTTTCTGCACCCCTTTTACCTCTTTCTGCACCCCTCTTCCCTCTTTCTGCACCTCTGTTGCTTCTTTCTGCACTTCGTTTCTTTCTGCACATCTCTTGCTTCTTTCTGCACATCTCTTGCCTCTTTCTCCACCCCTCTTCCCCCTTATTTAATCTCTTTTGCTTCTTTCTGCACTAAGCTTGCCTGTCTGCCCCTCATCCGTCTTTCTGCACCTCTGTTGCTTCTTTCTGCACCTCTCTTGCATCTTTCTGCACCCCTTTTACCTCTTTCTGCACCCCTTTTACCTCTTTCTGCACCTCTGTTCTTTCTTTCTGCACATCTCTTGCTTCTTTCTGTACTTCTCTCACCTCTTTCTGTACTCAAATGGGAAGTGCAAGCTGTCAAGTTTAAAGGTCTGCGTGCTCTTGTGACTGAGGTATATGTCTACTTGTATATGTATTCTCACATGTGTTATGCATCTGAAGATGGTAGCTTAAAGAGTGGGTAGCTTCTTCTATAGGTGGTTACATGTTCTCAGTTCTGCTCTGTCATTCAGTTGCACAGGCAGACATGTCTTATGTATATAGGTGTTATAGAGCCCTCAAATATACTATTGAATACCCATGTGCCCTGTATTATGAGCAGAAAGAAATACATACACCTTTTTGTACACATTTTTACAGAGTATGCTGTTTGACACACAGGTATTCAAGTATTTCTATGTTTATTTTTATGTAACATGTCACTCGGTAAAAGCAGAGACATGCATGCATACCTTCACAAACTTCGTCAGACTTACAACAGTGATATGCTTAGGATTGCGGTTTTATATTTGGTAGGTAGGCCTAAGATTCTGAGCAGTCGATTAATAGTGAACCTGCAAGAGAAAAGTGAGGTTTAAGACATCTTGGGAGAAGGATTAGTGATTAGGCTACTTTGTATGAGTCTGTTGTAAGGTACAGTCAAAGTAGGCCTCTTTCTGCACCTCTGTTGGTTCTTTCTGTGCCTTTCTTCATCTTTTTGCACATGTCCTACCTATGTAGGCATATTTAGAAATTAGCATTTAAAAAACCTTAGAAATTCACTGGAAAAAACAGAGGTTTCAGGGACGTTATAGTTAGGAATTGGCATTTAAAAACCTTTGAAATTACTAAAAAAAAACACAGGTTTCAGGGACGTTATAGTTAGTTGGACATTTCACTCGTACAAAATCAGAGATATTTGGCCGTTATGGTTAGTTGAGCTAACTATAACTCGCACCCCCGCAATGCACTGCTGATGACGTCACATATTACATCACTCATGACATGGTCAGTTACATCACTGATGACATCACTGAACATCTCAAATGACATCACTGATGACATCATCCACGTAATATCTGACGCACCTCCTCACACCCTAATATAACCTTTCATACACCCACTCTAAAATACAGACTACTATTCTTGAAACCATAGACACACCAATACCAGTTAGTACATACCCACTCACTGATTCATAGTTCTACACACATCCACTCACTCACCGATACAGTCACTCATACACGCAGTCACTCATCAATACAGCCTTTGATATATGCACTCATACACCCATACACCCACTCACATACTGCCACTCATCCACAGAGATACACACCTAGTCAGTCACCCAAAGACTCAATCACACTGCCATTTACTCACCAATACAGTTATACACACACACCACCTCACTTATTCATACAGATACTAACACATACTTACTCTCTTATACAATCACTAACACAAGCACGCACTCATCCATACAGCCACTCACAATCACTCACTCTCACAAATAGTCACTTATATACTCCAACATTCACATATACTGCCTTTCACATATGTAGTTACTCACACATATACCACTGAGACATCCATTCACTCACCAACACAGCCATACGCACACTCACCCATACAGCCCCTCGCAGACTCAATCATGAACCCATACACCCACTCAACTAACTATAACGGCCAGATTTCTCTGGTTTTGTACGAGTGAAATGTCAAACATATATATATATATATATATATATATATATATATATATATATATATATATATATATATATATATATATATATATATATACAACAATTTGCCTTTCAGCTTCTGAGGCAGCACTCGACAGCATGCCTGCCCTCCGGCACTTTCAATCAACTTGCCTCTGTGCTCCGATATTAATGAAATGCCGACGCGTTTCAAGGCTCACCGGCCCCTTCTTCACAGGCTTGGTTCAAACAGTGCAGTGACAGCCCCTTTTTTTAAAAAAAGCATCCGCTTCTTTTATTGGTTACAGCATGCTTAGTGCATATGACAATACAAGTGTATGCTGGGAATGGAAGTCCATTAGGGCAACATAAATTTTTACCTTGAGTAGGTTCCATGCACTGTTCGTATTAAAACACTCTTTTATTCCTATAGTAGGCACCAGAGCAAATTGGCAAGTAACTCTTCATATACAGCATGCTGTGCTGTTCGGCATGAATCAGTTCCATACTCAGCCTCCCGTCTCATGTTTACACGTGATGGTGCATGCCCCCACGACCAGGCAGCCGTGCAGTAAATAGATCAACAATTTGCCTTTCAGCTTCTGAGGCAGCACTCGACAGCATGCCTGCCCTCCGGCACTTTCAATCAACTTGCCTCTGTGCTCCGATATTAATGAAATGCCGACGCGTTTCAAGGCTCACCGGCCCCTTCTTCACAGGCTTGGTTCAAACAGTGCAGTGACAGCCCTTTTTAAAAAGCATCCACTTCTTTTATTGGTTACAGCATGCTTAGTGCATATGACAATACAAGTGTATGCTGGGAATGGAAGTCCATTAGGGCAACATAAATTTTTACCTTGAGTAGGTTCCATGCACTGTTCGTATTAAAACACTCTTTTATTCCTATAGTAGGCACCAGAGCAAATTGGCAAGTAACTCTTCATATACAGCATGCTGTGCTGTTCGGCATGAATCAGTTCCATACTCAGCCTCCTGTCTCATGTTTACACGTGATGGTGCATGCCCCCACGACCAGGCAGCTGTGCAGTAAATAGATCAACAATTTGCCTTTCAGCTTCTGAGGCAGCACTCGACAGCATGCCTGCCCTCCGGCACTTTCAATCAACTTGCCTCTGTGCTCCGATATTAATGAAATGCCGACGCGTTTCAAGGCTCACCGGCCCCTTCTTCACAGGCTTGGTTCAAACAGTGCAGTGACAGCCCCTTTTTTTTAAAAAAGCATCCGCTTCTTTTATTGGTTACAGCATGCTTAGTGCATATGACAATACAAGTGTATGCTGGGAATGGAAGTCCATTAGGGCAACATAAATTTTTACCTTGAGTAGGTTCCATGCACTGTTCGTATTAAAACACTCTTTTATTCCTATAGTAGGCACCAGAGCAAATTGGCAAGTAACTCTTCATATACAGCATGCTGTGCTGTTCGGCATGAATCAGTTCCATACTCAGCCTCCCGTCTCATGTTTACACGTGATGGTGCATGCCCCCACGAACAGGCAGCCGTGCAGTAAATAGATCAACAATTTGCCTTTCAGCTTCTGAGGCAGCACTCGACAGCATGCCTGCCCTCCGGCACTTTCAATCAACTTGCCTCTGTGCTCCGATATTAATTCCCAGCATACACTTGTATTGTCATATGCACTAAGCATGCTGCAACCAATAAAAGAAGCGGATGTTTTTTTAAAATAAAAAAATAAAAAAAAGGGGGCTGTCACTGCACTTTTTGAACCAAGCCTGTGAAGAAGGGGCCGGTGAGCCTTGAAACGCGTCGGCATTTCATTAATATCGGAGCACAGAGGCAAGTTGATTGAAAGTGCCGGAGGGCAGGCATGCTGTCGAGTGCTGCCTCAGAAGCTGAAAGGCAAATTGTTGATCTATTTACTGCACGGCTGCCTGGTCGTGGGGGCATGCACCATCACGTGTAAACATGAGACGGGAGGCTGAGTATGGAACTGATTCATGCCGAACAGCACAGCATGCTGTATATGAAGAGTTACTTGCCAATTTGCTCTGGTGCCTACTATAGGAATAAAAGAGTGTTTTAATACGAACAGTGCATGGAACCTACTCAAGGTAAAAATTTATGTTGCCCTAATGGACTTCCATTCCCAGCATACACTTGTATTGTCATATGCACTAAGCATGCTGCAACCAATAAAAGAAGCGGATGCTTTTTTTAAAAAAAGGGGCTGTCACTGCACTGTTTGAACCAAGCCTGTGAAGAAGGGGCCGGTGAGCCTTGAAACGCGTCGGCATTTCATTAATATCGGAGCACAGAGGCAAGTTGATTGAAAGTGCCGGAGGGCAGGCATGCTGTCGAGTGCTGCCTCAGAAGCTGAAAGGCAAATTGTTGATCTATTTACTGCACGGCTGCCTGGTCGTGGGGGCATGCACCATCACGTGTAAACATGAGACGGGAGGCTGAGTATGGAACTGATTCATGCCGAACAGCACAGCATGCTGTATATGAAGAGTTACTTGCCAATTTGCTCTGGTGCGAACTATAGGAATAAAAGAGTGTTTTAATACGAACAGTGCATGGAACCTACTCAAGGTAAAAATTTATGTTGCCCTAATGGACTTCCATTCCCAGCATACACTTGTATTGTCATATGCACTAAGCATGCTGCAACCAATAAAAGAAGCGGATGCTTTTTTTAAAAAAGGGGCTGTCACTGCACTGTTTGAACCAAGCCTGTGAAGAAGGGGCCGGTGAGCCTTGAAACGCGTCGGCATTTCATTAATATCGGAGCACAGAGGCAAGTTGATTGAAAGTGCCTGAGGGCAGGCATGCTGTCGAGTGCTGCCTCAGAAGCTGAAAGGCAAATTATTGATCTATATATATATATATATATATATATATATATATATATATAAAAAATACTGCATAGCTTATGAGACAGTCAAGGAAAAAATACAAAAAAAAAAAATCAATATTTGTGTACTTTACATTGACTGTATTAAAACAGAATAGTAGAGAGTACTTGACAAAGATAAAAAATGTGCGGTCTAGTTGTTCTTTAAAAGGTAGAAAGTAAAGATGGAAACATGTTATGGGCACTTTAAAAATGGACAATCTGGACGGCAGGACTCTATAGTCCTGTAGAAGGCAAACGCTGAAACGCGTCGACTGTCCCTGTTAATTTGCACTAAATGGTGAAGCAATAAAAAAAATAAAAATAAAAAAATCAGAGAATTCTAGTCCTGCGGTGCCGCTTGATTTTTAACTGCGTTGAGGGAAAAGCTGTAGAAAATTGTAAATATATATATATATATATATATATATATGACATATATGTATATGATCAAGTTACTTACCTTTGATAGCATTTTTTCTGGTAGCAACTCTGTCTAGCCGCAGAAACCTCACCACTTGAATACTCCCCAGGCATCAGACATAATCCAGAAACTTTTTAGCAGTACCTCTACGTACCAGAAGGTGGCTCCATGCAGCTCCGCTCCGGAAGTGACATGGAAGGCCTATATAGGCGCGACTCGTGAATGCTGACGTCAGTTGCTTTCGAGACAATTCGCGCCTCTAGACATGGTGGCCCCTAAAGCAAATTGGTAGACCAATGAGCAGATTCCTATATTTGGTATCTTATTAGAAATGGATGAAGTTCAATCACATAACAGGGAGGATGGGAGGGTCGGTGAGGGGTTTGCAGCTAGACAGAGTCTCTACCAGAAAGAATGTTACCAAAGGTAAGTCATTTGTTCTTCTGATAGAGACTACAAGCTGGCAATTCAACTCCTTTTGAATAGATACTGTCACAAGTGCTTACTTGAAGTTTTTTTTCTCCCCCCCCCCAAGATACTTCACAGGAGCAGAATGGTGATTATTCCCAACGCCTCCCTGAGCCTTCCTCCACACTCCCGAATTTTACTCTAGGGAATATGAAGAACATCCCAGGGGGGAAAGGAGTATGGGACAGAGAAGAGACAGCCTGGTCTTCTATTTCTGGTGCCTTCAATTACTGACTGCTATTCTTGGTTGTTCTCAGAGCAGCGTTCTCAGCTTGACACTATAACACAAATAATACACATTACTACAGTCAAAACAGAACTTGACACATAACTGTATTGGCTAAACTTTTAATTAACGTACCCCTAGGAGACTAGACTATTGCCTCTCTTCTTATTAATGATGTTCTGTGGAGATTGCTTCACTAAGTCTTGTAAAAGAGTGCTGCTATTCTGTAGGAATACAACATATGCTTTAGTATACTTTCTTAGTCTGCTAATTCTTTAGAAGATTTTTTTTTAAAAGAACTAACTATAACCTTTTTTTTTTTCTTTTTCAGGTGATCACAAATATACAAGAAAGTCAAACGGAGCTAAATACTCAGGTAAGAATTCAAGGGAAATGGTTCACTCTAAATCTTCTCTGAAACGCTCTTTTAGATAAACATTCAACTGGAAATTAGATTTGATAAAGGGGTAACAGAAAAAACACCAAGCGCATATTAATGCAAATGCTTTTCTCCTCTCTCGGTACTTGCGTGACTGATTGAAACTGTTGCGCCGTCGGAATGTCAGGAATGCGGCTGGTGTCTACGGAGTTGAAACGAAGTTGAAACGAAGTCTCTGACTGAAGCCTTTTTCTCTTAAACTGGAAAAAACACCCGACGAGTAATTCGAGATGAATACTGCCGTCGGAAACTCGAAAAATCGCCTAAAACTGCTCTAACACTACACGGACAAGGACTCAAGCACTGTTAACTAGTAACGGTCTTGAGTGAAGTGCGCACAGCTGAGGGAGAGAGCGAGCCTCAGCTGTGTGGAAAACCTCGCACTCACACAAGAAAGGCTGCAGCGCTGACCTTAGCGCTGGCAGCCATCTTAGTGGACCACGCATTTACTAATGCAGTCCAAGACAGGTTATGTACTGTAGCCCCCACTGACTGGCCCCGATTCTTGAACTGAGGGCGCTGATTCCTGACAGTACCCCTCCGCATGGGGGTTTCCCCAGGTTTCGCTTTAAGGGGATATTGTTCATGGAAAGCTTTTACTAGTCTTGGGGCATGCACATTAGACTGTGGTTCCCAGGATCTCTCTTCAGGTCCGTAACCTTTCCAATCTACCAAATAGTATAACTTTCTATTCTTCCACTTGGAATCTAGAATTCTCTTTATTTCAAACTCCTCTCCGTCTGCAGTGGGAATTGGCTTGGGAAGAGTTCTGGACCTGAGATACGGTGAAGATTTCTTTAGTAAGGAGACGTGAAAAACTGGGTGAATCTTTAACTGTGCAGGCAATTTTAACCTATAAGTCACCGGATTTAACTTCTTCTCTACTTCAAAGGGGCCTATAAAGCGAGGTTGGAGTTTCCGGTTTCCTTTTAGTTTTAAATTCTTGGTGCTAAGCCAGACCTTGCTCCCTATTGAATAATCGTCCCCTAATCTTCTCTTTTTGTCTGCATCACTTTTGTACAATTCTTTAGACCTTTCTAGCTTTTCTCTAGCCCTTCCATGAGTTTCACTTAAATGTCTGACAAAATCTGTAGCTACTGGGACTGAAACTTCATTGGTACTGATCATCAGATTTGGGTGTTGACCATAATTTAAATAGAATGGAGAGTGACCTGTAGAACTATTCTTGGAATTATTGTGTGCAAACTCTGCGGCCCAGAGGAGATCTGGCCAATCCCCTTCCTGATCTAACAAAAATAGTCTCAGATACTGTTCCAGCTCCTGATTTGCCCTCTCAGTCTGCCCATCTGTCTCTGGGTGGTAGCTTGTGGAGAATCTGGTTTCTATATTTAACCCCTGGGTAAAGGCCTTCCAAAAATGAGACAGGAATTGAGTGCCACGGTCTGAAATTAGAACCTTTGGGATTCGGTGTAACCTCACCACATGTAAACCAAACTGTGTGGCCAATTCCTTAGCATTAGGGGTATCTTTAAATGGAACAAAGTGGGCCATCTTGGTAAAAGCATCCACAAAGACAAGGATCGTGCTGTAGCCCCGACTGGAGGGAAGGTCTACAATCAAATCCATAGTCACCGTGTGCCATGGGTGAGGGGGGGTTGGCATTGGTTGTAGTAGCCCCTGAGGTGATTGCGTGTCGGTTTTCCCTGAGCACAGATCCCGCAAACTAGTACATACTGCTTGATGTCTTTAGACATTTTTGGCCACCAGAATTGTCTTTTAATCAGTTCTTCAGTCTTATTTATTCCTTTATGACCTGCCATGGGGTGATCATGGCAGTCATGCAAAATTGGTTCTTGCAGTTCCAAGGTAGGTATGAACAAGGCTCCATCATGATAGGGCAATCCATTTCGGATTTCTCGAGACGAGTCTTCCAAAACCCATTGCTGAAGCTCTTCTGGAGAAAAAAACCTTCTTACTTTTTCATCCAGAGATTCAGTTTCCCTGGTAACAGCTCCCACAATTTTCGATTCAGGAATGATCTTTTGGTCGTCAATAACCATCTTTTGTTCTTCTGTGTCCAATCTGGATAGGGCATCCGCCTTACCGTTCTTACTTCCAGGGCGATAGGTGATCACAAAGTTGTAATCCGCAAAGTATAGAGACCATCTGAGTTGACGCGGCGTCAGAGTTCTTGCTGATTTCAGGAATTGCAGATTCTTATGGTCTGTATATACTGTTACGGTGTGCCGAGCTCCCATTAGGTAGTATCTCCATGCCTTGAAGGCATCTTTTATAGCTAAAAGCTCCTTCTCTGTAATTGTATAGTTTATCTCAGCAGGGAGAAGTGTTCGAGAGTGATACGCTACCGGATGCAGTTGACCGGTCTCCTTATGCCTCTGGGATAGGACCCCTCCAATAGCTTGATCTGATGCGGCCGTTTCCACATAGAAAGGCTCAGTTGCATCCGCGTGGAGGAGGATGGGCGCCGAAGTAAAACTCTTGAGGGACTGAAAAGCAGCCTCCGCTTCTTCCGAGCAGAAGAAAGGAACGCCTTTTCTTAACAGACGAGTTATTGGAATCACTTTGAGAAAAGTCCTGGATAAACCTCCTGTAAAAATTTGCAAACCCAATAAATCGTATTTCCTTTACAGTAGTAGGAGATGGCCAATCCAACACTGCTTTGATTTTTTGCATGTGCATGGTAACTCCTTCTGGAGATAGAATAAATCCAAGGAAATCCACCGAGCGAACATGGAATGCACATTTTTCAAGCTTGTCATATAAACTGTGCTCCCGTAGCTTCTCCAGGATTCCTTTGACGTGCTCTTGATGTTCACCTTCCGACGCTGAGTAAATCAGGATGTCGTCAATGTAGACGATGGCACACTTGTCGATATACTGACTCAAAACGTCGTTTATAAAATACTGGAAAGCTGCCGGAGCATTACAAAGACCGTAGGGCATAAGTTGGTATTCATACAAACCGAACTTGGTTCTGAACGCGGTCTTCCATTCATCACCCTCTCTAAACCGGATCAAATGATAGGCCCCTCTGAGGTAGAGTTTGGTGTAGATCTAGGCTCCCTTTACTTGGTTCAGGAGTACAGAAATCAGAGGCAATGGGTATCTGTTCTTGATGGTGATTCTGTTCAGGGCGCGGTAATCTATACAAGTTCTGAGGTCGCCTTCTTTCTTTGGCACAAAGAATAACGGCGAAAAGACTGGAGACTGAGAAGGCCTGATGAAACCATTCTTTAAGTAGGTCTGGATATATTCCTTCAAATATGCGTCCTCTTTTTCAGTCAGGGCGTAGATTCTGATGCACGGGAGGTTCGCTCCAGGTTCCAGCTTGATCTTGCAATCATAAGATCTATGAGGTGGAAGTTTCTCAGCATTGACTTCACTAAAGACATCCTCATAGTCCCGGTACATTTCTGGAATTTCTTCTGTACGTATCACGCACACAGCTGCTCCGTTCTCACACAGACAGGCCGCTAGGCTAGACTCCTTCACTTGATTCTTGCCGTGGTAACAGGACTCCTTGCAGTATTCTGAGTTCATCCTAATTGATCTTTTCTCCCAATCAATTTGAGGATTGTGTTCTGTTAACCATGGAAGCCCTAGGATTAATTGAAACTGAGGTGCATCAATTAAGTTAAACTGGAGACTTTCTCGATGACCATCTGGTAAAACGAGTTCCACTTCCTCTGTATGGCTAACAATTGGACCAGAGGAAAGATTCGTGCCGTCCACCACTCTCACTGCTTCGTTTTTCGTATTGCTTGCAATCCTATCTTAGCAGCACATTTTATGTCGCAGAAATTTCCGGTGGCTCCGGATTCAATCATTACCGAAATGTCCGGGTGACTAAATGATCGAAATTTCAAGGTAACTGGAAGAGTTAAATGTGGAGCAGACGATTGCAGCGTGTTCGCCAACAAGTGGGAAACTGGAGTTGTGATTTCTTTAGCATCCACCAGTCCAACCCCTCCTACTGGTGGTGCCGCAAGTTTTCCTTCGGTGAAGTGGTTGGTTTCTTTGGACAGGACTTAAAGTGACCACTGACTCCACAGTACATGCAAAGGTTGTTCAATCTCCTCTTCTCTTTTTCTTCCTTGGAAAGAGGACCCCCTCACCGCTCCAATCTGCATAGGTTCTGCAGTTTGGGTGTTCTCTGCTGACCTGGTTCCCTCAGGATTTCATCCGATCAAATCTGGGTACACTCGGACGGAAATCCCTCCTTTTTTCGCCTCTTCGTTCAGACTGTCTATAATCCAATTCTAGGACCAAATCGATAAGAGCAGAAACTTCGGTAGGCCGATTGGGTATTTGAGACAGGGCATCTTTGAGTTCTTCTTTCAAGCCCCTGTAAAATAATGCAGCTCTTTTATTCTCTGGCCAATCTGTCTCTACAATAAGTTTATTAAACTGGGCCAGGTAGGCAACTAATTCCTTGTTTCCTTGTCTTAGCTCCAGCAACTCGTTGTCAGTGGCTTGGGAGACTCTTCTCCGATCAAAGATCCATAGAAATTCCTTTTTAAATTCGTCAAAATCATACAGGATAGCTGAATCTTTGGAGACCAAAGGCAAGGACCAGGCAGCTGCGTCACCACTTAGGTACGATAGAATAAAGGCTACCCGGGATTGTGCATCAGGGAAAATGGCAGGCAGACACATGAAGTGCAGAGAGCACTGCGTGAGGAAAATTTGAGCCTTTTGAGGGTCACCACAAAAGCGTTCTGGAGGGGCCAGTGGGATAACTGGGGACAAGGAGTGTACAACTTGTGTAGTACTTCTAGGGTGTGGTAAAGAGGTGGAGCCACTAGCTTGTGTATCCTGAGATTGGACAGAAAAACTAGTGTCTGAGAAATAACTGTCCATTTTGCTGGCTAAATCCGTTGTCTCTCTCTTAGAGGCCAACAGATCCTGCCTTAAGGTTTTATTCTCTTCTCTAACAGCTAACAATTCTTTTTGAATAGCTTCTAAAAACCCTCCTAAACTCTTCAGGTCCAATCCCTCGGCCATTCTGCTCGGGTGAGTAAAGAATTCGTGGGCTCTTCACTCTGTCACAAGTGCTTACTTGAAGTTTTTATTCTCCCCCCCTCCCCCTCCAAGATACTTCCCAGGAGCAGAATGGTGATTATTCCCAACGCCTCCCTGAGCCTTCCTCCACACTCCCGAATTTTACTTTAGGGAATATGAAGAAACTCCCAGGGGGGAAAGGGGTATGGGACAGAGAAGAGACAGCCTGGTCTTCCATTTCTGGTGTCTTCAATTACTGACTGCTATTCTTGGTTGTTCTCAGAGCAGCGTTCTCAGCTTGACACTATAACAGAAATAATACACATTACTACAGTCAAAGCAGAACTTGACACAACTGTATTGGATAAACTTTTAATTAACGTACCCCTAGGAGACTAGACTATTGCCTCTTCTTATTAATGATGTTCTGTGGAGATTGCTTCACTAAGTCTTGTAAAAGAGTGCTGCTATTCTGTAGGAATACAACATATGCTTTAGTATACTTTCTTAGTCTGCTAATTCTTTAGAAGATTTTTTTTTAAAAGAACTAACTATAACCTTTTCTTTCTTCTTTTTCAGGTGATCACAAATATACAAGATAGTCAAACGGAGCTGAATACTCAGGTAAGAATTCAAGGGAAATGGTTCACTCTAAATCTTCTCTGAAACGCTCTTTTAGATAAACTTTCAACTGGAAATTAGATTTGATAAAGTGGTAACAGAAAAAACACCAAGCGCATATTAATGCAAATGCTTTTCTCCTCTCTCGGTACTTGCGTGACTGATTGAAACTCTGTTGCGCCGTCGGAATGTCAGGAATGCGGCTGGTGTCTACAGAGTTGAAACGAAGTCTCTGACTGAAGCCTTTTTCTCTTAAACTGGAAACAAACACCCGACGAGTAATTCGAGATTAATACTGCCATCGGAAACTCGAAAAATCACCTAAACTGCTCTAACACTACACGGACGAGGACTCATGCACTGTTAACTAGTAACAGTCTTGAGTGAAGTGCGCACAGCTGAGGGAGAGAGCGAGCCTCAGCTGTGCGGGAAACCTCGCGCTCACACAAGAAAGGCTGCAGCGCTGACCTTAGCGCTGGGAGTCATCTTAGTGGACCACGCATTTACTAATGCAGTCCAAGACAGGTTATGTACTGTAGCCCCCACTAACTGGCCCCGATTCTTGAACTGAGGGCGCTGATTCCTGACAGATACCAACGCAGTACCTATTGGAGGCAGGGGTATGGATGGACTCAAACCAGAAAGTCTTGCAGAACCGGGCAAGCAAAGTGTCCTTCTCGGCAGGCTTGCCTGTCCAGACAATAGTGCTAGATGAACGTATGGAGGGATGCCCACGTAGCTGCAAGACAGATGTCTAGGACAGGGACTCTGTGTGCCAACACAGTGGTAGCAGGCTTGACCCTGGTGGAATTGGCTTGCAGTACTTCTCGGGGCTGCTTCTTTGCCAATGCATCGTAAATCTTAATGTAGAGCACAATCCAGTGCAAGATGGTATGCTTTTGCACAGCCTTGCCCTTCTTTCCTCTCATGAATCCCACAAAGAGCTGATCGTCCAGTCAGTGTTCTTTGGTATGAACTATGTAAAAGCTTAGTGCTCTTTTCAGATCCATGTGATGAAGTATCTCAATCCCCTTGGAGGTGTGATGCATAGCATAGAACACCAGTAGGTTGGTGCTTTAGCCAATGTGGAACAGCTTCACTACTTTTGGAAGAAAGGAAGCTCTGATATGCAGAACCAGCTTGTCTGATAAGAAGGTGGTATATGGCAAATGGACACATAGCACCTGAAGTTCACTTACCTTCTGTGCTGAGGTGATGGCAACAAGGAACACAGTTTTTAGAGTGAGGAGCCGCAAGGAACAACTGTGCAGAGGCTTGACCAAAGCAAACATCAGAAATGTCAATACCAAATTTGGATCCAACAGGGGCATCACAAAGAGTGAAACAGATGCAGTAGTCCTTCCAAAAACCGCATCACAATTGGTGAATGAAATAGGGAGGGCTGATAACCGAAGAAAAGCCAACAGGGCTGAAAGACAATGTTTGACAGTGCCCCAAAAGTATTTTGTCGAGAGAAAGAATAAAGAACAGGACATCAGACAATATGGCCTGAAGTGTGTCAACTGATGGGACCCACACAAAACTACAAATTTGTCTCAAAGACAGGCATATACTGTCTTTGTCGATGGACGTCTGGATCTCAGAATAACATCAACAACCTCTGGGGGAAGGTCAAAGTAATTCAGATGCTGCATCTCAATCTAGATGCATGAAGGTAGAGAGTGTGCAGGCCAGGATGGAGAACCCGAAGTGGCTGCTTCTGCAACAGAGGGTCAGTCTGTTCGGAGAGGATGTGCACAAGCCCAAGAGCTCTAGATACCACACTCTCCATGTAAGTCCAAGCCATTAGGATGACTTGGGCCTGGTTGGTCCTGATTTTCTTGAGAACTCTGGGCAGGAGCGGTTTCGGCGGAAAGGCATATAGGAGTCCCAAGTTCCACTGTAGGTGAAACATCTCTCTGCACAAGAGGTGCCTTGGAAACTCAAATGGACCAAAGTGCTGACATTGCGCGTTGGTGGACAGATTGAGTCATTGTTCTCCCTATTCATGTAAGAGATCTTGCATCACCTCTGGGTGATTCTGCCACTCATGATCCATGAGCCCGATGACTGAGTTTGTCCACCCTGGCGTTCAGGAAGCCCGCCAGGTGGTTCACCACCAGGAAGATGCCTTGTCGGTCCCGCAATGTTCAGAGGTGCAAGGTCTCCTGGCACAGGGTTCTTGAGCCCACCCCACCCTGTTTGTTGCAGTACCACATAGCGCCCATGGGCAAGCAGGACGGGCTTATGGAAATATGCATGCCTGAGGTCCAACTCCACCATCCAGTCTCCAGGGTTGAGGGCTTACAAGAATTAGGCTAGAGTGAACATCTTGAATTTCTCCTTCCGGAAGAAGGCACTGAGAGGGAGCAGGTCTAGAATCGGCCTCAGTCCTTCTTAGGGACCAGAAAGTAGCAGGGATAACAACTAAGCCCCACTTGTGGTCCTGGCACCCTTTCAATAGCCCCTTTGGGCTTGCACTTCCTGCCACAAAACTGAGAGATGGTCCTCTATTTGATGTGGGGGGGGACAGTTGAAAGTGAGGCAAGGAAGAAAGGAAAGGCAGTGCTTGACCTTTTCTGATGATTTGCAAATCCCACCTGTCTGATGTAATCCCTTGCCAACCAGGAAAGAATCAGTGGATTCTGCCTCCCACCGGGTGAATGTGGTCCTGCAGGAAACACACAAAATGGATTTTGCATTGCAGGTGGGGATGCGGGGGAGGCAGAGGACTGTACGGCATGCTGACCTTGGCCGCAGGGGGAAACTTGGCCTCTCCAGCACACAGGCTGGGTCCCTTGCTAGGGTTGGACTGGGTGACTAAGGAATGCCTTGGCCAAAGCCTCAAAAGGAATAATTGAAATGTTGGGCCTGGCAAGACTGGGTAGAAAGGCCCAGAAAGCGAGCGGTAGCCCTACTCACTTTAAACTGTTCAAGAGTTGAGTCAGTCTTGTCTCAAACAGGCGAGTCCCATCAAAAGGCATATCTATAAAGGAGGACTGGATGTTGCTGGAGAACCCAGTCAATTGAAGTCACGCATGGCAGCGAACAGCAACATTGGTGCCCATAATGCGTCAAATGGAGTCAGTATTGTCCAAGTCAGAACGAATGGTGGACTTGGACGCACCACGACCAACTTGAATCGCCTGCGAGAGGATGGAGTAAAGGTCCTCTGGAACACCAGGGACGACTTGTGACACGAAATCCCAAATGGCATGGGTGTAGCTTCCCAATAAGCAGGAAACATTAATGGAACTCCGGGCCAAATTGGGAAAGCTCTCCACTTGTTTAGATTCCCTGTCGTGGGAGTGGTCGGGAAGTTATTGGGGTTGGACTGGCTAGTAGAGGCCTGCAGCACAAGGCTCTCCAGAGAAGGGTGCTGAGATAAAAACACTGGGTCGTGAGGAGCAGGACAATGGCACCAGCAATCTGGGGATTAAATTGTGGGCTAGTGCAAGGCTTGGTCCAGACCCCAAGATGAGTATCTGTATGGGCCCCATTGATGGGCAGAAGAGGCTCAGAGGTGGTATCAATCAATTGATCAACCAATCAGTATTTGTATAGAGCTACAATCACCCGTGAGGGTATCCAAGCGCTAGGTCGCAGGGCTCAGTCAAAAAGCCAGGTCTTGAGTCTTTTCCTGAATCCTGCCAGCGAGGTTGATGACAGGAGGTGGAGGGGAAGATAATTGCAGGACATGAGGGCAAGGCAGGAGAACAGCCTCCACCGTGGCTTCGGCGGGCGCGGTGTCTCTGTGAGAGTGGCGGTGGGAAGGTCTCTGGATGGTTGGTGGATGTTCAGGCGGTGGCGGATGTATGCTGATCCTAGGTCACTGAGGGCTTTGTAGACATGTATCAGTATCTTGAGTAGGCAGCTTTTCTGAATGGTGAGCCAGTAAAGGTTCCTAAGGGTTGGAGAGAAGTGGGTCCATTTAGGCAGGTTGAGGATGAGTCTGGCCACTGAGTTATGTATCGTCTGTAGTCTCCTCATGAGTTCGGTGGTGGTTCCTGCGTACAGTGCATTGTCGTAGTCCAGCTAGCTTGTGACTAGGGCTTGAGTGACGGTTTTCCTCATGGTGATGGGGAGCCATTTGAAGATTCTTTGGAGCATGCAAAGAGTGTAGAAGCAGGCGGAGGAGACTGCGTTTATCTGTCAGTTCATGGTAAGCTCGCAGTCCAGGATGATGCCAAGGTTGTGGGTGTGATCTGTATATGTGGGAGTAGGCCAGAGTTTTGCGAGCTACCAGATGTCATTCCAAGGAGAGGTGTTGTTGCCAAAGATCAGCACTTCAGCCTGGTCAGTGTTGAGCTTCAGAGAGTAAGTCTTCATCCAGTTGGCGATGTTCTTCATGCAGCTGTGGAAGTTATTCTTCGTGGTGGTGGGGTCTGCAGAGAGCGAGAGAATGAGCTGGAAGTCATCGGCGTAGAATATGATGTTGAGGTTGTGGGTTCTGACGATTTAGGCTAGAGGTGTCATGTAGGTGTTGAAGAGGATAGGTTTGAGGGATGTTGCAAATAGAGCTCTTGGGTTCTGAGGTGAAAGGAGGAAGGCAGATTTTCTGAGTGCTTCCCGTGAGGAACGATGAAATTCAATTGAGGGTGTCTCCTTGAATTCCGATGTGGTGCAGTCTCTTGATGAGTGTGGTGGGATACAGCATCAACCGCTGCAGAGAGGCCGAGGAGGACCAGGGCCGCTGATTCTCCTCTGTCGAGGAGGGTGCGGATGTCATCAGTGGTGGTGATCAGGGCAGTCTCAGTGCTGCGGTTAGCGCGGTAACCGGATTGGGAGGCGTCGAGCAGGTGGTTTCTTTCCAGGTGTTCTGTGAACTGCTGATTGTTGGCCTCCATGGTATAATGATAAATTAGCTGCGCTGCGAAAAACCTGCAAAAAACATGAAAGATGTTGGAGAAGGGACTTTGACCCGTTATCTAAAGTTCTCTATCGGGATGCTGTAAAGATTTATCACAAGGCTATCCATACAGAGCGAGCTGCTTTTTATGCTAAAGAAATCAGCAACAGCACTAATCCCGCTAAGAGCATTTTTTCTATTGTCTCAGGTCTTAAAAACCCGAGGGAGCCCGCTGGCCCACTGATCTCCTCGGACAAACAATGCAAGGAGCTTGCCTTATTTTTTCTCAAAAAGGTAGAAGATATTCATAAATATTTTCCTGCGACCCAAACCGACTGGCCTGCCCTACCGAACAAGGATACGATCTCCACTTTAGAGGCTTTTCCTCAGATTCAGTCGGATCGTTTACTTGCCCTCTGTGCTAAAATTAAATCGGGTTCACCGGCCGACCCACTGAAACCTGACCACTTTAGGAAAATGTTACCTGTTATATCTTCTCTCCTAGGTCAAGTGATTAATAAATCGCTTAGCCAAGCTGTTGTGCCTACAGCATGGAAACAGGCTAGGGTGATACCGCTGCTCAAAAAATCCTCATTGGACCCTAAAAAGCCAGAAAATTTAGGCCAATTTCATTACTCTCATGGCCTGCTAAGATCACAGAGGCATATATTAATTCTATCCTTTCAGACTATCTGACTACTAATGATATTCTTGATTCCTCGCAAAACGGCTTTCGCCCCGGACATAGCACTGAGTCGGCGCTCCTGGCGGTGACGGAACATCTCTGGACAGCTATGGACGCAGGACAGACATCGGCACTGATCCTTCTGGATCTTAGTGCCGCATTCGACACTGTGTCCCATGCTGTTGATGGAGCAGTAAAAATAAAAATGTTAACCCCTAACAAATTATATAATTAATTAAAAATGTTCGTTTAAATGTATTAATCAACATTGTATATGTGGGAATGGTAATATGCCAATGTATGTGCTAAATAATCTACTAATGAATGTCCGTGTGTCTAATCATAACGTAAGAATAAAAAGCGTACTAAATAAAATAAATGCATGTTTGTGCTTCATAGAAATAAAATGTGTCGTTGCAAAAACAATAGTGATGGTAAGTAAGGAGCAGCTTAAATGTCGCTTTGCTAGGTAACAACTAATTGGGGTACGTAGACGGGAGGGAAACGAAAGGGATATTTTTCTCTATTTTAATTATGTTTTATTTGCCTCAAATTAGTGCTTCTAAAATAGAACCGAGTGGCGAGATAAAATGGCCGCCAGTGGGAAGATGTGCGCAGGCGCAAGGGGACACGTGGTACGGGATGAGATTGATGAAATCTGGAGCCTCGTGATGTCTCTGAGAGGCTAGGATGCAAGAAATGGTCAAGGCTGGTGTGACCTAATTGAACTGATAGTGTGCCGTGATGATCAGGAGAGAGTCCGTGGGAAAGGAGCCCAAGAGAAAGGACAATGACTGCGGAGTTCTTGAATGTGTCAAAAGAAGATACAAATGGACTGATCGAATCGGATGGAAATGTTTAAGCGTATGGGAAAGGAAATGATCCAAGGACCCTTGAATCCAAAAGAACTTGATTAAAGAATGAATAAGCTGACATGTATGGACCAATGAGAGAAAAGCGTGATATTAAGGTTGCAACAGTTAGTTAACAAAGTTAGAATTGGGGTATAAGAGGGCCTACTCTTAGTGGGAGGGGGTCAGTTCCAGTGCAGTTCCAGGGAAGTTCCAGAGAGTTCCAGTCAGAGTTCCAAGCAGTTCGAGAGTCGTGGTTGCAGTAGAGAAGACGGGTTGCAGGTAGCTGATGCTGACGAGCTGAAGTTGCTGTTGCTGTCTTAACTTTACAGTTGAGTATGAGAATCAGGCTATTTCTAATCCTAAAGTTAGGTTAGAAATCATTAGGCTAAATTAGGAAGCTAGGTAGGTAACTAAGGTTTTTGGCTTCATGACAAAATTTCCTTTCTGCAATAAATTGATTATGCTTAATAAAATTGTGAATTTAAAAATGAATAATTGAATAAAGTATTAAATCTTTTCATGCTTTTAAAATTATATAAAATTTAAGATTCTTTAAAAACCAAAATGACTCAGTGGTTATTTTCCTAAATGATTGTGACATGAGTAATTGGTTGATTGTGATTCAGCTGGTCTTAATCACTATGAACTAATTTCTTAAATGAATGATTCATCGACAAAACAATGAGCAGGAATATCTTAAGAAATAATTAAAAGAAAGTGACAAATTAAGGTAAATAGATATCCTTGCTCTTCCAGCGGTACACAAAATGGTGTTCTCCATTTAGTTCTCATGCTTCTCCTAGGAGTACAGAATTTCATAAAGGTGTGAAAGGAAATCCAGGAGTGTGTGTGTGTTTAGGCGATGTTTATGGGCCCCATCGTCATGTGGATATGAGAAATATAGTTTGCCCCTGGATGACCTATAAGTAACCTGGGAGGAGGATAGTTTTTATTGTACGCGCTGCATCAGATTTCTTGGTAGCAGAGTTATGGTTTTCTATAGATTAGTTTAGTGATTATTGTTTATTGATTATTGATTATTTGATGACTAACACTATATGTTGAGTCGCGTTATGTTATATGTAAGTTTTCACGCTTCTGGGATGTAGGAAGTGGAACACGTGTGGCAAGAGAAGTCACATGGAATTTGGTACATGGTCTGAATTCATTTTGGTTATAACGCAGGTTGTGTTATGTTAGGGATTTCGGTGTGAAAAATGTGTAAATGAAATAGCAAATCACGTTTACTTGTGAAACTTTGGCCTTAATTCTCAGGAGCCTAGTCTCCACATGTGTCTTATCCCCAGAGAAACGAGTAAATTGTTTGTTTGAAAGAAGGGTAAGGTAGAGGGAAGTGCTACTTTATCGGCGAAAGCAAATAATTCTGTGGTAGGGTAGAGGTAAGCGCTGCCTACTGGAAAAACAGGATTCTTGTGTAAAAGGACAAAGCTGTCACTTTGTTTAGCGTAATCAGACTATGGAATTGTTTATTTGTTGTAACTAACGAAGAAAACTGTAAAAAGAAAAATTGCCGATAAATTTTGTAAAGGAGTGGTAAAGAGTAGAAGTGACGTGAAAAAGTGCCGCGCTAGGATTGGTCAGTGCACTAGTCACGTGAATACAGAGCAGGAGTGACGTAGAAAAGTGCCGCGCTAGGATTGGTTGGTTCGCGGACGGTGGAAATTGTTCTGATTGATACGTTAGTGTGAATCGCGCTGTAATTGGACGAAGTTCCGTACACAGAAACAGCGTTAGAGTAAAGAGAAAACAAATAGAAAACATGCCATATTACGAATATGAAAGGGAGAGAACGTCATGGACGACGAAATTGAAGAATTTCTTTAAAAAAGACAAAAAGGTTGTGACTAGAGAGGGACAAGTAATTCCTCCGCCAAAATCAGCAGCTTCACATATGATGCTGAAATATGGATATCATACGTGCATATGGTTGGATAATTGGGTAAAATATACAAAGAATGATGGAGCATTGGCTTTTCCTGAAAATGGTTCTTTTAATGTAGCGATTTTACGGAATTTAAAAGAAAAGATGCTTAAATTGGAACCTAGACCTAGACCGACACAGTTTGAGGCTTTAACAGAATGGGAAGATGAGATGTACGAGAAAGAAAGATTCAGAGGTATGAAAGGTTATGAGTTCGTGCCCGGAAGAATGTGGGGAATGAATCATGAGGACAGAATAAAACGATGGAGATGTGCTAACATGACAGGAGGTATGTTTCCAGCTTTTACAGTTGAGGAAGGGACTAAGAAAAAACGGACTGAGAAAAAGAAACATTTAGAGAGAGAAAAGTATATGCATGAGAGCGAAACGGATGACGAGTTGCTGGAAGATATATTAAATAAAAATCCACCTCCGTATCAGCAGAATTCTACAGTGGTGACACCAAATGCGCCACCAATAGAAGCTATGCAAAATGAAAGTCCAGAAAAAAGACAAGAAATAAATAGGTCACAAGAACAAATAAGAACTTCCCAAATTGAGGGAATAGAAAATGATAGTGCAAGAGAATTGGCAAGGACAACAAAAGAACTAACTGAGAAAATTAGAGAATTAACAAAGAATATGGAAGCAGTTACCGTACCCGTAACAATAGGTCCAGTAATACCAGTTTTCGAGAATCAGAAAATTGATGAACGATCTTTGGTGATTCCCTTGAGTTCGCAATTCCAAAGAGAAAAGGAAAGAATAGAAACAAGTCCAGGTACGAGCAATTTGACTAGTGCTTACAGACCAAGTCCACCTGAAAATTTGACAGTGAATGAGTGTAGCGGTAGGAAAATGCCTATGGTAACTGAATCTGCAACAGTGACACCTGAAAAGAGTGGAAATTGGACAGAAATAAATAGTACTCCTATAGGTCCGACTCCTGATGAGTTAAATGAGTGGATAAAAGCTTTTAAAATAAAAGAAACAGAAGAAAAACCATTAGATGTGATCAGATTGAAGATTGACATGGAAGAATTAATTCTAGGAACGATTGGTACAGAAAAGATAAAGAATTATCAGGATGAGGAAATAATGTTTCTGTGCAAAAGTATAACATGGAGGGCAAAGAATTTACATGACAAACTAGAAGAAGTGGCCGGTGAGATTGGAATAGATTTTGCAAAAGTAAAAACGTTGCAGAAACCATACAGAGTAGATTTTTGTGAAAAAGATATTGAAAATTTAAATACAGCAGGAAGGCTGACACAGATAAAAGAGTTGATTGTTTTGTTGAGAAAATGGGGTGATGTGGACAGATGGAAGGTTAGATGGACAAAGAAGAATGAGAAAAGTGTAGACAAAGGTTCATTGGCTTTTATGATAACAGAAAAGGAACATGTTGTTAAAGAGTACCCTATGAGAGAAACTCCAGGTGGTAGTTATGTGCATGTTCCCTGGACTAGGCAGGACATCCTGTCATTTACAAATGACTTTCCAAAATTAAGAGAAAAGCCAGTTGAGTGGTACCGACAGGTAGAAAGGTTTGTAAAGGTCTCGAAAGTGTTGTGGATAGATTTGGATGGATTGTTTGACATAGTGGTACCAACGGATCTATGGTCAGAATGTAAGATTACAGTTGACTGGCCAACTACAGAATATCCAAGAGATCCTAAGACAGGAGCTCCAGGACCAGATGTGATGAAGAAATATGACAAGGTGATTACCTTTTTGAAAAATAAGATTCCTCCAAAAGAGACAGATTGGGTTAAGATTGATAGAACTACACAGGAAAGCAAGGAGAGTACATGCATATTATGAGCGATTGTTGTTGGTTTTCAAACAGTATAGTGGTTATGAGGAATTAAGTGAGAAGGATATGAGTCATTTTGTATACCGATTTGTATTTGGCTTGAAACAAGAAATAAGTGATATGATTAAGCAACATATGATAAACTGGCAGAATGCAAGTGTAGATGAGGTGCTGAGGTATGCTAAGTATTGTAGTGATGAAATAGAGAGTAAACAGCGTAAGTTGAAAGAAAAAGCAATGTGGGCACAAGTGAAAGTGGCAGAAAAACAAGAAGCTCAATTGGATAATAATAATGGAAACGAATCAGGACAAAATAAGATGCGACCAAATATAGGTAAAGGAAAAGGACAAGTGAGTCTAGAAGAGGCAAAGAAGAAATGGCCATGTCATAATTGCGGAAAATTAGGGCATTGGAGAAATGAGTGTAAGTTCCCACCTAAACCTAATCCGGAACATCAATCATTAACTCCACAGGTGCAGAATGAGGTAGTTGTACAACAAAGTCAGGTGCCACAACCACCACTTCCCAACACTGTTAACCAGCAAAGATACAGTACAGAAACAGGATTCTACGGAGGAGAGCAGGTAACACAGTTGCCGAGAGCAGCTAACATTTCCCAGTATTGGTTGCATCAGAGTGAGGATGACCCGGATGAAAGTTTCTGACGGTGCGCAAGAGAGGGGAAAGAGTGCGTGCTTGGCGCAACTCTAGAGGTAGATCAGTCTGGTCCCTTTGTGGATGGAGAAGTGAATGGAGCAAACGTAACATTCCTTGTCGATACTGGAGCTACCCGTTCTACTGTTAGGTCAGTGGAAATTCCGAACCTTCCTCTCTCAGGTGAATGCATCCAAGTGGTAGGAGTTGCCAATCAGCAGATTAAAACCCCACTTACTGAATTGGTAGAAGTAAAAATTGGTTCTTTTAGGAAAATGCATAAATTTGTAGTGTGCGATTGTAGTCCAGTAAATCTTCTAGGTCGTGACCTCTTGTGTAAAATGAATTGCACAATTTATTGTACACCAGATGGAATTGGTTTTCAGACTTCAGATGAAGATGCTTTGTATAAAGTAACTTTGATGAATCAGGAACCTGAAATGAATGGGTTGTTTCCTGCATTTGATGCAGGAAAACTTCCAAAAGAGTTAAAAAGTGCAGTGAAAGAAAGTGTGTGGGATTTTACAGGAGAAGACATTGGATTAATGAGAGAAGTTGATCCTGTAAAAGTGACAGTGAAAGAAGGGATAAGTTATCCAAACACGCCACAGTACAAATTAACTCCAGAAATAATTGAAGGAATAACTCCTGTGATAAATAAGATGATTGAACAGGGAATTCTGAAAGAAATCATGAGCAGTCCATGTAATTCACCTATTATGGGACTGAAAAAGCCAAATGGAACATACAGAATAGTACAGGATTTGAGAAAGATCAACAAAATAGTTGTACCATGCTGTCCAATAGTGCCAAACCCTGCAGTGATTCTATATCAAATTCCGCATGAAGCTGAGTGGTACACTGTGATAGATTTGTGTCATGCATTTTTCTCTATTCCTTTGCATCCAGATAGCCAGCCATTATTTGCATTCCGTTTTGGAGAGCGTATTTTGGCATGGTGCCGAATTCCTCAGGGGTATACAGAGAGCCCCTCAATTTTTAATCAGATTCTAAAGAAATCTCTGGAAGATTTAAAAATGCCAGAAAAATCAGTGATGGTGCAGTATATCGATGACCTATTGGTGGCATCGAAAACCAAAGAGGCATGTGTAAGTGACACAATTGCTTTACTGAACCATTTGGAGAAAAGAGGACATAAGGTGTCCCCTTCAAAATTACAGTTTTGTCAGAAAGAAGTCCAGTATTTAGGACATAAAATTGAGAAAGGAGTGCGGAAAATAGCGACAGAAAGAGTAAGAATGATTCAAGGAATGAGAGCACCAATGACTCAAAGAGAGGTAAGAATGTTTTTAGGAATGGTTGGATATTGTCGACAATGGATAAGTGGATTTTCTTTGATTGCAAAACCATTACAAAAATTGACAAAGAAAGATGTAAAAGACCCTTTTGAGTTAAACAAAGAAGAAATGAAATCTTTCAAAGAATTGAAAAGGAAACTGTGTGAGGCCCCTGCATTAGGCATGCCTGATTATGAGAAAGATTTTGAGTTATACTGCAGTGAAAGAGATGGATGTGCATTTTCAGTACTAGTACAAAAACATGGCACCATGAAGAGGCCTATAGCTTACTTTTCAGCTGTTTTAGATCCTATAGCAAAGGCATTGCCTGGATGTTTGAAAGCAGTTGCTGCTACTTGTGTAAGTCTGGAACAAAGTGAAGGTATAGTGATGGGGTATCCACTGAGAGTATATGTTCCCCATTCAGTAGAAATTCTTTTGACAAGAACAAAAACACAGTACATGACACATAGTCGGCTGACTAAATACGAAAAAGTCATCTTGAGTGCAGAAAATGTGACCATAGATAGATGCATAAATGTAAATCCTTCGACTTCATTGCCAGATGAAGAGAGTATAATTGAACAAGATGAAGTAGATCATGATTGTCTGAATGTGCTGGAATATTGCACAAAACCAAGAGCTGACATAAAAGATGAACCGTTAAAGGAATCCGATTATGTCATGTTTGTAGATGGTTCATGTTTACGCACAAAGGAAGGAATGTTAAGCGCAGCTTATGCAGTATGCACAGTGGCAACTGTAATGGAAGCGTCTTGTCTGAAAGGAGTTAGGTCTGCCCAAGTTGCGGAACTAATTGCTTTGATTCAAGCATGTAAATTGGGGAAAAATGTACGAATCACGATTGTGACCGATAGCCAATATGGTTTCGGCATCGTACATGATTTTGGCCAGATTTGGTCACAAAGAGGATTTTTGACATCTGCAGGAACACCTATCAGAAATGGAGATTATGTTAAAAAACTGCTTGAGGCGATACAGCTGCCTAAACAAATAGCTGTAGTGAAGTGCAAGGCGCATAAGAAAAACGAAGATTACATAGCGGTTGGCAATAATTATGCTGACGAGATCGCTAGATATTGTGCGGAAAACATGGCGTCCCTGAACAGAAATAGAGAAAGGGAGCATGTCTCTTGTCCTTTGCTTTTCACTAATGCAGTCGAAACATGGGATGAAGTAAGGCAGTTACAAGAAACAGCAAGAGATGAGGAAAAGGATTACTGGATTAAAGCAGGATGTAGAAGACAAGAAGATAATGGAGTGTGGGTATACAGAGATGAAAGACCAGTTATGCCTGATAGCATGATTGCAGACATGGCACGGATGTACCATGGACAAGCTCATATTGGGAGAGATGCAATGATCAGACTTTTTAGACAAACTTGGTATAATCCAAAATTCAGAGCCATTGCTGAAAGTCTTTGTCAAAGATGTCTTATTTGTCAACAATTTAACCCAGGAAGAAAAACAGTAGTGAGTCTAGGAACAATAGGACGAGAAGGAGGTCCATTCACAAGGATACAGATGGATTTTATTGAGATGCCCCCTAGTAACAGATTAAGATATGTTTTGGTGGTCGTCTGTTTGTTCTCTCGTTGGGTGGAGGCATACCCCACAAGAAGGAATGATGGAACAACAGTGGCAAAACTTATGCTACGAGAGTTCATTCCGAGGTATGGTTTTCCAGTCACAGTTGAGACAGATAGAGGAACACATTTTCAAAATGAGTTGATCCAATTGATTTGTGAAGCATTGAGTATTAAACAAAAACTACATTGTGCTTACAGACCCGAAGCTTCTGGGGTAGTAGAGCAGATAAATGGAACAATTAAAAACAGATTAGGAAAAATGTGTCAAGCTACAGGACTCAAATGGCCAGATGCACTGCCTCTTGTTCTGATGACCATCAGAAGCATCCCTGAAAAGAAAACGGGACTCAGTCCTCATGAAATGATCATGGGACGAGCAATGAAACAAGCCCACGTACCAGTCAACAAGTTATTGACAATAACTGATGATCTAATACTGGATTATTGCAAAGGACTGGCTGATGTGGTGCATTCTGTGTTTCATCAGGTTGGACCGGATGCGACCACTCTTGAAAGAAAACCAGCCCACGACTTGAATCCAGGAGACTGGGTCCGTATTAAAGTCCACAGGAGAAGAAACTGTCTAGTTCCGCGTTGGGATGAGCCAAGACAGGTAATCCTAGTAACAACGACTGCTGTCAAGTGTGCAGGAGTAAAGAACTGGGTTCATGCCAGCCACACAATCAGAATTCCAGAACCTACAGATCGACATGTGAGTCGGCGTCTGGAAGTGTGGGATAAAAGTTTAACGGCGGGAACAACCAAGATAAAAGAAAGGGTGCCAGAACTTGAAGATCGACCTGAAAGTCGACATCTGGAGACCCCAACGGAAAACACCTCTAGAGAAGAAGAGGAACAAGAAGAAGAAGAAGAAAGAAATTCAGAAGTTCCAGAACTTGAAGATCGACCTGTAAGTCGACATCTGGAAATATCTGACACAACTTCAGGATCTGATGATTCAGCTGCAAATTGGGAAGAATTCCGAAAGGGAACTTGGGGTTATAAACCAATTAGAGAAGAAACAGAGCAAGAAATTGAGTTAGATGAACAACCAAGTACAAGTTATGGTGGAAATCATTCAGAAACAATATTAATAGATGAAGTAGGGAAAGAAGTACACAAAAGGTTAGAAAATCGAGAAGAACCCCGAGGAGAACCCCGAGGAGCAATAGGGATAGATAGAAAAACAGGAGAACAGGGAAATTTAGAAACAGGTAAGGAGGAAAACACCAAATCGGAAGAACCCCGAGGAGGGACAGTGATAAGGGAAAACGAAAAGGAGAAGATAGATCCACCAGTAGGAGATGACGAGATTATAAGTTTCAAAATAAGAAACAATAGTGAGACAGTTGAAACAGAAACAGAAGAAAGTGGAGGAGAGGAAAAAGCAAAGACTGAATCAAGAAAAAGAAATTGGAGGTCGGAAAGAGAAGAAAGAGAGGGTGAGGTCAAAAGGCCAAGAAAAGGAGATAATTGGCCCAACAGCTATGTAAGAAAATTGAGATATAGAATAATAAGAGCAGAAGATGAAGATGCTGAACAAGTAAATGAAGTAACAAGTCAAAAGGGACAAGAAAAACCAAGTGGAAAAAGATTACAAAAGTCCAAAAGGACAAGAAAAATAAACTCAAAATTTAAGTCACCTGAGTGGCTGTATATTGCACTAACAGATTACAAAGGAGAAGAAGAAAACACTCACGGAAACCAGAGACTGAGAAGTCGGATGGGAAAAGGTGAGATGCAACAAAAGGACTGAAGTAAAGACTTAAAGTGCTTCTGCCGGACGTGACAAATTTTACTGGATGTGACAAATCACCGGATGTGACAACGAAAGAATTCTGGAGAGAATTAAAGAAAGTACCAAGCAAAGACTTTTTGAAAGCAGAGTGGCGTCTAAGTCATTTTGAGGTGTAGTGAAACAATTTTCTGAAAATTTAACAAATAGAAAAAGAAAAATGGAGAATAATGAGAATAGAAGAAATAAATGTGAATTTGTAAAGAGATGGTGCAAAATGTGCTGCTTTTGTACAGGGTTATTAATGACCATATGGATAGTTTTAGCAATCACAATTCCAATTAGCGTGGCTGTGATAGAAGCAAAGTATGATACTAAACAAGAAAAAGAAACTAATATTAAAGAACAAGTTGTTTTAAGAAGTAGTGCAGAGTTGCATAAGGATAGGTCAGTAACAGATTTCTCAAAGAATGTTTTTACAAAATTGTTGTATGAGTATGTAAAAACAATGGAAGTGAGAGATTGTTATGTTTGTATGCAATTGCCTGCATCAGTATCTGAAGGGGTGACTTATCATCACTTACCTTTGACTTATGGAATAACATGTAGTGTAATAGCAAGTTTATTTTATAAAACAGGTAGATTAGAATCTTATTATACTGATATAGATAAGATATTTGCAAACATTCCTGTAGTGCCAGAACTTAAAGTAAAACCAGCAAAGGTTTTAGGAGAATTCTTTTAGAACATAGAAAATTAACGTTAGAAGAAATAGTTAGTGACAACCTTACCTGTGAGTTAAAGAAAGAAGAAAAAGTATTTCTAGACATGGTTGAGGAAAGAAGAATGAAATTTCAAAAAGAAGCAATAAAAGAGGAAGGAAAACGTTTATGGACGTTTGAGGAAGAAAATCATGAAGGGAAAAAGATAAATGCAGCAATGACATTAGACTGGCCGCAAACAGGAAAGTTGTGCATTAGGAGAAATAAGACAGTCTATGACAATTACTTTGTAGGTTCCAGTGTCTGTCATGACAATTATCAAATTCTGGGAGGTTGGGGATTCAAAGGTGGAAAGGATCCAATATTTCCAGGTATCTATTATATTTGTGGGAATAGAGCTTATTACAGGTTACCGGACCATTGGTATGGAACTTGCTATGTAGGCCTGGTCTTTCCAAAAATCTTTCACATGGACAGAGAAGAAAAGGGAACATACAAGATGATTAATGGATTTAAACGTAGAAAGAGGGAAAGTTTTTCAGAAGTTGTAGGAGATATTTTTGGAGCATTGATACCAGCAGTGGGAATATCTTTGAATGCATTTAAAATTCGGAAGTTATCCACAGTAGTAGATCGTTTGTCTACAGATACTGCGGGAGGGTTCTTAATGGTAAATACCGAAATGGTTGCCATGAGAGCTATGGTGATGATTCTTTTGGCAAAAGAGGGTGGAGTCTGTGGAATGTTGAAAGTCCAACATTGTTGTACTTACATTCCGGATAACAGTGAAAATATACAGAAGTATATTACAAATATTACAAGTCTGCACAAAGAATTAGTCCCACTGGAGGTTGAAAGTGTTTTGGGAAAACTTGGTAGAGGGTTTTCCTCAGTAGCAAATTGGTTAACTAGGATGAGTAAACTAGTAATAGGGAAAGTTATAATAGTAGCAACTATAGTGATATTGTTAGCAATGATATTGAAAATAGTAATAACATGTATAAAGAGAAAAGTAAGACAGAATAAGATAAGAAGAAATAACAGAATAATGAGAGAAAGAGAGAGAGAAGTGGGTGAAATTGAGTTAGAGAAAATGAAAGAAAGCATGTATAAAGAGACTAAAAGGCAAGATGAAGAAGAGACAGAGATATGAATAACAGAAAGTAAAGGATGAAAGACATGCTGCCTGAAAAGAAGTATGACTTGGGTTTTATGTGGTGATTTAAAAATCACCAAAGGGGGATTGATGGAGCAGTAAAAATAAAAATGTTAACCCCTAACAAATTATATAATTAATTAATTAAAAATGTTCGTTTAAATGTATTAATCAACATTGTATATGTGGGAATGGTAATATGCCAATGTATGTAGCTAAATAATCTACTAATGAATGTCCGTGTGTCTAATCATAACGTAAGAATAAAAAGCGTACTAAATAAAATAAATGCATGTTTGTGCTTCATAGAAATAAAATGTGTCGTTGCAAAAACAATAGTGATGGTAAGTAAGGAGCAGCTTAAATGTCGCTTTTGCTAGGTAACAACTAATTGGGGTACGTAGACGGGAGGGAAACGAAAGGGATATTTTTCTCTATTTTAATTATGTTTTATTTGCCTCAAATTAGTGCTTCTAAAATAGAACCGAGTGGCGAGATAAAATGGCCGCCAGTGGGAAGATGTGCGCAGGCGCAAGGGGACACGTGGTACGGGATGAGATTGATGAAATCTGGAGCCTCGTGATGTCTCTGAGAGGCTAGGATGCAAGAAATGGTCAAGGCTGGTGTGACCTAATTGAACTGATAGTGTGCCGTGATGATCAGGAGAGAGTCCGTGGGAAAGGAGCCCAAGAGAAAGGACAATGACTGCGGAGTTCTTGAATGTGTCAAAAGAAGATACAAATGGACTGATCGAATCGGATGGAAATGTTTAAGCGTATGGGAAAGGAAATGATCCAAGGACCCTTGAATCCAAAAGAACTTGATTAAAGAATGAATAAGCTGACATGTATGGACCAATGAGAGAAAAGCGTGATATTAAGGTTGCAACAGTTAGTTAACAAAGTTAGAATTGGGGTATAAGAGGGCCTACTCTTAGTGGGAGGGGTCAGTTCCAGTGCAGTTCCAGGGAAGTTCCAGAGAGTTCCAGTCAGAGTTCCAAGCAGTTCGAGAGTCGTGGTTGCAGTAGAGAAGACGGGTTGCAGGTAGCTGATGCTGACGAGCTGAAGTTGCTGTTGCTGTCTTAACTTTACAGTTGAGTATGAGAATCAGGCTATTTCTAATCCTAAAGTTAGGTTAGAAATCATTAGGCTAAATTAGGAAGCTAGGTAGGTAACTAAGGTTTTTGGCTTCATGACAAAATTTCCTTTCTGCAATAAATTGATTATGCTTAATAAAATTGTGAATTTAAAAATGAATAATTGAATAAAGTATTAAATCTTTTCATGCTTTTAAAATTATATAAAATTTAAGATTCTTTAAAAACCAAAATGACTCAGTGGTTATTTTCCTAAATGATTGTGACATGAGTAGTTGGTTGATTGTGATTCAGCTGGTCTTAATCACTATGAACTAATTTCTTAAATGAATGATTCATCGACAAAACAATGAGCAGGAATATCTTAAGAAATAATTAAAAGAAAGTGACAAATTAAGGTAAATAGATATCCTTGCTCTTCCAGCGGTACACAAAATGGTGTTCTCCATTTAGTTCTCATGCTTCTCCTAGGAGTACAGAATTTCATAAAGGTGTGAAAGGAAATCCAGGAGTGTGTGTGTGTTTAGGCGATGTTTATGGGCCCCATCGTCATGTGGATATGAGAAATATAGTTTGCCCCTGGATGACCTATAAGTAACCTGGGAGGAGGATAGTTTTTATTGTACGCGCTGCATCACTGTCCTGTTGCGCCGTCTGCAAGAGGCTGGCATTGGTGGCCTTGCATTGAAGTGGCTGGCATCATTTCTGTCCGATAGGACTTTTCAGGTGATTGCTCCCCCTTTTACTTCGCCCACCCTTCCCATCAAGCACGGGGTACCACAGGGCTCTTCATTGAGCCCTCTGCTCTTTAACTTGTATGTACAACCTTTGGCTGTTTTAGCCAAGAGCAGAGGATTGACTGTGGTCTCCTACGCCGACGACATGCAGCTGGTGGTAGCCCTCTCGAGCAACTCTAAGCACGACGCCTCGAAGTTTCGAGGCGATCTTGCTGCAGTTGCCGGGTGGATGACAGCTAACTGCCTCCAGCTGAATGCTAGTAAGTCAGAGGTGTTGCTGGTGGGTAGGGATCACGGGTTATGGAATGAGCACTGGTGGCCTACGAATTTAGGCACCCCCCCCCTCCTCCGAAACAGGCGGTGAAGAACTTGGGGGTTTGGATGGACGCCTCTCTTAATTTCCAGACCCAAACAAAGAAGGTGGCAGGTACCTGTTTTGGTTTGTTGCGCGGTCTCAAACCTATTTTGGGCTTCTTTGATGCCCAGACCAGACCGATTATTATTCAAGCCTTGATTATAGCAAGGCTTGATTACACGAACTCTCTGTATCTGGGGGCCAATAAGGCTGAAGTACTCAGGTTACAGAGAGTTCAGAATGCTGCAGCAAGATCTCTTCTGGGTCTGCGTAAAGTCTGCTCAGTGACTAATACAATCCGCCGCCTCCACTGGCTGCCTGTAGCTCAACGGATTGAGTTTAAGGCTCTCTGTTTAGCTTTTAAAATTTTGAAGGCCTCCTCCCCCCCCAACATTTTGACGGATCTATTATCCTTTTATGTCCCCTCCCGTCAGCTTCGCTCTATGGGCCAACATTTACTAGTGGTCCCTCGGGTCAGGAGGACCTGGGCTGGAGGTCGTTCTTTCCGGTACAGAGCAGCTATCCTTTGGAACTCACTGCCCCTTGATATTCGTGGTCTCAGTAATTTCCTCGAATTTAGGAAGGCTATTAAAACTTTTCTATTTCCCACTGTGTAAGTCTCTTGGCTTCTCCTTTGCGCTGTTGTCTCTTATTTGCTGCTTAGCGCCGGGACGCCTCCTGGCCGGGGCAGCTGTCGCGCTCTATAAATTTCACAAATACAAATACTTTGGCGGGAAAAGGGAGTAGCAAGATCGGCCGGTAGTTTTAGAGTTCGCTGGGGTCTGCTGAGGGTTTCTTGAGGAGCGGTCTGACTTCAACGTGTTTCCGTGAGTTGGGACAGGTGGCTGTTGTGATGGATGCGTTGAGGATGGTGGTGAGTTTGGGACTGATGTTCTTGCCTCCGAGGTTGAAGAGGTGATGGGTGCATGGGTCCATGGGTGCTCCTGAGTGGATGCAGTTCATGATGGCTGTGGTGTTCTGTGTGGTGAACTGTTCCTATGCGGTGATTGGCTGGTCGTGGGAGGCTTCCATAGGAGTGAGGAGGATATGGAGGTCGGTGCTCGAAGTTCTTGTAGATGGTGAATATCTTGTTGTGGAAATGGTCCGCTAGGGCGTCGCAAAGTTCCTGTGAAGCTGGGTCGTATTCTCGGTGGCCGTAGGGCAGGAGAACTCTGACGATGCTGAAGAGTTCTTTGGGGTGGTTGGTGCTTGCTTTGATGTGGTTTGCTAGGGTGTCTTTTTTCGTGTCTTTGAGCCATTGGCGGTATTTGTTGAGGGCTGACTTGAAGTTGGCTTGGTCTGTAGTGTCTCTGCTGCTGCGCCATGTTCTCTCCAGTTGTCTGCCGCTGCGTTTCATTGTCCTGAGGTCTGGTGTGTACCATTTGACTTGGCTGGTGGATCTGCGGATCTTGGCTTGTTTGATGGGGGCGACTCGGTCGGTGGCATTAGTGATCCAGGTGGTGAAGTTCTGGGCTGCTTGTTCCAGGCTGGTTGAGGGGTCTGGCTGGTTGGTGTTGAGGTTGTCCTTCCATTGGGTCTGTGACACTTTGTTCCAGCTGCGGATGTGGTGTTGGGGGTGCTGGTGGCAGTGCATGGTGATCCTACATTGGTGAAATGGACGATGGAGTGGTCCGTCCAGGTGAGTTCTGTGGCATGGCTGTATTTGACTCAGTCGCTGGCTGTGCAAATCGGGTCCAGAGTGTGTCCTTCTCTGTGTGTGGGGGATCGGTGACCAGCTGGGCGAGGCCGATGTTGCTAATGCATTCCAGGAGGTTGGCAGAGTTAGTGTCTGTGGTGTCGTCCAGGTGGAAATTGAGGTCTTTGAGGAAAATGTAGTGGGTGGATTTGATGGCTAGAGGGGAGATGAGGTCAGTGATGGCATTGCAGAAACCGGTGCATGGTCCTGGGGGTCTGTAGGCGAGGGTGCCTTTGATGGTCGATCTATCGTCTTCATAGAGTTGAAAGTTGAGGTGCTCCATGATTGGTGTGGTGTCATCTTAAGTGGCGGTGCGGCAGATTGTTTCTCTGTGGATGATGGCGATGCTTCCTCCAATTTTGTTACTGTGGTACTGGTGACCTTTAAAAAAAAAGGGGGAGAACCCTTCTATTCAGAATAGGGACTGGGTAATCAACACAAAAAAACACAAGGGTCCCTATTCACTATATACACTAGTTTGGATCATGGGCATTACACAATATTGTGACTAATAATCACAGTATTCAAACAAAAAAGTCAGTAACATAAGAAGAAATCAATAACAAACTAAATGGGACATATGAGATTTATTCCATAAAAAACACAAATAAAATTAAAAACATTTCATATTATAATACAATATTGCACTAATATACATCACAAGAAAACAGAAAGGTCGACGCTGCGTTTCGGTGAGTTGGTTATAAATCACCTTCTTCAGGACAGTTTTCTATATAATAAAAACAATCAATTAATGACAGTCTCATATATTTTGTCACCATCACACTTAAACCTACACTACAACATGTTAAAATTTGAGCAACTGAC
Source organism: Calotriton arnoldi (assembly GCA_963921515.1). NCBI lineage: Eukaryota > Metazoa > Chordata > Amphibia > Caudata > Salamandridae > Calotriton > Calotriton arnoldi. Next base: position 450,649 of record CAWUFW010006252.1, on the reverse strand, counting down.
TCTAAAAAACACAATACGTGCACTAATCAATTTATAAAATCATTGAGTATCACCATTAAATAAAAATTGAACAAAGCCCCTAGAGGCAACATTCTATTTGATCTACAAATAATATAATTTCGCCTAATAATTTAGTCACTACCCATGATCCATGTTATTTAAGACAAATTTAAAATATATACCAATTCAAACCTACCAAGGTAGGAAAGTGCTCAAATTTAAAATTCACTGGGCACTTATAGAAGCAACGTGCTGGAGTTGAAAATGGGGTTTGAAGATATCCCGCCTCGTATTATTAGAGGTTACTGTTACACTCCTAAAATAAGAGAAAAGAGTGAGGGGACAGAACGATGTTCTCAATGGTATTTCCAAAGACATGACTCCCAATATTGGCAATCGTACACGTACCTTAATTAAAAAGCCAATAAATGTTTATAGGGTCGTTGGTGCCACCAATATATGTTTTATTAAGAAAATTTTTAAGTTCTGGGGAAAAACAAGAAAAAGAATTTACAGAGAGAATATCTCACTCAAAACATCGCAAAAACGATAAATGCCAAAGGTACTACCGGGCTTACTTAAAAATGAATGGACTAATCCAAATACACCAATAATGGATGAGCCGTAGTTGAGGATACCAAAATTTAGCAATCTCCCGCAGATTTCACATCTAAGGACCAAAAGACAATTTTAAAGGAGAAAAAATGACTGGAAAAACGTCACTCTATGTTGCAGTTGTGAGTGCACCTACTAAATTAAAATGCTACTCAAGTTTTACCTGATCTGGTTGCTGTCATATTCATGCAGCCATCTACAAATAAACCTATAATAAAAATGCACCGAAACACTTAATTATATTGTACACGGTACACATAATGCCATCAATCCATTATTTTAACACACTACGTGTTAATTCTCATATATCCTATAAAGCTATTTAACATAAAGGATTTATATTGGTTCCGCGGTTGGCAATTGGAGCGTATATATTTGTAATCAAGATTTATAAAAGCCTCCAAAAATATCTCTTATGATCCTGATTCTAAAGGTAATAATCCATCATCCTCAAGTCATAAGCTTGAGCTTCATATATTCCATAATACTCTCTGATCACGATGTGTTAGCACCGTTATATAAACAAAACGATCTAAAATCCGTTCTAAAAAACACACACCTAGGCAATTCTGTCGTATCGCTATTCTGATATGCAGACTTAGAAGCTAAAAATGAGGCCAATCCTTTGTCAAAATCCTAAGTATTATATCTACCTCAATACTATATACAACAGCCAGACACGAAACAATCGCGCTTACCTATTAAAAATATTACGGCCTCCCTGCACCAACGAACAGCTTCCGGGTCAGGATACACCTTTGTGTCAGACCCGGAACTGCTTTATATCTCTTTTGGAAATGACACGTGACTAGTTAACGGAATAATTAGCAAATATCATATGTTCACTCGTATTATATCATATGTCAAACAAGGGTCTATATCCTAAAGAAATTATGAATTCATGAGACAGAGGTTTTGTAAAAGTATATAGGGAAATATCTTGTCTTGCAAAACAAGCCAGATAGTTAACCGAAAATGAATCGGCCATTTTGGAAGATGTAATCACATTCATCCTGAACGGCAAGCAATGATAACCTACCAGATTAATATTGTATATTAGTGCAATATTGTATTATAATATGAAATGTTTTTAATTTTATTTGTGTTTTTTATGGAATAAATCTCATATGTCCCATTTAGTTGGTTATTGATTTTTTCTTATGTTACTGACTTTTTTGTTTGAATACTGTGATTATTAGTCACAATATTGTGTAATGCCCATGATCCAAACTAGTGTATATAGTGAATAGGGACCCTTGTGTTTTTTTGTACTGGTGACCTTGTTATCTTGTAGCCGTTGGGCACTGCGGTTGTGATGTCGGGGGCAGAGAGGGGTTGAGCCAGGTCGCTGTGATGAAGATCACATTAGGGGCGAGGGTGGAGATTGTGTCCCAGACTTCTGTGGAGTGTTTGCAAAGTAATCGGGCATTGAGCAGGAGGTTCCAGGGTGGTGGCAGTCAGAGAAGTGGGAGTGGCACAGATTTCTGTGAGGGCTGGAGGTCCTGAGTTGCAGGGGAAGAGACAGTGGTGGCAGGTGAAAGGTCCTGCCGTAGAGTGCGAGGATGTGAGGCAGCAATTGTTGCGGTGTCTGGAGTCCAGGGCTCAGAGTTCTGCGGAGGAGTATTTGTGGGTGACTGGAGGACCAGGCTTCGTGGTGCTGGATGTGGTCAAGGCGCAGATGGGCTTGCCTTTGGTGTACCTTTGGAGCACCAGCAGCATAGCAGCGCTGCGGCCTCCATTAAGTAGGCCCTAGGAAGAGGCAGGCACTGGGTGGTGGGAAGCAGGAGGCAGGAGTTGAGAGCAAAAACAGCATGAGACGGCACAAGAGAAGAAATGCACAAAACTGTTACACAGGTAAAGGCTGCACAAGAGCTGGAAAATAGTACAAAAATACATTCAGGAAATCAACAGGACGAGCTAACTAATACAGGAATAGAGGCTGATTGGCTGACGCTGTGCTAGACAGGAACAGAGGGCTGTTCTAGTCTGGCAGCAGCAATACTAATCGGCAAAGGCAGCGAGCGGAGGAGAGAGAGGAGAGTGCACAGTGGTGTGCAGGGTGCCAAAACAGGAAAGAGAGAACTAATGAATGGAGTGCTGGGAGCTGGCACAGGACCTGGTCTGACCTGGCTAGAGTACTTTCGTGAGAACATTTTTTCACCTCCATGGTGGGGAGCTGGAGGTCGAAGACCTCGGTCATCCTACGCATGATCATAGCGTATGAAGTAGTCTCTTCTGTGGCTGGGCCAGGGGGTAAAAAAGAGCGGTTTAGGGCAAGGTGTCAAGACAACTTGCCTCTTGCAACTCCTCAACCAAATTATCCTCTGTTTAGGGTAAAGCAAACTCGTACCCTGGGTCGTAGTCATTATCTGAATCCGTGCCAAAGAGTTAATGCAAGGAATGGTGCCTGCCGTGTGGGCAATTGAGGGTAGTCAACTGCGCCTTGGTCAGAATCAGGCGCGACATCGGTCAGATTCGGAATGGCGTTGACTTGACGTCAGAAAGGATAAACAGGGCCACCTTTGCAGGAGAGGAAGTTAGTCTCAGCGTCAAACTGTCTGTGTCTGAAGTGAGAATAGGCGCCGGGCATGGTGTCATAAAAGGATCAGAGGGTCCAGGTGGCACTAAGGGCAAACCCTCTGGCGGTAACCCACATGGAGGGCCCCTCGGCTCGGTGGAGCCCAAAGGCATGCCAGAGGGAGTCATAAAAGATCCAAAGAGCCGAAGTATTACTGCGCAGAACTCTTCAGTCTGGTGTAGCATGGCTGCAGGCCCCAGGAATGTGGGTTGTGCTGGAACCGGCTTCAGAATCAGCTCCAAAGTAACCGGCCCCCAAGCAACGTCAGAGGAGTGAGATACAAGGGAAGGCCTTCTTGTGCTTCCTGTACTTACACAGAGACTTTGAGCATGGTGAAAAATGCTCTTCAAAGCATCTCCTGTGACTCCGGGAACGGGATGAGGGCCAGGCCTTTGACTTCTAGCGGGGCTTGGTATGGCCCAGATGAAATGTTTTTTGTGTGTTTGACCACGTGGAATTTCACCTTGCACGTTCTGATGGCCTTAGGATTCATCTACACCTAGTCTACACAGGTCTTAGAGTCATGGTCCGACCCCAAACATCACAGGAATACCTGGTGATGATCTATCACTGACATCTGCTTGCGACAGTCCCTACATGGTTTAATAACTGTAGTCATCAAGGTGACATCCATTGGACTCTGAATAGAAATACATTTGAATTTTTACGGAAAAAATGATGAGGTAACAGTCTCTGAGAGATGAGAGACACTCCGGATCCACATCTGGTGATGCGGAAAGAAAGGAACTGATATCAGCATGCAGGAGTGGCGCCTATATAGGCCCTCACATCACTTCCGAGCAGAATTGAATCAGTCGGACTTTACAATGTGGGATAAAGGCATATGTTGTAAAGCTCTGCAAGGTATTACAATGAGTTGACAATTTCAAGGAGCTGTAATACTCACATGGCATGCTGGGTAAAGACCCGTGCTGTAAGACTGATTTTCAGTTAAATCAATGGGGATTATACCGACATTCAATACTACTCATTGTAATATAAAAACTTGTATTGCCAATCATCAAGACTGTCAATACAGCGTTATATTAAATATGTGTCCCAGCATCTTATTTCCACCTTTATACTGCTGCTACTTCAGCTTAAGAACCCACTAACAATGGTCCCTGCACTGCAGAGCCCATGTCTGGAAATACAGGATCATGGAGAGCTTTAATTCCAATGGAAACATCTAGTAGTGGCATAAATGCAACCCCCTGGGAGATTTAGGGCAACTTTTAGGGTAATCTCCTGGGGTCTGCTGTACCTCAGACAGCCACCGTAAACAAACTTTCAAACCATTGGTGATCTCCCTGCCCACTCTTGGGGCACAACAAGAAGCAAGTAGTCACACTTTGGGAGCACCCCAAAGGATTCTGGGGCTCCCCTTTTTCCTCAACAGTAAATAATTCATTAGCAGCATCAACACAGGCATTTTTCTTCTACTGCAGTCACGTGCCATGTTCCTTTATTTCTGATGGGTGCCCCTACACCTCCATTGGGGTAACCAGCATGGGCTTGCTCTTCAGCAGTGTGGAGAGACTATTCCAGCACTGGCCAGCCAGGTCCCTGCCCAGCTTACTTTACACTGTGCCGTTGCAGGAACTACCTGCCCCTTTCCAGACACAGGCACCAGCGGGGTGTGAAAGCACCTGCCTTGCTCCTCGGTCACAGAGTGATGGGGTCCCCCAGGAAAATTGTCCATGGCAGACTCCATCTTTTCAAGTGTCTCTCTCATGTATAGGGTTTTTTTAATGGGGGTGGAAAATTCTGGAAGGTCGGCAGCTTTGCTGAACCTTAGGGTGCCACATCATCACTCCTCCCCTATCCCAACCCTCATACACAGCATTCTGGAACCTTTAAAAATGGTGACTTCAAGTGGTCCATCAAAAGACCCTTACCCTCCCCTAGCTGACCCTATTACTGGATAACTTTCCACTAAAACCTCAAAGGAGGGCACCCTCCTGTGTTTAGCTCCAGAGGTCTGGCCTGCCACCTTTGTTTTTGTGGGCTCAGGCTTGCCCAGGCAAGGTATAGTGTGAAGAGTTAATTAGCACAAGGAGATTTCCTTCCTGCCCTTTCCTTTTCCAGGAATTTGCCAAGCACTACCAAATGGCCCTATTGTGTGGGGAGGACATTGATTCGCCTGCTGCCCATCCAATTAATTAACTTATCCCAGTAGGGGGGACAAAGACCTGGAATCTGAATATGGCTGAACCTGGGAAGTATGATAATTCTCAAACTGCTAGATAAAAGTGACAGTGGGTCTGCACTCGGGCTACATGTTCACCCTAAGACTCATACCTGACCCGTCTCTCTAGGCCATAATATGGCGAAATTGTGCGGTGGCACAGATTTCGCCCACAAGGTAAAATGCAGTGAGCACACAGCCTTTTCAGAAAGCACTAAAGACCTACACTATGAATGCCCACTCTCATTATAAGGACTTCAAGCCATTGCTTTCCTTTAGTAAAAGAAAAGCACTTTAATGTGCACACTTAAAACATTGTACTCCACAGAACGGGTAACAAATAACACTCTGGCACCTGGGCTACCACACCTTTAACTCTGCTCCACCTACCTGCTTCTCGTGGGCATTCACCCTTTTGGAAATTGTAGCCAGGTCTTCCCTCTGGTGTTTTGATTATTACACAAGGTGTGCAGACACCGGGTTGTGGGTTTATAGGGGAATAGGGTGGGAAGTAATTTATTTTTAATTATTTATGAATTAATTATTATTAATTGAAAATTAAATATGGAAATTGTGTAATAATATTTAGGTGCGGGTTGTGGGGTTTGTAGGGGTAAAGGGTGGGAAGTAATTTATTTTTAATTAATTAATAATTAGTTAATTAATATTATTTCATTAATTGAAAATTAAAGATGGGAATTGTGTAATTAAGTTTAGGTGTGGGTTGCGGGGTTTATAGGGGTAAAGGGTGGGAAGTTAATTAATTTTTATGTGTTTTAATTTGTTTTTTAATTAATAATATTTATTTAATTGATAATTAATTGTTAATTATGGAAGCACATTTTATTTTTAATTAAGATGTGGGTTGTGAATTGTGTGGTGTTCTAGGGTAGGATGTAAATAAAATAAATGTATGTAATGTTTTTGTTTATAAATAATTTCTAACTAAAAATATTTGTTTGAAAAAGATTTTTATATTTTATTTAATATATTTGTAGGTATTTGTGATATGTATTTAACATTATAATAAGTTTTTTTAATTTTTTTTAAATGCATAATATTAAATATATTTGTATTTTAATTTTTAACATATTTATATATTTTTATTTATTTATTCAAATATTTTTTGTTGGTGATATTTTGTTTGTTTTTAATTTTGAATTGACTGTAGAGGGAATAGTAATTTTTATCCCTCCGCAATCCAAAACTTTCCCTACTGTTACACTCACTAGAGTGGGAATAGTAATTTTTACCCCTCCGCTATCCAACACTTTCCCTACTGCTGTACTCATTGGAGTGGAAATAGTAATTTTTCCCCCTCCGCTATCCAACACTTTCCCTACTGCTGTACTCATTGGAGTGGAAATAGTAATTTTTCCCCCTCCGCTATCCAACACTTTCCCTACTGTTACACTCACTGGAGTGGGAATAGTAATTTTTACCTCTCCGCTATCAAACACTTTCCCTACTGTTGCACTGACTGGAGTGGGAATAGTAATTTTTACCCCTCCGCTATCAAACACTTTTTCTACTGTTGCACTGACTGGCGTGGGTATAGTAATTTTTACCCCTCTGCTATCCAACACTTTCCCTACTGTTGCACTCATTGGAGTGGGAATAGTAATTTTTACCCTTCCTCTATTCAACACTTTCCCTACTGTTGCACTTATTGGAGTGGGAAAAGTAATTTTTATCCCTTCGCTATCCAACACTTTCCCTACTGTTTCACTCATGGGAGTGGGAATAGTAATTTTTACCCCTCCGCTATTCAACATTTTCCCTATTGCTGCATGCATTGGACTGGGAATAGTAATTTTTACCCCTCCGCTATCCAACACTTTCCCTACTGTTGCACGTATTGGAGTGGGAATAGTAATTTCTACCCCTCTGCTATCCAACACTTTCCCTACTGTTGCACTGACTGGAGTGGGAATAGTAATTTTTACCTCTCCGCTATCCAACACTTTCCCTACTGTTGCACTAACTGGGGTGGGAATAGTAATTTTTACCTCTCCGCTATCCAACACTTTCCCTACTGTTGCATTGACTGGAGGGGGATCTTTAAGTTTAAATATTTTTAAATAGTTTAATTTTTTAATTAATAATATAATGTTTTTTAACATAAATTGTATGTTATTTGTATATATATATATATATATATATATATATTTGTTACATTTTTATATATTTTTAAAATTATAAAATACATTTTAATTAATAGTTTATTTGTTTTACAGTAAATATATATATAATAATTATTATATGTGTGTTTAACTTTTTAAGTTAAGTTTATTTGTTATTTTTGTTAAAATGGATATTAAATCTATTTTTGAAAATTAAGTTTATTATTTAATATATTTAAAATTTATTATTTTATATATATATAAAAAAACAATATTTTTACATCTATATTTATGTCATCGATATTGTTTTTTCGATATTTTTGTACTTACATTTATAAATATAGGATTTCAATATTTTTGACATCTATATTTATGACTTGATATTGTGGTATGAGGATGTTTTGGGTGTCAATGTTTTGTCAGTGAACCATTACACAAATTACCTCTCTTGGTGTATATCAAGGCTCAGGTTCAGAATACAGTTTACTTCAGTACATAGTGATCAAATAATCTAAAGGACCCCTTTCAGCTCAGTCTCACCACAGTGTGGAGTCCTTTGTCGATGTCCGGCAGGGACCTATAGCGTGTGCCTCTCTTAGCTCTCACTTCTGGAAGAAGACATGCCTGCTGGAGGTACAGCCCACGATCTGATGGAGGGCCACAGCAGACCATCGGGGTGGGAGGGCACCATATCATGTTCTTGCCGAAGGGCGCTGATTTGTGGATGACCTGAGGACTTCAGTGTTCCATGGACCTACTTATGGATCTCACGTGAGGTGCCGAAGATGGGTCGCTAAGAGTTCTGGGTCACAGCATCATGAGGGCAGCCACAGCAGGATCTTCGGTTGCAGCAGCAGAGTTTGCTTTAAATGCAGTCCTTTGCTGCGGCAGAACAATTTGCCTCTGCCCAGTTCTTGCTCGTGGTGGCACAGTCCGCCTTGGGCACCGTTTTTTGTTCATGGTATAGTCTGCCTCAGGAATAATTCTTGGATGGGGTGGTACAATCTGCTCAGGGCACATTACTTGTGCACAGCAGTGCTGTAATAACTGCTCTCCTCAATTACCACCCAGAGCCACTAGTCCAGAAAGACTGCACCCACAATCCTCAGGTCATGCAGATCGCTCTGCACAATCTTCCTTCTTCTGGCTGACCCACATACCACGGGGTCAAACTGCTGCTGACACACCTCCTGCACAGCTGGCAGGCTGAATCCATGTCCCAGCAGGCAATCCAGCTTCTAGGAACTTCAGATCAGAGGAAAACCTTCTTCCAGCAACGGAAGACTTCAGGTGATACCCCCTCAGTACTCTGCAGAGCACTCCCTTCCTTGGTAAGCGAGAACTTGGAGCTAGAACAACCTGTGGATCAGTGCCTCCCGCTAAAATACAGTGAAAGCAGACAGGAGATGAGGATTTAATATCTGCATTTTCAGAACCACTTTGGGGCGGTTCTTCTTTCAAGTGTCTTTTCCAGGCTGCTTGCCATACACTGTCTTTGATTTTAGTGATGTTCCACACAGCAGGGTATTCTCCAGCTTGGAGTACCCATAACAGAGGTGTGAGGGTTCTCCTCTTAGCTATCAATAACCTCACTGAACATTGATGAATGAAGAGACTAAAAGGTGGCCTCACCTAAAGGTGTCTCTTTTACCTTACCAACAGGGAACACAGTCCCATACTTCACCCCCACCTTCTACCAAATGGCAGTGCTACAGGAAGGCTAATTAGCAGCCCCTCTTGGCAAAATACCTAATTGGGTTCTTAAAGAAGTCTAAGCTGCTCTGGCCCCACCAAAGTGTCTAGGTCTATCTTCCTTCCAGCTTCAAGAATGTCAGCAATACACTTATACTGCATGGGAGAGCATCTGCACCTCCATCTTATGTAAAACAGCAGGTGGGTCCAAAATTGAACCCACAACCCTACATTACTCTGGCTCACTAATTCTCGCAATGCATGTAGCACACAAGCCACATGCACAACCACGCACAAAATGCACTTCAGATGTTAGCACTAGGATCTGGCTAGTGCTTAGAACATTACACAAGTGACCAGTAGAGCTGTTGTAGAGAGACATGAATAAAAAGGTCTGGCCCCAACTCTGGGTTCAGCACTCTACATGCTAAACCCATAACATGGATAGTAGTCCATTGTCAGTATAGGTCGGGTACCTGGCTAAAGTCAAGAGACAGGTCTAGGTTTCTGCAGACACTCTAGATTGGTGTGAGGATAGAACCAAAATCAAAAATCAGAATATCAGACACTCGCAGTGGTGCACTGACATAATATGTTACAAATAGTATCACTCTTTAGTAGTACACAAACTATACTCATTTAACTTTTGTAGCATCTTAGTATATATCTTTAACACTCAGAAACCTTTAGAAAACACTCACAATCACTGGATGATGTCATCAGTGATATCATTTTTGAGGTCATGAGTGATGTAATCAGTGATGACAGTGACCATGTCATGAGTGATGTAATATGTGAGGTCATAAGCAGGGAACTGCGGGGGCATAAGTCATAGTTAGCTCAGGTAACTATAGCTGCTGAATTTCACAGATTTTGTACGAGTGAAATATGAGCCTAACTATAACGTCCCTGTAACCTTTGTTTTTTTCAGTGAATTTTTAAGGTTTTTTGAAATTCTACTGCCTAACTATAACGTCCCTGTAACCTTTGTTTTTTCCATTGAATTTCTCTGTTTTTTTAAAATTCTATTTCCTAACTATAATGTCCCTGTAACCCAGTGGCGGCCGGCATGATTCGCGGGAGGCGGGGCGAGGTGGGTGCGGGAGTGCGGGGATTCGGGAAACCGTGTACAATGTAAAAAAAATATATATGTGTAATAATAAAATAAACACTAACCTTGCCGCGCGCACTCACAGTCACTGGATGATGTCATGAGTGATGTCATGAGTGATGTAATCAGTGATGACACTGACCATGTCATGAGTGATGTAATATGTGAGGTCATAAGCAGGGTACTGCGGGGGCATAAGTTATAGTTAGCTCAGGTAACTATAACTGCTGAATTTCACTGGTTTTGTACTAGTGAAACCTGATCATAACTATAATGTCTCGGTAACCTTTGTTTTTTTCAGTGAATTTTTAAGGTTCTTTTAAATTCTACTTCCTAACTATAACGTCCCTGTAACCCAGTGGCGGCCGGCTTGATTCGCGGGTGGTGAGGCGGGTGCGGGCTCGCGGCGTGGGGGGGATTTGGGAAAGTGTTTAATGTAAAAAAATATATACATAATAAAATAAACACTTACCTTGCCGCGCGCCGGGTCCTGCGTCTCTGCTCCTGCTCTCCTCCTGAGGAAGCACAGCCAGGCTCCCCTGACCAATCACAACGCTGCAATGCAGCGTTGTAATTGGATTTGAGCGTCCTGATTCGACGCTCAACCAGGGAATGGGGGCCTGGGCATGTTCCCCATGCAGGCTGTAATGCAGCCTGAATGGAGAACGGGGAAAGTGCGTGTCGGGTACCAGGTACAGAACTGCCACTGACCTTCTGCTCCTGTCCAGCGGGAATGATGGAGAGCAGATAGTTTCCCACCTCCCCTTAACACTGCTACACAGGGAGCGAAGGCGTGTATCTCACTGCCCTGCGAGGAGCGTGCCGGGGAAAAGGGAAATGGAGAAAATAATAAAGTACAACGCTGGAAGGAGGACGTGCCTAGCAGACCATCCTATACAGCGGACAAGAGGACGTACCCTGTGTGTAAAGAGAAAAAGATAAGAGGACATACATGCATACAGCTTTCCTTTAATTAGGCACTCTTATCTACAAACAAATAAACAGAACTTACATCCCCAGCATCCACCTGTGCGGCAAGCTGGAACCAGTGTTGAAAAGGCCTGAGTCTGGCTACAGGTAAAGGAGGAATTAGCAGCTCCGTGCTGTATCTCCCAAGTACAAGTTATAGCATGCCTCAAAATAAACTGAATCCCTGAAGAAATGCAGGCATTAGCAAAGTATACAAAATCAAATTCTCTCCTATAAGTAGTACAACAGTCTCCCACTACTTATCTTAAACATGCAGGGAAGCTCCGTGTTCCGTCACAGGAGCGGTGCAAGCTGGAGAGGCGGAATCAATCCTGGTCCCGCTCAGCGCAAAGAACAAAGCCGGCTTTCACAGGAGCCGGCTGGCCGGAATGCGTAGAGTCGGCTTACAAAAGAGTTACTTCGTAAGGAAAGGAAAAGTTGCTGGATATGAAGATGGCAGCGCTGGCAGGAAATGCTGAGATCCGTGCTGCCAGGAAATGCTCAAGAGCCGCGCTGGAAGGCAAACTCATGAATCCCTCGGAATGCAGGAGCGGAGACGAAGAAAAGCGCTGACGGAGTGGAGCATCGTCAGGAAGTGGAATTCGAGAAAGCAGGCAAATCCACTAGGCAGAAAACAGAAGGCAGGTCTAATCCCAGGATCCGGAACGACAAGCACGGAGCAGCGGTGCGGACTGGCTATGTACTGCCGACCAGCACCCGCTGACCTCCGTTGCACTTCCTGAACTCACCTCACAGGATGCTGGGTAATGTAGTTCTTTACCTATGCGTCTTCCAGTCATCCCACAATAGCCAGAAGTGAGGAGTATGTGCCTGTGTCTGCCCTTTACCCCAGCTACGATCGTGACAGTGAGCATGACTGGTTTGGGCGGCCCGAGCGGGCCGACCAAACAGTCATTGCACACTTAGGAGTGGGCAAACCAATCCTGTCTTGCTCCGAGAGCAGAGCAGCCCGCCCACCCGCAAAGCAGTGAGCACGAAGCATAAAATGATAATAACGCAAACAGTGTTATTATCATTTTATGTTTCTACTACCATGGCGACGTTCCTCCGCCATAGCAGAGGAGCCGTCCCTGCCCCCACTCACCTCACCCTGTCTTGCACCAGTGTGGGCACGTTGGGGGAAGGGGGAAGAAGGAGCCGAGAGGGCTTGGTTTCTCACAAGCCCCCTGCGAGGTGCCTTGCAAACCCACCCTGAGGCAAGAGTGTCAAGGGATGTCCAGCTCTCTGTGGTATGGTGAAGGAACGCTGGGGGAAGGACGGGGATTTGGAATGTCTGGGAGTTCGATCGGAGTCTGTTGAAGGAGAGAGAAGGATATTGCTGTGCCGCTCCTGATATGGACTTAATTTATATTAATAAAACTCACCAACCTTTCCTGGTGTACGCGCTTCTTTCTTAATATGGCGTCGAGGATGGCTGGAGCGGCACTGGCATTGATGCAGCTTAACTGGACCGCGGAAGAGTGAATTGACGTGTTGCGGGGCCATTGACTAGGCGGCAGCACTTGTATTCCTGTCGCAGCTTTCGAGTGTGGCCGATTAGTGGTGGAGATTCAAGCGTGCAGAACTGTGAGTTTTACCGCCATTAGTCTTAATCCGGCTGAGCTCTGCTGTGCTACGAACCTGCACGAGACTGCGCACGAGGAGTGTGCGCACGAATCTGCAGCGTGTCTCGTGGGAGCAGGGAGTGGCTACTGAGGATCTGTATTTGCTTACGCATACGTCATATGCATTAGGAGTGGTGACCATATTTAATTGGGCTGCTGTATGCCAACGGGCATTTTTGGATGAGTTTTTAGGCTATGCAGTGCGTTCAGGTGTCACGCTGATACGCACAGCTGATTGACTGTTTGTTCACACTCCCAGTGCGTTTCGGATGAGTTTTCATGCCCTGCCATCCATTGAAGTGTCATGCTGATACGCACATCTGATGCATTGTATGTGCATGCTTCCAGTGCGTTTTGGCTTGTCACGCTGATACGCACAGCTGTGTCATTTATGCGTAGTGACACTAACGGGAAAAAAAGGTTAGCAACTTGGAATTGATGGCCAGAGTTGCCAGTGCGTTCAGGGTTCCACGCTGTAGTTGACATTACTGTACGCCTTACAATTAAAACAGTGTACTGACCGGGAATTCTACAAATTTTACGCTGATACGCACTGCTGTACTTTTCCTATGGAACTAGTGGTGCGCACAGAGTATTTGGTTCATAAAACCGGTCTCTGCGAGCAGTTTGCTGGTAGTGCATGTAATCAATAAGCTATAGCTTGGGTAACAGTGAATTTCATTTCCTTTACATTCATACATTGTAAAATGGCTAGTATTCAGCCTCCTCCTTTCTTCTTAGCTGAACCTGGAGAGCCTCCAATACCATGGGGTTTATGGTTGGATTTGTTTGAGGCTTATGTGGAGGTCCTAAAAGAAGATGAATGTTCGGAAGAAAGGCATTTCTCTCTACTTAAGCACAGACTAGGTGCAATAGGGCTAAGGAAGTTCAAGAATGTACCATTGTTAGAGAATGCTGGAAGTATAGGTGTCTATGAGTACACCATCAAACAAATGCAAGAAAGGTTTGGTAGAAAGATAAATGTAGTCATGGAACGGTTCAAGTTTTATTCCAGGGTGCAGAAGGAAGAGGAAACTATTTATCAGTTTGTGTCTGCTCTTAGGGTGTTAGCTGTAACATGCGACTTTGAGCACGTCTTATGACCAGATTCTAAGGGACCAAATCCTCATGAAGACCAAAACTAAAAAAATACAAAAAAATGGTGGTCTTCTGGAGAAATATCATTGAGGGCAGCTGTGGACGTTACTAGGAGCATAGAAGTGTCAGAAAAATGTATTAAAAGCGTAAGAAGAGAAGGGGCCAGTAATAACCAGGTCAGTGCTATAAGCACAGGAAAGGATATTAAGTTTAAACAGAAATCTAGCGAACAAAGGTCCGGTGAGCCAAATGCAATGAGGTGGGACGGGCAAGTGTCAGAAGTTTTGCGTGTTTTCGTTGTGGCTCAAGTAGTCATCTAGCAAATTATAAAATGTGTCGTGCATTAAACAAAATATGCAGTATGTGCAAGAAGGGGCATTTTATCAGGGTGTGTAAGAACACGAGTAGGAAAGTAAATAAAATTGTGGAGGATGTTTCTGATGAAGAAGAAGGGAGTTTACAAGGTGTGATATTAAGTGTACAGGATAAGCAAGTGGGTGAGGGAAGGACTGCCACAAATTTGCCCACGTGTGATTTGTATTAATGGAGTCCAAGTGAAAATCATGGCTGATTCGTGTGTGTGGTATACCATCATGGGTTAGAGTTTATTAATCATATTATGGCCTGGTAGATTGTTGTGTGACCCGGACGCTAATCCTGGAAGTTACTCGTGACATATGATACCGATACAAGGTTTCATGTGGGCTGGCACTGAATTTGGGTCTACAAAATGTAATGGAAAGGCCTATGTGGCTGATAAGGGTGCTATGATCCTTGGGTGGCCACATATTACTGAACTTGGGATGAAAATTGATCCAAATGTCAACCCGGCAGTATATGTTGTACAGGAGGAGGGAAAGGTCTGCACGGAACAGTGTATTGGTGTGGGCGAATATGGTAATTTGGAAAAGATGCATCCAGATGTTCTAGGTGTGCAATTGGGAAGGATGAAGGGATTCAAACAAAATCATTCTTGGTTCTAATGCTGCACTAATTAGGCAAAAGCTAAGGAATGTGCCAGTGAATTACAGTTGGAAGTTGAAAGGTATTCTCCAGGATTTGTGTGAGAGGGGGGTAATTGAGCCAGTGGAAAGTTCCAATTGGGTTTCACCAATTGTAATTTCTCTTAAGGCCAATGGGGATTTACGCTTGTGCGTGGACTTGAGATGTTTGAACAAAGTAATATGGGTTGACACGTACCCTTTACCGAACTTGCAAGAGTTAACATCATCAATAGGAAATGCTGCGTGGTTTTCAAGGATTGACTTAGCTAGTGCATGCCATCAGATCCAATTAGAAGAAGACTCCAAACATTGCACAGCCTTTATTACACCTGAGGGGTTGTATCAGTATCGTAGGATGCCATTTGGATTAGCTAGTGCATCAGCGGTTTTCCAAAGGGAACTGTCCAGGATCCTTAATGGAATTCAGGGAGCTAAAGTATTCCAGGATGACATTTTGATATTTGGTGAAGACAAGTGTTACCACGATGAAGCATTACATAGAGTTCTCTTGGCACTCAGGGAAAATGGATTATCTGTGAAAAAGACAAGTGTGGGTTTGGGAAGCAACAGGTGGAGTATTGAGGCCACGTAATTTCAAAGGAAGGAATACAACCGAAAGTGAATCACATGGAGGCCATTGTGGATGCACCAGAGCCCAAGAACAAGGAGCAGTTGATGTCATTTTTGGGTCTCACTGAATTTTATTCAAGATTTGTGGGGAACTATGCATCTAATGTGGAACCTCTACGAAAACTAATGAAAGAAAATGCAAAATGCGTTTGGGCTGGGGAGCAGTCTGAGTGTTTTGATGCGATCAAAAAAGAAATATCTGTGGCACCATGTTTAAAGTCATTTGAAAGGGAGGCTGATTGCATATGATCTGTGGATTCAAGTGGATATGGGATTGGAGCTGTTTTTTCACAGAGACATAATGGTGCCTTATGGATTGTGGCTTATGCTTTGTGCACCTTATCACAATCTGAACGGAACTATTCTGTCATAGAAAAGAAACTACTTGCAGCTGTATGGGCAGGGGAACGGTTCTGCATGTACGTGTGGGGCAAGAAATTTAAAATTTGTACGGAACATAAACCATTGGTGAATATTTTGAAACCGGAAGGGGGAAAGATTTTGACACCAAGATTGGCTAGGTTTCCATCTAAATTGCAAATGTTCCATTACAATATTGAATACATTCCTGGTAAGAGTAATACTATTGCCGATGGATTGTCAAAGTTGCCAAAAAATTGTGTGGCGGAGCAATGATGGAGGATGAATACGAAGTGACTTTCACTTATGAGGATGTTGTATGTGGTGCAAAGGGAATGCAAGAAGGTGAACAAGTTTTAACAGAAGGTTTGTGGGAACAGGAGATGGAGAAAGATGGAGTTCTGGAGAAGTATGTGGTAAGTGGTTGGCCAAGAGAAGGGCAATTGCGAGGTGAATGTAGTGCATTTTGGAAGGTGAAGGATGAGTTGTCTGTGTCCAAGCGAGTGATTTTGAGAGGTGACAGAATTGTTCCTCCGGTGGGCGTACGGAATTGTATTGGGAGCATTGGTCACACGGGACATGGCGGCATGTCTAGCAACAAAAGGAGGATCAAGGAGAATTTTTGGTGGCCTGGAGTTGACGGTATGGTGGACCATTGGGTTAGGCATTGTAAATCATGTCGTTTAAGTGACAAAGTGGTCAAACCATCGAATATACCGATGACAATGGTAGTTCTACCGGAGGGTCCATGGCAGAAACTGGCTGTTGATTTTATGGGCCCGTTTTCTACCTTATCGGGAAGGATAAGTATGCTATTGTTCTGGTGGACTATTATTCGAAGTGGCCAGAAGTAAGGATGGTGGAGAATGTGACAACTGATGTTGTGATTGAGTTTTTGGAGATTGTGTTTGAGAGAAGGTATACCGGATATTTTGGTGTCAGATAATGGAGTACAGTTGACCTCTACTAAAATGCAAAAATTCTTGTTTGAGTCTGGAACCAAACATGTGAGAACTACGTTATATCACCCAGAGAGCAATGGCCAAGTTGAGCGGTTTAATAGTGTGATAAAGGAGGCTATTCAGTTGGCCATTGTAGCTGGTTTACCATGGAAAAAGGCTCTACAGGATAGACTATTAGCTTATCCCCCAATCAGTGACAGGAGAGATGCCTTTCGAATTGTTGAGAGGAAGAAAAACGTCCACTTAGTTAGTACCTTGGTGGCTATTAAGAAGGAATGGGGGGGTGAGGAGTGAGGTATGTTTTCAGAGTATGAGGTCAAGAGTGGAAAAGCTACAAGACCATACCATTTCCAATAGCAAGTGGTCTGATGTTAAGGTGGGACAACTTAAATTTGTGAAAAATCCCAGATTCATAGCCAAAGGTGTTGCGTGTTGGTCTGAACCGCTAAGGGTGAGGAGAGTAATGGGTAGCGCAGTGGAATTGGAAGATGGTAGACAGTGGAATTTACGGCACATGAGTTTGTTTAATGATAGGAAGAGTGATGTCAGGTTGTGGAGGGGGGACAATAGAGAGTTGGATGAAGAAAATGGTTATGTGCTAGGGAAGGAGAGTGTGGTAGATTTGGGATGTAGTGAGGGTGCAACAGGAAGTAATGGTGGTAATGTGATGAGGTGTGAGGAGGAGGTTATGAGTGGATCTCGGAGTTCGTCTGAGGTCAAGGGTGAGGAAAGTGCCTGTTCATTTGGGTGATTACCAGTTGGGTTAAATTCTTCTTGTGGGTATCTTTATATCATTGTGTTACGTTAAAACTGTATCTATCCTTCTTGCTGGGTAATGTGATAATTTAGTCTGTTGTATTATAGTTTATGATAATTTGTATTTAGTTCTTTTGGGGGGGGAAGATGTGTGGTATGGTGAAGGAACATTGGGAGACGGATGGGGATTTGGAATGTCTGGGGGTTCGATCAGAGTCGGTTGAAGGAGAGAGAAGGGTATAGCTGCATGCCGTGCCGCTCCTGATACAGACTTAATTTATATTGATAAAACTCACCAACCTTTCCTGGTGTACATGCTTCTTTCTTACACTCTCCTACGTGGCAACCTTAAGTAATGGTAGTGCCCCTACTGACGCGATCTGTGTATCCATTCCGTGTCTGCCCTTCTTAGTCCCACCGAAAGCGTACGAAAATTAATTTTGTGGCAAGGTGAATGTGGATCTAGCACAGCATATCTAATACGCCGATCTGACCATTTTTTCCACATGCAACCCTTAAGGTGTACCATTTCTTTCTCATAGCCAGGGCCATGGGAATTATGTGGCATGGTTCTGTAATCTATGCTGCAAGAAAAGGCAAATACTGTGGCATTATGCAGCACATTTTGTGGTAGTGTTACCTCCTTATTTTGTCATTTTAAGCTTGTTAACACCGTCTGGGCATTCGTTGTACCTCATTAGTACTACTTTAACACCCAATATAGTCACAAACTACAGAAAGGTGACCAGTCAGTCAACCTTTGCGAAGGGCCTGCCCCTGCACGGCAACACAGGTTGTTGCGTTTTTACTAACTTTTACGCGTTTGAGCTAGAACCATTGTTTTTTTCATATTATGCGGCAGATGATGTGTTATCTGGCAAATATACCGGCCACAGTCTCACGTGCTGCAAAGGATGGTGCAGCCCCTCAATAAAACAGGCCCTCCTCAGGCCAAAATAACGCAACCCGACAGCCATGGGTGCAGCGCCGACCCTCCGCAGACGTCAACGAATTCCAGGGATCCCTGTGAGGCTCTACCCCATTGCCCCCATCACAACCTTCAGGGTGGGGGTGGGCAACCATTCACCCATTAAGCTGGAACAAGAAGACTCTTGGTAGCCCCCTCACCAAGGCTGCCGAAGCTGAACCAGCAGAAAACACGAACTGTGGGTGGAGTCCTCCCACATCTGGGCACCGTGAGCGCGAATGTTTCACCTGTGCACTGTGAGTGAGCATTTCAGCACTCACAGGCCACATTAGAATTCCACCCCACCTCACATGTCAGAATGGTGCCATCCTATATGTGCGTGTGTCTCCCAAGCACCATTAGCGCTAGCAGTTGTGCATAGTGAAGGTGACTGCCACCTCCAAAAAACTACTGCAGATGCATGAGAGAAGCAGTGCAGCAAGCACCCAGCCCCTGCGGCATCGAGATCGAATCTCCAGCTGCACTGGCATCCAGCAACCTCTATCTGACAGCCAGACCCTCCCACACACATCTGCCAGCTCTGGCAAGGAAGGGGCTGTGGAGCCCTGTGCCATCCCTCATTCCCACCGGCCTTGCTCCCCACTATCCAGTGTCTGCAGGAGGTGTGCAACTGCTTTGGTGAAGAGCTCACACGGCTGCCATTGAAGCCTTATGAAAGCCCACAGAGGGGGATCTGGTCTCAAACAATATATTTATAAGTTTATCATGAGAAGTAGCCAGATCAATCCTAGGAGAGCCCCGTGAGCAATGCCCCTAAATACTGATTGCAGGGAAGGGTTAGTTAGCAGCTTCCGCAGCTGAATATGTGTGAGCTTTTTACACGTTCTCAGTTGTCAGTAGGGGTTGCAACCTTTCCTCATAAAATAAATACCTGCCATATGTCTTTGATTCCTTTACCAGTTGCGCGTTGTTAGGGCAACTGCAGCACACATTTTAAAGTATTTTCTTTTCATAGTCATGCGTTCTAAATGTTGTACTAATAAGTAGAAAAATTACGAGCTTTAGGTAATGTGTTTACGTTTCTGTACCAGCACTTTTGGCACACCGCAGCCAACAATCTGAGATTGGCGCGACAACGGCGACAGTCGGAGCAGTCCCCGGACCATCCCATACATGCCAAGAGACCCGATTCCGGCGGGGAGACTCCCAATTTTCCCAGCCACAATGGCTTTCTTCTTTATCTCCTTCTGCCTGCAATTCCCCCTGCCAGTGGCGTAACGAAACTTGAGGGGGCCCCCCTGCAAAGTACATGGAGGGGGCCCCCCATTCTCCGCGTCAGTCAAGAGCTCTCAGGCCAGTGACCCGCCATACTGCAGGGGCTCACCCCAGCCATAAAAAAAGGATTCTGGTTCCTCCATTGGTCACATCCGCCCTTTCATCGGGCGATTTACATACATCAGTAAATACTGCTGCTGCGCCCTCCAGCAAAGTTACATAACACTGCCTCCAGCCGGCCCACCAAACACATCCTCCTACTTGATGACCCACCTCCAAGCGAAGCCCGCTCAGTTGACCACCTCCAAACACAGACCACTGCCTTCGTGCCTGCTACTAACGCATCCATTAACTCTACTCTCACCCCTACGAAACCCGCAGTTATGCTTTTCCGCCCGCCTTTAAAACCAACCCTCGGATGTCACTGTGAACCCGTGACTGCCGCCCACTGCTCCCCTGTCCACCACCGATAGAAAGACTAATGGCCGGTCCCTATCTAACTACTGCCTACCAGTAAAGACAGAGCCTTTCAGCTGCTGCCCTCCCCAATGCCACTGAAGTAGTTTAAAACATGTTAAACAATCTCCAAACCCAAAACAGTTCTTCCTGCTAGCCTCACTGGCATCAAAGCCGTTCCTGCAACGTTTCATCCTCTGCATGATGCACACAATAATATTAAATGTGCAAAGGGTCCGATTTTTGTTTCCTCACGCCAACATTAATTTACACTATGTACCCCACTAAACCATACCTCCTGTCAAAGGCAAACCTGATCCCATGTGTAGCGCCAGTCAGCAAGTACCCCAAGAACAAACACCAGAGAGAATGTGCGATTCATGTAATTAAACCTACAGTGACAACGTAGCATTTCCCCACCCACTGTCAGCCCAGCGAAGTCTGCAACCGCACAGTAGCCATCAATACCGGCAACGTCTAAAGCGCATTTCCACTTCCTTTCAATGGCAGCTCCTGATACATATACCTATGACTTCTGGGCGGCATCTACCACAGACCACAGCATTCTTTGTCTCCCTAAGACTAACCGAATGCTGTCGGTGAACGCTTCTCTTCCCCCTTCCTTACTAATAACTAATGGAGGATAACAAAAACAAAATATAGTATTTTCTTATGCAAATAGCGTATCAAGCACTTGCTGCCCGCAGTCCTCACCAGATCCACACGTATCAATATTCTGCTATCACACCATCCTGTCAACCCTATTATTATCTGGAGATGTTTTTATCCCTTCCGTGAACTGGGAAAAGCAATACCTTGCACGAAAACAAGTCCCTTTAAAACCTTTGCTACTTATGCAGGCTCGCAAAGCACTTACTTGTTTTACTAACTGTCGTTTTAAAGCAAATAGGTAACTCATTCTAGGATTGGAATTACGGCTTATAAGTGTGGAAGTTAATACTGAGACATAGGATGATTTTTGCATGTCTGCCAGACACTCGTTCTTCCCTGCATGCGCACATAATGTAACAATACTATTTAGCTTAACAAATTGTTCAGAAATGTACCGGAAGGTAAAGAAACAGCCCATATTATTTTTACAAAGAAAAATAGACAAACGTCCACTTTATACCCCATGACATAAAAGCCTTAGCGTGCACAGCTTGTCCAAATCCAGGCCACCTAATTCAGCCCTGCCAAGTACCACACATCTGGCGTTAGACTAACGCATTTGAGTGTGGTGATCCGCATCACTGCACTGAAATACAAAATCACGCATAACAGGCATTGCGCCTCCTCGGGTACCAGTGCTGCTAATCGATGCTGGTGTAGTATTATTTCCATGTGGCCGCCGTCTGTTTTCTGGTGCTTCCCCTATCTCCTAAACGCGATGCAGTAAATTTCGTTATGCAGTACAGCTGCCTGTGTGGTAGTCCTGTAATGAATGTCACTTTTCTATGCCCACAACATTTTGCCGTGTTTCCGTAGTGTGTCCATAAAGTTAGGTCTTGCGAGGACTTGTTGCAGGCGCGCGCCATGCACCGGCAGCCCTACGATGTCAGCTGGGACATTTGCAAGGACTGGTTCCTGACGGGAGCCAGGGGCTTGAGAAGGGCACCAGAGCTCTGGAGTGGGTGATGTTGTGACCCGGGATAACCTCCGCCTCCCTGCGGGGAGCAATGTGCAAAAACGACCACTCTGCATGGAGGAGCCGGGATCTAAGATTCCAACACGATGACACCACAGCACTGAAGTGCCCAATTTCATTGCCGTTTTGATGTTGGGGAACCGGAAATAACGATGAGTAAGTATTAAAGGAATAACATGCAGGAGTCTGTTTCCAGGCTGATTCCTACTTGTTTGCTTCGAAACTTTCACATGGCGGTAAAAGCTACTTTCAGCAGCAGACATACCGGAATGAAAAACAAAAACGTTAATTGTGAAGGTCCCGTAACTCCTGTGACATAGGTGTATTGGTAACTCTTACCTGTGTCAGAGCGTTGATTTCTTCAGATGCAAGATAGATATATAGCTGCACTGATTAGGGGTGTTGAGTAATTGCTAAATGCGTGACAATGGTTTCCGAAAGCGTTACTGTACCCAGGTGACAGTATTGATACCGCACAATACACTCTCGGAGTGCATAGACATAACCTCCCCTTACTGCCATGAATTATTGCTCCTCAGAGGGTTAGCGCCTCCAGTCACCTCTCGTAGTTCCACCTGTTACTGTGTTCAGTCACCTCGCAGCCATCCAACGCTTGTTGGCCCTCCCGCGGTCCTCAATGCTCCTCTTTTGACTAGAGTCCATTGAGAGGCATGCTCTAATAGTCTACTATATTGCCTCATCCAGCCTCTCAAGTTCGGGTCTTTGCCTGCTGGTCCCGTGAGAGAGAGAGAGAGAGAGAGAGTGAGAGAGAGAGAGTGATGAGAGAGAGAGAGTGATAGAGAGAGAGAGAGTGAGAGAGAGAGAGTGAGAGAGAGAGAGTGAGAGAGAGAGAGTGAGTGAGAGAGAGAGAGTGAGTGAGAGAGAGAGAGTGATGAGAGAGAGAGAGTGATGAGAGAGAGAGAGTGATGAGAGAGAGAGAGTGTGAGTGAGTGAGAGTGTGAGTGAGTGAGAGTGTGAGTGAGAGTGTGAGTGAGTGAGGTGTGAGAGAGAGGTGTGAGAGAGTGTGAGTGAGAGAGTGTGAGTGAGAGAGTGTGAGTGAGAGTGTGAGTGAGAGAGTGTGAGTGAGAGAGTGTGAGTGAGAGAGTGTGTGAGTGTGAGTGAGAGAGTGTGTGTGAGAGAGAGAGAGAGAGAGAGAGAGAAGAGAGAGAGAGAGAGAGAGAAGAGAGAAGAGAGAGAAGAGAGAAGAGAGAAGAGAGAGAAGAGAGAGAGAGAGAGAGAGAGAGAAAGAACACACACACACACCCCCTCCCCCCCAGCAGGTGTTGTATTAATGACCGACAGACCTTGCTCCGCCGAGGGTCTAGGTGCCTACCGTGGCACAGGGAGCTGTGGCCTAACTCTAGTCTGGGAGCATCAGAGGCACCACTGCACATACTGCTTCAGGCTCGGATCTTCCCTCCTCTCACACTCCTGGCTAAATGGACGAAACACTTCAGCCCAGGGCAGTCTAGACCACATAGTCCTAAAACACGTTAGATCCCAGTTGCACCCTACAACAGACAGAAGATCACTGAGGAGGCATTAGAGGGTAGGTCACTGGGTCTTACCGTGATTTTAGCATCCCAGAAACGGACGGATTACTCATAGATGAAAGCAGCTCTTTTTGGAAGATTTAATCTGACCACAGATTAGCATTTAAAAAAAACTTTGCAGCATTTCTACGCTGAGTAACCAGACATTATGGGAGGCCTGATTGGACCTTGAATGAACTGCCACTTTTAAAGTGCTGGAGTAAGTGTAACCTGGCGCAGGCAAACCTCTGATTTCTGCAGAGAACATCCTATGTATTTATTTTGTAGAGTTGCATTAACATGTAGCTGATGGAAAACTGCTTGGCGCTTGCAAATTTGCAAAGACACCTGGCAGGCTGGTCACCATGAGGGTGCAGAGGAATTCACCTCAATTAGAGCACATTTTCACACTGATTCACTCATAGATGCCAAGGTTTCGGATTGGTGAGTGTGACGTTTTCATAATTTAACTGTAATAATGGGTGACATTCACGCAGTCTGACTCCGCTCAGTTTTCAGTAGCCTGCTGTTAGCGCACTTTAGTTCAGTGACTTTCTTAGAGTTTCTAGTTGCTCAAATGGGTGTAATTTCTGATATTTATATGTTTCCCTCCTCTTCATTGCTTGATTTTGCTCACGAGAAAGTGTCACTCATAGTCGTTGAAATGTCACTCATAATTACACTGAAATTATGAAAATGTCTCACATAGCAATCTGAAACCTTGGCAGCTATGCTAATTCTACCACACACAGCACATTTGAACATCTCATAATTCCATGCCACACAATTCAACTATAAATAATTTAACCCTACAACATTCCATACCACATAATTACAATCCTAAAAATTTAAAAACACATATTTCCACTTCACTCAATACCACATAATTCCACATCACATAATAACATTCCACACAACTTAATACCACTCCAAAACACATAATTACCCTCCACAAAATACAACTCTGCAACATGCTGCATAATTCCACTCCGCACAATTATACACCACGCCACATAATTCCACGAGTCACACAATTCCACAATTCATCCCCACACAATTCATCACACAACATAATTACACTCCACGTAATACCACTCAGCACCACATAATTTACCTCCACCTAATTATGCTCTACTCCATATTGCATAAATACACTCCACATAAATCCAGTTTATGCCACGTAGCAACATTCCACATAACTTCACTTCACACCATGCCTCATAATACCACTCAACACAATTTTCACTCAACAGCGCACACTTCCACGTCACACATTCAACTCTACAAATTTCCATTCCACACCACATAATTCAACAACTACATAATTCAAACAATTACACAACACACCACATACATCCAATCTACAGCACAAAATTCCATATTGCTACAATATTTAACAGCTCACCACATAAGAAAACTCCTCTACATCTCACTCCACAACACAAAATACCATTCCAGACAATCCCACTCCAAGACACACAATCCCACTCCAAGACACACAATCCCACTCCACATAATTTCAGTACACTCAATACCACACAATTACTATCCGCATAATTACACTGCACACCGTGCCACATTTCACTACACAGATCCAATCCACACAACACAATTCCACAACTAACAATTCCAATACAAACAATGTGACTTGCATATATGCAAATGCATATATTGCAAAACCATATATTGCAAATGCTTGTTTACCTTCCAATGGGTCCCAGCAGATCCTGTTCCTGGAGCTGCAATCCTTCTCCTGCCCCTGTCAGCTCTGTGCTGCCTCGTCCCTTCCCAGAGGCTGTGCCCTGTGGAGAATGCCCTCTCTGGGGCCCCCACCCTTGTCAGGGTCCTGAGGCGTGCCCTGAGGAGAATGCCCTTTCTGAGGGCCCCCACCCCCACCCTTGTCAGGGTCCTGAGCCGTGCCCTGAGGAGAATGCCCTTTCTGAGGGCCCCCACCCTTGTCAGGGTCCTGAGGCTGTGCCCTGAGGAGAATGCCCTTTCTGAGGGCCCCCGCCCCAATCCTTTTTCCGGACCTGGCTCTGACTGAAGAGAAACAATGTAACTTTGTTTCTCTTCAGTCCTGGGTCAGCGCGAGGAGCTCAGAGCAGGCTGCACACTGCAGCTGCTTTGGAGCAAGCCTCTCTCTCGCAGCTCTCTACCGAAGAGCTGAGGTGGCCCTTTCACCTACTGAAGACTGGGGGCCCTGGGGGGCTGCGGGGGTGTTTGTTACGCCCCTGCCTAAATAGACTTCAACAGAAGGAACATATTCTCCCCATCATTTCTTTAAATCTCCCACTTTCCTCTTTTTACATGATGGCATGCATGTCCACCCCACGGCCCCCGCTAAACCAAATCAGCGCTCGACTGTTGTCAATATTCGGGAACCGGACACTAGCCCTCGGAGTGGCCAGAGACCAGGACAGCGGATAGATCGCCTTCGCCACTTTGCGCTGCACTGGCCCCCTAAAACAGTGCTGAAAATACACACCCAAACCTGACCCTACACCACACGGGGGGAATGAACCCTTTCACCTGCCTCTCCTTTTTGTCCACCCACTCCATACCCACCCCCTCCACCCCCCTTACTCCTTAACCACCCCGGCGAGCCTCAAAAACCCCCACGGTGCGCACTCAGGACGAAGGCTGGGCCCTTGTCGCAGACCACACACACCAAGTGCTGGGCACAGCTCTCTACCGACAATGACGGCCCCGGGGAAATAAAGGCACGGACTAGTCTTTCCCCGGGGGTATTTGTGCGTAGATAGGACATGGTTGATGATAGGTCGTTTGGGCGGGGAGGGGCGGCTCATCAGCATTCTATTTTTCCGGACCCTGTGCATCACAGGGGTAGGTGTTTTCAAATAGGTAAGAATTTAATTTGTACGGTTTAGACTGATTGGGCATTTCGTTGTAGCCAGTTTAGCTCCAGCGGGCAGCGCGCCCGCTGCATATCAGAAGGCCCATAATTCGAGCCTGAGGTGGGGAGGGAAGCATGGCTTCACCCACCGCCGATGAAATTAGGGCCACACTACAGACGTTGGGCACCGCAGGCAGACACGACCTGTTGCGGCCCGGCGTATTGGAGGAGGCATGGGCCGGTATGACACGGCAAACGCGTCAGGCGGCAAGTGGTGCTGCAGCCGCGGTGGCAGCATGCCTCCCCAAGAGCAGGGGAGGCAGAATGAAGTTAGGACACGCGGGCGGGGTCGGGGGAGGAAGCGCGGGGGAGCCAGTGCGAGCAGGGTAGGTAGGCGCGCCAGCCTCCCTGCACGTTTTAAGAGTATTGAGCTGCCTGGCCCCCATGCCACAGTAAAGACACCGGGCGGGGCCGGATCCCAGATGGAGACAGGAGCACCGACCAGTGCAAGGCCCAGCAAGTGGCAGAAAGAGCCAGCATGGGCACACATTTTACAGGCAAAGGGGGCACAGGATGAAAATGACCCCCCCACCAAACAGTGGTAGCACAGGAGGGAGCCACTGGGTCAGGGGCCAAGGGCCCCGTCCTATAAAAATTAAGATGTGCAGGGGTGGTAAGACAGGACGGAGACAAGGGACCCCAGGCAGATGTCATTGCGAGGGTAGACACGAACCATAGTGCTCAGGGGACAGAGGCGCCAAAAAGCAGATGGGCGAATGTAGACATTGAGGCCCAAATCAGGGAAAAGCGTCACCTGGTACAGGAGACAGAGGCATGCTGGTTTGCCATGTGGGAAGCCCGCGAGAAAGAGGAAGCTGACAAGGTGAAAGCTGATAAAATGAAGGCCAGGGAGGGACAGGCAGCCAGGCCAGAGACAGATGCCACAGGCCAAGCAAAGGGACAGTGGGTTTGGGTGCCAGCCAGTGGGGGTCAAGGAGAGGTTAGAGGGCGGGCTACTGCGGCCCCTGGGCACAGTGATGCACAGGTCCCCCTTGGTTGGCGCAGTCAGGGGGAGGTGGAAGGCAGGGTCAGCAGCAGAGGCTGACAGACAGGGGCGATGCCAGCAGGGCACACCACGGCCTCGAGACGTTGGCAGGAAGGCACGGGGGTCCGCGGCGGCCAACCCTACTTCAAGCGAGCGGGGTCTCGACAGCAAGAATGTCAAAGACGGCATTTGGAAGGGAAGTGACTGTTGAGATGATGGAACGAAAGAGGATGGCTTTGGAATGGGTGCAGAGTATGCAGTGGAGGATGAGTTGCTTTTGGATTATGAGAGCGATGAATGGGAGGAGGGTGAGTTACGTGTAGAGGAAGGGGTTGTGCAGCACGCGCCCATCAGCGCCAGCAAGTGGCGCACAACACGTTCTCCAGTTTGTATTTTGCAGCAGTCAAGTGCGGACTCCAAACAGGATAAAGTAAAGGAGAAGAGCAACAGAGGCGAATCGTAGAGCCGAAGGACGGCGGACTGAACCTTTACCTTCAGGTGCGGGTGAATGGTGGTCTGTTTGGGAACAAGGGGAGCGAAAAGAGAAACCCAGCGAGAAGGTCGGTAGGGGTCAGGGAGAGTGAAGTCATTCCAAAGAAAGATAAAAAGAAGGAAGACACAAACACCAAGGCCTTACGCAAATGCATGAGTGGGAAGAAACAAGGATAAGAAAAGCGGTCAGTCAAATAGTTTGCCGGAGACAGATCAGGACAAGGGCGACAGGGATTCAGATGATGTCAAACACAAAAAAAAAAAAAAAATATGGGCCTAGCGATGCCGCTAGGGTCTCACCTGTCTGAGAAAACAAAAGACAGAATGTGGAGACACGAGTACGTAGATGTATTCAAACTATTACATAGGGACAAACAGGCCAAGGAAGGTTCTAAAGAGCAAGAGTGGGAGCTTACGCGGCGGCCTAGAGTGCCGATCAATATGGAAAACTGGACGTCAGCATTTCTTATATATGCAAGCATTTACTGTGAGAGGCATGGGGACAGGGCGATAGTGCTACTTAAATACATGGACATAATCAGAAAGGCCCAAATGCACTTCGGGGGTTTCGCATGTCTTAGCTATGACGAAGAGTTCAGGGCACGGGCGAGCCTGAACCCGGACAAACCATGGGGGGAGGTAGACTCCGAACTCTGGATGCAGTGGATGTAATCCACGCAATCAGCGGGATCCATGCATATGGCTAGTGGTTTGCCAGTCGCGTATCGGCCCTTTCACCCTAAGACTGCCCTGCAGGGGGCGGGTTACATTCCAAAACCAGCTGGAACCAATGTTGGAGCGTGCTGGAACTACAATAAAGGGTATTGTGCCACCCCTGCCGAACAATGGAGAGGCGCATGGGGAAGAGGGCAACGGGGACACCCTGGGACAAAAGGCAACTACGTCCGTAAAGTTGGAAACATTGAAGCCCTCGTTGGCGATATATCCGCAATGTGGGGATGCATTGCGGTTGGATCGGGGCTTTAAGCCGGGTTTTCGGATTGGGTATCAGGGGCCTAGGAGACAGAGATGGGCTGACAATTTGCAGTCAGCCAAGGAATTCCAAGATGTAGTAGCACAAAAATTGGACAAAGAGGTGAGAGGGGAGAATAGCAGGTCCTTCTGCAGTTTGGCCCATGGCAGACTTGACGGTTTCACCTCTGGGGGTGGTACCGAAGAAAACAGCAGGGGAGTTTAGGGTCATTCACCACCTATCATGGCCAGAGGGGGAGTCGGTTAACGACTATATTGCGGAGTTGAATTCCAAGGTGTTGTATGCATCGGTGGATGATGCGGTGGCCCTAGTGAGGAGTTGTGGTCAGGAGGTAGAGTTGGCGAAGTGCGACATTAAGTTGGCATTCCGGCTACTCCCCATACACCCTGAAGATTTTCAGTTGTTGGGCATGCAGTTCAGTGGTTTCATATATGAAGACAAAGTCTTGCCGATGGGCTGCGTTTTCTCCTGTGCACTGTTCGAGGCCTTCGGCACCTTCTTGCAGTGGGTTTTTACGCGATCCTGTGGCCACAAGTTTGTGTCGCACTATCTAGATGATTTCTTATTTGTGGGTAGGGGAAACTCAGTTGAGTCCCAGAGGACACTGCAACATTTTCAGCAAATGGCAGACAGTTGTGGGGTGCCATTGGCACCTGAGAAAACGGAAGGTCCTAAGGTGGTATTAACATTCCTGGGGATTGAATTGGACATAGTTTTGATGGTAGCAAGGTTACCACAGGCCAAGGTAAATGAGATTCAGGCGTTCTTGCTGGAGGTGATGGGTGAGAAGAAGATTGACCTGCGAAAGGTGCAGAAACTACTGGGATACCTAAATTTTGCATGCAGGGTGGTGCAAGCAGGGTGAACTTTTTGTCGACAGCTGGGCATGGCCATGTCTGGGGCGATGTTGCCACACCACAGGGTCAGAATTTCTAGGGCAGTCTTGGGCGTATGGAGGACTTTCTTGAAAGATTTCAATGGGGTACCCATGAAGTTTCTAGATGACAATTCAGTGTGGCAAATACCTATTTTTTCGGACGCAGCAGGGGCACACGGTTTTGGGCTCTTCTGGGACGGCTGTTGGTGGACTGAATGTTGGCCAGAAAACTGGATGAAGCAGGGGCGCAGTATTGCCTTTTTAGAATTCTTTCCTTTACTTGTGGCGCTACATCTGTGGGGTGGGGAGCTGGCGAACAGATCTGAACTTTTCCATGTAGATAATATGTCTGTGGTTGAGTTGGTTAACAGACAGATGGCCAGGGATTTACAGGTGCTCAAGTTACTGCGATGTTTTATGCTGCCTTGTCTACGTCTGAATGTTGTGTTCTGGGCGCGTCACATCCCGGGAACCCAGAATGACATTGCGGATGCTTTATCTCGTTCGCGGTGGCAGTGTTTTCGATCACTGGCACCTGTAGCGGACGCAGTCAAGACGCCGCTACCGGTTGAGGTCGGGCAGCAGGGCGACTGAGGGTCATCAGCCTGGTGGAGGGAGCTTTAGCGGCATCCACAAGGAAGAGCTATAGGCTGGCATGGACAGAGTTCTGGGTGTTCGAAGGGAATGTACCACAAGGATGGGACAGTGATCCTGGAGAGATAAAAAAGAGGGTGTTACGTTTTGTGCTTTTCTGCATTGATAAGGATCTTTCGCCCACTACGATTGGGGGTAAACTGTCTGGGGTCTCGTTCTACGGCAAGCTGCATTGGGGGTTTGACCCTGCCGGAGACGAGATATTAAGTTGAATGTTGAAAGGTTGGGACAAACAGAGAAAGAGGAGGAGGAAGCACATCACGTTGAAGTTGTTGAAGGATTTGCTGGCAGTCCTTCCTGTATGTTGTTACGACAAGTTTGAGTTAGCTATTTTCAGACTTTGCATGGTGTGGATGTTTTTTGGCTCTTTTCGAGTTTCGGAATTGTTGGGGGTCGGC
Source organism: Calotriton arnoldi (assembly GCA_963921515.1). Classification (NCBI taxonomy): domain Eukaryota; kingdom Metazoa; phylum Chordata; class Amphibia; order Caudata; family Salamandridae; genus Calotriton; species Calotriton arnoldi. Next base: position 419,785 of record CAWUFW010006252.1, on the reverse strand, counting down.
AAGGACAAAGGGGCTACAAGGGAGTGACGTCCGCATGGATACGAGTCGGTTGGGGCTTTGGTTGAGTCAGTTTAAGACTGATCAGCAAGGCAGGGGAAAGTGGGTTTGGCTAAGCGAGGGAGGGATGGCGTCAGTGTGCCTGGTACGGGAGTTGCAGCGGTGTTTGACTTGGCCAGGATGCAGTGTTCAGGGAATATTCTGTCACCAGAATGGGAGGCCAATGTTGGCGTCGCAGCTATTGGCAGTGATGAGAATGGGGCTTCACCACCTGGGCAGGGATGCAAGGGCTTTTGGAACTCATTCCTTTAGAATAGGGGTGGTGACGGAGGTGGCTGGGGTGGGGATGGGAGAGTATTCAGAAGATTTGTAGGTGGAGGCCCCGTTGTTGTGAGCATTATGTGAGGAAGCGATCATAGGGAAGGCATTAATGGTAGAGAATGTATGGGGGGGTGGAGGTCAAAGGGGGAGGAGACGCGAGATGGGGACTCTGGATAACGACGTTTCTCTTTACAATGCAGGATGTGTGAACGGTCCAGGGGCCAAGACGGTGACCTGAATCATGGGAGATTCTCTGGTTCATTGCCTCGGGCTGCACCTATTAAAATGTTGAGGGCCACTACTGTTTTTAAACTGTGTAAAACCTCTTTAAAGAGACTTAATTGTTGTCTGGCCTACTGAATGTGCAAACAACTGAAGAGAGAGAATGGGAAAGAGGAGATTAGCCTGTTTGTTCCTCTGTCCAACCGAAACTCCAGATAAGGAACTGGAGCAAGGCATGGTAAGTGATCTTCAGAGAGGTACACACATATCTCCCCATCTGAAGAGATGTTCGCAGACATACTATTACACACAAAAACAGAGCAAGCTCCTTTGACCTGTGCAACCCGTTAGTTGAAGACAAAACTTTCTTTAAAAATCCTGGGTGAGTTTCCAGTTTTCAAAATGACATGAGCAGTTTTATGAATAGGCTTAAAAGGACCCAACAACATCAATTGTGAAAGTACAGTATTTAGTTCCTAGGTGGGTGGAAATTCTCAAGTTTGGTTAAAGGAATGTAAGTCCTGTGCCTATGTTCGTCTAAGCTGTCCACTAAGGAAGTGCTTGTTTCCATCTTGTTGTTAATACTACTGTCGTCAAAGGAACCAGATATAATCCCGGCCCCCTGAAATACCTCTGTAAAAATATTGTTGTCCAGAGATTTTCATTTTTGATTTGTGTTTTTGGATCATTAGAAAAGTAATTTAACTTATGTTGACATTGCTGATTCGGGCAGAATTTTTCTGGACGACATTTTTAAAAATGGCGGATGCGTTGCAGTGATGATGTAATATTTCAGGAACCATAAGACCTATATACTTCATTTGGGGGTCAAATAATCATAGAGACAGAATATAACTCCTCAGAGCAACCTTCTGCCATTTTCCAAACTGGTGGCTCTCTAAGGATGTATTTTAGCCATCATATTGGTAATTTATTTTAATATTGTTTTTCTTTCAGGTTTTCCGTTGATTCAAATTCGTAAACATGAGCTAAGCAGGTGGCAGCAGAGGATCTTTACCTCCTGACAGAGTGTTGCTAACTACAGAATCTGAGGACTCCTCCAATAAAGAAAAATGTGTCATATGCCAAAATGATCCAAAAGAAAAGCTAACATCAACTGTGGCTGGACAGAAGAGAGTTCTAGATGCTACAGAAATACAGCAAGTCGAAGTTCACAAAAGATTGAAACTATGGGTGAAGAGGATCAAATATTGTATCATTGTAACAACAGGTACTACAGGTCATATACAATGGAACAAAGCCTGGAAAGAACTTGTCAAAAAATGGCAGAAACCAGTGAATTACAACAAGAATCCGAGTCTTTTGAGAGAGCAACGAAAGCCAAACCCAATGCCCATCCACTTAGAAGATCGATGGCTACCCGTCATCCACCTACAACTGATCAAAAAGCAGAGAATCCTCGATGTGTTATCTGTGGTTTAGCCAGAACAAGGGCCAAAGGGATTGACGAATGTCTAGACATGCTAAATTACTTCTCTAATGATACAAAAACACAAATAAAAAATGAAAATCTCCAGACAATTTTGGTTACGGAGGTATATCAAGGGGCCAGGACTAACAACTGTGTCCAATGATTGTCCAGCTCATATTGTATAGGCCTTATGTGAAGTCTACAGTGCAGTATTAGCACTATATAAATGTATATTTTTTTTTATATAAACACCATGGTGTTTTTTATATATATGTATATATTTTTTTTTTCCCTATGGAGAACTAGTGAGGTTAAAACGTAACTGCTCACTAGATGAGGATTTTCTAAAAGAAAGTAAAGATGCACTGTACAGGTTTGAGAACCGAGGATATAGAAAGGAGACCCTGGTGAATGCTACAAGGAAAATAAAAAATGTAGAAAGAAAAGATCTCCTACTTGTAACGGGGGAGGGACATGGCTCCATATCAGAATCTAAAGGACCGGTCAGAATGATAACAGAATATACGACCGGTTCCACTGAAATATTTCAGATTTTTAGAAAAAATTGGAGGATTTTAAAAGCTGACAACATTATTGGACCAATAATTCCACACAGTCCCCTGATTACATACAGAAGAGGCCCGGCACTAAAAGATCAGTTAGTTAGGAGCCACTTCACTAAGGGACCTAAAAAGAAGGACTAGGTAACAGGATTCTATCCCTGCATGAAATGCAAAGCATGCAGAAATAGTCAAAAAGTAAAAGAGTTTAGAGTACCGGGAAGAATAACAAAGCGTAAGAATGGAAAATTTATGAATTGTAATTCTGATTACACGGTGTATTGTTTAATATGTCCGTGTGATAAGAATTACGTTGGGAGTACGATCCACCCAACAAAGAAAAGGATTTTAGAGCACATGCGTGCAATAAGGAACCATGATGCGACGTACCCGGTAGCGCGCCATTATGAGGAAAAACACAACTCTAATGCTAATTTGTTGAAGTTTTTCTGCCTGGATCAGGTCCCCAAGGGAGAGAGGGGAGGAGATAGAACTAGAAAGCTGAGGAAGTTGGAATCTCGCTATATTGTTGAGCTGCAGACTAAGACCCCACGTGGCCTGAATAATGAAGAGGAGCTTTGGGTTCACATTGATTAAATAGTGTTAAGGAACACTGGAAGAAAATTAATTGGGAAGTGATCTTCCCCAGATGAGATAGAGTTCTAGGTTGCTTTTGGTTTCTGTTCAAGGAATGAGTTTGAGAGATATAGGCAGGCCTATAAAAATTAAGACAAAATCAGTACAAATCCAGAGGAATAATGAATTGATTAATAAAAATACTCAGAGGGAATGCCCATTCAGGGCAGGATAATGTCCTTGTCGAAAGCCCATCGAGGGCATAATTGAAGAATTGCAGAAATAAGACATGTAATTGACAAGTATTATATGGTTGATAGGGATTGTACTTTACTGATTTGAAATACATAACTGTTATATGAATTTGTAATATCAGTAGTGTCAAATAGTAGAAATAGAAGGAGAATGAATGAATTTGAACCTTCTAAAATGGCCGCTCGAATTGGCATAGGTAAATGCACTGCCTGCCGTTTTCTATTTTGATTAATGTAATGAACTGTGTTGTCCTCTCTCTATGTTGATTGTTGATTTAATTTTAAATATGGCGCCGTTTCTTAAATCGAGTGACATTGAGGAAGGCGTGCAGCCGAAACGCGTCTGTCCGATAAGAATTCGTGTGGCTAATAAAATTTAATTAATTTACTTCGCCAGTGTGCGCCTCGATCTGTGACCGCAGAGGGAAGGTCACCTTTGGGATATAGAGATATATATATATATATATATATGTATATGAAGACAACATGCCCAATAATCTCTTGAGGCATACTTTTGCTTCTTTTTGTTTAAGTATTGGCTTTGCTAGTGCCAATAGAGATACATGTCTGTCCTACGACTGGAATGCTTTTTGCGGTTGTATCTATTATGGTGCCTAAAAAATGAATTCTTCTTGTTAGAATTAAGGGTGACTTGCTTTCATTCAGCTGAAGGCCTAAGGGCTAGAAGAGCTCAATAAGGCTTTGACTGAGATTTTTATAGACTTTATGAACGAGCCTTTGAGCATCCAGTCATCTTTGTAAGGGTAAACTTGATGTCGTAAACAACAAAGGTGGGCTGCTACTAGAGTGACATATTTTGTAAATAGTCTGGGTGAGAATCAGAGGCTGAAGGGAAGTACTCGGAGTTGGTAGTGGCAACCAGCAACCTCAAATCGTAGGCATTTTTGATGATTTCTGTAAATGGGAATACAGAAGTATGCAACTTTGAGATCCAATGATGCCATGTATTTCTTTTTCATTAAAAGGGGGCAGAACATCTTGGGAATAAAACCATTCAGAAGGTTTTTTTTTTCCAGATATAAGTTGAGCTGGCATACATCTAGGAAGGACCTCCATTCTTTTGCAGTCATTTTTTACTAGAAAGCACCTGAAGTAAAAACCTACATTTTGATGATGTTTTCAGTCTATGTCTATAGCCTTCTTCCATAGCATAGTTCGAATTTCTGCATTCAACAAATGTAGGTGTGTGAGGGATGGGCGGGAGATGAATCTAGGAGGCCGAAAGAGTTTCTCAATTTTGGCGTTTATTTGCAGGAACTTATGTAGTACGTAGGGTGATACAAGAACATCAAAGGAGAAATAAGGAGGGAAGGACAATAAGTAAGGTTGTTAGAAGGTCTTAGAGTCTCTCTTCATTCACTGATGATCTTCTCCTTTGTCTGTTCATTCTAGGTTCATGCTTCTGTGGTGGTTTGTCCCCGGTTTGCCAGGAAAGAAGACAAGAGGGATAAGGTAAGTACTTCAGTCTAAGAGATGTTGCTTAAGGGATAGAAACCATTACCACACCCAAGGTGTAGTGGAGAATTTCCTTAGTGAGGAAGGTGAAGCTGGTAACCCCTTTTTCCTTTCTAGAGGTTATGAATTTTTTTATGGAGTAGGTTCCCCCCACCTTTTTTCTTCCTTTTCACTAGGTCTTCAGAAAGGGTAAATGTGTAATGGGAACGTGTGCAAGAGAAAATAAACACTAGTGCAAGCAGTGTCTCAGTCCATTCTGTAGTTCATTCCCTTAAACGATATGTGATTAGTTATGCCCCTTTGGTTCTTTCTCCCTCCATTTGTTTCTTTTCTTTAAAAAAAAAAAAAAAACCCTCGTTTCGGATATGCCCCCTTCTCCGAAAGACACAACCAAAATTATTAAACAAACATAATAATGAAACGGAGAATACTCCATGGGCTGGGTCGCGACCTTTGGACCCTGGCACTCTCCTACTAGAAACAATAACACTTTTCTTTTCTGGTTCCCCGGTCCACATTAGTTTCACTCTGATCCCTCCCCCTTCCTTTTCTTATCCCTTATACCTCCCCGCCCTTTCTAAATACGCACCAGGAAAGCGGGTCATCACACGTCCTGGGGCGACCACCACTCCTCGCTCCAAGTCTCTGGAGCCTCGTCGTCCTCTCGCTCTGCCTCCCGTTCCTGTGTAGTATATGGTGGGATGTCTTCCTTGGCTTTCGGTGCGTTGATTCCGGCGCCCTCGACCTTGACAGAGCGGGTCCCACTCTCCTCCACCACCCCACTGCGAACCCCATAGCGAAGGCACCCCCCCACCTGGTCGCCCCACCCAGATCCCACAAACTTAGACCACACCAGTATTCCGTTATGGCAGAATTGAGGCCGCAGTTTATTAGGCAGTTTTAAACTTACAAGCGATCCTTCCACATGCATTACTTCAATTTATTTGGAAGCCTGTGACCTCTGTACCATAGTCAGAAGCACTGTGCCCTACATTCAGTGCCGGCCATCCTTTCCTTCCACTGTGGGCAATCGTCTGTTTTCAGCCCCAACCGGGTGACCTTTCACTTCCGGTGCAACCACACGTTTCATTCCGGGTAAGCCTCTGCTTCCAACCCGACCGGGTGACCTTTCACTTCCGGTGCCCCACACATTTTATTCCGGGTAAGCTTCTGCTTCCAACCCGACCAGGTGACCGTTCACTTCCGGTGCAACCACACCTTTCATTCCGGGTAAGCATCTGTTTCCAACCCAACCGGGTGACCTTTCACTTCCGGTACCACCATGACTTTCATTCCGGGTAAGCGTCTGCTTCCAACCCGACTGGGTGACCTTACACTTCCGGTGCCATCACACCTACCAACTTCTTCCGGGCCACAGGCTCTGCCCTTGACTATTTTCTTCCGGTTCAACCCCCAAGGCCATTGCGGTAGCCTGCCAGTACCCCCTGGGTCCTGACTGTTACCTGTTTGTGGCCTGTTCCCCTTCGGCAAATGCTATGTTTACGTAGGATCGCCTCCTGTAAGTCTCCTCTGCCCCTGATTTTCCCCGAGTGTACCCCGCTCTTAACTTTTTTCTTTCGCAGAGGGTGGGTGGGTCTCCTCTGTAACATTCCCAGGAGAAAGAGGGTGTCATGACCCGCGCTTGTGTTTAAATACCCCACCACCCCCAGCCAAATTCCTTTGCTTAAATTTATGGCTGGGCTGAACCCAGTGTCCTAATTTGCTGCCCAGTAACGCCCCTGCCTACGCTCCCCTTACCCCCACCCTTTCCAGCCCGGGTTCTGCTCCCGGGGGGCAGCCTCCACTAAGGCCCCCGGTCCAGCCACATCCCCCTCCCTTTGGGGAGGGGGGGCTGAACCAAGGGGCATAGCGAAGGCACCCCCCACCTGGTCGCCCCACCCGAATCCCACAAACTTAGACCGCACCTGTATTCCGTTATGGCAGAATTGAGGCCGCAGTTTATTAGGCAGTTTTAAACTAACAAGCGATCCTTCCACATGCATTACTTCAATTCATTTGGAAGCCTGTGACCTCTGTACCATAGCCAGAAGCATGGTGCCCTACATTCAGTGCCGGCCATCCTTTCCTTCCACTGTGGGCAATCGTATGTTTTCAGCCCCAACCGGGTGACCTTTCACTTCCGGTGCAACCACACGTTTCATTCCGGGTAAGCCTCTGCTTCCAACCCGACCGGGTGACCTTTCACTTCCGGTGCCCCACACATTTTATTCCGGGTAAGCTTCTGCTTCCAACCCGACCAGGTGACCGTTCACTTCCGGTGCAACCACACCTTTCATTCCGGGTAAGCATCTGTTTCCAACCCAACCGGGTGACCTTTCACTTCCGGTACCACCATGCCTTTCATTCCGGGTAAGCGTCTGCTTCCAACCCGACCGGGTGACCTTACACTTCCGGTGCCATCACACCTACCAACTTCTTCCGGGCCACAGGCTCTGCCCTTGACTATTTTCTTCCGGTTCAACCCCCCAAGGCCATTGCGGTAGCCTGCCAGTACCCCCTGGGTCCTGACTGTTACCTGTTTGTGGCCTGTTCCCCTTCGGCAAATGCTATGTTTACGTAGGATCGTTTTGTAAGTACCGCCACGCCTTTCTGGGAGCTTTCACTGCCAGGAAGGCCCCCCCCCTGCCATAGCTGCGCCTCAATTCTTCTAATACACCAACAACACTTTGTATTAAATATTGCCCATATGTTCCGTAGAAGATTTGGCATGAGGTTGTTTATGGTTGTATTTGACAACTGTATGCCTCCCCCTCTTGCGATGGAGCCCCTGCGAGGGACCTGCTGGTAATAATCTAAGAGTATCCCAGTTTGTGTCATACATGCCCCTGGCCAAGTTAGGAGGTATTTCTTTATGAGAAAGAAGTTGCCCCTTCCTATAGTTGGGAAGTTGTTTTCTACCGAAGTCCATGATTACAACATTAGCATTTGTTGACCGGGTGCAGCACGTTTGACTCATTAAAGCAGCCCCTTATTGCCGCCAGCTCTGTCTGCAGTCCTTGAAAAGGTAACCGCGTTCGATCACCCACACCGCACTGCACTGTGAAGTAGAACACAAACACAGCAATGGTGAACAATAATATCTTAGTAATGACTTTAATATACTGCTTAAGCGTTACATTTTCCATGATTTATTTTATTTATTTATTATTTTTTGCCCCGATGTCCACACCAAGTTCCCCCCTGAACTTGTGGCATCCCATATTTGTGGGTGAGGATGCATCCTATTGATCGACACCTGCGTGTTATAGATGTATCCAGCCAGGAGCCTAACTGGACAATAAGGGCTGTCCCCCTCTCTGCTATATACAGTGATACAGGGTCACCTGCTAATTTGATATGTTTTATATGGCTTAACTGATAAGGCTATGTTGTGCGGTCTGAATTAGCTATTCTTGACAAAAGGGTGCTGCATTTTTGTGACCTTTGGCTGTTGGTACCCGCTCCATAACCGGCAAGCCCAATTTTTGATTTTAATTCACATGGGGCCCATCCTGAAAAAACAAATTGTTTGATTTTTGGTATTGTACCATTCAGCCTTACCTTGCATACTACTGCTGTCTATGGCTCTCCGCTAAAACTTGTGCCTTCCTACCAGCTATGTCCTTAGAGCGACCCCATGCCTCTTCCTCGGTTTGTTTTACTATCTTTGAAATTATTTTTTGGAACAGAGTCTCCTTCAGCTCTGCTGCATGCACTTAAATCCTTCAGCTCTGCTGCATGCACTTAAATTACTCTTAGTACCAATTGATCCCTGTTTCACCTGTTCACGCTTGTTATTTATTTATTTAATACTTTCTTAACATGTGAACAGTGAAGAATCTCTGGAGAAAAACTCCTTCTGTTTAACGTTTAATTGGCTATGGTGTTTGCCCTCTTTTATAACAACCTTGTTAACCCGACGCCCATATCCACTGCCTGTGTGTGAAACCGCTTTTGTTGCTATGTCTTTTTTTTTTTTTTGCATATTTATTTATACTTTCTCTTGAATCGCAGTTGGCCTTAAACTTTGACGTTGTACCGGCAACTCGACCAGACGTCTTACGTTGGCACCTTAAGTTTGGGAAGCACAAGTATTTCAACCATAAAATTGACCTTTGCTGTTGCTTATATTTCCATTTTTTATTTTTTTTGCTCCTAAATATTTCCCCAAAAGCTCACTCCCTCCACCTGCAGTGTGCCCTCACTGTGCGTTTGCATCTGTTGAGGTGAACTGGTGCTAGAACGGCACGTATGCCTTTGCAAATTGGCCAGTGCACCCCTCATGCATCGGAAACAAGGGCCCCATGGCAAAACGCGGTATCCTGATGGCACCTCGCCCTTAATCAACTGCAGTGAGCTACTAAGTGATGTCCAAGGGAATAAACAATAAGACCTTGTGACTGTGGTATTTTTTATAAGTGGTAGGTCCCTACATACACTTACTAATATCCACCTTCTTAGGACGTGCGCCTATATGCCACCAAAGACTCACTCCAACTCCCCAAGTTCCCTCCAACTGTGGTGTGCCTTTACTGCACGTTCGCATCTGTTACGGTGAACTGGCGCTAGAACTGCATCTATGCCTGCGAAGTGGCCAGTGCACCCCCCAAGTTCTGGAAAAGGGCACTATACTGGTAGCACCTCACAGTGAACAATCTGCCAGTCTGTGAATGACCCGATAATGGCAACAAAAAAAATCCCACGTAATGTTACGGAAGAAAGTATTGGTTTTGTAGGCTCCTGGATATTAAGTTATCCGCCCAAACCACAGGATGTCCAGCGAAGTCTGAGACTGGAAACCATGTTTCCCTGTTCCCAAAGTCGGCCGCCCCTGACGGTTACGCCACTCCCTGTCTCTTAACCTACCATCTCACGCCCAATGTGCATTGCCGCCTGAGCCCGCAATCAGTACACAGGACTCCAGTAAGATGCCTGTCTTCAAGTGTGGTCTATTTCGGTTTTGTTAAAGACAACATCTTCTCCCCTTGTGTGAACACCTCCAAACGGGGAAACACCCGGTGTGACTAAGAACCATCCGTAGAGTTAAAGCCCCACATTGTCCCTCTAATGACACCAAATACCTATATCTAGTCCTGCACCTCACGGAGCCCGTTAGTGAGAAGTCAAAGCGCCTTGCACACAGACCCAAAACATGCCGTGGCAGCTGCAGCATCTTATCCATATCCACTCCCTCCTCAAATGCTCGACATCTCCCCACGTGGGCCTTGAAGCCCGACCTAGGAGAGACAGCAAGAGACACTGTGGTGGGGCAGGAGGCTGGCAGAGCACTCTCCTGCCCTGATGCACTCCACCCCATTCGCCACAACCCTTGTGCGCGCCTTTTATCTCACCTCCAACACTAGCATTACTATCATCGTTTATAGTATACTTTTGTGTATACTGTTGCTGTGTTCGTGCTTACCCCACATATTGTACTTACTCTATGTGTAACTCAGTAACTGTTTGTATGCCAATGACGTGTATCAATTCCCACCCCTCCACCCGACCCGTCCCGCATTGGTGTAGGCCGCAGTGGTCCATACGCTTGCTACGGTACCCCCCAGCACTGTCTTGGCAGTGTTCCCTATACTCTGAAGCCTGCCGCCCATCCTGTTTTCCAAACGTACCTTTTGTTCCAGTCCCCCGACCCCTTATGCTTGTTCCTGCTTTGTTTGTTCAGTCCGTGACCTCCGCCACTACTGACACCCCTTTTGCTCAGTTTACACAGCCCCTTCTCCGTCAGAATGGACAGCTTCCTTGCTTCTAATCAAAAATAGAAACATGTTAGCCTTGTTATTTGCACCACATGTACCCAGACGTTGCCACACCTGCTCTTGTGAACCGTACATGCAGACTACCGTCGTTGTCCACCCCTGGCACCCAGATAGTGTTGTGCCCCAACCGATCTATCATTGGTAGTATGACTCCCCCTGAAAAAATACCTCTTCTTCCCTCTGTTACTCCGAAGGCCAGGTGGGCAGTGCTTCTTTGTAATTTACCGCTCAAAACGCTTTATACTCCATCCTGACTTGTTTATTAAATCACCCGTCTCATCTTTACCCCCATCTCCCAGACCCATCCGGCATTGGTGGAGGCGCGCTGGGGAAGGGGGAAGGGGGAAGAAGGCGCGAGGAGCTCACTATTCTCCCAACCCCCTCCACCCCAAACCCCCGGCGATGAGCCTTGCACACCCTCCCCGAGGCCAGAGGGGTCAGAATGGACCTCCTCCCTTTCCAAGGACACTGTCCTACTGTAGTCCATGAACTGGGACTTGGCGCAGGACCCTTGGACTAGAACTATGTATGCGGCTGTGCTGCCATCCCCTAATACTGCACCCTTTGTTTGTGGCCTTGGGGCAACAATGCTATGCCACCGCCTTGTAGCTTAATACCTGTTCATATCCCGTGCTGTAAGAGGGAGGCTGCGTATGAATTATGACTCGCCCCCTTCCTGCATGGCTGCTTTATTGCTTGACCTACATGCATTAACGCTATTGTAGCCCTACCAGCTCCATCCCCAGTGAAAGATATTGGTCCTGTCGAACAACTCCCTTCCTTTTGTTTGCTTTTCTTGTGCTTGTACACTGTACCTTGGGTGTTGCGAATGTTTTTTTTTGTTGTTGTTGTTGTTTATACCTGTAACGTGTAAATATGCAAAATTCACTTCATGTAACGCATTTTGTTCTATTGTGAAACGCTCTGACACCTTTGGGTAAAGTCCACGCTATATAAAAATGCATTAAATAAATAAAATTAACTGAGCCTGCAGCAGTTGGAGCCACTGCCCCCCTTCACGAGCGTTATCCCTGCACCCTGGCCTCCCTGCACACACCTGTGCAAACTAACTCCGGCCTCCTTCACCGTAGAAATGGCCTTCGTACCGCCAGACAGCGCCTCCCGCCCCCCATGGTGGGCCCGCCAAGCGCTACCTTAGGCCCCCCCGCCGTCATTCAGAAGGAACACAGCAATTCCTGCAACTGGCCTTGGAACAACGAAAGGCGGAGTGCCAGGCAAACTCCTGCAGACGCACTTCCAGACATGGCCACGAAACCACACTCGTGCACATAGACAGAGCCCCGCAAATGCCATACCGTCTTCCAGCATATACTTAGAAAAAACCATGGTGCAAATTGAGCCACCTGGCCCCACCCCCAAAAAGGTTCATTCTGGCTCGCTTGCCATGCCTGCCTCTTCGCACATGTGCCCGCCATCTATACAGCATCCATTTCGAAGCCCGCAAATCACCACAGGCTCGAGGACAACAGAGTGGACTCCTGGTACCCCACGTGGCCCAACAATGGAACGTTGGATGTACACACAAAATCAAGGGAGATGCAACTGAGCCACACTCAACAAAATTCATCCTGTGAGTTGAATTTCAAAACACAAACAGTCCGATGTATTCGCCTACGTTTGAAACCCAGCTCTGAACCACTCAAGGCCTCATCCTCGAGACTCAACACCCTCCGTCCCTCGGGGCAGGCTAGTCCTCTACAACCGACCAATGACGGCCCCCGGGGAAAGCAGGACGCAGTCTAGTCTTTCCCCGGGGGATTCGCGCCAGACAGGAAAGGCTGGAGGGGAAGGGGAGGGAGCAATAGGGGCTATAAGGGAGCAGGAAGGGGAAACTACTTCCTCTTCCTGTTTCCTAGCGCCAGCTGGAGGGTCCGAAAATTTGAGGTGAGGGGAGTTAGGTAGGGAACAGGGGACAAGAACACTCTGGTGCCGGTCGGCGCCCGGGGGCAGTTTGGTAGTAGGATCTCAGGGTATGGCGGGAGCAGACACGGAGGCAGTGCGGGAGGCTCTGCGAGTCCTCGGCGGGGCGGGAGGACCTTTTACGCACGGGAGTTCGAGGAGGCGTGGGTTGGGATGACGCGGACCCCCCAGTCCGCGTCGGCCGGAGTGGCGGCGGCAGTGGCAGCATGCCGGGAGTCCCCAAAGCGGACCCCCCACGTGGCCAGGAAGGGGGGGTCTGGGAAAAGTTGGGGGGAAGCGCGGGGGCGGGAGGAAGAGCCTGCCTGCTGTGCGTGCGGTCGAGGCTGCCGGGAGGGGGGGGGCATGGGACAGCTGGAGGGACTGCAGCAGGCTTTAGCAAGGGGAACAGCAGGGCTCGGCGAGGCCCAGGTAGGCCAATTTGAGGCAGCAGGGAGAGAGGGGGTTTGGCCCAGGAGTTAAGCGGGGGTACCCGGGGGGCAGGTGGGGGGGGTCTCAGGACCTGTTCGGGTCAGGGCCGGGTGGCTCGCACCACGAGGGGGGGGCGAGTCCCCTCTGGACCTTTCTCAGTGGAGGGTCCTGAGGGCAGGGGGGGGGAGGGATGGTCCTGACTGCGCAGGCGACGAAAGCAAGGGCAGGGGGAGAGGACGGGGGGCAGCCCTCAGCAGCCGGGGGGCGGAGGTGGGAGTGCATGACCCTGGAGGAAAAAATCCGGGACCAGAGACGCGTGATCCGAGACACGGAAGCTCAGTGGGCGGAGTTGTGCGCGGCCCGGGAGGTCAGGGGGGAGTTGGAGGGGGCGGAGGGGCCCCCCACTCCCACATCAGAGGAGGAGGCCTGGGCAGAAAAACTGGGGCAGGAGGCCCCGAAAGGGGGCAAGTGGGTGTGGGCGGAGGAAGATAGCTCCCCCCAGACGGGGGTAGGGGCGGCCGGGACGGCCTTGAGGCCCGCTGGGACCCTCTCAGGTTGGAGCAGCCTGGGGGGGGGGACCAACTGGCGGCGGCCAGCAGACGGGGTGGGCTGGCGGGGCGCAAAACGGCCCCAAGACACCGGGCAGAAGCAGCAGGGGGGTCCGCGGCGGCCTTCCCTCCACCGAAGGAGCGGGCAGCAGCGACGGGGGCAGGGGAACGGGGAGTGGTGCATGCCAAGACTGGAAAAGGTGTGAAAAGAGCGCTGCAGGAGTTGACTTGGATGCCTGAGGATACGGAAGCGGAGTTGATGTTGGATTACGGGGAGGACAGTGATGAGCTTGAGGAAGGCGAGTTGCGTGAGGAGGTCGAAAGGCCGGCCAGGATGCCTGTGGGGGGGGGGGGGGGTGGCAACGACGAAATGTGTTGGTATTTTCCAGGCACCGGCCAGAACACAGGCCAAGACGGCCACTGCGAAGAAGAGCGGCAACAGCAGGACGGAAGAAGGAGCACAGACCACCTTGTCAGGTGAGGGCAAGGGGTGGGAGGCTTGGGACGATGGGTCGGGACGGGGTAGGAAGAAGTCCTGCCGGTCGGTGGGCGTGGGGGAGGGGTCAGTGCGGGAACCAAAGGGTGCGGCACCCGGGACGGGGGGGCAGTCGGCAGAGTCGGGCAAAGGGGGGGGAAGAAGGCGGTGGCCAGTGTCCAGACGGACAAAGAAGAGGGGAAAGATGACAAAGGGGAAGAACGGCAGCACAAGAAACTGCCGTACATGGGGTTGGCAATGCCGTTGGGGTCGCATCTGTCGGAAAAAATAAGGGCCAGAATATGGCGACACGAATATGTGGACGTTTTTAAACTGCTCCATAGGGAGATACAGGCAAAGGAGGGTTCCAAGGAGGAGGAATGGGAGCTGACTCGTAGACCCCGGGTGCCGGTGACCATGGAGAATTGGACGTCGGCCTTTCTGATTTATGCTAGCATATATTGCGAAAAGCATCAAGACAGGGCTATAGCGATGTTAAAATACATGGACATCATTAGGAAGGCGCAGATGCATTTTGGGGGGTTTGCGTGGCTCAGCTATGACGAGGAGTTTCGGGCCAGAATTGGAGCGAATCCCGACAAACCCTGGGGGGAGGTGGACCAGAAACTGTGGATGCAATGGATGTCGTCCACGTAGTCGTCAGCAGCAACGCACACGGCGAGCGGGCTGCCAGTGACGTATCGGACATTTCCGACGCGTCCCGCTCAGTCTGGGGCGGGTAGTGGACAGGCCAGTGCAGGTAATGCGGGGGGCGGACAACAGAAGCCAGGCGGGAGCAACACAGGAGCGTGTTGGAACTACAACAAAGGATACTGCTCCAGGTATCCGTGTAAGTTCAAGCATGAGTGCTCCAAATGTGGTGGGAAACACGCCCTCACCCAATGTTTTACATTGGCTACACCATCAGAACAGTGGCGGGCCACGAAGGGACGGGGTCAGCCTGGACCAAAGGGCGCCTACTCCGGTCCGAATTGAGGCCATGGGCCTGTGGCTCTCGGTATATCCAGACAGGGAGGCAGCGTTGAAGTTGCATTGGGGATTTACAGAGGGCTTCCGGGTGGGGTATCAGGGTCCAAGGGAAAGGAGATGGGCGGACAATTTGAAATCGGCCAAGGAGTTGCCGGAGGTGGTGTCAGCAAAACTAAGAACGGAAGTTGAGGAAGGTAGGATAGCGGGCACGTTTGTCGACTGGCCTTTAGCAGAATTGATTATTTCTCCGCTGGGAGTGGTTCCCAAGAAGGAGCCGGGCGAGTACAGGATGATACACCACCTGTCCTGGCCAGAAGGGAGGTCCGTGAACGACTTCATCGCGGAAGCGGACTCGCGGGTACTGTATGCTTCAGTGGATGACGCGATCCGCCTTGTACAGAGGTGTGGGCAGGGAGCGGAGCTGGCGAAATGTGACGTGAAGTCGGCGTTCCGTTTGCTGCCCATACACCCGGCGGATTTCTCGTTGCTAGGCATGCAGTTTGAGGGGGCCATCTTTGTGGACAAAGTTCTACCCATGGGCTGTGCGATTTCATGCGCTCTCTTTGAATTGTTCAGCACCTTCTTGCAATGGGCATTTCACAGGAGCAGTGGGCATAAGGAGGTGTCACATTACCTGGACGACTTCCTTTTCATCGGACAGCAAAGGTCGGGTGCATGTGGGCGAGCGTTGGCACAGTTTCAGGAGATGGCCCGGCACTTTGGGGTCCCATTGGCGCCGGAGAAGACAGCTGGGCCCAGCTGTCAATTGACATTTTTGGGCATTGAGTTGGACTCAGTACAGTGGATAGCCCGGTTGCCGGCTGAAAAAGTGGGAGACATACAGGCCTGTTTGTTGGGGGTGATGGGAGAGAAAAAGATTGACCTGAAGACGGTCCAAAGACTTTTGGGGCTGTTAAATTTTGCTTGCAGGGTGGTGAGAGCGGGGAGGACCTTTTGCAGGCGCCTGGGCATGGCCATGTCCGGGGCGGTGCTACTGCACCACAGGGTGCGGATTTCATTGGGAGTGCGAGCAGACCTGAGAATATGGCAGACTTTCCTGACTAACTTCAATGGGGTTTCGCTGGATTTCATAGAGGACAGAACAGTGTGGCAAGTGCAGATTTTTTCAGATGCAGCGGGGGCGGCAGGTTTTGGGATTTTCTGGGACGGGAGATGGTGCGCGGAACGCTGGCCGGCTCACTGGCTAAAGCAGGGGAGGAGCATTGCGTTTCTTGAGTTCTTTCCATTTGTTAAAAGCAAAATGACAATTATGAACATTACCTGCGCCATCTTGTCTGGTGGAATTATGTGCACATAAGTTGCAGTCATTTTGATCTATCACAGCCATTTTGTACTCTGTTGGTCACCTTTGTTTCACCCTGCCCTTACTAGCATCCCTCTGACCGACCTGGTATGTGTGCTGGGGGCTATAAACTCTATTGCCACAACAAACCTCAGCGCCACTTGCTGCCACAAACTCGTTTTTCCTCTCATCCCTGTTTTCAGACAAGCCTTTGGACGCTCTACCCTTCACTACACCTAGTTACACAAACAGGTTCCAAACACCAAAAAGACTCTTGCAAAATGATTTATTGCACTGCAAACAGCAAGACTTGTTGTTACCAACAATGGGACCTGTTTTTGTCAACAGAACGGACTCTTAGATCTGACCGGTCTCACATGTTTTAGACCCTGAAGCAAGGTCCAGCTGCAAGATAAGATTGTCTGTTTGACCTGGGTGGGAAGAGAATTACTGTTGGACTTGTGTGACAACCTGCCCGGGCGGGGACCCCAAGCTTTTGTAACCATGTTGATCAAACAAATGCATTGTGTCAAACCTGTATAAAAGGAAGAGCCAAGGGAGTTGTCAGCAGAACACTTCCCTCAGACATCCCGGTGTCTCAGTTGACGTGATCTCCTCATGAGAAATAAACCATTTTCTTCTCTTCCAGTTTCCAGCGCTTGCCTCATTATTTTGATAGCGAACCCAAAGTGAATTAGAGGTGGAACCCTGCACCGGGCAGCATTGAGGGTCTTAGAAGACTCGCTGCCTTTCACAAATTGGCGCCCAAGCGTAGGGGCCCATCAGCGACGCGTGGGTCCGGTAGAGAGGTCCTAATGACAGAGTGAACAACTAAACGATTGGGGTATACCTGCCTGAGAAGACCCTTGTCTGGCTGCCGATCGACTGAACTTCACCGGTTCCGAACGGACCTCTCTCGAGTGACCAGCGGTCCTGACTGGGACCTTAGAGGAACGCCGCATTGATTGTTGGAGTGAGAGGACAACCAGGCGCTGGAAGGGGAAGACGAAGAACTGTCCATACGGTCCGGGTAAGGTCGTGAAAAAAACCGACTTAAATTGATTGATTGAATAGTTTGATTGAAAAACTAGTATTCCTTTTTTGATATTGAGTTATTTGCGACATTTCCCTGCTTGCAAACAACAAAGAATAGGAATATTCTCTCTCTTTGCAGGCAGCGAAGGACAGGTAGTGCAGACTTTTTGTCTAAATTGATTGATTGAGATATTCATTTTGACCGATAAATACGTCATGCCTGTTTTCTCTAGATTGTTTGATTGTAATTGTTTTGGACCAGACCGTTCGTTAGAGGTCAGTCAGCCGGCACCACCGGAAGGCACCCCTAACAAGGACATGTACGTAAAGTATGGATTAGCCAGCGTAGCTTATAGCAAACTATGGCATAAATACACTAGGAAGGACCGGGTAAATCAGTGGCCACTGACGGGATCTTTCGATCCTGCTAAAATAGAAACGTTAGAATTAGCTCTCCACAAAAAGAAAACTAGACCAGCCATGTTTGACAGTTTTGGCTTATGGCGAAAAGAGGCAGCTCAAAGAAAGAAAAGGGACGAAGCTAGACAAGATAAAGAAACGCGAAAATCAGCTTACCAAGCCTGTAAAAGATTAGAAGAAAAACTAAAAGAAAAGGAAATCGATAAAAAGGAACAGGAATCAAAAATATCAGATCAATGCCCTGTTAGAACGCCCTCGACTCTTTACCCCAAGTTACCAGCAAAACAAAGGGTAGATGATGATTTATTGTTAGGTCCCCCAATCATATACATGCCACCCCCTTACGCCCCTACTCATCCCGTAGTACAACGACAGGACCACCAAAGTATAGCCGGAGATGGCACGATCGCCTCAGTCTCCACCGCCTCTGCTCCCACCGAGTCACCCACACCAAATGCCTCATCAAAGGATACAGTAGTAGAGGTAGGATCAAAAGAAACAGGAGCGCCCAGGGTCCCGCAATTAAGTAAAAATGAGCGAGCAGGCATTGATAAAGTATTTAAATCCCTCATAGATAGGAAGGAGACAGAAGAGCATGTAACTGACATATGCAACTCCTATGTTGAGAACCGCAAACGATACTTTATTGTACGTCTCTGTTACCACACTCTTACTGCATATGAAGAGAAGTACCAAGATGTAGGGCCCGAGCGACTAGTGGCTCTCTATAGGAAGGTAGACACCGGAGATGAAGGCGACAACGATGTTACAGAACTCTTTTCATCCACACTGGAGGTATTCCGTCACCTCGTGGAACAAGGACGGATAGATAAGGACAGGACATCTAAGATAGCAGGACCCCCGGTGGAAAAACCAGATAGCATGATGCCGATAAAAGAAGCTGCCCCTTATTGGGTACCTCCTAGAGGACAAGGGACTCATGACGATATGAACCATCAAGACGCTAGAGGAAGGGTGGTCTACAATTGGGTGTATCAACCATGGGACAGACAGGACATTTTGACGTTCCGTAAATCTTTACCGGATTTGCGAAAGAACCCCACCGCCTTTTACACCGAGCTAGGTACCGCTCTGGGATCAACAATAATGACACTTGCCGACATAGACTTGTTCTTCGGGTTATGTTTGCCAGCAGATGCGTGGAAACAGATTAGGAAAATAGACCATACCGAACTGCTTGGTCATACCTGGGAACAACTTAACACACTAGATAAACAGCGGAACCCTGGTCAAAAACCGGTTAAAGCAATATTGGACCTCCCTGACAAAATAGTGCAGAAAGTGAAAACGCTGATCCCAGAGAAAAAGATAGACTGGTCCATAGTAACCGCGTGCCGCCAGAAACCACAAGAGGATGTCTCAGAGTATTTCTCCAGATTTGAAACTGTGTTCTCCGATTACAGTGGACAAGACATGTCCACCGCAACCGGACACCACTTATTTGTGCAGAACTATGTCAAAGGACTACTACCAGATGTATCCCAGAAATTACAAGCCAGCGAAAGTAGTTGGGCAGCATCTAAACCGGCGGCCATTCTCCAAATGGCCCAGTACTATGAGCATCAGAAAAACGAAAATGACAGGGCTACAGAAAGGGAAAAGAAGGACTTGAAGGAGAGGGTAATGGTAGCACAACTCCAGGGGGCGAATACAGGAAGGGAGCAATATAGGGGAGGATACCAGCAGAATACCCCCAGAGTACAGCCACCTAGAAACAATTCATCGACATCATATGTAGGACACCAAGACCTAGGACAGGATCAATGTGCATTTTGCAAAGAATATGGACACTGGAAAACCCAATGCCCGGCTTGGTTAGGAGCTGGTAGGGGCAGAGGGGCGAGGGAAATAGCAAGTGGACAGAGAGGAAGAGGACGTGGGAGAGGGTACGCGAGTGAAGCAAGCGAGGAAAGGCCAGGAAGAGTGAACACATTTGACCATCCCAAACAGAATCAGTACCAACAGACAGATTATGACAATACGTACGACTTTGCATAGGACAGCCAGGGGCAAGGGAGGGATCCAGTCGAGCTCTATGTTGATCAGCAAGGCCCTTATGTTACCGCTGAGGTCCTGGGCACAAAGTCGCCATTTCTGGTAGACACGGGAGCAACACGTAGTGCACTATCCAAACGACTGATTCCAAGGGCACCCTTGTCAGGCTCACATGTGACCTCAATAGGATTTGACGGTACGCCCTCCACCAACCCTTTGTCCCGACCGATCCCTTTTAACCCTGACAACAATAGCGTCGAAACGACATTCCTCCTCTCTTCCAACACCCCAGACGCCATTATGGGTCTCGACCTTTTGAAACACTTCCATGCGACTATCAGATGCTCACCAGACGGAGTGCGTGTCGTCCTGTATGACAACCCCCAGCGCCATAGAGAGAACCCTAATCAGCACATATTTCCCATCTCCGAGGCTGACGCATCCATACTGGACACTTTGCCATCACACTTATGGGCTAGGGCTGATTCAGACGTAGGACGAATGATGATTGACCCAGTACACGTAACAATACGACAGGACGCAACCCTACCGAAAGTACCGCAGTACAAAATATCGCCAGAGGGTGAGAAGGCACTGACAGAGATCATACACTCTTTGTTAGAGGCAGGGGTGGTAGAGGAAGTAGAGAGCAACGTTTGTAATAGTCCCATACTACCGATTGTAAAGAGACAGGGAGAGGGAGACGGAAAAGCCTACCGCTTAATCATTGACCTGCGGGAGATAAACAAAATCGTAGTGCCACAATACCCAGTAGTTTCCGACATCACGACAATTTTGACCTTAATCCCCTCCACTGCCACCACCTTCACTGTAATTGACCTCAAAAACGCATTCTTTTCCATACCTATACACAAGGACAGCCGCTATCTATTTGGATTCACCCTAAACTCCCGTTCGTACAGATTTTGCAGAGCACCTCAGGGGTACACTGAGAGCCCAAGCATCTATAGCCAGGCGCTTAAAAGACAGTTGGACGCCATACAATTGCCAGATGGAGTGGCACTAATACAATATGTAGACGACAACCTTCTAGCAGCGGACACCATACCAATAGCCGTCACAGCCACCATCAAACTACTCCATTTTCTTGCTGAGAATGGTCACAAGGTCTCCCGAAAGAAATTGCAGTTCTGTAAATCACAAGTGACCTATTTGGGTCACCTTTTATCCAAAGAAGGGAGGAAACTCACGCCTGACAGGGTCCAGACAATTCTAGACACCTCTGTCCCCAAAGATCAGAAACAAGTCCGCTCTTTGATAGGTCTCACCTCATTTTGCCGACAGTGGTTACCGAACTTTAGCCTCATTGTCAAACCCCTTCTCTCCCTCCTAGCTAAAGACATCCCCTCACCTCTCCCCTGGACCCCCGAATGCCAGTCAGCCTTTAAAGAACTACGCAATGCCCTTTGTTCAGCACCTGTCCTAGGAACCCCGGATTACTCCAAACCATTCTTCCTCTACACGCACGAGAGGGAAGGATGTGCATTGTCTGTCCTAACACAATCAATTGGTCAAAAACAACGACCGTGTGCATATTTCTCTGCCACCCTCGATCCAGTAGCCAGAGCACTGCCAGCGTGCCTGCGCGCTGTGGCAGCTGCAGCAGTATCGATACGCCAGAGCGAAGGAATAGTACTCTCCAATCCAGTCACTGTTTTAGTACCCCATGCAGTCGACACTACTAAACCAGACCAAAACCCAACACTTGACTAGCGCCCGACTGACAGGATATGAGTTGACCCTGCTAGCACCGCACATTACCCTAAAGCGATGCACCACCCTCAATCCAGCCACACTGTTACCCCTACCCGAAAATGATCCTAGCGTGACTCCACTACACGACTGTGTGACACTAACCGATGACCAAACAAAGAGTAGAATAGATCTCAGAGACACCGCCTTTCTAGAACCAGATGGAGAACTATGGGTGGATGGTTCGTGCATCAAACTCCCCGACGGCACCACCTCAGCTGCATACGCTGTCACCACAGCCCGAACCGTTCTGGAAACAGCCCGTATTCCCCAACGTTCAGCCCAGGCTGCAGAACTCATTGCCCTCACACGAGCATGTATCTTAGCGACTGACACGACAGTTAACATATACACCGACAGCCAATATGCCTTCGGGGTGGTTCACCATTTTGGGATCTTATGGAAAGAAAGAGGGTTCCTGACTTCACACGGTACACCCATCCTGCATGGAGATTTAGTCTCCGCCTTGACGCAAGCAGTCCTCCTCCCCAAGAAGTTAGCAGTGATAAAATGCCAAGCACATAGGAAAGTGACTGATCTCATTGGACAGGGAAATGCACTAGCAGGCGTTACTGCCCGAGCCACGGCAGGAGACAGAACTACGACACGAATGTATGTGACCAGGTCACAAGCTGAACGATGGACTGACGCTAGGACCACTGTAAGGGACATACAGACTACAGGCACACAAGACGAATTGACCGAGTGGGAAAAGGTGGGACTAAAAGACGAGGAAGATTGCTGGAGAACTAAAGACGGAAATAAATGGCTGTTACCCAATGCCTACCTCATCCCCATATTGACCATGGCACATTTACCAGCACACATAGGCTCCACCCCCATGATTGAACTAATCACCAGAGTATGGCATAACGTCAAGATAGCAGAATCTGCAAAACGCCTAGTACAACAATGTATAGTCTGCCTACAACACAACCCAGGGAAGGGGACAGTAGTACCACGGGGAGGGTTTGGAGTCCCTGACCACCCCTTTGAAATCCTTCAAATGGATTACATTCAACTAGAGAGATGCCTTGGTCTAAAATATGTCCTGGTGGTTGTGTGCGCTTTAGCAAATGGGAGGAGGCCTATCCCACCCGCGACAATACCGCCTTAGCCACTGCAAAAGTATTGCTGAAAGAATTCTTCCCCCGATACAGCCTTTGCAGAATTTTATGGAGCGACAACGGCCCCCACTTCGTAGCCGAGGTGATACAGAACATACTGAGAGGGTTGGGGGTAAAACAAAAGTTCCATGCCGTCTTCCACCCCCAATCAGCGAGCCTGGTAGAGAGACACAATGCAACGTTGAAACTAAAACTAGCCAAAATAGTTGCCACGACCGGGTTGAAATGGCCCGACGCCCTCCCATTGGCATTGTTATCGATGCGCTCCACCCCAACCAAACACCGACTGACCCCGTATGAGGTGGTCTTCGGCAGGCCTATGAGCATTTGGGCGGCACCAAGACCCACCTCCATTAACGATGTCCCGAACATATTAATGTCGGATTACTTGCATAAATTGACAAACGAGTTAACAATTATCCACCAACAGGTGCAGCAAGCCTTGCCCGACGTATCCAGGGGCCCGGGACATGAAATAAAGCCAGGCGACCATATATTAATTCGCAACTTCCAAAGAACGAAGAATCTGGAGCCTAGGTGGACGGGCCCCTGGCAAGTCCTGATCACCACCCGAACTGCCCTCCGAGTGCAAGGAAAACGAAACTGGCTGCATGCCCATCACTGCAAACGAGTCCCTCCAACCCTGGCAACCTGTGAAGGGGTGGAGGTGCAAGAGGAAGTACTCGCGAGAGACCGACCAGCTCTGAGTTGCTACCCACAAGAAGACACCCTCGAACTATCAGAATTTCCCGACCCCACGGTGCCATCCAGGAAAGGGTACAACCTAAGATCGACGAAAGGAGGGAGCTCCAACGACCAGGCCACCAACTAAGTCAAGGTCTCAGATCGGTAGCACAGTCAAACAACGCTACCAGGAAAGCGCCAGACAAAAGTCTGTGGTCCTAACAGTTGTTGAGCTCCTCGAAGATGATGGAAGAAACTGAACACCTGCAAAACCACCGCAAAGACACCAAGACTGCTAACCTGCACAGCACAAAGACAATTGCACTTGTAGCCGCATTTCTCACCTGTCTCCTGCTAATGGTCGCACTCTGGATCATTGAAGAGAATGCACCTGCATACAGAACATTGTCACCCACCATGCAACCAACCACCAAGAAAGAACACTACCTGGGATCACTACCGCCACATCTCCGAGAACGACGCAAAGAATTCTGGAATAATTCTTTCGTGCAGATATTGCACCAACACAATCTTGCCACCAATGCTACCAACTGTTGGGTCTGTGGGCTGTTACCACATGCCACTGAACATTGCATCCCTTTCATCCCTTCGCCCTTTTCTATTCACGGATCTTGCCTTGCCTGGATGATGCTCCTACAAGAAAGTTACAAAGACAATGCCACTTCCAACGGAACAATCGCCCAGTTCTACAACGAGTTCTGGCGAAACAAAACAGGAACGACAGCCGCCCCCTTCTGCCCTCACACCTTCAATGCGACATTCCAGATTGATGTCCCCGCCAAAGAACGAGTGGAAATGCAAGTGTTCAATAATCCTAACAGAGCCACCTTTTCCTACCTGAAGAAAAGAACTGCTGCAACACTGAGTGTGGCCCGATCTGTGGTGAACGTCTCTGGCCTTGTATGCATTGAAGGCCGTGGGACTAAGAATGTGGGTCACAGCACCTGTAGCATTGTAAGGACTTTGAACACTGCCAACCCCCCAGCGCTTGTTGCATCACCCCCAATATGTACTTGGTTTGTGGAACCAAAGCCTACACCTGGCTCCCAAGAAACTGGGGGGGCACATGCTACATCGCCTTTGTTTTGCCACCAACCTACACAGCCCCTGCAGAGCATCATCGAGAAAAGCGTTTTAAAGACATTGATCAAGCAGACTCTGCCTCATCACAGTTCCTCGACGCAGCAAAAGGGCTCGTCCCGCTATGGGGTCCGATGGCAAACAGCCGAGCCATCAGACATCTATCCCAAGCGGTAGAGACCGCCCTGAACGTCACTGCTGGCATCCTCACCAACAACACTGCTGAGCTCCAAGCGGTCCGTCTGGTTACCCTGCAAAATCGCATGGTCCTGGACGTGGTACTTGCGGACCGTGGAGGAGCATGCCGCATCATCGGTGCCAGCTGCTGTGTATACATTCCTGATAATTCACCTTCTGTCTATGAAGCAATCGAACATCTCCATAGACTATCTTCAGAAATTCATCAAGGATCAGAGACTTGGACAGTTGGAAGTTGGCTTTGGGGCATCTTGAAGGAGTGGGGTTGGAAAATATCAATGATTCTCTTGGTCCCAGTATTGACAATATGTGGTTGTTGTTTGGGTATACACTGTATACCACCTTTGTGTTCTCTTTGCATAACTACCTTACACCCTAAGACTATGGACACTCAGCTAACAAAAATGAGAGTGATGTATGATCAAGAGATACAGGACATTATGGAGATCGAAATAGACTGACAAGCTGGCTAGTTATGTTCAAAGGGGCCACTGTTAAAAGCAAAATGACAATTATGAACATTACCTGCGCCATCTTGTCTGGTGGAATTATGTGCACATAAGTTGCAGTCATTTTGATCTATCATAGCCATTTTGTACTCTGTTGGTGACCTTTGTTTCACCCTGCCCTTACTAGCATCCCTCTGACCGACCTGGTATGTGTGCTGGGGGCTATAAACTCTTTTGCCACAACAAACCTCAGCGCCACTTGCTGCCACAAACTCGTTTTTCCTCTCATCCCTGTTTTCAGACAAGCCTTTGGACGCTCTACCCTTCACTACACCTAGTTACACAAACAGGTTCCAAACACCAAAAAGACTCTTGCAAAATGATTTATTGCACTGCAAACAGCAAGACTTGTTGTTACCAACAATGGGACCTGTTTTTATCAACAGAACGGACTCTTAGATCTGACCGGTCTCACATGTTTTAGACCCTGAAGCAAGGTCCAGCTGCAAGATAAGATTGTCTGTTTGACCTGGGTGGGAAGAGAATTACTGTTGGGCTTGTGTGACAACCTGCCCGGGCGGGGACCCCAAGCTTTTGTAACCAATCAATCAAAAAAATCTTTATTTCGGCTGAACAGCCATAAAAGTACAATAAAAGATTTAAAAACAAGCTTCTAGAGAAATTTAGGATTGTTTACAAATATGATCGGCATAATAAGAATAAAAAAAGGACATTTATAAAACGAATATATAACAAATGAACCTCATTGCACCTCATCAATAGGAAAACAATCATCATCCCCAGGATCCAGGTCATCGCCTAGGTTAAAGCTAGACTATAAATCATCTAATATCAAGAGTATTTAATATAAGTTAAAAACAATAAATAGACCAGATAATATCTAATCTTATAATAGTTTTAAAAAACAATTAAAACAAGCTTTCCTAGATGGGAGAGGAAACAGAATTTCTCTTTAAAAAACTTTGTGGCAATATTCTAGTTTGTCTAATTGGAGAGCGAGACTAAGTTGTTTCCCAACTCTTGCGTCTTAATAATATTTCTCCGTATATTCCACATTGCAAAGAGGAATCTTGAGGTGACAATTACAAATAGTGGCTGCAAGTCATATTTTAAAAGCCTGAACACTTCAGCATAATGTCTGATCCCTAGATTCCTACAAAGCTGAAGAACCCACTTAGACCTCACATTCCTATATGCGGGGCAAAAGAAGATGACATGAATCTCAGTTTCTTCATTATGAGTACACCCCGGACATTCTTGGATTCTAGCACCCTTCCATTTGTTGGTAAGTGCACGTAGCGGGAGCGTCCCATGCCTAAATTGTAAGTATAGTTTCCTAGCCAAGGGAAATTGGATACTATCCAGGACAGACTCAAGAATGTATTGATGTTTTATGTCCAAAAACCTGGACGTCAAGGTGGAAGAAGCTGAGCACTGGGAAATTAAGGCTAACTTGAAATTTTTAAAAGCAATAGTAAAAGATTTTTTTGGGGTAGCTGAGCAGGTCACTTCAGGAGTTGTCCACATGTTAGCCCAACCCATTTGGTGGCACGTTGTCCTAATGTAAGTCAACCACGGTAAGTTACCTGCTCCCAAGATAGACATAACGTCCTGAAGTTCCTCCCTATATGATTGCAGCTCGGGCGTACTCCAAAGACGTCGCCAATAGTGAAGAGGACGAGAGGCTATTTGATCGGC
Source organism: Calotriton arnoldi (assembly GCA_963921515.1). Taxonomy (NCBI): domain Eukaryota; kingdom Metazoa; phylum Chordata; class Amphibia; order Caudata; family Salamandridae; genus Calotriton; species Calotriton arnoldi. Next base: position 392,986 of record CAWUFW010006252.1, on the reverse strand, counting down.
TATTGGATTAATACCCAGGTCCATCCTTAATGGGGTTAAGGGGGTACTCATGGGGAGCCCTGTTAACTGCCTAATAAAGGTGTTCTCAGTTTTTGTCAGTGAATTTGTCGGACAGTGGCCCCAGAGTTCAGCACCATATAGTGAAGCTCCCTCGCTTGAATTTTATAAATTTCTACTGGGGGGCTAATACTTTATGGGTGCAATTATTGAATACTTTTATGATTCCCCTATTGACTGGGTCAATTTAAGATTAGCTTCTTCACTTGGGTCCCCCACTCCATCTTATCGTTGAGTGTGAGACCCAGGTAATCAAAAATAGATACTCGCTCGAGTGGTCTACCATCCAGGCGAGGGTGCAGGTGATTTCTAGAATTAGCTCCAAATACCATGTATTTGGTCTTCTGGAGGTTAATCTCCAAGTCTCTTCTCTTGCAGAAAAGACTAAATTCTTTCAAAACCCGCTGCATACCCATTGGCGACTTTGACAAGAGCAACGTGTCATCTGCAAACATTAGGGCTGGCATTTTGCGGTTGGCTAGCCTTGGGCAATCAATCTCCTTGACTGAAAGCAAGGTTTTCACTAAACCGTTCAAGAAGAGGGAGAACAGGGTCGGTGCTAAGACACAACCCTGTCTCACCCCCTTCTCAACCGGGAATGGAGCTGACAGTTCCCCATGCTTGCCGTATCTAATCCTAGCATAGGTGCCTTCATGTAGGCGCTTCAGGAGATGACAAATATACTGGGGCTCCCATATCACAAAGAAGGGCCCATAGTTGATCACGGGGGACCATATCAAACGCAGATTTAAGATCCACAAAGGTTAAGTAAAGGGTACCACCACCCAGAGTGACAGTTTTCCAATGGATCAACTGCAACCTGAATAACTGATCCATTGTTGATATTTTAGACCTAAATCCAGCTTGTAGTGGTGTTAAAACTTCCGTCTCATCCATCCAGGATTGCAGTCGACCCAAAACAACACGAGCAAATAACTTTTGGCTAACATCAATGAGACTTATTGGTCTATAATTTGCTGGATCTAGCGGAGAGCCTTTTTTAAAAATGGGGATAATTTCTGCCCCAGCCCATGTTGATGGAATAGCCATACCACACAAGATGGCATTAAATAAAGTTTGTAGATAGGGGGCCCAGACCACTTGTTCATTTCTAAAAAGATCACCAGGGATCCTGTCCAACCCTGGAGCCTTATTGGGTAGTAGTTTAGACAATGCCAATAAGACTTCTGCCAGTGTACACAGGGGTGGGGGATGCTGTTTAGTGGCAATTTCATTGGAATCAAAGACCATGCCATCTTTAACTCTATCTTTGTCACTATCTTTAGTTTTTGAGTATAAATCTTTAAAATGAGATCTCCAGACTTCCTCCCCCAAATTTGGTTCCAAAGCCGTATTACCTTCCAATTTCCCTGTTTTGACTAGGGTCCAGAAAGATCTCATGTCCCTTAATTCTAACGTCTTCTTAATCGCGTCCCATTTGTCAATTTCCCATTCTGCTTTCGCTGCCGCAAGGATGTTTTTATAGTGCGCTCTAGACTCCTTGATACCCAGACTATTACCTTCCCTGATCTTTAGTGTCAGGGCGCGTTTAGCTGCCCTACACGCCTTGGTGTACCAAGGATTTCTAGCTTTCAGTACAGAACTGGCGGGGCTCCTACCATTGTAAAAAAACTCACCAAGGGTTGTTACCAGATCTTGATAATTCTTGCCTAATGCCAAGAGAAATTCTGGAGCATCACTATTTTCAAAAGCTGAAAAAGCAGCAACTAGGTGGGGAATAATACAATTGTACATAGCAGCCATTTTTTCCGGTGCTTGCACAATTGTTGCCCAGCGTATTCTTCTACCCCCTTCAATTGCTGTTAGGTTCGAGGGAGGTTGGTGCCTCACACCAAGGGCCCCTGTAATTTGTGGTAGATCTAAAGTTAGGACCAGTGGGTTGTGATCGCTCTCACATCTAGATAAGACCGAAAAACTGCGAATTCTGTGCCATAACTCAACATCGGCTAGGATATAATCAATTATGGAGCCCTGTCCGGGTTTCTCGAAAGTAAAATTGCCCGGACTATCGCAGGGAAAGCGACCATTGCATGCCCTAAGCGAGTGACTAAGTGTCAAGGTATTCATTTGAAGGACAAGAGGGGTCCACCCTCTTATCTGATAGGTATTACATTCCGGAATTGCCCAAACGGAGTCTTCCTCACTAGTGATGTTGGAAGTCATGCCAGAAAGAGGCTCGAAATGACAGTTAAAGTCACCTCCAATTATTACTTTAATGGAGTTGGGTAAAGTGGGAAGAAATACGAGAAGGGAATCTAGAGTAGGTGAAGTGAGCCTGTGCCTCACCGGACGGGAGTAGATGTTAATAATAGCCAACTTAGGAAGATTTTCAATTGAAAGAAGGACACACAGAATATCTGGTGAGGACGTATCTATCAACTTAATCGTACAACCTAGATGGGTACAGACCCAAGTACATAGGCCTCCAGAGGGTCTCCCCCTAGGCCCCCGGACAGCTGGAATGGAGTAAGTAGCATACCCTACCCTGTGCAGTGCTGTTGTAGCCCATGTTTCTTGGAAGAGACATACCCCATTGGATTCTACAAATTCTCCCCAATCCGGGAGGTCCATTTTGGCGGCTAGACCCGCTATGTTCCAGGACAGAATTTTAATACTCTGCACGTTATCTACAGATCCTGTAGATGTAATCAAAGGTCCCTCTCTGTTCGCAATTCTTGCTGTTGAGTCGCCTCCTGGCCCAATAAGCTATTACCAAGGGCCCTAGGTGGACTGGAGGGTGCACATAAGATGCTGGACCGTGAGGTGTTTACCTGATGTATTCCCATAAGATGACCCGGGGAGCTAAGTGAATTCCCGTTACATAGTCAGTAGGGACAGATATATCATTGCTTAAATACTCTAGTCTCTCTTGGAGTTGGAGTTTGTCTCTACCGTACCTGTGCAAGAATATTAAATGGGGTACAAGGTTAGTCAGTCAACCAAATCTAGGGGACTATATCGATTACTAACAGGGATGGGAAAAAAAGGTGTTGGATTAGAAATCCAACCCCTGCTTGGTGCACTACATTGGTGGGCCCTTGATTCCCATTTCTTGTACACACTTCCCATTCTCTCTGACAAGGGACCAGGAGGATAAAAATAGCCCAAGGAAAGGGTCTGGATGGCACTGCTCGTTCCGGGTTGGCACCATTCAAATATGTGCTGGGTAACCCGACTGTCTCTAAAATTGACCAAGACACAGTCTCCCTTGATGTCTTTCTGCCTCTGTCCCACCCAGCTAACCCTACGTGTGAATAAAATTTCACTATGTATATGAAGGGGTCTATTTTCATTGAGCCAATGAGTGACTTTATTTTTTAGGTCTGGATAGGTCTCCACATATCCTGGATCTAGCCTTGGAACGCCTGCAAGTACAACGACATATGGGGTAGAAGCAGGAGGTAGGTCGATACATGGCAGTGATGAGTTGGAATCCCTTCGATTTAATTGGAATGAATTATCTTTATTATTACTCTTGGTATTTCCAAGTGCATGGTCAGTTAATGGACCTTGTTTGATTGTCGCCACCTTAGTGCCTCTTGATCCATCAATTATATTTTGCATCCTGTGCTGGGGTGGAACAGAGCCCTGCTGTTGTTGAAGTGGAGAGATAGGCTCTGCACGAGCAAATGATTGGGCTAAAGGTACTAATGGTACTTGGCCTATGAGAGAAGGGGGCACAGTTGTTACAGATGGAGTTTCTAGATTTAGATGAAGTTGGAGAGATCTTTCAGGAATCTGGATTTCGGGTAGCTTAGTGGCATGCCAGATAGCCTCAACTTTGTTACCCCATGACATAACCAAGGAGGACAGCCTATCAATACGTGTCAATGCTACTTCAAGCTCATGTTTAATGAGTAATTCAAAATGAGTTTTGAGCTCTTCAATCAAATTTTGTGCCCATGATGGTGCCTCCATAAAAACTTTACTCCTATCGCAGCGTACATTGTTTTTAGAGTTTTGGGTAAGCACCACCTCAGGTAGTAAGTTCCCTTGTTTCCCTCCCTTTTGGTTTTTATTTTTTCGGTGTGGGCCCTTTTTTTTTAACAACCTCCCTTATAGGTGTTTTATTAAGAGATTCCCTAACTAAGTCTGCTTGTGCAGACGATGGTTCTATGATAGGCGGGGAATCTAATAGTTGGTGTGGATTTGGGGCAATAAGCTCCGAATGGGCTGTAAACCTTGGAAGAGTCGGTGTTAAAGAGAGGCGTCTTTCGGCTCGTTCAATTTCACTAGAAACAGCACCTATCGCTTGCTGCAGCATTTTGTCTATCGCTGTGGGTTTAGGTGTCAGTGGACGAGTTTGGGTTTTCTGCCTAGTATTAGGCTTTATTTGAGGGGCAGTATCCTTTCCCATGTTAATTTCACTTAAGGGGAAACCCTAAATCCTATTTGCAAATAAGCAGTTATGGACAAATATGGGAGTACAGTAAAACCACGATTTAAAACAATGGTTAAAGCTTGTCCTTTCTTTTCATTCAGTAAGCCTATGAACCCAGACAAAAGCAATATGTCACTTAAATGGCAAACATGGATGGACGAAGACTAATCACACGAGTCTGGATAAATAACAGGGGGGTGGCCCGACCCGGCCTCAATCGGTCTCAGACGGGCCCGCCCTTGGTCCGGGCTTCGTCCCGCGCGCGTCCCGCGTCGCGGTGGTAGAGGCTGCGCTATAAGCGCGTTGGACACGCCTCCCCCTCACTCACGGCAGCTGCGTGATGGTGCGGTGCACTCTGGAGGTTGGAGTCCTCCCCCAGGTATGATGGTGAGTTTCAGGAGCGATGAAAGGCAGCGCTGTAGCCCCTGGAACCCTTGTCCCACCAGGGGTCTTCCTTCGGTGTTAGGCGAAAGCAGCAGCAGATGGACAGCAGGAGGACAAAAAAGAAACAGGAGTCACCCACGCCGCGGGGGTAGAGGCTGCGCTATAAGCACGTTGGACACGCCTCCCCCTCACTCACGGCAGCTGCGTGATGGTGCGGTGCACTCTGGAGGTTGGAGTCCTCCCCCAGGTATGATGGTGAGTTTCAGGAGCGATAAAAGGCAGCGCTGTAGCCCCTGGGACCCTTGTCCCACCAGGGGCCTTCCTTAGGTGTTAGGCGAAAGCAGCAGCAGATGGACAGCAGGAGGACAAAAAAGAAACAGGAGTCACCCCACAGGGTGCGGATTTCATTGGGAGTGCGAGCAGACCTGAGAATATGGCAGACTTTCCTGACGAACTTCAATGGGGTTTCGCTGGATTTCATAGAGTACAGAACAGTGTGGCAAGTGCAGATTTTTTCAGATGCAGCGGGGGCGGCAGGTTTTGGGATTTTCTGGGACGGGAGATGGTGCGCGGAACGCTGGCCGGCTCACTGGCTAAAGCAGGGGAGGAGCATTGCGTTTCTTGAGTTCTTTCCATTTGTTAAAAGCAAAATGACAATTATGAACATTACCTGCGCCATCTTGCCTGGTGGAATTATGTGCACATAAGTTGCAGTCATTTTGATCTATCACAGCCATTTTGTACTCTGTTGGTCACCTTTGTTTCACCCTGCCCTTACTAGCATCCCTCTGACCCTCTGACCGACCTGGTATGTGTGCTGGGGGCTATAAACTCTATTGCCACAACAAACCTCAGCGCCACTTGCTGCCACAAACTCGTTTTTCCTCTCATCCCTGTTTTCAGACAAGCCTTTGGACGCTCTACCCTTCACTACACCTAGTTACACAAACAGGTTCCAAACACCAAAAAGACTCTTGCAAAATGATTTATTGCACTGCAAACAGCAAGACTTGTTGTTACCAACAATGGGACCTGTTTTTATCAACAGAACGGACTCTTAGATCTGACCGGTCTCACATGTTTTAGACCCTGAAGCAAGGTCCAGCTGCAAGATAAGATTGTCTGTTTGACCTGGGTGGGAAGTGAATTACTGTTGGGTTTGTGTGACAACCTGCCCGGGCGGGGACCCCAAGCTTTGTAACCATGTTGATCAAACAAATGCATTGTGTCAAACCTGTATAAAAGGAAGAGCCAAGGGAGTTGTCAGCAGAACACTTCCCTCAGACATCCCGGTGTCTCAGTTGACGTGATCTCCTCATGAGAAATAAACCATTTTCTTCTCTTCCAGTTTCCAGCTCTTGCCTCATTATTTTGATAGCGAACCCAAAGTGAATTAGAGGTGGAACCCTGCACCGGGCAGCATTGAGGGTCTTAGAAGACTCGCTGCCTTTCACACATTGTTGGTGGCACTAGCGGTGTGGGGCGGTGAATTCAAGAACCGTTCCGTGTTGTTCCATGTGGACAACATGACAGTGGTCGAACTGGTCAACAGGCAGAGAGCAAGGGACTTGAGGGTGTTGAGGTTGTTGAGGTATTTTATGCTAGTGTCTGCAGTTAAATGTGGTTTTTCGGGCAAAGCATGTGCCGGGAGCGAGTAATGACATCGCGGATGCTTTGTCTCGTTCGCAGTGGAGCAGGTTTCGCCGCATGGCACCTGGAGCGGAAGTCCTCAAAACGCAGTTGCCGGACGGCATCTGGGCCTGGGGGGAATGAGAGTCTGCAGCCTAGTGGAGAAGTCGATAGCAGAGACGACACGGCGCACTTACAGATTGGCTTGGACTGAGTTCGGGGTCTTTATGGGCTGGACCACTGACAGTGGGCACATGTCCGTTCAAGTGATGGAACAGGGAGTGATCCGTTTTGTCTTGCACTGTATTGAGAGGGGGTTGTCACATACGACGATCGCAGGGAAATTGGCGGGAATCTCCTTTTATTGTAAATTGTTTTGGGGATTTGATCCGGCTAAAGATGAGATTATCAGCAGAATGCTGAGGGGGTGGGGCAGGGAGAGACAGGAGGGGGCTACGGGAAGCTGTGACATTTGAGGTGTTACAAGGTTTATTGGGTATGTTGCCCGTCTGTTGCTACGATACCACGGAGGTGGCTTTGTTTCGTTTGAGCATGGTGTGGATGTTTTTTGGAGCATTCAGGGTGTCAGAGTTGTTGGGGACGAAAGGTAGGGCAGGGAGAAAGTATGAGGATGTGAGATTGGATGGGGGTCGGCTGGGGATATGGTTGGGCCACTCTAAAACGGATCAGGCAGGGAGGGGGAAGTGGATATGGTTGAATGAGAGTGGGTGCCAGGGGGTGTGCCCGGTAAGGGAGTGGGAGGTTTTTTCGCGGGATGGGGCCAGCAAAAAAGGGGAAATATTCCTGCATGGCTCCGGCGATAGGCTGACGGCGGCGCAGTTGCTGGCAGTTATGCGTATGGCGTTGAAGCGGATGGGACGGGACCCGAAGGGATTTGGGACGCACTCTTTTCGGATTGGGGCAGCCACGGCGGCGGCGCGTTTGGGGTGGTCCTGGGATCGGATTCGACAGATTGGGAGATGGCGGTCCCGTTGCTGCGAGCGCTACGTGCGTAAGTGACGAGGGGCGGGCGTCAGGGGGCGCTGCAAAGGGGGGGGGGAGTAAGGGGGTTTTAGTGGGGCTAGGATGGTTTTTAACACCTTTTTTCTTGTCGTAGGTTGTGTGAGGGGCCTGGGGACCAAGACGGTCACCTGGATAGCCGGGCACTCTTTCGTGCATTGGGCGGCACAGTATGCAGATAGTCAGGTTTACGGCCGTAGCCTGGGACTGCGGAGCAGCCATCACGAGGTACAATGGTGGGGAAAACGAGGAATGCGCTGGGGGCGTTCTTGCCCTGGTTAACGAAGATGGTGTCGCAAAAAGGATGTCCTGACTTGCTGGTTTTACACTTGGGGAAAATGACATGGTGCGATTGTCAGGCCTGGCAATCATGCAACAGATGCAAAGGGACTTGGACGTTATGAAACAACGGATGGCAGGCACCTGCTTGGTGTGGACTGAGTTTGTGCCACGTAAAGTGTGGAGGGGAGCGGTAAAACCAGCGGCAGTGGAAAAAGCCAGGAGAAAGTTGAACAGGGCGATGAGGGTTTTTTGCGACAAAAGAGACATTAAAGTGATTGCACACAATGGGCTGCGGCTGGAGGAGCCGCTGCTATTCAGGGATGACGGGGTGCACCTTTCGAGGATGGGTAATGCCTATTACATGATGGAAATGAGGGACACGATCAGCAAGCTCTAGAATGAGTCCATTTGGTGTCCAAGGGTGTGAGGGCGAAAGGTGCACGGCTGCAGGGTGGGGCAGGTAACCGCCCAAAGGGGGTTCCCTGGTTGGCGGAACTTTGGAGGGGTGGGGGGAGGAGTCCTGGACGGGCCCACCCACCTCTCGGGGGGGGGGGGGGAACGTGAAGAGAGATGGGGTGCAAGGGGAAAGAATGGAGCGAGTGAGACGAAGAAGTGGGGGGGGGGGAAGTATTGTTGGGGTTATTGTTAATATTTGTTATGGTTTAAGTTATGTTTACAGCCTGTCCTAATAAATGGCCTTTCACGCTTCAGCGACCGCGTGGACTGGTTATTTGGCGCGATGACGGCCCCCGGGGAAAGCAGGACGCAGTCTAGTCTTTCCCCGGGGGATTCGCGCCGGACAGGAAAGGCTGGAGGGGAAGGGGAGGGAGCAATAGGGGCTATAAGGGAGCAGGAAGGGGAAACGACTTCCTCTTCCTGTTTCCTAGCGCCAGTGTCCGAAAATTTGACCACCCACCCTACAGAAAATAGGGAAGGGTTAACTAGGGTGGATGGAGCATGCCAGTTTAGGGCAGGTTGTAGGGAGGTAGGCGGAACTTTGGAGGGGTGGGGAGTCCTGGACGGGCCCACCCACCTCTCGGGGGGGGAAGAGTGATTGATGGGGGGTGCGGGATGCAGGAGTGCGATGGCAGGTGATGCAAAAGAGGATGTCAGGAGACAAATGAAGAAGTGGATTGAGAACGGAAATGGGTTGTTGTGGAACGTGAAGAGAGATGGGGTGCAAGGGGAAAGAATGGAGCGAGTGAGACGAAGTGGGGGGGGGGTAGTATTGTTGGGGTTATTGTTAATATTTGTTATGGTTAAAGTTATGTTTACAGCCTGTCCTAATAAATGGCCTTTCACGCTTCAGCGACAGCGTGGACTGGTTATTTGGCGCGATGAAACAAGCACCGGAACCGGACCCAGGGCACACACTCCAAATTCTCCCGACATAACAGTCTCCAAAGCCCGCATGTGCAGAACTCCACTGTCTGGACCATGCATTGGCAGGAACCTGTCGCAGCCACAAGCTGCAACCATATCTCTAAGTACCAACAACGTTTCTACCACGTAGTCTCCTATTCACCTAAATGCTCATCCCATGAAGGCCGCAAGCAGACAGCAGCAGTCCTACACATTCCATCGTGACAAGCAGGGAGGGACACACTTCTCACACAAGACTAAAACAAAGACTACGACCCTCAAAAACACCCCCTCAACCCAGCACACATTGCCTCCATGTCGAGGCCTTATCAAGAACGTGCTGCACTGCAAAGAAGGAAAACGATCCAACGGCAATTCCTCTGGACGTATCGGAGGTCACCAACACTGTGTCCAAGACGCACAGCCAATGCTGTGGTCGAGTCGATATCCCAAAACTTTTTAGGTCTCGCCTAAGCAGCGCGCATGCGCTGCATAGGCAAAAAGACCTTTTGCCATCGATTCGGCTTTTCAGCCTAAAACGTGCACGCGTTCCATTGCCTTCAATGGCAACGCGTGCACGTTTGGCGATTTACTTGCGGGAGCGAGCGGCGCCATATGGTAGCAATTATCGCTCCTGGCGCCACTCGCCCCCGCAAGTGAATCGCGCAGGCTCCCTCCTCTCCCCCTGCTGCTGTGCGAGGCGCGCGCGCTTGTTTAACCATGTTGTTTCTGAAGTCTACAATGTGGGCTGCACTCTTTGCACCTCAGCTGGCACGGCGGCGCAGTGAGTGATGCTCTCTCGCTGCCAGCTACGTGTGATTTCAATGTTCTGATTTCGAATCTCTTCAAGGTCAGTCTTGCGGCTCTTGCCCTTCATCTTTCCAAAGATGATAGGGAGAAAACCATTACATTGTGTCTTAGCAACACCTGCCATTTGCAATCAATATGCTACTCTCTAGGGGCATCTGAGTTAGTGTTTTGACTCGAGTGTCTGTGAGCCGGTCATGAACACGGAAACCGTTTACAGTACAGTACGTGTACATTTGACGAGGCTGTGAAAAGCCAGAAGGGTGAATTATCACACTGGATATTTATCCATTTGAAGGACTTTGCAGGGAGCACAGGGATTACCGCTGCTGCAGAAGATGTCAAACTCACCTTGGAGTTTCATATCACAAAATACCGCGCCATGAAGCGCTCGAGTGTTCAAATAAAAGCAAACCACCGGGGAGCGCTCCCACGTGCGCCATCATCCTCGCGGATTTCCCCGCCAGCATGGCCTCGATAACAAATGCTCCCTCTGAGTAACACGAAGATTGTTTTCACAAAGCAGGGGGCGAAGATAAGGCAGAGTTAATGGAATATGTGTCTCCTTAAGGGTACAGATAGTGACAGCTGATGAATTGCAGTAAAATGCAACGAACTGAGGAATTGAAAAAGACTCCGAGTGTCTGCAGGGCACTGGTGTTTTCTAAGTTATACCATAGCTGCATTAATTAAGGCTCGCAAGGATGTTTGTTTAATCTAATGCGAGTGGCGCTGACCCTCCATTCTTCTGGTGTCTGACTGTAGGATTTCACCTTTGATCGTTATTACACGTTACTTTTGAAGCAAGAGTCGTGTTGAAAACAATTTTTTTGGGGAATTTTGACCAACTAAACAAGCATTGGCATAGCCAATAGGTCTCGCCTTTGGGACCTTATAAGTGTTTAGCCATGCAACGGTTGATGTTGTTGCACCAATGATATTGTGCTGCATAACTAAATACTTAAAAGGTCCCAAAAGCGAGACCTATTGGCTATGCCAATGCTTGTTTTTGTGTGGTATCTTGTGGCAACTGTAAACGACTACGGCCACTACGGAATGGCGCCAACCCCTTCCCTCTGGGCAGCCCTCCCCGATGGAGCAACCCCCCTCCGCCCACACAGACTAGATTTGATGGAACGCCCAATCGCTTATAGCCAGCCCCCACCCTGTTCTCCTTATCCGAAATATTCATTCTCTTGAACGGCCTCGTCTTCCCCCGCCCGCCCGACGCATCACTGTGCCCGCCATGAGGCACCTCGGTGGTATTGTGGAGCCTCCCCTAACTGCCGGTCTCCTTGTAATAATACTCCCCCAGGACGGTCAAGTCTATATCCGGGTACCGGCGGGAGGTTGTCCGTCTGTGCCCATGTGTGCGCCACCCAGTGTTTCCCTCGCATTCCCGGACTAGTGCCGCTACCCCCCCCCCCCCCATGTGTTGCTGCGCCGTATGGTGCCTGGTGCCGCAACTCTCCTGCCCCCCCCAGAATGTGGGGGGAACGCCCAATGGATCCTAACCGGCCAGCCTCTATTGTTCTTATCTTGCAAAAAACTTCCTCCCGGGCAGCCTTGTAATTCGACCTCTAACTGCCCTGTCTTAAGCTGGCGAAATGAAATGAGGGCCCCCATGCTCCTCCCCCCCCCCGCTCCGTCTCCCTCCAACCCGCCCTGAAGTGTCTGGTGCTGCCCATGCTGCGTCACCCCCGAACCAACACCTTCCCTGCGGCAGTCTGTGAGACACATGAACCGCCTAGGCTCACAGGATGTTGAGCCACTCCGCTATTCTAACTCCACTCCCCTGCTCCAAAGCAGGCAGGTCCGAGCCTCGGGCCCCTTCGCCTCCCCCTTCTACCCTGCCACCCCCTGCTATTGTCCTGCGCCCACCTACAACATGAACTCCCCCCAAAATGAGCCTCCTGCATTCCCGCTCCCCCCACTCCGATACTCAGTACATAACCCACAGGCCAAAGACCTCCCCCGTGGTAGCCTGAGGACATTGACCCATCTGCCCAGGATCACCGCATGTCAAGCCGACCTCCAGTCGGCCACCCTGCCCATAGGGCCACATCGCTCCCCCCTTTTGGTCTCCGCCACTGCCCCCTGTGGTCCCCACCGACCACTGGCAAACCTACACGGAGCTTCTAGCATCCCGAGGCCAGCCTCCCCCACGAGCGCCACCCCTACCCCCAAGCCTCTCCCCCCGCCGCACTGAGCAACGAACATTGCCCACCCCTCCCCCATATCCACATTGGTGCCCCCCGTTGCCATCCACGGGCCCTTCACCTCCCTCCAACCAATGCACCAGGAACCGTGAAACCGAACCAGCGATATGTGCAAATTGCACAGGAAACCACCCAGCAAGCTACCGCGGCTGTCCCTACCTGCAGAAGGCAAAGAAGGATGAACAACGCAAGCAGCTCCCCCAACCACAACGGGCTTCCCAACACTCCACAGCAACAGACCAGGGCCAAAGACAGACTTCCAACCACAAACCTGCATTGGCTCACAGGATCCCAACCCGCAATCCAGCCAACAACCGCAGAGAAGCGCGTGTGGATGAAAGGACGTACGCAGAAGCTACAGGACCCAAACAGGATTGCCCACCACCACCAACTGCCCCGGGACCATCCTGTGAAATAGGCTCAGCCATCAACTGGCAGGAACTCATTACGAAGATTGCAAAAACAGTTGCAGACATGAACATCCACCCTGTGGTGACAATGGTGGCGAACCTAATCGCCTGACTTTTCCACGGCGAAGAAAACACCCGCAATGGCCGCCAAATCTAAAGGAAACTCCCTCTTCTTGATGTGGAATGCCCACAGCATTCAGAAGAAAACCGCAGAACTCCTGCACCTGATGGAAACCATGGATGTGAGTATAGCGCTTATCTCTGAGACCCATCTCCAAGGAAGCCAGAAGCTTAATCTAGCAAACCACAGGGTGTACCGTACAGATCGCACCACTGGAGCCAAGGGCGGAGGAACAGCAGTGATCGTCAGCACAAAAGTGAAGCACCACGAGATTGCACTACCACCAGTGGGGAGCATTGAAGCAACTGGTATACAGATCCAGACATCTGCTGGCCCTCTACGATTGATTGCCGCCTACTCACCCCCAGCCAAGCTATGCCCAAAGGACCTGGACGCTTTACTGGACCCCAGCATCCCAACATTAATTGGAGGCGATCTAAATGCCAAGCACCAGTGCTGGAATTCCCGCACCGCAAACAGCAAAGGACACGCTCTACTTGCCCACTCAAAGAAGGAGGACTATGTAGTGGCTGGCCCGACTCAACCAACATACTATCCAGGCTCTGCACTGCATAAACCGGACGTCCTGGACATAGTCGTCATGAAGAATCTCTCCCAATCTATGGAGCTGGAAACCTTAACAGCACTGACGTCTGACCATAACCCAGTGTTGATCACAGTTGGAGACGTGCTTGAAAACCAGCAACAGGGCACCAGGCACAACTACAAGAAGGCAGACTGGAGCCTATACAAGAGAAGCCTGGAAGAGACTCTGGTCCCTGGCCCCCTACGCAGCATTGTGGACATTGACCAGGTGGTCCACCACTTTACGGCTGCAGTCCACACTGCTATTGAACGCAGCATCCCTCAGCAGAAACCCCAACGATGCTCCATCTATGACCTACCAAACGGCATCAAGAAGTCAATAGCTGACAAGAACAGAGCCCGGAGAGAGTGGCAAAGGAATCGCACCCCTGACCTGCTGAAGAAGTACAATGAGCTGACAAGACAGCTGAAGATACAAATAAGCCAGCACAGAGGCGAAAAATGGGAAGCAGCAACAGCAAACCTGAAGGACTGACAACTCTCTCTGGAGAATGACCCGACGCTTGACTGGGAAAAAGGAACCAAACCCACCGATACAAGGAAAGACTCATCTGGCATGCAGCAACAGGGACAAGGCTGAGGTCTTCGCTGACACGCTGGAAGCATCCTTCAGGCCTAACCAGGCAAGCAAACTGGCAGCAGAAGTCGAGCAAGAGGTCGCTAAGCACCACCTGGAGCACCCACCGGAAACAGAAGCTGCAACCATTGAGGAATGCTCAACCGGTGAATTACTGGCCCTGGCAAAGACACTGAAAAACGGCAAGGCTCCAGGAAAGGACAGAATAGCCAACCAAGCCATCAAGATGCTCCCAGAAGCCGCAGTGGACCATCTTGCTGAGATCTTCAATGCATGTATGCAGCACCAGTACTTCCCTAATTCCTGGAAAGAAGCAAGAGTCGTCGTTTTCCCAAGGCTGGGAAGCCACTACGAGACCCTGCAAATTACCGCCCCATAAGCCTGCTATCCGGCCTATCGAAGCTCTTTGAAAAAGTTATCCTCGCCCGTCTCACAGACTTTGCGACAAGCGAAAACCTCCTTGCCAAAGAACAGTTTGGGTTCCGGAAAGACCACTCAACCAATCACCAACTTCTCAGAGTTGTGGACATCATTAGCCATGGATTCAACATCAACAAGTCTACCGGAGTAGTCTTTCTGGATGTAGCCAAAGCATTCGACCGAGTATGGCACAAGGGACTGCTTTACAAGCTTATCAAGCTCAAGTTTCCAAGCTACATGGTCAAGCTGCTGTCTAGCTACTTGTCGGAACGGACCTTTCACGTGGCGGTACGAGAAGAATGTTCAACAACACGCCCTATTCTTGCTGGAGTGCCTCAGGGATCAATACTTGGACCATTCCTCTTTAATATATTTACAAATGATATCCCCACGGACTTAAAGAAGACTGATCTTGCTCTTTACGCCGATGATGTGGCAGTCATCTCCCAATCCTTCAGCGATAAGGAAGTGGCTAAGAACCTTGAGACATCGCTCAGCAGGCTCTCCGGATGGTACAGCGACTGGCAGATAACCCTGAACACAAGCAAAACCACAGCAACCTTATTCACCAAAAACTGAAAAAGAAGCATCCCCAGATCCTCCTCAATGGGGAAGAGATCAAATGGGAAAACAGCAGCTCCTACCTGGGGGTGACTCTGGATTCCAAACTCAGCTGGAGGAACCACGTAGAGAAAACTTGCCAGAAAGCAACAAAGTTGGTCGCATTGTACCCACTCCTGAGGACCAAGTCAATGCCGATGCAGAGCAAGGTGCGAGCAATCACTGCAATAATTCGACCAACAATGACGTACGCTTCACCAGTTTGGAGTGGCTGCCACCCGCAGCTTCGGAAGGACTTACAGATACTGCAGAGCAAGGCCTTACGGATAGCAGCAGGTGCTCCTATCTTCACAAGAACAGCAGACCTCCACAGAGACCTGGGCGTTGAGATGTTGGACGACCATCTCCGCAAACTCAACAGAAATTTCTACCAAGGATTGGATCAAAAAGAAAACCCACTGATCAAGAAACTTGCTGACATTTCCTCAAACCCATTTGACTGCTACCCGCGTCCCATCACAGCGCTGACCTTGTGAAACCAGAACAGCGGCTCAGCATCCAAAACTCATCTCTGCCAGAAAGCAATACCGCCTCGGCAGGCATCCGAAACTCATCACTGCCAGAAGGTATTACCGCCTCGGCAGGCACAGAAATCTCATCACCTCCAGGAAGCTACAGCCCCGGCAGGTACCCCAAACCCAACACTGTCAGAAGGATACCGCCTCGGCAGGCATCCAATGTTCATCACTACCCGCGGCCCATCACAGCGCTGACCTTGTGAACCCACCTCAACTGTGACAAAGTGTCACATCGATAAGAAAACCGAAACAGCAACTAAAAAACTCAAAATGAATGTGGAGTAATGAGGCTATTGCCTCGGTATCCAAAACCTCATCACTGTCAGAAGGCATCTGACAGACGAAGACAAAAGAACAGCACACATGTTGGCGGCCAAAGCCCCCGCACCTATCCTTCGCCAACGAATGGCCCCGAATCCCTGCTGTGCCACTGCCCCCACCCGCAACCCTGCCCGCCCCCCAGAACAACACGCATCCTCATCCAATTCCCTGATTTGACTCCTAACCCGGCGTGGGACACGTTGTTGCCTAGCTTAATGAAGCCCTCATTTTCACTTATACTTCCGCCAGTATCTGAAGTGCTATAAACTTTTTTTTTTTTTTTTTACAAGTACATACGCATTGTGGTATACTTTAGTACTTTAATTGTACATTAAACACAGTTAGCGTGTCATCGCGTTACTTCTTCTGGTTAGGTTTGCTACCGTCTGTATGTATTTACGTTCCTTACCTTCACGTTTTGTTTTCAGTTTCAGCCTACGTTCGTAGTGACACCTTACCTTTTGCCCGTATCACCACATTAGCATTCTCACAAACCCAAATAAGCTAGGTTGCTGTCTGCGTGTCCTTAATACTGGCGGCCCAGCCACAAACCACCTGCAGGCTGCAGCACGCATCTCGCCTACCCTTCCGTTTCTCGTAGGATGCTCTTTCTGTCACTTTTCTGGAAGCATGGGTGGCTTTCTATCACCTGCGACCCTTAGAAGGGCCTCGTGCTCTCGGGCTGCCTGGCCCGCCTCCTCCCTGAAATGGAAGTTGTAATATCTGTCCTTATTTATAATGCCACCTGCGGTCCACGTGAGTACTTATGTAGGGAGCAAATACGAATGCGTCGCCCCAAAGGAGTGGAGCATATTTAATAATCTTTGAGAAACTACATGTTTTGGTGAAAGCCGTTCTTTCCGAAGAGGACCTCCTCCTTCAGGTGTTTATGGGCCTACGTGTAGAGAGGTAACAAGTGGATGCAGAACTATCAGAGGGGGTGGACGTGCTGGTGAAGCGTTGAGACGTGAGTTAAAGAACTTCAGTGACGAAACGGACTTGACACTAACTTTGCTAGACACGTGAGGCAATGAATAATTCAACTGGCCGGCGCAGTCACTGATCTGACATGAACTAGCAGATCCCAGCAGTAGCAGGCAGCCAGTACTTGAGGCGTGTAACCGGTTAGAGCAGCAGGGGCTCGACCAAGTCAGTGCCGGACAGATAAGACTACCCCTGGGTGCGAAGTTCGAACAATGGTGATGGTGGATAGAAGTCGGGCACTCCGAGAAGAGAAGGGGAAAAAACATAAAGAAAAGGAGACGGGGAAAAAGGACATTGCCTAACTGGTGCCTTTACACCCACCCCCCGTGTGCCAATTCCTCTTGCCATTGCAAGAAATTGCGCCAACCAATGACTTCTAGTTGTTGAGCCCTGTAGTGCCTGGCGCCGCAAAACCCCCCCCCCCAGCTGTCGGGGCACACCCAATTTACTCTAACAGACCCAGTCCATTCTTAGCTGCAACAAACCTCCCCCTGCGGAGCCTGCTTCCCCGCCTTACCTTGTAATCCGACCCTTTGCTGCCCTTCCCTAAGCCACCGCAACGAGGGCCCCCACGCACCTCGCCGCTCCCCTGCCTCAGACCTTGAAGCGCCCTTATGCCCCCCCGTTGCGTCACCCCAGGCCGAATTCCTCTTTTTCGATACTGTGGGCGATTAATAATCTGCCCAGGATCACAGGATGTTGTTTGCCGAGATCAAAACATTTCCCCCCGCTCCAACGTCGGCAGTTCTGAACCCAGGGCCCCTCCGCTCCTGCATCCAACCACCAAATACACCACTCCCAAGCCGAGGCTCCCGCAGCAGCCCCCCCCCCCGGCCTGCTCCCACTCGCGCGCCCATCAACCTACTCCCATGCTCTATTCCGACTCCACATCGAAACCCCCCCCAGGTCCTCCGTGCATCACTAGCCCACACACCCGGTCTGTGGCACTCCGAGATGACCAAATCATCTGCGCAGGATCACCGTAAATTGATCCGCTCCAATACCTGGCCGCTCCGCGCATAGCGCCACCTCTACACCCTCGGTCCCGCCACTGCCTACCGTGCCCCCCCATTGACCACTCCGCAACTCATAAAATCATCCAGCATCCCGCGGCACAGTCCTCCCTCAAGCTCCACCCCCCCCCCCCAGCCCTTCGCCTCGCCACCGCCAAACCCCCACACTTCACCGCAACCCACCCGCACCTACCCTCTGGAACCAACCCCACCGTGCCAGACCGATCCCCTTGCATGCCCAACCACGCTCCAAGCCCGTGGCAAGCACCACAACACCCGTCCTCCAACCCCAGGATGCGCACCTCCCCACACATCTCCTGCCATCGTGTCTCCCTCCGTGCCCAGCATGCCCACCACAAATTGCAAACTTCCCACCACCAACACCCCAGCCCCACCATCTCCCGCACCTTGCTCCACTCCCGCTGCCGGACGAACCTCGAGCTGGGGGCAATGTCGTCCCGCATGCGCGCTACTGCTGGGCCCGTAAAGTGGCACCCGGGCCAAACCTTGGGTGTAGCCCCACCCCACCGTCCACTGCACTTGTATACCCCTCTTTACCCTCCAACACTCCGCACCACATCTCTGCGCGCCCGATAATCCTGACCGCCCAGCCGCAAACCCCCTGCAGGACCAGGCTGCAGCACGCATCTCCGCCACCCCTCTCCTGTTCAACGGCACCCACCCCTAAACCACCAACCTCCCCCACCCCGCCCCTCACACCTCCGCGGAACTGCATCTAATCTCTGCCCCAACTGTCCCATCCCCCCAGGTGCCATACCCTGCTACCTTGGAAGGTGACCATCTGCTCTGTGCCACCCGCACCAACAACCCTTGGCCCTCCCCAGACCGTGCTTGCCCGCCCGCCCCTGTCTCCTGGGCGCCTGTGGGTACCACGGCTGACCAGGAACTGCAACCAGTCTCACGGGCCTTAGAAGGATGAAAGGCCGAGGGCATGAAGACTGGGCCTCTAACCGCTGCACAAGGGACACCAGCAGCTCCCTGAATCCTCTCCTTATGCATGCGCCTTGGAGCCAAACCAGCACTCCAAGGCGACGTGCCCCCGGGCCCTCCCTCCCCACGTGCAAAGGAATCCCCCACCCCTGCAAGAATGGCGCCCACCCATACCTCCTGTTGCTATTATATTTCCCAGTATTGGCGCATACCTGACTTCAATTGACAACGCCCCCCCCACATTTCAAAGGCACTCTCGCTTTTCTCTCTGGCGTCTTTTGGGCCCCGCCCCTTTGTTCTGCTTCGTTTGTCCTTCTTCGACTCTCCAGTTCCCTCTGTAATTGGCTGCCTTCTCGGGAAGTCCTGCCCCCTCCTTCCGTCAGTGGATCCGCCTCGATGGTGTTGACCCTGTTTTCTTCTACTTTGCAGGGGAGGACCTGTTGTGACCGTTCGTTGGGCTGCGATGAAAGAGGTAAGTGTTCGCTGATTATGGAGGTTGGGTCGGGGTCTTTTCGGGAATATATAGTATTCTCAGGGAGCAGGGTCTGGCCTCCCTCACATCCCCCCACCCTAACTTTCTTGCTTGCAAGAGCTGTTTCTATAGGGTATCGAGATAGAAAGTCTGCGTTAGTCTGGTTTCTTCCCTTTCTATGACAGATATGGAATCGGAAAGGCTGTAATGCCAAAAACCACCGCAGCACCCGCTCATTGTGTCCTTTGTTACGAGACAGCCATTCTAAAGGGGCATGGTCTGTATATAAAATGAACTCTCTATCTTACAAATAATATCGGAGAAATTCAATAGCCCATTTGATTGCAAGAGCTTCTTTTTGAATTACGGAGTAATGTTTTTCTCGTGGGAAGCAGATGACAGGGATACGAACACTCCCAAATATTGGAAGCCTTCAGTGGCATGTGTAAGTTGGGAAGCCCACGTAGTCCTGCCCTGGTGGCCACACACCGGGAATAACACCGATTTCGTAGTGTTTGTGTGGAGCCCAGTATTCTGGCCGAATACCCGAAGGATTTGCAGAATACGGGGGCCCGAGATCCAGGGGTCAGTCATAAAAAACAATACGTCATCCGCGGAAAGCGCAACGCGATCCGGCTGTGACCCCGGCCAATCGAAGCCCCTGAGCACCGGGTCTCTGCGGACCCATGCTGCCAGAGGTTCCACTGCAAGGGCGAAGAGGAGAGGGGACAGGGGGCAGCCCTGTCGTGTCCCTCTACCGATGGAGAAGTAGGGAGAGCGGTGGCCCGCAATACGAACAGAGGCCATAGGTTCGGTATAGAGTAGGCGTACATATGCTAGGAAACGTGGCCCAAAGTTGACCGCTCCTAGGAGTTGGAATAAGTACTCCCAACTAAGGGAGTCGAAGGCCTTATCGATGTCAGCCAAGAGTAAGGCCGCAGGGCGACCCGGTCCCGGGGCCATGGCCATAGCACTGTGAACACGTCGAATGTTATGCCGAGTGGCCCGGTGCGGCATAAAACCCGACTGGTCCAGGTGGACCAAGTCCTGAATGCAGGCTCGTAAGCGGTCCGCAAGAACCTTCCCCAACACCTTAGATTCAAAATTTATGAGAGAGCTAGGTCTGTAGGAGGACGGGTCCTCCGGTGGACGATCAGGCTTTAAAAAGAGGACAATTTCAGCTTGCCGCCAGTCTCGAGGTAGGATGTGCTGCTCAAGAGCTTCGTGAATCGCCTCCAGTAGGTGCGGGCCTAGTACGGTGGAGTAAGAGCGAAGAAACTCCATGGGGAACCCATTAGGCCCTGGGGCTCGGCCTGGTCGCATTGCGTGCAATGCAATCACTAATTCGTCAGCTGTGATAGGGGCATCCAACTGATCTCTCATCTGATCAGAGAGCTGCCGAGGGGGAATGTCCCGCAGGAACTCAGCGATCACGTCGCTTGAGACCTGGTCCTTCCGGGAGTAGAGCTCTGAGAAATGCTGTACGAATTCATCCACCACTTCACCCGGAGAGGTATACAGGACACCGTCCCTACCCCTGATGGCTGGAACCGTGGCCGGGCCTGTCTTGCCTGACATAGTCTATGCAGCATTTTGCTGGATTTGTCACCCCACTGATAAATACGGTATTGGGATGCCAGCCAGATTTCTTTTGCCTCCTCAGTAAAATGATGGGTGAGCTGCTGTTGTGCAAGCAACAGGTTCCTACGTAGAATCGGAGTAGGCGCATTCGTGTATTGCGCCTCTAAAGAAAGGCACTGGGTCTCTAGGTCATTTCTCTGAGCGGAGCGCTTGCGTTTATCATGGGTCCTGTAGCTAATGTCCACTCCTCTAATAGTGGGTTTCAGGGCCTTGCATAGGGTCACCTTGGAGGGAACGGAGTCTGTATTTAGGGTAAAGTACTCTTGGAGCGCTGTGTGGAGACATTCCTGATAATCTGGTGCACGTAAATACCATGGGGACATCCGCCATCTTAGTGGGGGCCTGTGAACCTGCAAGCGGAGCGTCACTGAGACCTGAGAGTGATCCGACAATCCTCTCGGATGATGCGTGGCCTGGGCGAACCTGGGGACATAGCTCCGAGGTGTGAACAGATAGTCAAGGCGAGACACTGAGCCATGCACCGCTGAGAGATACGTGTAGCCTAACTCGGCTGGATGGTACTCCCGCCATATATCAGCCCACCCTAGTGTCTGCGCAAGCGATGACAATTTGGAGGGACCCGTGGGGGCAGCAGCCCCCAAGCTCCTTCTCCTGTCTAGTGGCGTCATGGTATCGTTCCAGTCTCCGCCCAGGAGAGATAAGCCCACTGGCAGTTCACCCCACAATCTAGTCAGGCTTTCTATGAATGTAGTCCCAAGGGGTGGGGGAGCATATACACTGCCAAGCGTGAGCGATTCACCGTTGAGTGTCCCCGTCAGGAAGACATACCTGCCCCCCGGGTCCACCCAGTGTTTCGTATGGAGGAAGGGGACACGTCCATGAATAAGTATAGCGGTCCCACGGGAGCACCTGGCGAATCCTGCATGGTACACCTGGCGGAACCCGAATCGCGCCAGGCAAGGGGCCTTATTACCCAGAAGATGTGTCTCTTGCAATAACAGGACGTCAGCCCCGTAACGTTTGGCTTGCCGTAGTATGGCCCCACGCTTAACTATATTTAGGAGTCCCCGTACATTCCACGTCACCACTGTTAGTTCGTCCAAATGGGAGACCTTTGCATGAGAGACCATCTACCTAGTCCGGGTCTAACAACACTGATCTGCCTAATGGGGAATGGGAGACGTGGCTGCGCATGTAAACAACAACTAACATAACTTCGTTACCCTGAAACCACGCCCCCCCACCCGATACTGTCAAGAACAAGGAGCATCTGTCGCGGTGAGGAGCACCCCAGGACCCCAACCCCTGATCCTAGTGACTCCCCGCCAATGGATCCCACCCTCCCGCTGTAACATTAACCTGAACTTTGGGGAGTTAGTGGCCGTGCGGGCCTACCGCCATGTGTAACAGCCAACCCTGCTCGGTGCACATTGATCAGGGCAAGTCCAACCCACATACAGACAGTTATACATGACAAAAGATAGCACAAGCCGTGGGACGGTCAAGGAGCTTTCACAGGACTGGCGGATCGACGGTCGGAGCCAGAAAGATGCCGTCGCTTTGATTTCCTTCTACGTGATCGATTCCGCTGCGAGCCCACAGAGGAGTCTGATTCCACCGGCGGCGGAGAGTGCGGTTTCAGGTGGGCCCTTTCATCAGTCCAGTCAAAGACCGCCTCAGGAGAGTCGAAGAAGAGCGTTTTAGAGTTATAGATCACTCGGAGCCTGGCGGGATACAGGAGCATGTAAGAGATGTCGAGTTCACGCAACCTCCGCTTTGCGGCAACAAAGGACTGTCGTTGCTGTTGCACCATGCGAGTGTAGTCTGGAAAAATCATAATGGGCCGGTAGTCAAAGATGAGTTTGTCTTTATTGAGTCGGGCAAATTGCAGCACAGCATCTCGATCTGCGTAATTTAAAAGCTTGCCGATCACCGGCCGTGGATTTTCTCCAGGAGGTGGCTTTCGTGTGAGCGCCCGGTGTGCCCTCTCAACCACAAAGCACGATTAGATCTTGTCTGCCGGGAGCCGATCTAGGAGCCACGTTGTGAGAAAATGATTCATAGAGCCTCCCTCGCAGCCCTCCGGAAAGCCTACAAAGCGAAGATTATTGCGCCTGGCGCGACCCTCAGCATCTTCGGCGCGAGCAGCGAGCTCCCGGGAAACCACAGTCAGTTTATTGACTTGTTGTTGAAGGGTCTGCACCGTGTCTTCCACTGAGGACACCCACTTCTCGGCTTCAGTAATGCGATCCACCGCCTTGCGTAGGTCCTGTCGCAGAAATGAGACCTCGGTGCCCACCACGCCAATCTTGGCCCCCAGCGTGTCTCTCGCATCTGTGATGGCCGCTAGCAAGGCCGCATTATCTGGGACGGGGCCAGGAGGAGGCCCCCCACCCGCAGAATGCGCAAACTGATCCAGGGTACTCTGTTTCGGTCCCGTGGCGCCAGGTTTGTCCTTCCCCATTGTTTGGGTTGACGGTGGATCGTGTCAACAGTAGCTACGCGCTCCCACTCCAACGAGATATGTAGGGGCACCAATCCACTGCATGCAGGACCCTCCAGGGGGGGGCGCCCCGCTGCCAGACCGCCCGGATTCCGTCTACCACAGGCCGCAAGCCGCACTGGATCTAATCCAGCCGCTTCCGCGACCAGTGGCCGACAGCCAAGCAGGCCCCCTAGGGGAACCGAGCTCGCCGGACCACCAGCTCGCCGGACCACCAGCACGCGAGGCACCCCAAGCACCGACAGTTAAGGGTAGCGCCCCCACCAGCAGCTCAGCAATCCGGACAATGTGGGCCTCCAAGCCTGAGATTCAGCGTGCTGGGGGGCTCCAAGCCCAGCCCCCACACAGGGCGCAGATCAGTGCCGCAGGGCAGATGCACAGCCGGCAGCACTCAGCCTGGTTTCACGGCTTAGAGAGCTCCAAAATGGCGGCAGGAACACAGTTGTGGGCCCAGGTCTCCAGCCCAGGGCCGCCGCCATTCAAGAAGGGCAAGTGGGCTCCTCTTCGCGCCCAAGTGTGCAGGAACGCCCCTGGTACAGCTGCGGCGGACCAAAACCAAGTCCCGGAGCCCAAAGCCCAGGCAGCCCCCTCCCCTCAGAGGGAGAAGGCCTGCGGCACCAGTGGGGTCAGCAGACGCGACCCGGAGAGTCGGCACCCCCCGGCCCTACAGCACCCAGCACCGGCCAGCGCCCGGGCCAGGACCAGCCCCGCAACCATGGCAGCGAGCCGACCGGGCCCGCAAGACCGTCCTGCAGCCCAGGCCCCGCCCAGCGACCAGGACCGCCGCCCGTATAGGCACCGGGGGAGGACGCACGACCCCCAGCCACCTCAACAGAGCCCCCGGGACTCACCTCGGTCAGGTCAGGCGGCTCGCCCCGGCACCTAGCCCCTCCGCAGCAGCCGGCATCCAGCACAGGGACGCCGAGTTCAGGCCGTAGTGCGCTCCTCTCGCCCGCTTTTCCCACCCGCAGTTCGTCGTGTAGGAGTTGCTGCTGGCTCTGTGGGCACTCTGGGGGACACCACCGTCCCGTTCACCAGGGATTCACGGCACACAAGACAGGATGGACATGATTTATGTTGGATAATGCTGGCAGGCGCATGGAGCTTCGTTAAGCTGCGTCCACCATGCTCACTGACCAAGCCACGCCCCCCTTTTCGGTCTTTTTTTAACAAATCAGTCAGAGGGGCAGCTACCTGTGAGAAGTCTGGGATAAATCGTCTATAATAACCCAAGATGCCCAGGAAGGCTCTCGGGTCTTTTTTTGTCTTGGGGAAGGGTAGGTTGACGATGGCTGCGACTTTGTCTTTTTGGGGTTTTATACATCCCTCCCCTAAGAGGTATCCCAGATACTTTACGGAACTTGCGGCTATACGGCTCTTGCGTGGGTTGATGGTTAACCCACCTTCTTTTAGGGCCTGAATAACCCTCGTCAGATGCACCAAGTGTTGTTCCCATGTTGCCCTATGAATAACAATATCATCTATATGGGCAGCTGCATAAGTGCTGCAGGGTCTTAGTATACTATTCATAAGTCTCTGGAAAGTTGCCGGGGCACCGTGTAAACCAAAGGGTATACAGTAAAGTGGTATAGCCCTCCCGGAGTAGAAAAAGCTGTCTTCTCCTTGTCTTGTTCTCTGAGCGGCACCTCCCAATACCCTTTTCAAAGGTCTAAAGTGCTGATATACTGTGTCTCCCCCAACCGTTCAATCATCTCATCCACTTGTGGAAGTGGATATGAGTCAAACTGTGATATTTTGTTAACTTCTCGGCAATCAATGCAAAACCTGATAGACCCATCCGGTTTGGGTACGATAACTATTGGGGAGTTCCATTCGCTGGTGGAGGGTTCTATGACCCCCATCTTAAGCATCTGTTGGATTCCGTTTTCGACAGCCACTCGTCAGGACTCTGGTATCCGATAGGGACGTAGTTTGACCCTCTTTCCTGGAAGGGTTTGTGTGGAGTGTTTTATAATTGTGGTCCTCCCAGGGGTTAGAGAAAACACAGACCGGAAAGGCTGTAACCAGGTGTGTACTTCTTGTTTTTGGCGGTCTGGTAAGTCGGGATCTATACTTTGTAGATAATAAGGGGAAGGGTTGTTATTAACGCTTAACAATGCGGGTTTGGCTCCCTCCTACTTTTTTAACATGTTAATATGGAATATCTGAGTGTTCTGTTTTTTTTCTGGATTCAACTCAAGGCGGTAGGTAATTGGGTCACTTGCTCTATCACCCTGAACAGACCTTGCCACTGCCCAAGCAGCTTATGGTCAGAAGTGGCCATCATAAGCAGGACTAGATCACCCACTGCGAGGGTTCTTTCTTTAGCCTTTTTATTGTACTGGGTCTTTTGTGCGGCTTGAGCTTGCTCTAAATGGGACTTTACAATGTCACAGATTTGACCTAGCTGATGTTTTAAGTTAAGAACGTACTCAGGCAGGGGCTCACCCCTTTCCGTCTCCTCCTCCCATTCTTCCTTAAGCATGTCTAACAAGGTACGTGGCTGACGTCCATATAGCAATTCGAAAGGGGAATAACCAGTGCTTTTCTGCTGTCTACACCGGATGGCAAACAGAGCTAAGGGCAACATATCTTCCCACTTGCGTGTTTCCAATTCTAATAATTTTTTGTGTTATTTTTAGTGTGCCATATCTCTCCACCAACCCATTTGTCTGTGGGTGGTAGGCTGAGGTTTTTATCTGTTTGATCTTTAGTTGTTGACAGACTTGTCTTAATAATTTGGAGACAAATGGTGTTCCTTGGTCTGTCACGATCTCCCGCAGAAACCCCACTCAGGAAAAGATGGTAATCATAGCTTTAGCTATCTGAGTAGCATTGGGCTGTCTCAAGGCAACTGCTTCAGGGAATCGGGTCGAGTAGTCGACCAGGACTAGAACATACTGACATCCGCTGCGAGAGGGAAGAAGAGGACCAATTATATCCATGCCCACCCTTGAAAAGGGTTCTTCTATTATAGGGAGAGGTTTTAGTGGGGTTCGGGGAGGGGTGCTCCTACTATTCTTTTGACAGACTGGGCACTCTTTACAGTATCTCCGAACTTGTTCATAGATTCCTGGCCAGTAGAATTTTCCAGTATGGCTTTTTCTGTCTTGTCCACCCCAAAATGACCCCCCAACAAATGGCTATGGGCTAAGAATAGCACCTTTTCCCTATAGGGCCGGGGAACTAGCAATTGTGGGGCAAGGGCCTTCCCCCCCCCTTTTCGGTATAAGAGACCCCTTTTTAAAAAAAACTGGAGACCTACTTCGTCAGGGTTTTCCATGGGAGAGGCTCTGTTCCAGGCTTCCCTTAGGGTTGGATCTTCCCTCTGAGCAACGTGAAAGTTTTGATCGGTTTCCCATGCGCTTTCTTCTTCAGTCTGAGCTAGGGCTACACGATTCCATTCTCTTTTCTCGGCCTTCTTCTGCCTTTGGCTTTTCCTAGGTTTCGCCAACAGCCACTCGTTTTCCGATACCTGAGAGAAGGGAGCAGTCTTTCTCCATTCTTCCCAGGCGTCCTGTAGCAAATCGTCCATGTATGGATAGTCTCTTCCCAACACCAGGGACTCAGGCAACTTGGGAATCAATCCTACCCGTAAAGGTACTGGTTTTTTGACGATGTATGTTGGACCTGTACTTCGATACTGGGGTACCGTTTGTTGTCCCCATGTACACACTGGATATTTACCATGTTCGCCGTGGCTTGCACTCCTCCAGGGACTGCCTGGGGTCGCATGACGCTCTGTACACTTCCAGTGTCTATCAAAGCCTGCCTGGGTTCTCCGTTAACAGTGACCTGGTGATGGTATCGAGGACTTATTCCTGCCCGGGTGCCATACAGGACTTTTGTTAGGCCTATATCCATTGGTTCTTCTTTTGTGGACACGTACGGGCAACGTGTCTAAACAGCCCACAATTAAAACATTGGAGTCCAGGAGGGTGCAGGGGCCGTGTTGGCGGGGTTACAGGCCCTGGTAAAAGGGTGACAGTTTCGGGTCTTTTCGGGGTTAACGCTTTTTGGCCCTTGACTAGGTTCCCTCCAGGATGTTTCCATGGAGTCTCTTCTCTGCCCTTCTGTATCTCCTGTGTCAGATAATAGGCGCTGGCTATTTCTACCGCTCTCTCCAGGGTTAACTGTGAATGTTGTCGGACCCAACGTTGAATGGGGGTTTGCAGAGAGGAGAGATACTGTTCTAAATATACTTTCTCCATTATCTCCTCTTTGGTTGTTGTGGAAGGTCTCAACCACCTATCTGCCATGTCTTCCACACGGTAATATAAGGCTCTTGGTGTTTCTTGGGCCCCTTCTTTGATTTGTCACAGGTGAATTCTATAGGACTCTTTGTTGACCCCCATTCTTTCGAGGACGCTCTTTTTGATCTCTTCATAGGGCGTGAGACCGAGGGGATTGGCGGCTTGATATGCAGCCTGGAGGTCACCGGAAAGGTGCGGTCCGAGATACTGTCCCCATTTGTCGGCAGGCCATGCGGCGGACCGTGCCATCCTCTCAAAGTTTGCAAAAAAGAAATCTGGGTCTTCTCCAGCAGCATATTTTTGCATTACTACTGAGGGGAGCGTTGCTTGGGTCCTTTGTTGACTGAGGGCCTCTGCCAGCTTCCTGATTACAGCTTCTTGGGTCTGGCTTTGCTCTGTGAGAGTCTTATGGAGCCTCTCTCTGTCCTCAGCCACTGCCAGAAATCTCTCCATACTTTTTCCTAGTCTGTTCTGGCCTTCCGCCATTCTATGCACAACAGCGTCCATCTTCTCTGATCCCACTTCTGACACCAGGTTTGTGAGGGATGGGCGGAAGATGAATCTTGGAGGCCGAATGCGTTTCTCAATTTTGGCGTTTATTTGCAGGAACTTATGTAGTACATAGGGTGATACAAGAACATCGAAGGAGAAATAAGGAGGGAAGGACAATAAGTAAGGTTGATAGAAGCTCTTAGAGTCTCTCTCTTCTTTCACTGATGATCTTCTCCTTTGTCTGTTCATTCTAGGTTCATGCTTCCGTGGTGGTTCGTCCCCGGTTTGCCAGGAAAGAAGACAAGAGGGATAAGGTAAGTACTTCAGTCTAAGAGATGTTGCTTAAGGGATAGAAACCATTACCACACCCAGGGGTGTAGGGGAGAATTTCCTTAGTGAGGAAAGTGAAGCAGGTAACCCCTTTTTCCTTTCTAGAGGTTATGAATTTCTTTATGGAGTAGGTTCCTCCCCCCCCTTTTTCTTCCTTTTCACTAGGTCTTCGGGAAGGGTGAATGTGTAATGGGAACATGTCCAAGAGAAAATAAACACTAGTGCAAGCAGTGTCTCAATCCATTCTGTAGTTCATTCCCTTAAACAATTTGTGATTAGTTTTGCCCCTCTGATTCTTTCTCGCTCTATTTGTTTTTTTTCTTTAAAAAAAAAAAAAAAGCCCTTGTTTTGGATATGCCCCCTACTCCGAATGACACAACCAAAATTATTAAACAAACATAATAATGACATGGAGAATACTCCATAGGCCGGGTCCGAACTTTGGACCCCGGCACTCTCCTACTAGAAACAATAACACTTTTTTTTTCTGGTTCCCCGGTCCACACTCGTTTTAC
Source organism: Calotriton arnoldi (assembly GCA_963921515.1). Lineage (NCBI taxonomy): Eukaryota > Metazoa > Chordata > Amphibia > Caudata > Salamandridae > Calotriton > Calotriton arnoldi. The sequence goes on along the minus strand of CAWUFW010006252.1, from coordinate 364,115 downwards.
TTGGATCGCTCCCCCTTCCTTTTCTTATCCTGTATACCTCCCCGCCCTTTCTAAATACGCACCAGGAAAGCCGCAACTCTCCTGAGTTGCGGCAGGGTTATCACCACTCCTCGCTCCAGGTCTCCGGAGCCTCGTCGTCTTCTCGCTCTGCCTCCCGTTCCTGTGTAGTAGACGGCGGGATGTCTTCCTTGGCTTTTGGCGCATTGATTCCGGCGTCCTCAACCTTGACAGAGCGGGTCCCACTCTCCTCCACCACCCCACTGCGACCGCCACTCTCGCTTTTCTCTCTGGCGTCTTCCGGGCCCCGCCCCCTTTGTTCCGCTTTGTTTGTCCTTCTTCGACTCTCCAGTTCCTCCGTAATTGGCTGCCTTCCGTCAGGGATGCCCTTTCTCGCCTCTGCTATTCTCCCTGGCAATAGAACTGCTAGGTGCGGAACTTCGCAGGAAGGGCACCAACTGGGGCATACAGCTTGGCGATGGCCTACACATAGTATCTCTGTATGCAGATGATTTACTGTTATACCTATGGGACGTCCGCAATGTGCCGTGTGCGATAGCAGAAATACTGCATCATTTTGCAAGCCTGCCGGGACTCTGGGTGAACTGGAGGAAGTCCTGCCTGTTTCCTTTTGGCCTAGACCTTCCGGACCCAGGCCTAGTCTTTAATGGCGTAGTGGTTCCTTGGCAACCTACCTTGTTCCGCTACCTGGGCATTCGAATATATCCCTCAACAAACAATATGTTTGAGGGCAACCTCTCGCGGGCACTGTCCTCCATTCGATCTCAAATGGGGTTCTGGAAGACGATACCAATTTCTGTAATGGGTCTGATCGCCTTACTAAAAATGGTGGTCCTTCCCAGACTGCTGTATTATTTTTCGAAGCCTACCAACTTATGTCCCAGCTAAAGCTTTCCGTGACTTTGAACAAAAAATGTACAAATGTATTTAGAACACTGGGCGTTGCAGGGTAGCACTGAAAAAATTATATGCACCTATGGAGCAGGAAGGGTTGGCAGCACCAAATAGGAAATTATATTATCTGGCGGCTCAACTACAATGGGTGGCCAAATGGCTATCAGGGCTACAGTTGTCCGACACTGCCACTACGCTACCAGCTTGGACAATGCCTAATATTCACCACCTATTCCAACCAGTCACTAAAACTACTGCACCAGGGTCCAGGCTGTTAGCTGTTGAGCACCGATGCTACCAACGAAGCCTATATCTCACGCGGTCAGCGATCCCGTATGCGCCTGCGTTACCCCTTCTAGGCAGACCGAGGCACAGTGCTATCACGACTGGAGCAGAACTCATATTCTAGCATGCGGCTGGGCTGAACATACTGGGAGGCTTGTATAGAGATGGCGTCTTGTTAACCTATAAATAATTAGCGGGGCGCAGACGTGACCCCGGGACAATTTCTGCCACACAATTCGCTGGTGGCCGCGTTGATGCGAGAATGTGACGACCTGACAACTGAACCGCAATCACGCTCGGTAGTGCAATATCTACAGGTCATGGGGATGGGTAGCCACATTGTACACTGGTTAACTGCATCGTTACTGACACACACAACACCTCCACTCACACACTTACGAGCCAAATGGGGGGATGATCACAGTTGCCCTTGGACAGACAGGAAATGGACATCAATCTTTGCAGGACCCACACACAACCCACGGAACACGAGATTTCGGCTCATACAGTTTTATATTGTATACAGAGCATACCTAACACTCGCCAAAATAAATCGATATTTTCATCGGACAGACGCAGCTTGCCCCCGGTGTGCTGAGACTGGAGCGGACCAGCTCCACATGCTGTGGCACTGCCCTGATATACACACCTATTGGCAGTATATCACATCTCGCTTATCCACAGGCACGGAATGCCCAGAGTTACACACATGGGAGGCGTGCGTATTGGGGCTGTTTCCCAGGCCCAAGAAACACAGGGTCACCTCCCTTTTCCTCGACCTGGGTTTTATAAATGCCAAACAGCTTATTACCCGTAGGTGGAAGAGCCCAGACCCTCCCTCAGTAAAGGCCTGGACACGATAATTCCTTGTGTGGGCACAGGCCAAGAGCGCAGCATTACACATGGAGGATACATTAGGGCTCCGCAAATAGCCAGTGGCACAAAGCGGGGATGCAATACTTGTGGATTTTCACATGTCGACACAGGCCCCTGAGGAGGATACCCAGGATTGAGGCAAGGGCAGCGGGTAAGGGGACACGAATACTGTCCATCAATTACACAGATGTTGGGAACTAGTGTTATCACGATACAGACGGCGAATGTATGGTGGTGTGGTGCCACTCGGACATCTTTGATTAAAAGCAAGCATTGGCGTTCCTGGCTGTTGGTGTAGGGAATGACAAGACTGAGAATCATTATGTTTGAATACTTAAGTTGAGCACACAAGTTTACATTAAAGTTTATCTTTCTTCTAAAAATAATTAAGAATCTAGCAATGTACATTGGACCAAGCTGTTGTTGTTGGCACCTGTACATTACGAATGTAAAGTGCAGTAGTAATTCAGGTGCCACACGGGCAATCGCCTTCGGTGACCCCGGCTCCATACTGTAATTGTCATTTGTTAAAAATCACACAGGAAATGTATACTTGTGGTATAACGAAACTGATGAATTACTTGCTAACTGTACTGTCATGTGAGCTGTCAATGTAAGAGATAACCATAAAAACGCAATAAAGAGATTCAAACAAAAAAAATGCAGTGGCTAATGATGCACTGTACAGAAGATACTGTTTGGCACAACTCTGGTATGATGACAGAGGATTGTATGTGTGGGGTTTTTCAAATTCTTGTCTGAGCTCCTTTTCTAACACTCATTCATGTTTTTAGGCTTGACAGTGTAATTGTCCTCATCATTCTTGGTGAACATATTGTATCTTACACTTACTCAAAGAGGTTTTGATACATTGACACACACACACACACTCACTCACACACAATCTCCAACAAATGTGCTGCAACCACTTACTCTATATTTTTCTCTGTCTCTGAACTATTGCTACCTATGAGCTGGAAATCCACATTTACATAACAGAGAACTGCTTCTGCTACTATTATTCATCATCATAAAATGGGAGGATAGTGTGATAACCGTCTCTTATGTTGGATGTCAAGTTTTGCAAAACTTTGCTAGTTCTTAATCTGTATATAAGTGAAATTACATATGATTCTTAATACTGCTGTGTCTTATAAAAACCAAAAAACACGAATATACTTTGACTTGTACTTGTGTCAGCAGTCTATTTATTTACTGTTATATTATTGCCTGACTTAAACAGATGTCAGTAAAATTGACCTTTTGTCCTGAATTTTTGTCCTGAAATCTGAGCCTTTGTCCTAAATGTTTACAGTCCAAGCCCAGAATTTGCCTCTATTGCAGGTAGTCACCCTAGTTGAAAGGTCTGGCACTAGTCTTTCAAGCTTGCTGCCAGAATGCACCAAAGATTTTCTCTGGCTCAAGCCCCACAAGTGCTTCTGTACAGCCTTCGGCATGTGAGGAATGGCACCAGACAACCAAAGCATGAGATAGCAGGACTCCTAGGCACCTCTCAGTACTGACATGCACGGTCATAAGAGTGGTGCTGACTTTACATGAACCAGGTACCCACGCATGTGAATCCACACCCAACCACCACCAACTTAAAACACCATTGGGTTAGTATCGTGCGCCCTCCGGGAGGCATGCTGCAGTTGTCCTCCACATGGTGGAGAGGCAGGCCACAGCACTGTCCCACTACTTGTTTGAAGGGTGTCTCCCAAACAAATCTATGGTTGACGGGGTTGGCCGATAGCCCACTCTCTGTATATTATATTGTGTGTTGTGGTGTCCAGCCAGACCCGAGAAGTCCGGTCTATCTCTGCATTTAGTTCATGCATCTTGTTCATAGTACTTGCTTATTGAAAGCATTCATAACTACTAGACGCACTCACATCGAAAGCTGAATACGTTTTGTACAAAAACATCACCAGTACACAGTTCACAGTTTTAGTAACTATAAGAAACCATCAATGAGTACCGAATCAGTATTAGTAAACGTCCTGGATGGACGAGTGTCTGCTTAAGTTTAGGAATCAAGCGCTGTTAATGTTTAAAGAGCCACATGAATGTTATATTGTTGGTGTTTCTTTTTTTAGACATTACTTGCGTTTGGTGTGTTGCATAATCGCAACCCTTCCTTCTGGGTGTGGGATGTGTGTGTCCTCAGCAGCAGCAGGGTTGGTCAATGACCGTACACTTTCGTTGTGCATGCCAGCTTGGAGGAGACAAGCCCATATCAGGCCTCAGGCTGCAGGATGAACCTGGTTTTCCTTCTGCTCAGGTGTACCGGGTGTCAGCTTTGGGGTGGGTTGTGCTCTAGGGGTTGAGCCTGTTTCATGATGGCGAGCCGCGCATGACTGTGGGACGGCTCAGGGAACCTCCAGTAAGACGTCAGCCACCATATATCCTACAGATGAATATTGCAGCCATCAGGACCTGCCAAAAACCCATATTGTTCATAAGCTAGCAGTAAGGTGGCTTCCATGGTAGCATTACGTTTGTGGTGGGAACTGGCTGCTATTAGTCACTTAACAAAAGAGCAACTTCCATGTAATTTAGAAGAAGGAGCAGGGAGGCAAACAGGTGTTCTGAATAGTAAATAAGGGACCCAGTAGCAGCAGCGTGGGCCTTATGGACAAATTGCGTAGTAAATACTAGACCTAAGAGCAGTGGAGGAAGGACTTTAAGGTGCTCAGAACACTAAATGAGATACTCAGTGGAAATGGATAGGTGAAGCTGGGCACTTAGAATGGTACTTGAGCTGCAGGTAGCAGTGGAGTGTGGGTTCCAGAAATAGAATCAATTGATGGGCTCTACCCTGATTGTGTTTCACCATGAGAGCTATACATCTCTTTACCCGTGCGAATGGACTGCATAACGGGCTTGTGCAGTGCATGCCAGATCTCATAGCATCCCATGAGAGCCAGATTCTGCCTCCATTGCAATGCACTAAATACTTCACCGTCCTTGCACTGAAATGCAAAGCTCTCCTTAGGGAGACTGATGCAATAATAGGCGACCATATGATGATGAGAAAGAAATACTGCCAGCACTGAGCCTAAATGTGTATGATGTTTTTCAACTAACTGCTAAAGTGGGTGACCCAAACAAATCAATGCAAAAAGAACAATTGATGGACAGAATGCAGAACGTCATACATTCACCCCAGTACAGAGATCTGGGCCTAAATCCATCGTTTTTTTGCTCACCATGTCATTCCAGTTCAGACCCAGCCATATGCAAATCAGTCTTGACCCTGTGCCTCATGGGAACAGTCCAGCCCGAACTGCCAGGCCATGTCCTCCCTGGACTGGAAACAAGCATCCTGGGACCGGTTTTGGGGCCTCATCAGCCAGGCTAGCTTGACTCCAGTGGCATGGAGAGCACGGGACCCACGTCTGGGCATACCCGTCCCACTCGGGGTGACAAATGCAAAAAGAACTATTGATGGACAGAATGCTGCACAATGTCAAACATTCACCCCAGTACAGAGATCCGGGCCTAAATCCATTCTTTCTTTTTTCACATGCCATTCCAGTTCAAACCCAGCCATATGCAAATCAGTCTTGATCCTGTTCCCCATGCAAACAATAAAGATAAACTGCCAGGGCAGTTCCTCCCTGGACTGGAAAGAAGCATCCTGGGACCTGTGTTTTTATCTCATTTGTATTGTAATTGACCTTGGAGGAATAGACAAGAATTTTGGATAGGTTTCATAATATATTAATTCGTTTTTTTGTATAAATGATATGTATCAGATGTATTATGACTTTTTACAATTTTTAATTAAAGCCTATGATGTTATATTTTTATGTTGGTGGTATACTATTATGATTAATGGACTAAAAATAATGTGAATGAATGAGGCAGGGTGAAAGGTGATTCTAATTTCGTTATAATATTTGACCCCGAGGGGAAGTAATTTTTCTTACTGTTCAGCAGTGCCCTGTTCCCTTGGTGTGAGAGGCCACCTCTCTAGTTCACAATGTCTAGAGGGAATGCACAAATGTAGCTGTCACCCAGCCCAGATGTGTATTGGAGATAGGCTGTCAGGCACACAGAGCAGTAAGTGAAGAGAAATGTCCACTTTCAAAAAGTGCCATTTCTAAAATAGTAAAGTTAAATCCAACCTCACCAGTAAGTAGGATTTATCACAACCATTCCAAACACATGAAACGTGAAAAAGCTACTCCTCTCTGATCAGGAATTACAGCTTAAAAGTGCATTAAGGAATTCCCAATGTTAAACTATTATAGGAGTAGGTCTCACAGTAGTTAAAAAAACGAAATAGGCTGTTTGTCACTACCAGGACAAGTAAAACATAAAGGTACATTTCCTACCTTTTACTTACATAGCATCTGTCCTTCGGGCTACACATGGCCAATCTTAGGGGTGACTTACATGTAATAAAAGGGGAGTTTAGGGCTTGACAAGTAGTTTTAAATGCCAAGTTGTAGTGGCAGTAAACTGCGCACACAGGCACTGCAGTGGCAGGCCTGAGACAGGTTTGAAAGGCTAGTTCTGTGGGTGGCACAAACAGTGCTGCAGCCCACTACCTGGGTGCTACCTGGGTCCAGGGGGTACCACCTTACAAGAGACTATGTAGCTTAATGGCTAGGGTGGTCGATCTCTAATCTGGGGACCTGGGTTCGAGTCTTGGCAATGACGCTCAACATCCTGTGATTTTGGGCAAATCACTTAATCTCCCTGTGCCTACAAAAAAGGAATGTGTCCTTTTGTAACGCAACTGCTGCTCATGTAAAGCGCTCTGATACCTTCGGGTCAAGTTCGGGCAATATAAAACTACGGGAAAAAAAACCATTTAAATATACCAATCAAGTACACACCAATCACGAAAATGTTTAGGGAAGAAGCACATGCACTTTAGCACTGATCATCAGTGGTAAAGTGCTCAGAGTCCTAAGGCCCAAAAAAAAACAAGGTCAGAAAAAGAGGAGGATGAAGGCAAAAAGTTTGGGGTGACCCTGCAGAAAGGGCCATTTTCAACCCCCCCACCCTATCGCCTATTTTGACATGCCAGTAGGCACATTTGTGTAACAAGACATTGCACAATTAAACGTTATCTCACTGCTAATGTTGCTACTCCTTCGCTAGGTAGGAACATTTTGGGGTGCCTGTTGGTGATTGTTAAAGACCTGGGCTTACAGAGAAATATAGACGTACTTACTAAATATACAGAAACCAATTTCCTAAACGTGAATATTTCCAAAACAAAGGTAGTTCCATTTAGGGGTAGGAAACACCACATCCAATATAAGTGGCAACTAGATGGCACTAAAATCGAGGTGGTAAAAGCCTACACCTATCTCGGGCGAGTCTTTTCTCAAACCTTAGAAGTTCATTCTCATATTCACCAGATGAACCAAAAAGCAGAAGCACACATTTACGCTATAAGGAAATTTTACAATCATTCAGGCACGAGGCATTTTCAAGCACTTTTTGAAATATATAGGGCTAAAATTGCACCAACATTAACTTATGCCACAGAGTATATTCCTTTAGTCAGATGGAACGTTTTGAATACCGGCGAAGGTAAATCTTTCTGCAAATTATTGTTATTAGTACAAGCCGTTCCAGCACAGATCCTTCGCTTGGATTTTGCGATCGTAAGTGCATTCCCAATAGCCTTAGCCAATATTGTTGTATTCCGCTTTAGGTGTCCGTATATAGGTTTTCCTGAATCATGTCCTTATATAGGCACAATTCGCATTGCCCTTATATAGGCATAGAATCCCTGTCCTTATTTAGGCATTAACCGTGCACTCCAAATACAGGCATGGTCACCGACATCCGTCCAACCTAACGTCTAACGAGTTCTTAGAAACCAGACCCTTAAGCTCGGGAGTTCTCTCAGCACAGGACTATTGATTTCTCCAAGAACTCATCTATTATGTATGAACCGTTATACCTTAAGGGTTCATTCCTGACGTCTTCCTCTGTCCGACTTCACGTCAATGCTAACATTCCAAGACACCTACCAGGTATAAATATACCTTCCCTTGCCCAAGCAAGTTAGGAGGAGACCTCGACTTTAGAGGAGCCCGTATCCCGGCCTGACGCACTGAGAGAAGACGCTGTCATCCCTGCTCGCAGAGAATCCAGCTTCCAGTGATCTGACTCCCTTCGCGGGGTGTTAGAGTTCCAGATCCGGAAAGAGATTCCCACCTCTCTCATTCTCAAGGTATGGAGCTGACTAGAACCTAGAGGGACTCTTGGCATACTAGACTTAACATACTCTTAGTATTCTATACTAGAGAATACTTCGCCTACTTCTTACCTTTCCCTACACCTAGACTAGGTTAGGTACATTGGGGTAGAACTAGCTTAGAGACGCATCGTATGAGTACTCGCATTTTTAGCTCATGTTATTTATGTACGTGAATATATGCTAAAAGATAATGCTAGCGCAGTATTATTTATTTCTACTGCTTACGCTGTACATTATTTATCTTGCATACTGTCTTGTGATCATAACAGCACATATCTTACACGAGAAACAAGACTGTTCAATAAACCCTTTTTATTGAAACGCCCGTCTTTCCTTTCTGTGTAACTCTGTAGAAACTAAGCATGCACGATTAGCTGAGTGAAACTGTTATCCATTGTTTCCACGATTCTGAGACGTGTTCCTATTCTAAAGTGAAACAAAGTTGTCATGTTTTTCGGTTGCCAGAAACTACTCCCTTCTTGTTCTCAAGGAGTTTCTAGTGGCCTCTGAGCTAGCTGGCACAAGTAATTAAGTTTAATATACTCAATAGGAACATACCGACCTTAGTCCTATGTCAAGCCTATAGGTTATATTATTCCAATGCGCAGAGCCTATTAGGGAAATAGGAACTACACTACAATATAATCAGATGGGCTTTTAAACTTCTGCATGCAGAAGAAGGCTCTTAAGGGCCTTACTGAGATACGAAAGCTTTAATTCAGGGAAAAAACATGATACATTTCAAACAAATCTCAAGACTGCTCTACAATACTTTCAGTCTACTGAAGCCATTCTTCAATCCTTGTCTCCAGCACACCTGAAGCACTTTCTGAAAAATGTGACTTCCCTTTAAGTTTTGACCTTGACAAGGCATACTGCCTACAGTTATCTCATTACAACTCTATCACTTCTACGATCGAGTTTAAGTTCCCTCCACAATACACAAGTTTTACCTTGGAACATAATATTAGGAGGTATATCACCATGTTGCACTTAGGTCTACTTCCTTTAAAGGTTTTGACAAGAAACTGGAATAACCTTGACGATGATAGCGGGGTATGTGATAAAAGCATTCACGGAAACCAGGACCTAACACATATCTTATAATTATGTTCAAACAAGGAGGTAGTAGGGGCTCGAAACCGTTTTTTAAAACCTATAGCTTTTAGATATATCCTTTCCTCCTCTACCGATTTAATCGCTTTTTTTAAAAGTCCACCAAATTAATTTGTTTGCTCTAAATTGTACAAATTTATGAAATGTGTTCTATTTAATTTTAAATGTGATTTTAATACTAAGCTAAAATATTTTATGCAAGAATTTTATGTATACAAACGGATTTATGTACAATTGTTGATCTCGTAAGAGATCTATATCAATAAAATTAAGTTGAAATTGAAATAAAGACCTAGAACTTGGCAAACAGAAATGTTTTTCTTTACACTGGATGGCCGCTTCAATGCTTATCTGCAGATCAAATCACTTGTATCAGGGCGCTGGTTGGCAAGCCCACATTGTCCCTGCCAATGCTGCCAAGTTTGTCTGACTCATTGGCATTAAACGTGTCACACCTCTGCATCCGATATTATATGGTCTCACCTAGAATCTACTGCAGTCTCATCCTTGGGTGGCGAGCGATATGTTATGACCACAACGCTCACAATTGTCCCAGACTGATGAAATTAGTTTTTTTGTTCCATACCACCTTGAAGACAATAATCTACATTTTCCTTTTTAGTTTTAGAATTACTCATCCAAGCTGTGCCACACTTCATAGCTGTGCTGCAACCACCAGGGGGCGGAGAGGTTAAATGCTGGACAGAGTGACCCATCTGGCATGGACCTTTAGGAGTTCTAACCAACCTGGCGCCTCTCCCAGACGTCTCCAGTCCTTGTTTACACAGTCTGCACTGTAACTGTTTGGCATTAAGAGTAAAAAAAGGAAGAGTGATACATCCCTACAGGACACACCTGACTGAAAGACGGCTCAGGTAAAGAGTTTGCGGGTTCAGCTCCGGATAAAGCTTCCAACAGGATGGACGCGATGGAGGTCACTTGGGCGCTTGTCGCCCTGGCTGTGGTCCTGCTCCTGGGCCAGTTTCTAAATCTGCAGTGGGAGGCGAGGAAGCTTCCACCAGGACCAATGCCGCTCCCTATCGTTGGAAACATGTGGGCCCTAAACTTCAGTCTACACCATGAAACTCTCATGCAGGTATGCTGGAAAATGGGGTGATTACAGGGCAAGGCACAGGGGCTTATTCTAAGCTGCCTTCTATCATTTGGGGTAATACCACACCTAGAAAATACTAATACCACTGGGTGCAGTTTTAACTGGGAGTAGCATAACCTCACCATTCAGTCTGCACTCCTCTAAATGGTGGCTAAAGGGCTAATACTTTATTTTTCCCCAATTCCAAGGTGTGCAAACTCAGATGGTGCATTGTTTGCCCAAGTTCAACCAGGTTTTGCCTTGGAAAATGTGTAAAGTTTAGAAACTTGTTAGTATGCAGTTACTGCACCAGTTACAATCTTAATCCAAACAGAGACTCCTGTTTGCGCCCAAATGGGGATTGGTGGGGAAATCAGAATTTGGGTCAGAGGATGGCAAGAAGTCACTTCATGTATGATGGCGCCAGGGGAGCTTGTACATGGATGATTGTTTGGCATGGCGGCATAAGCCTATGTAAAATTGTGAAGCCAGTGACGGATCTGTAGGTCTGTAGCATTCACCTGCCTACTGCAGATGCAGTTTACAATGACGAACCTAACACATGCACTTCTGGGCTTCATGCAACTGTATATGTAAAATGTTTTTTTGCTTCATTGATGTATAGTTATTTTTTTTAGTTTTATATAATTTAGGCTTTCAGATTTTAATGCACAATACATCGAAAAGGGTGGTGAATGGGAGGTGGGCCGTGTGTTTCCAACTCCACAAAAGTACTTAATGTATTTATCTGCCCTTTGCTGTTTCATCAGCATGAAGTTTAGTCATTTAACCTCCAGCTGCCAGCTCACATCGAGCGCTGGTCTGTGGTGAGCAAAGAAATGTTTTGCTGGCTGATGGGTGGGTCAGTTCCGGTGGAGTTGCATTGGCTCTTGCATGTTTATATTTATGAAGCTAACAAAATACAGCTGGGTCTCTCATGATCCTTCAAAAGTGAAGTTGAGGCACATTTCTTAAAAAATACCACAAAGCAGCCAGGCCACCACGGTCGCTGTGCTGCGTTTTCATTCTCCTGTGCTCGCACACAAGGATGCAGCCGATCGACATGCACACACACACACCTTTGCACCATAGCGCAACGTTGTGTGCATCATATCTGCCATAGGTTCTGAACCGGAAGGATGCATTTCCAGCACAAAATCCCACGGTAAAACAATTTTGTTTTACATTTGGCACATTAAATGTGTGCTGTACAATGCAGCACATAAACAATGTGGGCAATATTTGAAGAAATTACAGCTTTTTTCAAAGTTTGAGCCTGCCTCAAGATATGTTATTTTTTTATACAAAGGCAGATCTGGCTCTGAGTCAAAAACCATGGGTGGTTGCTTTGGAACGCCAAAGTACCACCCTTAGAACGCCCTGGGATTAAAAGTAGCACAAATCAGCGTAAAGCGTCATTTGCAGATTTGAACTGCAACTTTCCAGTGAAAAAAATGTTTGCCCTGGAAAGTAAATACTTCATAAAGATGTCGCTCTGCATACATGAATTTACATTTATATTAATCATTAAAATATATAGATTTTTTAAGAATAATAAACTTTAAGAATTTTCCCTATACTTTCTCATAGGGAGCTCTCCACTTCAGTGGTGGAGATCTCCACCAACACGTGAAAACTTACTAGTAGTAACTTTACTCGCATATATTCTGTTTAAGGAGGTCACAACCCCTCATTTGATGGGGTGGAGAAATGCAAGTCAGTACCTAGGTGTAAATCTCCACTCAGAAATGGTGAATAGCAAAAAACTGTAGCGTTACACCTAGGTGTAGGTGTAAACATACACAAAAGTAACATACAAGTGTAAATTTACCTTTGTAAATCGGGCACTATGAGTGAGTGATGGATAAAGTATCTGAATCATATGATTAGTGAGAATAAAACCTTTATATATTCACAATAAGGGTTAATAAGGCGAAAATGTTGTTTCTGCAGCTCTGTTGTGCAAGACGCCCTGTGTGCCTCAGCTCCCACAAACCAGTTACCATGAATAAAGATGCCGCCTCTCTTACAGCCACAGCCACCCCTGCACACCTCATTTAAATGTGCAGGGTAGTTAGAGGAACATCTGTCTCAGACGTTTAGTCCATATCTGATACCACCCGACACCCCAGGTTAAAGATTTAGACAGCACTAGGTGAATTTGGAATCCAATGCACAAAGAAAGAGGACAGCCATCTAACACACTAGCCACTGAATTCTTTACTTAGGTTGTACGACTGCAAGGCATTTTCCACCTTTGAAATAAGTTTCAAATTAGAAAGGACAGCATGTAAGTAGGTGCCTGACTGCCAGTGTGACCAGCTATACAGCTCAGGAGGTAGAAGCAAGGTTCTACTAACAAGAGGTGCTATGCAACCCATCTGTCACTGTGCAGGAACACAGTTCATCCTACATGAAGTCCTATAATTCTAGAGCGCAGAGAATCCGGATTGTGCCTGAAGGAGATGTTAATAATATACGTGCAGATTAGGTTTTTTCATATTGCCAGCTCACGTAGGTGCCCGGTCGCTCTGACCACAGCCCCTGAATCTGCTGCCACACATTGGCCATATTTAATATGTAGGGGTTTGGAGGCGGAAGTAGGTGCAAAAGCCAGGGCATTAACCCTTGATGAATGTTTGACTACAGGGTCCGTCCGCCTTTAAATACCCTATGGGGCACAGGATGCCCTAGGATATGGTGACAGACGGGCCAATAAACCCTGTTGGTGTGCAAGTATGACTTGCACGACTGCATGTGTTTGTCCGATGCACGGTATCAAGTGTGACTGCATTTAGTCCGTTGAAAGTCATAATATAGGGGAAATCCCCTCTCATACCCTCTCATACAATTAAAGGAAGTCCTGAGGAAAGTGACGAGACCCATTTGGGCTGAACAATGGTGAAAAATGGTTAATAATGGTGAACACTGGTGGCTGAAACATGCAGACTCATTCTAGATGCAGGGGATCACTAACTGCCCCCATTGGCATCACCATCTTTGCTCTTAATCTTGTCTGAGTGCTCTGAAGAAATTGTGAAGAGGGGACTCGAGATAGTGTTATTGTTGTGCAGATGCCATCACCAAGGGTAACCCTAGTAAGAGCTCCCTTCTTCTGAAGGTCAAGCCCTCCCAGACACAACAGGTGTCTGGGTGAGGACTCAAAGATGAAGCGTGCCACTAGTTAGTTCTAGTGGGTGAGAGTCCTTTTATCAAATAGGAAGGATTCCCTTTTAGGTAAGGTTGGGATGTCATCTCTCACATGTAGCCTGAATGTTCTCCAATCTGCAGTATCTTTCCTTTCTTTTGTATACAGCAGAGTTCAAAGAGGACCAGGGAGTGCCCAATGCCTCTGATTCCTATTGATGGAGTTCCATCTAGAAGGAATGGGCCTAGCAGCCCCAGGATTCTGATTGGGCGATCAGCCATAAGAGCTGCTCCTAGCCCCTTCCCTCAACTAATTTGATACTTCCAAGGTGCTCCCCCCAAGACATCAAAGTTAAATATGCTGCACAATTATGCTCATACTTGGAAAGCAGTCATAGTATCAACCTCTTTTTAGAAAGTAGTTTGAGTTTTATTACTAAAATTGACTGCCGTAATAAGGGAAAAGCAATTGGCAACTTGGGGAGAAGCGGAGTCAATCACTGTGAGATATGCAAACAATCCAATTGGTTTAGGACCAAGCTATTTTGTCACTATCACATTCTTTGGATGTCTATATTGAGCCAGAGTCATAGCAAGGGTATTGTTGGTCTGATAGTACCGCTTTCTGCTGAGGAAGGAATAGAGAATGATGGAATGTATCTGCAAGTTTGACTCCATCTATGTTAGACTATTCTGTCACACTCCATGCATTTTGTGCTCCTCCAAGATGGTTGTTACACGACTGGATACATAATCCCCAATACCTCTTATATAGGGCAGACTACAAACCCACAACCTACCAACCAAGCACAACCACCAAAAAGATGGTATGTGTCCGAAAATGCACCTTTCTCGCACCTAAAACTCTCTGCTTCACTTCATGCTTCAGCACAACCACGTTTGCTATGAAATGAATGGAGTTCATTATTGACCCTCACTCACAATACCTAATGTATCCCACATAGGCCACACAATGTCAGCAATGCCCAACAAGCAGTCTGCTTTTTAGATGAAGATCCAGATTTGCTTTGGTGACTTATAAGGGGCAGGAATCACTATATAAATACATAATGCAATCCTGGAAAAGTGTTTTTTTCTTTTGTTGTCTAACTTTCCATAGATTCTGAAGCAACAATAACAGTTTAGACCAGTATGGAATGGTCAAAAGGTTTTTGTTGATTCCAGGCCAGACATCCCTCTCTATCTGTTAATCATTACCCCGGGGACCAATAGCAACATAGGAAACGGACTAAGTGGGTTTCACTAAAGCAGGGGGAAACCTAAAGTGACCAAGGGACCACTTCAGCAGCTTTCTCATTATTCACCAACTATAACTTATTTCAGGGAGGTGGGCTTAGGAAGTAGTGTGTGCATGCTATCATGTTCACCATGGACTAAGACAGCCTACCGCTGGAGGACCACCAACGTATGCAGTATGTACCCAGGCTCAAACGTACCCCACAATTCACCCAGTATCAGTAAACCACACATATTGAACTTCCATACATGACACCGGCAAGACACCACAGTTTGAGGATCTGAACAGACAATAGCCAATATCCCCACAGCTACACAGGTTGAAATTGTTGTTCCCCTGCAATATTAATCTGTTGCTATAACTGCATAACCTGGGTAGATTGGTCAGTAGGCAGTCTCACTCAGAATGGGTACTATTTGTGTCCTAGCCCTTCCAAACAGAAAAGCAAAAGGATGGAGCACTTGCAGAGGACACACATGATTGTCCAGTTCACCAGGAGAAGCACAGGGAAAACCAGAATAACTGACTGGTTAGAATATGTAATTTTCAAACCCTGCAGAGGACTTTGTCCCCATTAGTTTGAATCAACATTTCTGATCTTGGAAGTGCAATGAAATAATCCCATTCCTTTGCCTTCTCGACCTCAACCTTTCATACTTACTTGCCAAGCATAGCTACAAAGACATCTGAAAAAAGAAATTCTAACATTTGGCAAGATAGATAGATTTTGTTTTTTTAAGATATAACGTTTTTCTTCCTTCTTTCAAGAGATTGGAATGAAGCCTCTCAATTTTACTGTATTCATGTTTTGCATAAGGGACCCTTTGCAATTGTTTGCATTTCTAAATGTCACATGGCACTATGTCACAGGGTTGCATCTTTTCTAGTTCTGGCCTTTGTTTTTACAAATCGTTATTTTCATGTGTTTTAGTCTGATTTGTTTAATTGAACTGAACCAGAATTAATAATTTCAGCGATATTCTAATAACATGGAGCGCTTTGATAATCCTATATCTGGCGCCCGTACATTCTCATGACTTTGTAAGTAAGAGCAAGTACATAGCTATAGAAGAGAAAACAGCTTCACCTTGTCTTGCAATGGGTTTAATTATCTTTATCATTAGCCAACTCTGCAGATAAACTTCAAGGAGAAGGAGTATTTGTGGAGCACGAGGCGGATCCATAAGTGCCTCCTAAATCGCTGTTTTGGCCCATGGTGTAATGGAGTGGCATTCTATACCATATCTGTCAACATAACTTAGAAACATACAAACATTTGTGACCTTTAGACCTGTGAGTTTGTGTTTAGGGTGCAAATTGCGTTTAAGCCAGTTCTAGCACTAAGGTCCTCATGTA
This sequence comes from Calotriton arnoldi, assembly GCA_963921515.1. Taxonomy (NCBI): domain Eukaryota; kingdom Metazoa; phylum Chordata; class Amphibia; order Caudata; family Salamandridae; genus Calotriton; species Calotriton arnoldi. Next base: position 347,840 of record CAWUFW010006252.1, on the reverse strand, counting down.
AACAAATCACAGGCTTTGTGACCATGAAAGTGCTTATCATTGCATACAAAAGCCCATTTATGAGTTGAAAAATTCTTATGACCCACAAAAGGACTTTTGGGATCCTTTCTGAATTGCACATAGGAGGGGTTGTGACAGCGGGTAGCTTCCCCCTCCTATTTCTTATTCGGAAAGGAATTTATTGAGAATTTGCAAACCATTGATGAACTAACCCCTGAGTCTCTCTAGGACCCTGTCAGAGTCCCTTTCATTTAGTCTCAGGGCAAGCAGGCACTACTGGTCCCAACCGCTGGAGTTACTGCCGTTTAAACCTGATGTTCTGTGGCCTGACCTACTATGGGTCCTGCGTAACTGGACTAAGAACTACCCCTTCAGTACTTGACTCTCAGTGGTAGCTCAGGTTGAGCAATCAAAGGCTCTTCGGGTGGAGGTAGGTGCAAGGTATGCAAGGGCTCATGTTCATAACACAAAATACTCGCAGTGACCCTAATAAGATGATTTTCCAGTCCAATACTGATCTTCAGTGTAAAAAGCAATACTTAGTCTACACGCTCAATACACCACACCAAATAATCCACATAAGTAGTCTCTCAAGACTAGCCCACTTATGCTTGTCAGGGAAGTGCTCCACCCTGGGGATCGTATCGTTCCTCTTACTCAGCATACCAGGCGCATTTTAGGAAGTGACCCCATGTGTTGTCTGCACTAGTGATGCACATGCACAAGCATCAAAGTCTAGCTTTGGCCTTGAAAGTTTTGAGCTCTTCAAGTGGTAAACTGCTGAACTCAAAGAAGTCTCACACAGGCTTGCAACCCAGTTTCCTCCTCACCACAATCACAGCCTTCAGAAAAGTCCGGGAGCCAGGGTGTTTCTCTCTCCTGCTCTCCACAATGAGCAGCTCACACCATGCTCTTCCCGCCCTTCCTCCAGCAAGTGGGGTTTGTGCACTGAGGCAGTCACAGACAGCGGCAGCTTCCAGGTGCAGCAGATACTTCGATGTAGTTTCTGCCAGTAAGTCAGTGAAGCAGCAGCTCTCCTGGAGATGGCTGCTGTACTTGTTCTGGAGTCCCTCCTCTCGTCACTGAGACTCCTCCACAAAGGTGAGGACCAATTAGTCCTAGTTAACCCCTCCTGCTATATGGGAATCACAAATACATGCAACATTCCTAATCAGATCATCCAGTCGACGGCTCCACCAGTCTCTGAGTCCCTCTTCTGGCATACGGGAGCCCACAGTCTCAGTGCCATGTGTGACGGGCCTAACAGCTTAATTGGCCATGGGCACTGGCCCCAGCAGTCCCAGTAGCCCCTTTCTGGCATACAGGAGTTACAGACATGGTAAACGGCCCAATGTGATCTATGACACCTTGAGACGGCCCCCAACTTGGCTGCAGCCTGATGGGGTTCGTCGAATGCCACAAGAACATAGACAACTCTCTCGCAACACAGTCCTGATTGGACCAAGCGCCTTACACTCTACTCACCCGGATCCACTTGCCAGGATCCCCAGTGGGTCTTGCTCCCTCCAGCCTCTCTCCTCCTCTTCACAGGCCACACTGGTCTTGAAAGGAAGGCAGAAAGCTGGTGCTCCAGGAGCAGGTCAAATGTTCTTGGCTCCTTAGTCGCGGCCCCTTACCCAGATGGGAGATTGGCAGACCTTGGGCCCCAGTCCTGATTTCAGCAACAAGAAGTTTTGGTGATCTTCCCTTTCCTGATGTGACAGTACTGTTGAACAAAATGTGGGGCTCATGCTTTCATCTTTTTAGTCCAATTCCAGGCACATATGTGATTTCGTGTCTACGCCTCTGAAATTCATGTTGGGTGTGTCAGCTCATTTGAAGTGCTCTCTCCTCTGCACTGCAATTTGTCAGAGGGACAGTCTGCTACAGCAGGAGTGGCTCCAATTTTGAATAACCCACCCACAGAGAGTTACAGAAGACCACACCTGGCTGTCAGCCTCCATCAAATGTGCCCCATAAAGGTTCAAATGACTAAGCCTTCCTCTCAATCAAGATTCTCTGGTAATGCTAACCTTATCAGTCTCATCATCTCCCTGACAATGAGCCCAGTCCCAAGGACCAGTAACTCTTCCAGGATTCAAAGAGCCCTTTGATATGCACAGAGGATGCTCTGCTTCTCTCTCTTTGTGTGTGTACCCCACCCCAGCCCTCAGGAATGTCAGCAATACACATTTCCTGTCTAAGGGATTCAGTCCTCATCTCTCCAGACTCTCCAGGCCCTAGGCTTATAAAAAGGAACCCACAGGACTCCATGTTATGTACCATCTACATATAAGCAACCCAGGTAGAAGGATGGAGCATTTATCAACCAGTCGTCGATGTATGGGAAAACTTGAAAGCCTTTTTGCTGCAGGAGGGCCTCCACTGGGGCGAGACATTTCGTAAATATCCTGGGAGCGGATCAGAGACCAAAGAGGAGTACCTTGAACTGGTAATGAGTACCGGCTACTGTGAATCTGAGGAATTTGCTATGCCGCCTGGGGTGGATGGGAACATGAAAATAGAAATCTTTGGAGATAAGAGCTGGTTAGAAAATCTCGTGGTTGAGAAGGTGGATAATTTCCTGGAGAGTAATCATACGGAAAGATTGCTTCTTCAGGTATTTGTTGAGTTTCCTGAGATCGAGAATAGGGCGCCACTCCCCTGACTTCTTCCTCACTAGGAAAAACAGGAGTAAAACCCTTTTCCTTTCTGAGAGTGTGGAACATGTTCTATGGCCCATTTTGACAACATGGCTAAAACCTCCTTGCGAAGAAGATGAAGATAAAATGGGAGGAATTTTGTTGGTGGAGTTTGAGGTGGAACCTGAGTGAACTTCAGGGTATGGCCATAAACAATGAGATCTAGGACCCACTTGTCCGTAGTGATTTTGCTCCAGTGATGCAGGTATTGGGAAATTCTGGCACCCACCGAAAGATGAGTAGGGGGTTTAGCAGGCACCTTGAGGTTGTCACTGCTTCCTCGCAGTATCTCTGGCAGAAGCAGCCTGTCTCCTTCTTGGTTGCTGCTTAGAATAGGCTGCTGATGGCAGTGCTTGATAGGGATGATGCTGCTGGTAGGCGGGTCAAAAGGACTGCCGGTAGAACTGCGGCTGAAATCTCTAGTATCCTCCACGATACTAGTAAGATCCGCTGCCACATGCCCTGTGAAAAGAAGTTTTGCAGAACTGGAGAGTTCCTAGGGATCTAGCTGTTTCAGTATCTGCCTTAATGGCCTGCAGGGCGTCATCGCCATGCTTCCCAAATAAAGAGTTGCCGTTGAAGGGCATATCGAGGATCTTAGTTTGAACTTTAGGCCAGAATGATGTGGCTTTGAGCCAACCCTGGTGCTGAAGGACAGCTAACCCCGCCAACGGTGGAAAGCCTATGGGTGAAATATCCATTGCGCAGTCAATCATTTCAGATGCTGCCTTTTCACCGTCCTGCCAAATGCATGTACCTTCAGCTATTTTGTCTTCCCGCAAGAAATCCAGATATGTGGCATTGTGCAACCACATTAGGCGATCATATCGGGCTGTGCAGTCTGAGTAATGAAAGAATCAGGTTTTGGATGTCCGATCAAACAGGCAGGTGAATCCTCTGCCACTTTATATTTTTAATCTATCCTAGGGAGAACAGCAATGCCGATCGCCAGTGTCTTCATTATTTTTACTCCTCCTCCCAGATATAATCCACAATCTGTATTGCTCTGACCCTTTTTCTGGATTGCTCCTTGAAATCGTACAGAAAACAGTCTGATTGTTTAACAGTAATGGGGAACTGGAAACGCTTGGCTGCTCTCTTCATTAGTGTGTGAAAACCACCAATATTTTCCGGTGGAGAATCCAATGGTTGTGGAGCTGGAGGTAAAGTTGGAGGAATGAGGTAATGATCCCATTCATTGGTGATGGTTCAATTGTACGTTATTTATCCTTCTTCTCTATCCCCATCACCGTCATCATCATCATCTGATGTAGACAGATCCTCTTGAGGAGGCATGGCGATGCGGGATTGTGGTGCCATTCTTGGAATATTTGGAGGAGTCATATGGTTCGGTGATTTAGGTGCGGGCGTAAGTACCACTGCAAGTGGTTGTTGTGCTTCAGCTGGTATTGGGAAACGCTTGCAATAGCCTTGAAGCATGCTTTGCAGGGCTTGCACCAAAGCAGCAGGAACCTGGACCACACCTGGTGATGGTGGAGGAGGAGCATAAGGATGGTATTACTCCACGTAGTGGTGGCTTTGATAAACAGGCTCATAATAATCCTCTTCATCTTGATATTTGACGTGCAACTCCAAGGGGCTGTGGGCTGCACCAAACATTCCTTGATCTTCATCCTCTGATTCTTGAAGATCTACCAAGTGGCTGGGTGGTAGTGGGGACACTTTACTGATTGTTCAGGATGAATACTTTATGGAGATGGCAAAAGTCTTGTCGACGAGGTTGTCGACGGTAGCATCGACGGGGTGGATAAAAGAAACATTGGTGGCCTCTTCAGTTTGAATTTCACTGACGACGAGGAGGACTTCTCTGGTGACCTCGTCAATGGTGTAGGTACATTCTTTGTCGAGGTCACTGTCGACGTCAGTGAGGCGGACATCGGCAATGGAGTGGTGGTCGTCGACGAGGTAGTCTTCGTCCATGTGGGTACCGTCATCGACAGGATGATTTGAGATGGTGAAAGTGGACTCCCAGTCATCGTTGATATTCTGCTTTTAGATGCCGTTGCCGAGGGTTTTGACGGCGTTGATGCCGTCTACAACATTTTTTCAGTCAACTTGGTCTTTTTTTTAAACGGTTCAGAGGAAGATCTAGATTTCAACGGGAGGGCTGTAGATGGAGTAGAAGGCTCAGACTTAGAATCTGAGGAAGCCCTTTTCCTTTTTTTCTCATGAGAGGAGCCTTGTGTAGATCCATGCTGGGTCTTTTTAAAGGCTTTTTTTGCTTCTGTAAGGGGACTCATGGTGAGGCCTTTCCCTCGTTTTGGAAGTCTGTGAGGAAAAAAGCACTCACTACTTTCCTCCTCAGAAATGATGGCAGTTTTGGTTTTAAGTTTCTGCAACCATAAGAAACGTCTTCCCTCACGGTCCTTCAGGGTTTTGGTAGAAAACGTTCTGCATAACCTTGTGGGATGGATGAAGGCAAAAATTACATTCCTTATTAGGATCTTCTGAATTAAGCCTTTTCTTACCTCAGGTGGCACAAGGTCTAAAGAGTCCATTCTTGACCAGATCTTGTAAGTCCGTTTTTATATAGCGCAGCTACTCACCCTTACGGGTCTCAAGGCGCTGGGGGCCGTAGTGGAAATTAAGTGAGCCATTGCCCAGAGTCACATGGTGCTGAGCTAAGCTGCCGCCAGAGCCAGGGATCGAACCGTGAACCCTGTGCTCCGAAGTCAGCTGCCCTGGCCGCTGCACCACACCTCTCCACAATGGAATGGAGATCTTGCATACTGGAACAGAGAATAAACAATTTGGAAATCACTAAATCTGAAGAACTGAATAGAGCTCAGGGAGATTTCCTCACGCACAACGTGCAGTGAAAATATGAGGGAAAATGCCTCTGTTGGTAGCGATCTAAGGGTGCTGTCGCCAGATTGGTCATTGTTCAACTTTGGTCCATTTTTAAAAGGACATAGATAGGCTATTAAGCTGAACCTTGCATTCCCTTTACAGCCAATTAAACTGATACATACTGCTTTATTGTGATACCATGGGGCTCCCACTTCGACGATGGGGAATGATTCAAGCATGTCACCAGCCCAGCCCCCAGGCAAAGTTACGGTCCATATTACTCCCGAGGTGTGGTGTGACCACTTCTCAGCCGTGTATTCTTCCTAAATGGTGCCCATAGACGAGGGTCTGCCTAAAGAGTCCCCTTGTGGCAATTTGTCTTTTAGGGAGGAGGACGTTCTTAAAGCTATCTATGACAGCTGGATCAAAAAGCACTGGGCCCGGATTGAGTGCCCATGGACTTATTTAAGGAGGACCCAGGATTTTGGTCACCGGTACTCACTTCTGTGTTTAATACGGTTTGCAGCGAGGGGATATTACCCTCTTTGAGCCTTTCAATCATTGTGTCTATCTTTAAAAAGGGCAATGCCAACGACCCTAGGTGCTACCTACCAATATCCCTGCTTGACTCCACCACTAAAATAATTAGCAGAGTGGTTTTAGATTGACTTTTATTGTGGACAAGGGAGAATAACATCATATCGTGCGTTTAATACAGTTTCCGGAAGGGCCTAGGTACCACTGAGCAGTGTTTAAACTTACATCTCATCGTGGCCAAATATAAATATGCAAGGGACATCCCAATCCATCTTGCATTTATGGACCTATCTAGCGCCTTTGATTGCATAAATAGGTTGAAATTGTGGGCAATCCTTGAACTTATGGGCCTGGAGGCAGACCTGGTGTCTTTTCTTACACTTTTACACCAGGATCTCATAGCCTCAGTAAGATTTGGCGAGGCCGGAGAGAGTACCTCTCCATTTAAAGTCAATCGAGGAGTACGCCAAGCTTGCGTACTCGCCTACATCCTCTTTTTATTATATATTAATGATTTGGAGAGGACACTAGATGTTGCTGGGGCAGATGTACTGCTCGTTGAAAATAAAGCCGTGCCCGCCTTATTATATGTGGCTGACACAGTGCTTCTTGCTGGAACAGCGAACGGTATGAAGATATTACTCAGTAACTTTGTGAAATTCATGAAGGGTCTTGACTTGGAAACAAATTAGTCCAAAACGTTTGTTATGGTGTGCGGTCCCAGGAACACCAAAACTAGTACCCAATCTATTGAAGGGAAAAAATTAGACAGGGTATCCCCTTTTTCTTATCTTGGCTTGGATTTCAATGATGCTTACACATGGTCCGAAAGTCTTAGAAGTTGATTAACAAGATTTTCTCGCGCAGTCTGCACCATTTTCTCTCTTGCTGCTTGCATTAGTAGAAAGCCACTGGCCCCATTAATAGAAATTTATAAAAGTAAATGCCTTCCAACCTTGATGTATGGCATGGGGGTATGGGTTTACAGGGATGTTGCTGCCATTCAAGTAGAGGAAAATAGATTTTGCTGCCGCCTGTTGGGGTTCTCCCTCGACACCCCACTTCTCCCTACACCAAGAATTAGGCCTTGAGTATGTTCAGGACCTTATCGGTGCCACCCCTGTAGCCCTTTGGTGTTCCATTTGGTCAAATAAGAAAGCTGAGCTCAACCGTGGAGTTGTTAGAGATTGTCTCGCTTGCGCCCATGAATTGAACATTCTCTGACTAAAGTATATAAGAGATACCACTTCAGCTCTAGGTTGTTTGAGAACCTGGAAATTATCACCAAAAAAGACAAAAGCTGGAGTCAGGAATGCTTTTCTACACACAGACAGGCCTCTAGGGAGGCTGTGTGAAGCTGTCTGTATGAGACTATTGTTTGGTTCAGATGACAGCCAGGATCGCCCCATACCTGATATTTGTGCAGAACGTGTACGAATGCAACTTACTGACTGGTTTTAGGTTAGGAACGATACACAGGATGTTGTGTTTCCCCCTCTGGCAATACTCTCCAAACGATATCTGTATTTGCCCGTTTGATGAGCAATCAAACCAGACCTTATTGCACTTTGGGTTTTTTTGTAATTTTTTATCTCCCTTGCACCAGGAAATTTCTATTGCCTCTGTTGCGCTTGCACACATTTATTAAGTGCAAAGCTGCTTTGCTTTTCTTACAGCAGCTATATGACCAAGATACCTGTTATTTGGTTGGCTGTTTTTTGAGGGTCATTTTACGTGTGAGACAGGCAATGTTATTTTAAACAATGAACACTCAATTCTACTTGTACCTTAAGTCCTGACATTTGTGATTGTATTACATTATTTCACGTTTTTAGAGCAGGTCTTTTTTATGGCTTATGTGCCTGGGGTGTATTCTATTTTTATTGATGCATTTGGATGACCAGCGCCTAAAAGTCATTTGTTTCGGACAGGTGGTAAAGAAATGTACTCACTTATCTGGTTCAACGCAAATGCTATTTAAAAAAAAGAATACAAGCATTTAGAAACATTTGATCAGTTAAAGATCATAAAGTAATGCACAAGTGTGCGTACATGCTGGGGCAGAGTTATATTTAGTGCATCAGGTGCAGTGGCACCGGGTACCAGAAGTCTTAGGCGGCATCTGAACTCCCTTTATGGTTTTATTTTTATAGTCCACCAGCAGAGTGGGTGCCCATTTTATCTGCTTGCACCAGGGCACCTGGCAACTTTACTGCCCTACCGACACCTGCCACCAATAAAATACAGCTTATTGAACGCTGTGACTGATTCAGGGAACTGTGCCCTGACGTGCTGTTATCATTTCTATGTGAAACTGCTTCGATTTTCAGGCATGACGAATCATGTCAAAGACAGCTGTGTGTGAAACATAAAAAAATGCATGACAAGGTACATGAGGAGTGGCATGAAGTTTTTATTAGCGCTCTAAAGCGGCATTCAGATTTCGTGAGTGCCATACAATCGCAACACAATATATTTTAAAAAATCAATCAAAGGGGGGAAAACAATGCTTAGATTTGTTCTAATTTATTTATTTTATTTATTTATAAAGTTTTGTATAGCGCGAACTTGATCCCGAAGGATATCAGAGCGCTTTACAATTTGAGGGAAAAGGAGGTAACAAATCAAAACATGAGTCTAATATGGTGAATCTAATAGGCATTGAATCAAATAGTGCCCACATAACATCATTTATAAACCTGAGTGAACGAAGAATGGGCTAGACGATGGCTAGACGAGAGCACAGTGTCATAAGGGGAGTAAGTACAATAATCGTATACAGGATTAAAAACCAATACCAAAACAATAATCAAAACATGAGTCAAATGGGGAGTCTAAAAGGCATTGAATCAGATGGTGAATACCTACCAGATCATTTATACACCTGGGTGAACGAAGAATGGGCTAGACGATGGGGCATAATGGCTTAAGGGGAGTAAATACAATAATCATGTACCGGAATAATAACCAAAACAGAATAATAAACATATACAGGGATAATGACAAATGCTATGGTATGTCCGATGCGCTTAGAGCTAACAAATGTCCCTCATGTTAAGGTAAGAACTTATTCATGAGGAATCTTTTTGCTTCCAGTTTGAAAGCATCCTTGGAAGAGATCCTCCGAATTTCAGGTGGAAGAGAGTTCCATATTTTTGGAGCAGCGCCAGAGAAGGCTCGTTGGCATGTTCTCTTTTTGCGGAAGATCTGTGGTTTTAAGAGGAGGGAATTTGCACTCCTTGACAGTCTACCCCCTCCGGATAGTTCTAGTTTTTGTGCAAGGTAGATGGGGGTTCTGAAGTGGAGGGCTTTGTGTGATAGGCAGGCTATCTTCAGTTGAATTCTAGCTTTGTAAGGTAGCCAGTTTAGAGATTTTAAAACCGGGGAGATGTGTGCCTTTCGCTTAGTGCCCGTAATCAATCTGGCCGCCGCGTTCAGTGAAGCCTTTAGGGGGGCCAAAGTGTATTTGGGGAGGCCACATAGCGTAGCACTGCCATAGTCAAGTCTCGGCAAGACAAGCGCTTGGACCACTTGCTTGAAATCTGCTTGAGGTAGGAAAGGTTTGAGATTCCTGAGTGTTCTCAGAAGGTGATTAGCGTCCTTGCACACGTTGCTAATGTGAGTCTTCATATTCAGATGCTTGTCCAGGGTAATTCCTAGAGATTTGGCTGAGTCGATAATGCAGGCGGTGAGTTGGTTCATCCATAGGTCGATTTTAGGAGTATGTTTCGGGGGAGAAATGAGGAGGAATTCTGTTTTGGAGGTGTTTAGCAGTAGGTGGTTCTCAGTTAACCAGTTTTGGGTCGTCAGTAGGGTGGAGTTGAGTGAAGTGATATCATCCGGGGAGGAGATTTTCAGATAGAGTTGGGTGTCGTCTGTGTACATATGGAAGCGAATGTCCAATGATTTTAGAACATTAGCTAATGGTTCCAGGAACAAATTGAAGAGAATGGGAGATAAGGAGGACCCTTGGGGAACCCCCATGCTGACTGGGGATGGCTGGGAGAGAGAGTGGTTCGCTTTAACTCTTTGGGTCCTGTGCTGCAGGAAGGACGAGAACCAATGCAGCACCTGACCAGAAAGGCCCATCCTATCCTCCAGAATGAATAGGAGGTTGTCGTGATTGACAGTGTCAAATGCGGAGGAAAGGTCAAGTAGGATAAGGAGGCAGGATTCATTTCGGTCAAGCATTATTAAGATGTCATCCATCACGTGGGTAAGAGCCGATTCTGTGCTGTGCACACTACGAAAGCCAGATTGGTGTTGGTCCAGGAGATGGAAATTTTCTATGTGCACACATAGTTGTGACTGGACGCATTTTTCAAGGAGTTTGGCTAGAGTGGGGATGCTGGAGATAGGTCGGAAGTTGTTAAGATCTGTACTGTCAGCTGTGGGGTTTTTTAATATAGGTGTTACCTGAGCCTCTTTTAGGCATTCTGGGATCGTGCCTTGTGACAGAGATGCATTGACGATCTTTGTCCAGAAAGGGGAGATTTCATCCTTAATCACTTTGAAGATGGTAGGTGGTAACGGGTCACTGAAGTGATTAGATGGGTTGATACTCCAAAGAACCTTTTTGATATCATTTTCATTGAAGGGGGTAAAGGTGTCCCAGGAAGCGTTGTTCTTGATACCCCAGCTACAAGGTGCTGTCTTGTCTAGTACGGCCAGTGGGAGTGCAGGTTCATTAGGTAGCAGTAGAGCCCTCCTGGTTTCCAGATCCATGTTAATAAGTCTAGTTTTCTCAGTAAAGAAGGCAGCCAGATCATCACATGAGGGAGGTCTGACTTCCGAGGCCGATCGGTTAGGGGCTAACACCGATTGTTGTTTAACCAGTTCAAATAGTTTCTTGGGTCGATTAGCCGCTTGGTTAAGTTGGGATCTGAAATACTCCGCCTTCGCTGTCTTGATTTGTTTGTTATACGAACTTCTGGCTGCTCTAAGGTTTTTTAGATGGTCCGCAGATGGAGTGGTTCTCCAGGAATGTTCTATGGCCCTTAGATTGCGATGTTCCGAGTTTAGGTTGCCATTGAACCAAGGTTTAGATATTTTTGCAGGTGCATTTTTTTGTTGGAGTGGGGCCATCGAATCCATGATGTTGGAAATAGAAGAGTTGTAGAAGTCTGTGAGAGCATGGACTTCAAGTATGTCCAATTGAGGAGAGAGGGCCTGATTACAGCGGGTTGCTAGGTCAGCTGTGTTGATATCTCTGAGGTCCCTTTTCCAAATCTTTGGTTTGGTTTTTTGAGCCTTACTCTGATAGACCTCAGAGTTAATATGGAAGGAAATGATGTGATGGTCCGACCAATCACATGGTATGATGGAATCCAATGAGATGGAATGACCTTTGGAGACCTAATGGTTGTAAATCCCATGCACCTGAACTTAAAAATGACAGTGTGATATCCGAAAGCACCCCCGTGGTACGGTTTGCTGTTCTGTTTAAAATGTGCTGTTTAATGACATGCTGCTGATACTAAGTTTTTTAAAGAGACATTGCTTTAGTGTTAATGCTCAGATAAGAGTGAGATTGGCTATTGATTTGGCTTACACATGCCCACGTGCAGCCTGTAACCTCGCTAATGGCCCAGTTAAGCAACTTCTTTTTGCAGTTTTATATAGTGTGAACTCGACCCGAAGGCATCGAAGTGCTTTACAGGAGCACCAGTTACACTACACAAGGACACAGGCTAACGTCAAACAGCTCTACGAGTCCTTTCAGAAGTAGACACCCCGCCTGCACTTTAAGCTGTAGGAGAAGGAGTGTTCTTGATATTTTATGCAGATGTTATTCACCCACAACCTGGCAACCAGGCTCCTGGTGGCCAGTGGCCTCAGGATGTCACACAAAGTCACTGTCCCTACAACGGGGTGATGTAGTAGCCAGCCGCGGTCCATGCAGGTAACAGCGGTGGGGCCGGGTTAGGGAGGATTTCGAGGGACGGTGCAGAGTGAAAATTAAATAACTAATTAATTTTCCCTCTGCATCGTCCCTCGAAATCCCCCCTTACCTGGCCCCACCGCCCCACTGCTGTTACCTGCACGGACTGCGGCTGGTAGTAGCCATGTACGTACGACTACTGAAATCCTGATGTGCAGTGCTTCACTTTTGAGGTTCTGCCTGCACCCCACTGTGGCCTTCTGGCTGTTGGTCCCCTATAGTGCCTCTCCCTTGCCTCTGGTTGACATCGCGCCCTGAAGTCCGTAAGTCCGTCCATCCTAATATGTTATAGCGCTAACTCGACCCAAAGGTATTGGAGCACTTTACGTGAACCCAGTTACATTACACAAGAACACATTACAATTTGTAATCACAGGGAGGCTACCCGATTCACAGAGGATTAAGCAGCAGCATTGGGAAAAGCAGGGTTGGTGGGAGGAGGGGATCTGAGGGAGAGGAGAGGCTCTGTATACAGTATCAGGAGTTTAGCATGGCAAGCAGCGACGGGCAGGAGGTGGTGGTGGGAGGACGGCACAGGAGATTAAGTGAACTATGGAAAATGCAAAAAATGCAAGAAGCGACGGGCAGGAGGTGGTAGGGGGATGGCATGGTAGATTAATTGAAGTACGGAAGATGCAATAAAATGCAAGCAGCGAAGGGCGCCGAAGCTCAGCACGCAAGGAAGATAGGCAAACTCTGTAACACAATCAGGAAGCAACAAAAAAAATAGTCCCACAAAATGAACAAAAAAACACCGAAGCGTAAAGATACAAGTACTTGGGCGGTGCTCCGTGGAAGGAAACACAACACAAAAAAGAGGGACAAAGAGGAAGGATTCATCACTAGCAAGTAAGCATTTTTCCAATCGAAGGGACAAATAAAAAAGGCAATGGCAGGCTGTAAGCACTGCCTAGGCTTGACCTAAAAACGATATTTTTTACAGCTATATTACTGAAAATGATATTAAAAACAAAAATATGCTAAAGAACGATATTACTTACCTAACAAAATGATATTCCTGACAACGATATTCTTCATTTTTCTATCATGATATTTTTTTCCCGATATTTCTGTCTCCTGATATTTACAACTCAATATTTTGTCCTAACACCGTTAAAGTATCTACAGGGGTACTGCAAGGGCCTCATTGAGCGCATGGCCACTTTTCTAAATGCAGAGTGCACCGTTCAGCCCTGGCTGCCTGACTCCAGCAGAGGTCAAAGAAGTTACACCCATGCTTCTGGGATGCTTCTGAAGACAAGACAGTCTCAGTAATCACTGTAATTAGCCTGATGGGTGGAGGGCAGACGATAGCAGTTATTAAAAGAACATAGACTTACTTAGGACAGAGTGCAGGATCTGGGAAAATGAACGATTTGCGTGTTGTTTGTTTCATTTTCTGCTAAAATAAATGCACAGGTAGCTTTAAAACAATTTCTTGGGTCATTAAAGGACAATTCCTCTTTATTAAAACCAGAAATAGGAATACTCATTCTTCTGTGAACCGTGAAAACTGTCTAGACTCTCGGAAAACAAAATGTTCCTTCCCACAGCGAGATACTGAGAGAGGGGAAACTCCAGTAATTGATATTCAAAGTAATGTAGTAGAGGTGGGCGAGCCAACTAATTGACAGGGAGAACAGAGTTAAGGGTTTGTCTTGAGCCCAGCCCAGGCGCGAACTGAGCCATAGGAACATTTGGTATGGAATTTGTGCAAATTGTATGTAAAAATATGATAATTTGCCTTCAAAATTAAAAAAAGTATATTTTTTTGACAAGCGTTTTGCCTTAGTACATCAGATCATATCACTGCATTGAGAGGAGTTCATAAAAAGTGATAGTTTTAAAACATACACTTAGAAACATTTCTGCACCCACACCCCATTCTGACGATAATACCATTAGTGAACTAAGAGGCAAGTCAGTTGTCATATGCACCATATATGTGGGCTATATTCTTATTTTACACGAACCAACATTTTAGTCCAATAGTCAAACACAAGAGATATTTGTACAGCACACATTCTCACATATTTCCAGGGTTTTCTCATATGCAATAATGAAAAAAACAGGATGCACGATAAAATAAAATAATTGCCTGGATTCACACAATTTGGTCCAGTAGCCAACCCGGGATTGATTCCAGGATTTCAGGTTTCACATTGTTTAATTAAGCCACTAGATTGGTATCTCTTTCTCACTCCTGTTTGACATCAATGTTTTTTTTTTTTTTTACAACACAGATTTTATTGAATTTTGTGCAGAGGAAAATAGGAACATAGGATACACAATGAGCAAGTTTGAGATGGTTACAAAGCAATTGCACAGGCTGTTTGCATTCAATTGATGCAGTAAGGTAATACAAAACAAAAGCAACATCACCACTTCTGGTTTCAGTCACAGCCACAGATTGTAGGCCCCACCATTTCCCCCATACTCGACCATGTTTAAGGGGACACCCCCCTGGCCTCATATACCGGTTTCTCCTGCTGTACACACCAGTCCACCCCTTGGCGCCAGTGTGAAAGAGTGGGAGGATAAGAAAGCAAGTTACTTACCTGTAACTACAGTTCTCCAGTATTGGTATCTTTCACAGATTCACATGCTTGATTCATCACCATCGTCAAGTTGGGAGTCCCACGGTAACTTCATAAAAGCAGTAAATGCTATACATAGGCTACAATGCAATTAGAAGTCACTGCTACAGCTTATCTACATCCTTTGGTAAAAAAAGAACTAAAGTTGAACTATAACCAATCAGACCCCAGCACCCTGTAGAACACTCCAAAGAGAGACTGACTCCCTTAGATTTTAAAGCACAAGTATGATAAGAGTTATCCTTGGCTAATGAGGGAAGCCTCTTGAGGAGAGGAGGGTGGGTCGCATGTGAATCTCTGAAAGATACCAATACTGGAGTTGTGTAATTACAGGTAAGTAACTTATTTTCTTCTGCAGTATTGGATCTTTTAAAGATTCCAATGCTTGAATCAGAATAGCAAGCTGTATTGTTTGGAATCAAATAGATATACGCATACCCTTAGATCCAAGCAGTAGTGCCGGGTGAAAGAGTGAGGATTCGTCCATGTGGCAGCCCAGCAGGTCTTGTCCAAAGGAACAACGGCGAAGAGAGCAGCGGAGGTGGACACTGCTCTTGTGGAGTGCCCTTTAGCTCTGGTTTGCAAAGGCTTGCCTGCCTTAGGATGGCAAAGTTGGATGGTTGCAGCTATCCAACGCGCTACACTTGCTTTAGTGACTGCAGCATCTTGTTTAGAAGTACTATAGTACACCAGCAATTGGTCGGTTTTTAAATAGTTTTAGTTCTTGGTAAATAAAATTGTAGGCATCTTTTGATATCCAAAGTGTGTAGTGCCTTCTCAACGGGGAAAAATGTTTGCAAAATCAGAGGTTCGTTGAGGTGAAACTTGGACAGAATCTTAGGAATAAATCGTGGATTAGTTCTAAGGAGGACATAATTATCTGTAAAGCGTAGAAAAGGTTCTTTAATTGTAAGGGTCTGAATTTCGCTAACTCTTCTAGCAGAAGTAAGCGCTAGTAGCAATGCGACTTTCCATGTAAGAAATGTGATTTCTGCCTTGTGAATAGGCTCGAAGGGTGGCTTCATTAGTTGTGAAAGAACAATGTTGAGACACCATTCCAGAGGGGGAGCTTGAATTGGAGGAAAAACCTAGAATAAACCCTTCATGAACTGTTTCACAATCCATGTAGAACAGTGTGAAGAGGAGTTAGACGAATGCCTGAAGCAGGAAATGGCAGCTAATGAACCTTGATGGATGCATATACCAATCCTGATTTCGCCAGAGAGAGAAGGTAAGGTAAAAGTTGCTCTGGTGAAGAGTCGATCGGATGAATATCATTTTGGAAACACCAAACACAGAAACGTTTCCATTTTAATTTATGGGTTCTGTTTGTCGCAGCAGCCCTTGCTCTGGAAAGCATTTCCCTGCAGTCCTGAGGAAGATCTAGATCTTTAAATTCAACAAATTCAGGAGCCATGCATGAAACTGGAGAGAAGCAGAATGTGGATAAAAGACCTGGTTCTTGTTCATGGTCAGCTGGTTCGTCGTTATTGGAAGGCGATAAGGCTGGGCTTCTGAGAGCAGTAGGAGTTCTGTGAACCAATGCTGTCGAGGCTAGCGATGAGAATCAATTGTCACGGTTCCCTCTTCATCTTCATGAGAATCCTGGGCATTAGAGGGCATGGGGGAAAAGCATATTAGAGGGCATGAGGGACCATTTTATCGAAAACGCATTCCCCCATGACCCTCTCTGACGTTCCTAGTTGGTGAAGAACCGGCCTTTCCGATTGTGTCGAGAAGCGAATAGATCTAGGCTCGGTTCCCCCATTGATGGAAAATGTAGTCGAGAATCAGTTGATTTAGCTCCCACTCATGACAGGTTTGACTGGTTCTGCTCAGAGTGTCTGCGAATTTGTTCTGCACTCCTGACAGATGTTCCGCCATGATTGAGATGCGGTGCAAAAGAGCCCATTTCCATATTTTTTGCGCTTTCATGGACAGAATGTGGGATTTAGTACCTCCCTGCTTGTTGAGGTAATGCACGCAGGTGGCATTGTCTGTCTGAATCAGGACAGAAGAACCTTGGATTCTTGGAAGGAATGACTGAAGTGCGAGAGCAATGAGCTCTTAACTCTAGGAAGTTGAAGTGTATTTGGGATAGAGAAGCACTTCACCGGCCTCTTATTTGGGGCTCCTGTAGATGCGCTCTCCAACCTTCCAGAGATGCGTCCGTGGTGATAATAAAGTGAGGAACTGTAGAGAGAAAAGTTAGCCCTTCGGAGATGTTCACCAAAGAAGCGCCTTTTCCATTGTAGGCGTCATCCGAACTACGTCGTTGAATGATCTGGTTACCTGAAGCCATTGGCTGTCCAGTTGCTCCTGAATAGATCTCACCCAGAGACGGGGCCAAGGAATCAGAAGGATGACGGAAGACATCATGCCCAGTAAAGACTTAAGGAGACTGACAGAAACAAACTCTATTTTGAAAAGGTTGTTTGCCAGGCTTATAAAAGTCTTTTGTCTTTCTATTGACAAGAATGCTTTATCCTGTACCGTATCTAGAGTCGCTCCTAGGAAAGTTATACTTTGCTTTGGAAAAAGTTGGGATTTCTGAAAATTGAAGATCAGCCCTAGAGAATGGAAGAACAGCAGGCATGTAGATGTGGCTTCCAGGGCTTGTTGATGAGATGGAGCTTTAACTAGCAAGTCGTCTAGATATGGAAAAAGTTGTAGACCTCTTAATAGTAGATGTGCTGCTACTAGGGCAAGGCATTTTGTAAAAACTCAAGGGGCTGAGCGTAGATCGAAAGGCAGGATTCTGAACTGATAGTGATCTCCACCCACTGTGAAACGGAGGAACTTTCGTTGCTTGGGGTGAATAGGGACATGGAAGTACGCATCTTCTAAATCGAGACTGGTCATGAAATTTGCACGATTGAGCATTTGCAGTATCTCCTGCAGCAGGATCATGCGAAAGGACTTCTTTCTCAAGTATTTGTTGAGTCGCCTGAGGTCCAGAATGGGGCATCATTCCACTGACTTTTTCCTCAGTAGAAAGAAGCAGGAATAAAACCCCATTCCATTTTGAGAAGGTGGAACCTTCTCTTTTGCTCCTTTCTGCAGCAAAGTGAGTGCTTCCTTCTCGAGCATATGTAGATGTGTTGGAGGTGCTGCAAGCAGTGGATGAGGAGGAGGGGTTTCCGAAAATTCTAACGTATGGCCATACTTGAGAAGATCTAGGACCCACCGGTCATTAGTAATCTGTTGCCATTGGTGGCAATATTGAGAGATGCATGCTCCCATGAAAGGGGTGGAAGGAATAGTAGCTAGCTGCACTGGACTGTCATTGTTTTCGGACAGTGTCCCCTGACTGTGATGGTTGTCTACGTCTGGACTGTTGTCTGGAATATGTGGCTGCTGTTTGCGCACGGTAGGCTTGGTGTTGCTGGTAGGCAGGCGAAATGACTGGTAGGGTTGAAAAGTGTGATATTTCTGCTAACCACCTCAAAAGGAGTAGGTACCTCTTCCTCAGGGAACCGGGAAAGGTGTCTTTTTATACAGCAGCTACCCCAGGGATCTGGCCATGTTCGTATTGGATTTGATGGCTTGGAGGACATCGTCAATGTGCTTGCCAAAAAGCGCTTCACCATCGAAAGGCATATCTAAAATTTTACTCTGCACTTAAGGACAAAAGGTGGTCACCTTAAACCAGCCCTGGCGTCTAAGCACTGCTGCCCCAGCTAGTTGTTGAAAGGCGAGTGATGCGACATCCATCACGCAGTCAATATTCTCGGAGACTGATCTTTCCCCCTCCATTAGTATCGTACGTGCCTCTTGCTTCTTATACTCTGGAAGGAGATCTAAATGTGGCGTGATATCCGACCACATTTGTTGATCATACCTCCCTAGTATTGCTAAAGCATTGGCAACTTGGACTGTGGTGCCAGAAGTTGTGGTGAATCTTTTCCCAATGTAATCAAGATGCCTGTCCTTGTCAGGAGGAGCAGTTATCGGCGTTGAGGGATTCTTGGATCTGCTCTAAGCAGTTTGAGAGATGACTGAATCTGGTTTCGGTTGTCCTACCAGACATGCTGGAGTGTCATCCGGAGCCTTGTATTTTTGTCAATCCTGGGAAGGACTGCAAGCATTGAAGTTGGTGTTTTCATAATTTTTACACCTTTCTCCCATATATAATCAATAATAGGGATTGATTGTAGAGATTTCCTTGACTGGTCTTTAAAATCATAGAGAAAACCTGCATAGGAAGTTGGAACCTGGAGTCTGCTCTCTCCATCGAAGAATGAAAACCACCTATGTCCTCCAGCGGTGAGTCCTTTGGCTGAGGAGCGGGAGGGGAAGGAGTGGAAACTAAATAATCATCTCATTCATTGATTGGAAAATGGGTGTCCGGAAGCTCACCTTCCTATCGAACGCCATCCTTATTATCATCTTTCTCGCCCTGTTGTCTCGGTCGCATGACCACATTTAAAGCCAGTGTCTGGTGTTGGAGGTGGTATATGAGGCGGAGTTGCCAGTATTATTGGTGCAGGAGGAAGTGGTACTGCATCCTTAGATGAAGGAAAATGTGTGCAGTAATCTTGCAACATTGTTTGCAGATCTTGCACCAATGCCACTGGAAGGTGAACCATGGACTCATGAACAGGGTCCATGTATTGCTGCGGCGCTCCTGTATAGCGCTGGTGATGGTAGTCTTGTGCATAATTCATTTCCTCCTCATCATCTTCATCCTCCTGATACTTGACATGAAGCTCTGTTGGGCTTGGCCAAATTGTTTATCGTCATCAGATTCCTGTACATCCAATAGATGGCTTGGTGGTAATAGTCCGAGAAGGATTTTGTAAAAATCATCTCGTCTATGGCGTCATCGATGAGAACGTTGGCGATGGAAAGATTGGTGTGAGTTGCAAAGATGAAGGCCTTTTGGGCGTTTGTAACAAAGACTATGGCGAGCTCGTCATCGACACTGGCGCCGGCAGAGTAATCGTCGACGTTGCGGGGATGGTGGCCGACGTCGTCCTAGTAGATGCATCAGAGACATTGGTCGTTGTCAACGAAGTAGTTGTCGTAGACGAAGTGGTCGTCGTTGATCGGCGTATGGCCGCTGACAAAGTCATCATTGCCAGAACATTTGCCTTAGGCGAAGCGGCTACTGGCTTGATTGTAGCCGGCGGAATCGTCGTTGGCAGCGCTGAAGTAGACAGCTGCACTGGTGTCATCGACAAAGCAGATAAAAGCGGTGATGGAGCTACCACTGACTGTGCTGAAGCTGCCCTCGTCAGTGATTTACTTGTTTCTACGACGTGCCCTTTACAATGAGGATTTACTGGCTGCTTTAAGCTTCGTGAACGAAGAATCTGAGGAAGATTTCTTTGGTTTTGATTCTACAACAGAGGTGGAAGTAGAGGGATCAGAAAGTACCTCAACCAGAACTGGATGTGTTCTTTTCTTTGAGGAGCTTGCAGAAGGATGATGGTCTTTTTTTGATAATTTTTTATGTCCATCAGGAGACCCTTGAGACCTTTCTCTTTTCCTGGCAGTTGGAAGAAAAATCTGAGAGGTAAATGTTGTAATTCAAAAGATGGTCCGGACTCCAAGCGTAGATTAGATAAGTTCTTTTATTAAGTTGTTACATGAAGAAATGAGGAAAACCGTAATAGGGAACACAACTCCCTATGAACTGAACAAACACACTGTAATAGGGGAAAACACCTCCCTATAGGGGAAACACCTCCCTGAAGAAACACCGTAATAGGGAACACAACTCCCTGTAAACTGAACAAACACACTGTAATAGGGGAAAACACCTCCCTATAGGGTAAACACCTCCCTAAAGAAACACCATAATAGGGAACACAACTCCCTGTGAACTGAACAAACACTGTAATAGGGGAAAAACCCCTCCCTATAGGGGAAACACCTCCCTGAAGAAACACCGTAATAGGGAACACAACTCCCTGTGAACTGAACAAGCACACTGTAATAGGGGAAACACACCTCCCTATTGGGAAATTCACCTCCCAATGGCACACTGAGCATTGTAATAGGAAAAACACCTCCCTGTAGGGGAACACACCTCCCTAAGAAACTAAGTAAGACCAAAAATGGGGTACTCTGATCCAGGACTGGGGCACCCCCTACCCCAGAAAACAATAAGAATACACTGTAAAATAGTGTGAATATAGGACTAAAATAGAGATACTAATACTAAAACCGTAAAACATTTAAACTGTGCACTCGCCGGTGAGCGACCTCTCACCCGAGTAGAATATCCTCGATGGTTAAGTGGAACTCCCATACGCCAGAAGTCAAAGTCACCAGGATGCATAATCATGTAAACAAGTCCATAGTCAAAGTTCTAAGTGTTCCAATGCAAGTGAAGAACTAGTAGCAGCTCCCCAACTGTGCACTGCATACTTCCATGCACCAAGATTAAAAGAAAGTACCTGAGATAATGCGCTGTATTTTAAAAAATATTTGTGGTTGAAAATACCTAAACGTGAGGCAAATAAATTCACAGGCTTTCGAGCGCAGCTATTGAACCTTTGCACGCTGTACATACTTTGAAGTAGGAGGATGGCCAATTGAAGCTTCCACACGCTCAATGCCAGGAATGTAGGCTGAAAGAGGATACAGCCTCAAGGAACATTCTTGCTCCACAACGACGATGACGTTTCCATTATCTTTATTGAAACTGACAAAATAAAAAAAATGTGGTTGGCAGCTGGAAACTGCATGAAAGCATGTTCCAATCTTAAAATGGCGGCACGTCATCAGCGTCACGCCGAGTGGCTCACGGCAGGTTAATGCTGGACACATCTATGAACGCCGTAGAAACAGCTAAACTCCGTCAGAATGGCCACGGAGCTGCTCCTCGCGACAGTCGAAGCAGGTAAGGATTAAGCACATTAGCCGGATCGCGCACTGTTTTTGAAAAATAAAGCAACAGTTAAACTGCCAAATTTCATGCGCGGCGGAAAGAAACAATGAAAGTCAATATCCAATACACAGTACCTCAGTAGACGTGACAAGTGATGACATAAGGGTAGCAATACCCGTGGTAATAATTCCACAATGGTCACCCAAAGATCCTCCTGGCACACAAAGTGGGAGAAAGTCTACTGTACTGCAAGTCACTCAACACTTCGGTTTTCCCCAGAACACAGTTCACTGTTGCCAATTCCCCAGCACACGTCGCAGCTGCTAATTCCTTTGAAATGTCAGTCAGGGTCAATTCAGTGCCCTCTGCAAACAACCCAGCAGCCTCACCGATGACTATAGCAAGGACACATAACACCAATACAAACGTGCCACAAGCAGCATTAACAGGGCACTCAGACCTGTTGATGCTCAGGTAAAAGCAACACTTCTAAGGCAGAAAGATGGCAGCAAACCCCGCAGTAATTGTTCCAATGCAGTAAGGTAGAAAAAGGAAAGTGCAACAGGAACTGGCACTTACGTGGTAGGGCGACCGATGGAGTGGTCACTGGTGGGGCAAAGGGGTGCCAGTTTCCTCAAATACAGGCTTGTAAGTTCTCTTGAAGTTCCTTTTTCTTGAAAATCCTTTAAGCTTCATAAACCATTAACCATTGAAGTAGCACACACGTAGGTTCTTTCAAATCGTCGCCAGTGTTAAAATGAAGAAAGATGGTCCGGACTCCAAGCGTAGATTAGATAAGTTCTTTTATTAAGTTGTTACATGAAGAAATGCGGAAAACCGTAATAGGGAACACAACTCCCTGTGAACTGAACAAACACACTGTAATAAACACACTTCGGTTTTCCCCAGAACACAGTTCACTGTTGCCAATTCCCCAGCACACGTCGCAGCTGCTAATTCCTTTGAGATGTCAGTTGGAAGAGATGGGCTGAGCAGCAAGGAGGCTGCTCCTGGTGGGGCATTACATGGACTTTACCACCTTCCAGTTAGCTTTATCTGAAGCTGTTACTTTATGAATAAACCTACAACTTGTTTCTACGTGACCTGTCTACGAGACAATCTTTCATTTTAACACTAACACTGCTTTCTTCATCAGAAAGTACCTCAAATGTGGTCTTAAGTCTCTGGAGCCAGATTAATAATCTTCCTTCTCTATCCTTTAGAGTTTTAGTGGAGAAGGTTCTACAAATCCTGCAATCCTTAACTTTGTGATGAGGATGCAAGCAATAAATACAATCCTTATGTGGGTCTTCGGCATGCAGTCGCTTCTTACCACATGATCCACATGTTCTGAAAAGTCCTTTTTTAGAGGATTCCCACATTCTGACAAGGTTGAAAAACCAGCAAAAATGTGAAAAAAACTGAGCAGAGCTCAGGAGGATCTCTCTCACATGACATGCGGTAGAAAATCTAAGGGAGTCAGCCTCTTTGGAGTGTTCCACAGGGTGTTGGCGTCTGAGTGGTTATAGTTCAACTTTAGTTCTTTTTTACAAAAAAATGTAGCTAGGCTATAAAAGTGACTTCTCATTGCATGGTAGCCTATGTATAGCATTTACTGCTTTTATGGAGTTACCATGGGACTCCCACATCGACAACAGCGATGATTCAAGCATGGAATTCTATGAAAGATCCAATACTGGAGAAGGGCACTTCCAGCTTGTGGGGATGTCACGTTTGGTCAATATATGGGCCGTTCACAAGAAGGCTCGATCAGCCCTCGTGCCCCCAGAGCCCTCGAGGACCCCCAACAGAAGCATTAAAGGAATGAGCGAACCTTTCATCCAAGCACCTCAGTTAGCTCCCCCACTACTGCAGCCCAGAAATTTTGAATCATAGGCCACAACCAAACCATGTGATAGAAATCGGCAGGAGCACCACCACAGCGGGGGCAGACCGGCTTGGAGAGTAGTCCCGCTCAGTGGAGCTGAGCTGGGGAGAGATAGGCAGTGTAGAGGTAGTGCGTTTGAATCAACCGCAGTCTGGAGAAAATTGTGAATTGCCTTGGCTCCATCAGCGCATCGAGGCCAGTCGTCATCTTCAAGGGGTCCCATTCAAACCCTCCCACCGGGTTCTGAGATGATCTAGAGTGCCTGGGGTATTAACAATCAAGGTACGATAGATTTGGGCAATTCCTCCTTTGCCCAAATCGCCCATCAGAAGCTTGGTCTGCTGTAGGCTAAACTCGGGAAGAGAGTCAGTGTGTGGGACGTGAGAGTGAAGGGCATGTCTCAATTGGAGATACTTATAGAACTGTGTATGGGCCAGTGCATAGGTGACTTTAAGCTCTTGAATTTATTGCATGCGTGTCCCCAACCAGATGTCCCCGAGTTGTGAAATCCCAATAAGATCCCAGCACCCAAAGCCCTGTCGTGCACCACCTCCCTCAACCAAGTCCCCTGCCAAAGGGGTGTTTGTTGTGTGAGTTTGGTGTCCCAATGAGTGTGTCGCAAGGCTGATCTCCAAGCCTGAAGGGCTATTTTTGTCACGGACGAGGTGGGGTTAGGGATAAGGGAGCCATAGAGCATGGAAAGAATCTACAGGAAGCCCAGAAGGGACAGCTCCAACCGGTAGGCAGGGTCCGACCATCCCTAGTTAAACCAGTTGTGGATGACTAGGAGATGTGTAGCTAAATAATAGAGGTTGGCCATTCCCAGACCGCCATCGTAGGTGCCACGCTAGCAGTGGACCCTGGAACTGTGCCACAGGAAGGAGGCTGCTACTCTATCCAAGGCCCGAAGACATAAAAGTTTAATGCTTTGTCTTTCATGCTTGGTGCATAAAGTTGGAGTGTAGGTAGCAGGGGGAAGTCGCAAGAAAGCGAAGCTCATTTTTGGACTACAGGCCTCAAGAGGACCTCAAGTTTTTTTGTTTTTATTTAACAAAGCCTAGCATCTAGCTTGAAACATTAGTGACTCACCCACCTCTAAACTTTATTCTAGGTATTTTGTGCCTGAAATAAGCTTAGATGCTGCTGTCGATATACCTGTTTTCTATGTGAGAAATATGATTAGGTAATCCCACTTCAGTTATTCATCAGACAGAGTGTAATTTCAAATTAGTTTAGACCACCAGAGGTGTGTCTGGGCTACACTGACTTGCAACAGACCTACTGAAATTCCAGATCAGAGTTGTAGTGTGCCACACTGCACAGTTTCTCAACATTGCACAAACAGTAATAATAGGCGTGTTGCCACAACATAGATAAGTACAGTGGCTCATGTGCTCAGGCGGCAGTCTCCGAACCCCAGTAATCTGTGAGAAGTGTATTTTATTGCAGGAATTCAAGGGCACCACATGCACCTAAGACGTAACACCTCCAACAATCACTGGCAAAGCTAATGCATTTGGCTTTTGTACGATGCTTGAACCCACCCACTAGCACACATGTACACATGCATAGAGAGTAGGACAATTTCAGACTTACACATGCATATGCAGACCAGCATGTACTCTGTGACTTGTAACAGCACAATCAGCTGTGCATACAGACAACACAGGCACAAACAGCTTTGCATCGGAAGGAGCCAGACCCGTATGTTCTAGATCTGCTCCAGAACCTCAAGCCAATGGTACTTTTTCTCAGCATGAAAGCGTGAGGGGGAGGAAAGTCATTAACAATTTTAATCAAATCAATCCCAGGTTCTCTAAACCTATAGTAGCCACAGACTAGTAAATAAGGTTAGTTGATTTATTACAATGCCATAAACAACTGAGCATACAGATACGTCAAGCCGAGAGTGTAGAAATACATTGGGAAACAACATAAAACCAAATCTGCGAATAAGGTTGAGGCGGTGCAACATGCAGAAGACAATTAGTTCAAGAATTGGGATGCAGAAAATCAGAAAACATGAGTCCAAGTTTCCCTGTATCGAGGGTTGATGAAAATAAAGCATCAATCTGTCCCTACACTAGTGCTAATGTGACATCCCTACTTAACATATCACAGGTGTCTTCCCAGGATTCCTTTCGGGTCACACCATCCGATCAGGCCACCTTCTCATAGGTAGTTTTTCACAGGACAGCGATACTCCTGAACAGTAACAAAATGACAGTGATTCCCAGGCCTTCTCCGATGAGAAAATACAACAGTTCTCCTTATCGACATTAACTCCCAATGTAGCCTCTTCTCTCCTTGCCTAACTCCTAAAACAAAGACATTATTCTAACTAAAAAAGGGCGCTTCTTCCACCTGCAACACAAACGTCGAAAGAACAGAATGCAACATGCACATGAAATTCAAACCATTAATTCTAATGCGAGAGCTTCTAGGGAAAATGCATTTCAGGCCTACAAGACTCAGCTAACGTAAGAGAAATGGAACATGAGCTTTACGAATTGCATAGGAAATAAGGCACATTCAGTTAATATTCCTATCTACATATAAAATGTCATGATCTAATAAACCCATTCAATAATAAATGGTTGTCAGTTGCGCAACACAAGCGTTTCTGTTAGTGTTTTCTACTGGTTACATTTGATTCTCCACATTAATTCTTCACGTAGTCTACATACTGGCCTACACACATCGCATTTATGTTATTACATTACAAGTCCTAACACCTTATGTTAACACGACAAAGGATTATATGCGGATGCATTCTACACATGTGATTATATTGCACCCCTACAAATGAAAAACGGATTTTGCACTACATCACACACTTCTGGGGTTCCAGGAAATGTGCAATCCTGATATCAATGTCCTACTTTGTGTGCCAAAAAAGAGAAAGGGTGTGTTTGTTATATAGGTGGATGGAGAGTGATGTTTGCTCCTGGCAACATGCAGAGACACATTCTGGGTGAGAAAAAAACTACTTAGACATAGCTGCTGACAATATGAGTCCAACCAGACTGACAACATTCCTGTAGTATGCATCTATCTTCTTAAATAATTGCAGACAGGCATAGTCGCTGCAAATAGTTCAGTATGTATTGCCTGATGAAAAGGAGCCCGTACACTGGTACACATGCAATGACAACAGGATCTCTGCAGTAAGTGAACTCTCCAATCTCACAAACATATTCTAAACGGAACACACAGGGAAGATTGTAACGTAAACAGTTCTGAGCTACATAACAAACCTAGATAAGCAATACCACATACCTTCTTTAGCAAACACAAAAAACATACAGCGGTAAATGCACACCAGGAAATAGTACACAAGAGGAAAGTTCGGGTGACAAATTCATAACACAAATTTAGCAATAGTCGTAAGTTAAAACCAGCAAATAAGTTGCAAAGATCTCTAAAAAGATTTTTTTTATAACCTTTATTTGTTTTTCAATAAAGTTACAGTGGGTGTACAGTTACAATAGTGCGATCACATGGGGTCCAAGGACAAAGTGCAATTACTTAAACAGTACATTATCACTTATTGCATTACCACTTGCCTTATGTCTAAGTGCTTGACATATCCAGGACATCAGCTCTCCTCGTCCTCAGTCATACTGTCGCTCATATCTGAAGCATGCTGATCACTCGCATTTACCTCAGGGTGTAAAAACACTCTGCATAACTCCCTCCATGTCCCGAGATCCTATTCTAGCTTTTCATCCCTCCTGCTAGCCTTCATGTGGGCCTCCTTTGCAAGAGTCCACTCACGCACATCCTCAAACCATTCATCAACAGTGGGGGATCGCTTCCCCATCCATAATATGGCGATCCTACGCTTTGCTAAAACCAGGAGTAATTGCAAGAGTTTGTATGCCATCTTGCGTTTTTGGGGTTTCGTGACTTGCCCCAGTAGGCAGTGAAGTGGGGATAGCTCCACCCAGAAACCAGTACTCCCCCTCACCCGCTCAACCACCTGGGTCCAAAATTGGTGCACCCCGGGACACCTCCAAGCTAGATGCAGAAAATTCCCCCTTGTTGTGCCACATCTAGAGCAAGCACCTGATCAGTCCGGCTCACTACGGTGCAGTCTCGCCGAGGTCATGCAGCAGTGGCGGCTGGTGACATTTCAAAGTGGTGTGGCGAAAAAATTTGTGGATGAGTCCGTCTGACATTACGAAGGTTCTGGGGGGTTCCCACCCCCCAAGAGATATTGTTTAAAAGAGGGAGTGGCAAATAGTGCATTTTAAAGGAAATTTGAGGAAGCAAGGTGGTTTATAATGCACGTTTTATTTAAGGACCACAGCAGGTAACACATGTAGGCTACAGCACATGCTTGGCTGCCCCCTTCCCAAACTCAGGATGCTTAAGTATTTTCCAATGCACAGGATCTGAAGAGAGCATTGGGCAATGCCAAACCCATGGGATTCTGATAGCGTGTTTGAATTTGCATTTAATATTTTTGTTTTCAGTACTTTCTTTTTAATTCTACAATTTAATAAGTGGTTAGATGTCTCAGAACTCCAAACGGTAGTGAAAAGGCACAGAAAATCAATGAGTGTAAGAGCAAACACAGAGCTGGCGTCTGAACGGATGTCCTGTACAACACTGGTCAGAGGAGGAACGACTTGGTAGACCTGGTAGTACAATATCTCAGCATTCAGTCATCTTATTGAAGCCCCAGACCCCTTTCTAATGGTACATTGTACAGCGAGATGCACCAGTCCCCCCCTAAAGCACCCTTATTAGATTAATATTTGCAACACGCTCCATTGTATGTATCATTTTCTTCAAGGTAGATGCGCAATTTAATTCCTTTTCAGAGGAATGACTCAATTCGATAATAATGCGTGCGAATGGCATTAAGCAGACACCTAGTGAACACAAAGTCCAGCAGTCTGCCTTTCATTCCTTAGTAAAATGACGTCTAATGATATCATACCAACTGCACGTGACACGTGAGATGTACAATAGGTGAATATTTTCCTTAATCTGTCTTTTCTCCCGTGTCAACATAAAAATAATATGAATGGATAACAAACACTTTGTGAGCCTAAAATATTTCCGCATAATTCTTCATCGACGGTGTGTGAAAGGAAATCTTTCCTAAGGAATGCTTGGTTTCTAGCTTCCTAACTTTCCCTGATATTGGTATTTCATATTTCCATCAAGCAGCCTTAGAGCAGATGTTAGTTTTACTAATGCGCACATTTGATACATCCCGAAGTGGATCATGACAACTGCTCGTCGTGGGCAATAAAACGAGATAAACCTGGCAGTATTTACAGTAAATAAAGCAAATACTGCCAGCTTTATCAATGTTTCATGGCCCACGAGAGCAGCCGCCATAATGCATTTTGGGAAATATTAAATGTGCGCGTTAGTAAACTAACGTCTAAGGCTACTTGATAGAAATATGAAATATGGATACCAGGGAAAGTTAGTAAGCTCGAAAACAACAGCCAATACACAAACACAATTTAAATACAATAAATCATTTGAATAAATTGTATGGTGTCCGAGCACTAAAAAAATAAAACCGGCGTGCTCAAAGTCCGACCAGACCGGTTTTATTTCTTTAAAGAACGATTGCTTTCTTTTATGACCCCCTGATACCTTGAAGTTTGTGGCAACTGACAGGCAGGATTCAAGACAGCAGAACGACGGTCTCAGGCAGGGAAGGCCTCCATTTCAAGCCCACGCGTGCTCCCTCAGACGCGGACGGCATCAGGCGAACACACCCGCACCTGCCTGCAACTTGCTGTCGCCCCTGCAACAGTTTAGTAACCAGTGCTTAATTTGTAAAATATGAAGTCCAGGTGCTCAAATTTTTGTAGGAGGCCGAACCCACGTCCCGGCTCCACCCACTTCCTCTACTGGCTCCACCCACTTCCTCCACTGGCTCCACCCACCTATTTCACTGAATCCAAAGTGGGCTTGGCTAACAATTAAAGACTGGCAGAGGAAGCAGTTGCACAAGACACTCCCAGTAGGCAGCTCACCACTTCCAAAACCACTCCCCCACACTCAGTTAAGCACACCAATGGATGCGAGCCTGCTCTGCAGGAAGGTGAAACTCGAGTGACGACTGCCTGTGTAGTCTAGACTATGTAGCAGCATTATGGTACGGCTAGGTTGGTGAGCTGTCCTGAATGGCACCCAATTGGACCCATAATGTGTGCTACCTTTAGCCAGTACAAGGCTTTGAAGAACTAGCATAACAATGCGTTGTAGGACTTCTAGTTTTACTTTATAACATTGCAAGAATGTGTGCTGATGACAGAAAACAGGACTACTTGAATGTGCCACTCAAGGCAAAATAAATCTTTTTTTTAACTTAAAAGCCAGCAGCAGTGGAGGAATAACTGCATCCGTGGGCCCACTCAATAAAAGTTGTTTAACATAATGAGCCATTTCTATGCTTTGCAGACAAATATAACACTGAACACTAGTACACAGCTGATGGCAGAAAAACAAGAAAACCAAGTCTACCTGAACGTGCCTCGACGCAAAATTGCCTCGAGTGGCACGTTCAGGTAATCTTGCTTTTCTGCCATCAGCTGTGTGCCAGTGTTCAGTGTTATATCTGTCTACAAAGCATTCAAATGGCTTAGTATGCTAAATAACGTTTTATAGTGTGTGGGGCTCACAGCTGCAGTTCTTCCGCCACTGCTACCGCTTTTAACTTTTAAAAAGATGTCTTTCGCCGCAAAAGTTAAAAGCCAGCAGCAGTGGAGGAAGAGCTGCAGCCCTGAGCCCCACATACTATAAAATGTTATTTAGCATAATCAGCCACTTGAATGCTTTGTAGACAAATATAACACTGAACACTGGCACACAGCTGATTAGAGAAAAACAAGATTACCTGAACATGCCACTCAAGGCAATTTTTTGCCGCCAGTACTCGGGGCTCGCGCCAACACCGACGCACACTAAGAAGACGGGACCTATAGCGACGAGAACCGCGCTTCAGAGCAGAGTCGAGCACTCGCCCAACATCAAGCACCAGCATGGAAAAGGTAAGCCGTTCTCTCGGGTGCTGCTCCTGCAACTCAGGGGTAGAGTTATTGGTTAAAATGGGAGTGTCTCCTCCATTGCATCGTAGAGTGCATGCTTGGAAGCCTGAGGCTTAGTGAGCAGAGCGGCTCCTCTAGATCAGCGACAAGGTGCTTGGTTAAGAGCCTAAGGGTTATTGAGAGGCCCTGCTAATCTCGGTAGTTGTAGAGTGCTTGGTTAGAAGTCCAGCCCTACTGCATTTTTATTATCATTTCTTTTTTTACGAATAAAATACTTCCTTTCTGTATGGACTTTGAAAAAGCTGTGGGGGGAGCATCCAGAGCAGGGATCAGGCAGGAGAGACATGATCATCACAGACAAGGCAGGCATATTACAAGCAGAGTGGGCCAGGACAGACACAACTGGTAGTATAGCACGGTCAAAGCAGGCACAGCACAAACACCCGCAGAGAGCAGGCCGGACAGTTGTAGCGTAAGTGGGGCAGACAGTGTGAGCAGTCACAGTGCAGGCGTAGGGCAGATAGAGAGGGCAGGCAGGGCACACGGAGGCAACGTGCAGCTAGGAGAGGAACAGAGCAGACAGGGCATATGCCCAGAGCATGCAGGGCAGGCGCAGCGCTGCCCCTAGAGGCACAGTCCAGACAGAGCAGGCACAACGTTGGCAGGACAAGTACAGTGCAGGCAGAACGATATGACACCACGGACAGAGCTGGCACAGCGCCTACACAGAAGGCCGAGTGCAGGCTAGATAGGCACAGGCCGCACAGCACAGAAAGAGCAAGCATGGCTCGGGCACAGCTTAATCAGGACAGTACAGGCAGGACAGTGACAGCACAGGAGGGAACAGCGCAGAGCTGCTTTAAGGTGAGAGAGGCAGTACCGGGCTCACAGTTATCTCTGATTCTCCTCTTGCCCCCAGGCCCGCTGCGGCCTGCTGCTCCTCTTCCTCTCTGCAGAAGCCGCTGGCATCACACGGAGGCACCGGATGGACTGCCTGCCCACGCCTACCTGTCTACAAAGCATTCACATTGCTTATTTTGTAAAATAACGTTTTATCGTGTGGGGCCCACAGCTGCTGTTCGTCCGCCACTGCTGCTGGCTTTTAACTTAAAAAAAAAGATTTCGCTGCAAAAGTTAAAAGCCAGCAGCAGTGGAGGAAGAGCTGCAGCCACGGGCCCACACTATAAACGTTATTTAGCATAATCATACATTTTAAAGCTTACATTGCAGACAAATATAACGCTGGTGAAAGGCATTACTTACTGGCACTGCGGGACAGCCTTTTTAGTTTTAATTAATCTGCGAGGAGGAGGCCTGCTGCAAGGCACGCTGATTGCCCCTGTCGTCGGATAATGATTATGGCTTCAGCTGCGCAGTATGCTGGGCGGGCCGCGGGTGAAAACACTTCTCATTGGTCCGATTCGGGGCACAAACTTGATGATTCGACAAGGAGGGACGGGGCCAGGCTACTAATATATTTTGCAATAGTTTATTGGTAGTGCACTATGCTAGCGCGCTACCAATGAATGACTGCAAAATGGAAATGGGGTGTGACGGTGTTGGTGACCTACGCCGAGGCAGGGACCCACGCAGCTTCAGTTTCTGGCGGTAATGTAATATGTGTGGCTCATATTTAGGTGGGCGGCCGAGCCGCTGCATCCAATTTGAAATGTTTTATGCGCACGCATTAATGTGCAATATCAGCTCTTCATGGGGATGGGGGGGGAGACTGGAACAGTGGCACCTACTCTGAGCAGCGCGCAGCCAATAAAATTATTATTCATATTGCATGTGGACTTAACTAGAGTGTAGACCGGGCCCTGAGAAATAAGTGCCAGTGCTAAGCACCGGAAAGCACCGGCACAAATTAAGCACTGTTAGTAACTCATCGCGGGGAGGTGGGAAGGGCTCTTGCTGGCGGTTCCTCTCTCAAACGCACTCCAGCCCGGTGTGATCATGACTCAGGGGCCCCCTGGACTAGACATCAAGGGCCCCAAACTGGTGCAAGAGCCGGCCGGCATCCCTGATGCCAGATCACTGTAGCAGATGGTGTGGTGCGAGGATCTGCGGCCCTATGAAGGGCGGGACGTGCTCCCGAGCCACGGGCATCAAGATGACAGATCAAGGAGGCCCCACCAGGCCTCGGGATGTCGGACAGCGCGGGAGGGTCCGCAACTTCACTCCCCTGCCCTGGGGAAGCAATCCTCTGGGGCCATGGGTGACCGTGGAGGAGAGAGGGAAACTGTAGGACTGGCCCTGGGGCGATAATGCAGCGTAAGATGCCACGGGGATCCAGTCGCGGCCGGCATGACGGGCGGGTGAAAATGGAGTCGTCGCGGGGGGAGGGAGGCGTCGCGGCCGGCATGACGGGCGGGTGGGGGGGTGAAAATGGGGTCGTCGCGGGGGGAGGCGTTTAATTAAAATAAAATAAAACTCACCTTCCCCCGGGTCCCGCGCCGCCTCAGCTCCTGGCCGGGTCCCGACTCCCGCCGTCCCGCATTTTCCTGCTGCTCTCCTCAGGAAAGCCACCCACAGGCAGCCTCCCTCCCCTCCGCCAATCACAACACTGCAATCACAGCGTTGTGATTGGTGCGGGCAGCGCCCAGCTGGGCGCCTAATGGGAGGCCCTTTTGTCTATGTAGGCTGCATGCAGCCTACATAGAGAAATGGGAGAGTGCACATGACTGCTTTGGTCGGCCCCAGGGGGCCGACCAAACAGTCAGGGCCCACAACAGTGGGCTAGCCACGCCTCCCTTGCTTTCAACCGGACCCGCCCTCCCACAACCAGGCACTTCTACTTTCTCGCAGTGCGATTACCATTTTATGTTTCTGCTTCTCGCACTGCGAGAAAGCAGTGGGGCGATGCCCCTCCACCCTCATGGAGGAGCCGCCACTGTCATGCAGGTGAGGTGTAAGTAATGTATCAACTTATAACCCGCTTTGCAGGATACTGTGTGTGTGAGTGGACTTATTGCTCTCCACTTCTTATCGTTTAGGGTATCATCACGACCCTATCCCATGCAGCCCAAGCTCTAGGGGGAGGGCCCGTCGAGTCGGCCCTCATGGCACTGTATAATAGCAAGATAAGCCTATGCCCGGCTCAACAAGTGAGCATTATGTCGAGCGTTTGAGTCATCTGCGGAACATTAGGATATATGAGCCATGTTGCTCTAGCCATGGCTGTGAGGCCAGCGTACTGTAGGTATTGGCCCTGACTCAGTTCAAAACACTCACAGGCCTGCTCATACAAAGATCTCTAAAATTAACAAGAGTAAATACTCTGTATTAGTCTGACTAAAAATCAACACATGAATAAAGAATTCTACATCGCGTTATATACTACAATCTAGCTGAAATTCTACACCAGTCCATCTTGTACTTAACTAACGTCTTGACCTTCAAGGGGGCACAGCATTTGTTAGAACCATGAACTTCCTTAGACAACCGAACAGGAACAACCAAATATTTCTTGAGAGTAACATCAAATCATAATACCATTTTTTCCTCAATTGTTGCCCTAACTCTCTCTTTGGCTGAACGTTTCATTTACTCATCCGTAACATCTGAAACACTTTCTTGTGAATGAGACTAATGAGGGCAAACTAAATTTCAGGGCTTAATCTTCAGAAATAACTCAAAAGGTGTTACCCCTG
Source organism: Calotriton arnoldi (assembly GCA_963921515.1). Classification (NCBI taxonomy): domain Eukaryota; kingdom Metazoa; phylum Chordata; class Amphibia; order Caudata; family Salamandridae; genus Calotriton; species Calotriton arnoldi. Next base: position 313,851 of record CAWUFW010006252.1, on the reverse strand, counting down.
TAGTATAATGTGGAGTTATATTGCTCTACATGCTCTGAAATCATTTCTTTCCAATTTCTTCCTATGTCTTTCAAGAGTTGGAACAGACTTTTTCTATTGAACCTCTCAACTATGCTATTTGTTTGTGGATGATACAAAGAAAACCTCGTGTGAGACTCCTCCTATCTTAAGATTTTCCATTATGGCCTTAGATGTTAACAGCGCACCGTTGTCAGTTAACAAACACTTAGGATTGCTTGCCCTGGCAAAGACCTCCGATAGAAAATGAATTACTGAAGTAGTAGAAATATCTTGAACAATCACCACTTCAGGCCACCCGGAATACATGTTTGTAGGAAAGATGGATCTGCTTTCATGGCTACTCCCACTTTTTGCTTGGTGTCAGTATGTTTTTGACCTAGTCTGACTGGGATCCTGCTAATCAGGACCAATGTTCCCTCTAATTTTTTTCCTCTGTGTGCGGCAGTGTAGGGTCTCTGTGCGCTGCAGCCATGGCTATATGCGCCAGGAACCAGACCGCGCGTGTGGGTGCAGTGCCAAATATCACTCCCAACTTTTGCTTAAAAAAGCGAAAAGACAGTGCATTTCCACACATACAGCACCACGTTAAGGGTCTTAAGGCAGGTTTGCAATTTGGATAAACACGCCATGACATGAATTGGTTACACAGGCAAGTACACTTCGGGTTTAGAAAAGCACAAGACTGCAATGGGTGGTACCATCATAAGATTTTACTGCTGTAGGTGTAATGTTACTTGTTGTATTATATATCTGGATGCAGAAACAGAAAGAAGCAGCAAAATACCAGCCGGGCGGCACAATAGGCTAAGCAGAGATTTCTAACTTACGTGTTACCTAAGAAATGCAGAAAGTCCAAAAGCACGATGTGTAAAGCGTGATGGTGCTCAAAACTGTCCAGCCGCCCGCTCTGTCAGGGGGCACAGGAGCTAAATTATTGGCCACGCCAGCAAATTATTTCTAAGCAGCCCGGGACGGCCGACTCAAGTCCACTGGGCGAGGGAGAGTGCACTGCTGCATCATGCAGTCAGGAGACAGCGGTGAGAGGGCCAGTCATCACCAGTGAAGTCACACTGCCGAGGGGAAGAAGAACTACAGAATGAACACAGTAAGTATAACCACCAGCCACTGTCAGTCACAGTATACCAGTCACATTCAAATTGAATTAATTTTAGGAAAGCGCGTGATATTCTTTCTTTGGAAGTTCCCGGCTGCCTATTGAGGAACATCAAAGCCGTAAGCCATACACAGGGTACGGTAGTGCGCCCGACTTGCTATCGCCGCTGTACACTTTAGAACACGAGTTGGTGAATTACCTGGTGTGTATTCTAGCACCAAACCTTAACGTTTAGCCGAATACATCCGCCTTTGACAGAATTACTGAATAGCATGATGCACAGTAAGAACTGAGCTACAACTATGAACTAAGTGGTGGGCAAATTAAACATTGTTTTTCTTATTGTGGTGCTGGCTGCAGGCACAGAGAGAGTGTGGGACTGGTGTCAAATAGTCCACTTGGGGCCTCAGTGGCAATGTACTGTGTGCATGCTTACCTGACTTCACAGTGTTGTCAGCGTCGGTGACTGACACTATGCAGGATGTTTTCATTTTACTAGCCTCACCATAGAAGGCATTGCTGCTGCTTGGGCTGGCGGCTGGGCCCCCATAAAACAGCATGCAAGGGGCCCCGTAAGAAGCAAAAACTGCTGTGAGCCAGAGTGAGAAACCATGAGGAGAACTGCCTGTTGATCTCCATGCGCTCTGACACATCTTTAAATTGCAGCTATAGACTTTTTCCTTCCTCCCCGGCTCAAGCACCAAAACACGTCGCAGCTCAAGACTGAAAACAAAGCTGCTCTCAGGCACTCGTGGAAAGCAGCAGTCAGGTAACTCACCCTAGGGTTGACACCTTTTCCAGAGAAAAATTGGCCATTAGTTGTTATTCAAAGAGTCTGCAAAGGCCTGGACCTGATACTAAATAGGACTGAATAAAAAATTGAATTTATTCATTGTAACGTGCCATTTCTGTATATGTTTACTTTAAGTGTTAGTCACTCATAGATCACCTCCAGAACACTTTTAAAACTGCTTTCTATTTATATTTGTTCTTTGTAGTATGTACAGATAAAATGTAAAAATTCCACCTTTAAGTGATTTTGCTTATTATTGTACTGTCTGCAACATCAAAGTATCTGCCCTGTGTTCATTTGATTTCAGCAGGATGTGCTTAGCTGTATTACGGTGCAATAAAGTGCAAAGGCATGGGGGGTATGAGATGTTTTAGGATTGTTTCTTTACTTTGATATCTTCTGGGCACACAAATCAGATCAGTATCTTAACTTTCCATTTCAGGGGTTTTGAAGCAGTTTCAAGATATTGTAGGTCTTATTGAGCGAGAGGGTGTAATTTCCAATATTTATCTCTTTCCATGCAGTTCATCGCTTGGTTTCACTATCGAGAAAATGTCACACTAAGGGGAAGATTTACTAAGATTTTGGGCTGAGTTTTTTCTGTATTCAGAGGAATAACTGAAGTACCATTTCCAGCATCTATATGTTCCTACAATTGATACATATAGAACAAAGGTTGCATTTTCAAAGTCAGACAACCAATATAGAAAAAGCATTTTCTTAACCTATGTATTCTTTGTTGTGGGCGAATACATGCCTCCCGCAGGACCTTTTCCCTCCAAAGGAAGCCAGGGATCTGCTACCCTGATCGTCATCCACCCACTGTTTGCGCAGTAACTGGGGGAGGATCTTCCTTTATCAGAAGTGCATATCGAAATCACTGTGCCTCTCTTGGCCACTTACCTTTTCTTATACTTAACTGAGACCCTGCTGTATCTGGGCTGTAAATTGAATGTAGAGGACAAAGTAGTTTTAGATACAGTGATATAGAACTCAATTAATTTCAAGGCTGTCAAGTATCGTAGACACTGTCATGGGCCTTAGGGCGAGAAAGCAATGAAGCTCCCAGCTGCAATCTGAATGACAAAATACAGCAATAATCGGGGTTCAGAGGGCCCCTTTGAGCCCTGGGGCCACTGCACCTGCTGCACCAAAGGAAGCTACGCCCCTGAGTCTGGGATGATAACAAACATAGTTGCGATATATAGGACAATGATTTTCCTTTAAGAAATATTGTACACTTTCCATTTACTCTAGTTCACCCAAATGTATTAGCGCATGATGGTGCAGCAATTAACAAATATTTTCACAAAGGCCCACAAACAGCCCGCAGCCGCGGCCCATTAAGAAAGAAATGTAGCAAGTGCAGGAGCCACTTGCTATGGAGCGCGATCCCTGCAACCCAGAAAATTACAGTTTTTCGTGCCGCTCGCGTTTAAAAGTGGCGGCGCGAACGCTCTCCCAGGATGTGTGCGCGCTTCACTCAGGACACTGTGCGCTCGGGGTCACTGAGGGGCGCGCGCGTACCTTTACAGGGAACACTGATCAGGACCCCAGTCACTGTGCTTTCTCCCTAAATTGACCATGGTAAGTAGTTTAGTACATCCACAATTGGCTACTGGTGTACCTTGTAAGTCCCTAGTATATGGTACCGAGGTGCCCAGGGCATAGGTACACCAGGGGTCTCCCATGGGCTGCAGCACGTATTGTGCCACCCATGGGAGACCACTTAAACTGTGACTACAGGCCTGCCATTGCAGCATGTGTGAGTTGGTGCTTGCACCTCTCACGACAGATATAAGTTTCCTTATATCTGAGGTCACTGCACTTAAAACCTATAAGTCCCCCCCATGCCAGGCTCTTCAGTCCTGAGGGCAGAGTGCTTGGCTCTAAGTGTGAGGGTGCCCCTGCATGAGCAGGACACCCCTACAAACCCCGGAGTTGATTCTCCAGGCTTTGGAAGTGCGGTCAGCCATTTTAGAACATATAGTGGAAGTCAGTCAAATACGAGATGTCTAACTATATAGTGGCTGCACCGAAACTGGTCATGTTTGGTATCAAACATGGTGGAATCATACCCCAACACCGATAAGTATGATCCCATGTACTGGGGGGCTCCCTTGGAGTATCCCCCTGTGCACGATTCTGCCCTCCTGCTGCTGAGCCAATCTCAAGAAGGGGAAGGTAGAACAATAGGTTTCTTGTCACAGGGAGGTGTGACCACCTCCCAGACAGGACTTAGTGTATTGGGCTGGGGTGGTGGGGCACTTGCCAGTGCCACCGGCTGCTTTGAAGGGCACATTTGGTGCCCTCCTTGCATACTCCAGTTTGAGCCTGTTTAGGGAGCCCTTGGCTCCCCCTCTGGCGTGAAACTGGACAAAGGACACAGGAGTATCCTCCCCTCTGTCCAGCCCCTCCTATGGGAGGGACCCCTGAGTCGTTCCACCTCTTTCCCTAGGGTACTTAAGGGCTTACCTGAGGATGGTTCCTTCGATTCGTCATGGGACAAGACTTAAGCCTGAAACCATGTCACTCTTTGACCATCTGGACACTTGGACTTCGCTGGACTTCGCCTGGAACAGAGACTGCACCAAGGAAGACTCCTGTTGCTCCTGGTCTCGCTGTTCTGCAAGTCTTCTTTCCCGTCTTTTCTGTGCTTCTTCCAGGATCTTCAACAGACCTGTGGGCATCAAGGACAGCCAAAGTAATCTCCCTTGGAGTGAAGGAATCACTCCCTTGCATCTGCAGGCACCGCAACAAAGCTGACCGGTCTGCTGCTCCTGGCGTCCCACGGACTTTCCGAGATTCAGCAACACAGGTGGTGGGTCTGCAACTCCCCCGAGGCCTGACTTATCCTCTCTGCAATTTTGAGGCCAGTATCCATCGTCGAAATCGCTGGGACCGAACCCCTGTGCACCATGTCAACTTGCAGTTGTCAAGGCTTGTTGGCTTTGCACTCCAGAGATCTTCAGGCTACAAGAGGGTCCAGCATCTCTTCCTGCCAACAACAGCGTCCTCACCACATTCTCTGCACTGTGGGCCTTCCTTCTTGGTTAGCTCCTCGAGGTCCTCTTACAACTCCTGTGCCTTCGGCCTGTGGGCCCTCTTGAGGGTCTTCTCTTGCTTCAGTGGGCCATGCTTGCTCTGGGCCTGCTCTGACTGTCCTGCTGTTGGTGAGTCCCTTGGACCTTGCTGGTTCCAACGTTGCTCCTTCTTCGTTCCCCACGTCAGTTGTGGCTACCAATGCTTGTTGGTGCTCACGCAGGACACCGACCACCTAGTCACCGACATCCGACATGGGACAGCTCTTGCATGACACTTGGTCTTCCTCAGCGTCGCCTGGTCCTCACAGCTGCAGCGACAAGGTCACTGTCAACCCCCTCTAAACCGTCCCGCATCAGTGGGCATTGCTCTTCCGTGCCTCCTGGTCACCCCTGAGTGGCATAGACTCTGTCCCCTCTGCTTGCAGGTTCTTTAATTCCAGATTCCACCCTTGGATTCCATAGGACTTCTTCAACTTCTTCTCCAGAGGCACTTATCTCCAAGTCTTCCATTGTTGTCTACGGAGGTTTTTGACTCTCATCACCCCTATGCACCTGGCTTCCCTGGTGTAGGTAACATGGTTACCGGGGCATCCACAGGTGGGGTGGCTCTCCAACCTTCCATCCTCCAAGGGAATTCTTCGGGGTCCTCTGGGAAGGGTCCTTCTTCGGCAAAAATGCAACCGCAACTTCTCGATTGACTTCCATTGGGCACACAGCTGTGTTCCCACTCTGCACACAGCCTCTGTGGGGTTCCTGGGTACTTACCTTGGGTGGTTCCTTGTGTCCCCAGCTTCTCTGGGTCTTCTGGTCCAAATCCCGGCCTCCTTTGCAGTTCGCATTCCACTTTCTTAGTATATGGTTTGGTCTCCCCCTGGAGACCACTGTATTTTGTGCTACTTACCTTATTGCATTTGAAGTATTTTTGTGTATTGTGTTGATATCTCCAGGTAGGAGCTATACCAATGTGTTAGTGAGTGTTGTGTAATAAATAGAAGTATTTTTATATAAACACTGTGTGGTTCTTTTTCATTTAGCCTAGACTACCTGATTAAACTGGTAAAACAAGCTGCTTAACACTCCTTCAAAGACCACTAAAATCACCATAAGGGTTGCCTGGATTAGTGCAAAGGTGCATCACTTAAATAAGTGTGCACCATATACTAAGCCAGCCTCCTACAATGTTCGTAAGAACGGACAAGTATTCACAAACCAACTTTGATGTCTAGGGTCCCACAACATCGAAAGCTACCTCATCCCTGGTCCTGCAGGAATTTCATCACAGACCATGGGGGCTAACCCCAATTACTTAGATTTATCACTTAATTTACAATCCAAACAAATATGCACCAATCTCTCTGCCTGAAGATCCATTTGTAGGCTACAATATGACGCCCTCAGCCTTTCTTTTGTTTTAAACGCACCCTTATGTCCCTCATGAGCTAGAGCTAACAATTTCACCCTCACTCCTTCCAGAGCCACACGTTTTGACCCTTACAGCAAATCACCAACCACAGACATTTCATGACAAATCTTTCCACACCATGTATTATTAACATCCATATCACCGCTCCCATTTGCCTGTAGAAACTAAGTTGCACACCTATTTTAATACAGGTTCTCTATCCAACTCAATCAACCACTCATCATGAGAAATGCAACCTGATATGATAACACAAACTTTAATCTCATCTTCTTTCCACAAAGTATCGTCATATTGACTCACAGAATCTATTGTCAACCAATCAGCTGCCTTGTTCACTACACCAGGAACATACTGAACCTTAAAATGATAATCTTGTAACACCACTATCCACTTGCAGATGTGGATTGATATGCTGTCAAGAGTTTTCAGAATGTACCAAAAACTTAGTGCCCCATATAATCTGGCTAATCTGGCTAAACTTCTGGATGGCCCAAAACACAGCCCACACATTTTCTAAATCATACACTATTTACTGTCTGCTCCTTTCAATCCCTGATGTGCAAAAAGTATGGGGCAACCCTGTGATCCTGGGAAATTGGGCAATTATTAGATAAACAAAAATAATGATTCTCTTGGAGAAAGAAATAAGTCTAGCCTCCCTTGTCTAGAAAAATATGTACAAAGAAAATGTTAGTACAGTATGCAGACACAATTAATTGTCTAATCATAGCATCGATGTAACAAAGAAATTACTCATACTGAAGGTGCTCCAACAGAAACGGTGCACTGAATAGTGACATAAGCGAATAAAGTGTACGGGTGCTATTTACAATATGTACAACCTATTGCTGATATTTCATACAATTTTAACAACTCAAAGTTCAAGTACAATGTGTACAATACTTCCATCAATATCAGTCCACTGGTAATATAGTGGACTTTTCGACCCCAATGCATTTGTTACAAGGTCATCATCAGGACCAACTTTGTCCTGATGATGACCCTGTAAGCACAATGGCTGAATTAAGGTATTGTAGTGTGGAATGTGGCCCCACGATGGGCGCCATGTTGCGGAGATTCTGCACATATACCGAACTTGGCGCAATGGGATATCTGGGCGGCTGCTCAGAATCTCCTACAACAAAGTTATATTGAGTATCACGCAAGTTGTCCCGCAATGCTGATTGCTACTCCCTATTGTGAGGAGCATGATTGCAGTTTTGATTTGTTGAACTGGATGGCATCTCTTTTTTCAGACGATAACAATGATGCCTTTTTGGAAGGTGTTGCAGTTTTCTGCGCATACACTCTGATGGATTAGTTGCATTGACTCTCAATGAACTGCATAGCTGGATTTTTTAATTCTCTTTGAGTGACCTATTTTCTGGCCCTGCCTAGAATTTTGTTTTCCAACGTTTTTTTTTTATTACTCTCCCTTTCCTTCAAAAGGACATTTCCCACCAATAGACGTTTACATTCTGCTCCATCTAGAAGAAATGACAGAATTGCTTGGTACAAAGAATCAATCAAACAACCAGTTATTAGATACACCATTGAAGGATCAGTAAAAAGGCCTGTTATCTTTGGAAGCCGTGACCAAACGCTGTCAGTGCAAGCAGCAGTCTCAAGTCTAATCTGGCCATAATTAATAAAAGAGGATTTGTCTTCCTTATATCCTTTTTTTTTTATCAAGATAAATACAAAGAACCCTCCTAATATCTACAAAGTGTAGGCCTGTTTTACAGGAGTTGAAGGATTAGGAAAAAAAGGTAGGAAGAGTAACAGTCTGGTTAATACTAAAATCTAAAACTACTTTCGGGAGGTGTGAAGGCTTTGTTCTTTCTTCTCCCCCTTCTCAGACTTGAACTCTAAAGCAATCAATCACCTCGGATTTGTAGACCATGGCTAATTACCCACAAGGGTTTTCAGGCGTTAGGTTCTTGATGGGATCAGTCGAAAAGCCAGGTCTTGAGTCCCTTTCTGATTTCCGGGAGGGAGGATGATGTTCGGAGGTCATGGGGAAGGTCGTTCCAGGACTTGGCAACGAGGTGGGAGAAGGATCATCCACCACTGTGGCTTCGGCGGATATGGGGAGTGTGTGCAAGGGCGAGGGAGGCGGAGCACAGGTGTCTGGAGGGTTGGTGGAAGTTCAGGCGGTGGCTGATGTATGCTAGTCCTTGGTCGTGGAGAGCCTTGTTGTCGTGTATCAGCATCTTGAATTGGTATCTTTTCTGGATGGGGAGCCAGTGGAGGTTCCTGAGGTGGGGGGTGATGTGGGTCCGTTTGGGGAGGTCAAGGATGAGTCTGGCAGCTGAGTTCTGTATTGTCTGGAGTCTCTTCAGGAGTTGGGTGGTGATTCCTGCGTAGACCGAGTTGCCGTAGTCCAGCCAGCTGGTGACTAGGGCTTGAGTGGCAGTTTTCCTGGTGTTGACAGGGAGCCATCTACAGATCTTTCAGAGCATGTGGAGGGTGAGAAAGCAGGCGGAGGAGACTGCGTTGATCTGGCTCTTCATGGTGAGCTTGCTGCCCAGGATGATGCCAAGGTTGTGGGCGTGGTTAGTTGGTGTGGGTCTGAGTTCAGAGGGCCACCAGGTTTCGTTCCACAGGGAGGAGTAGTTCACAAAAATCAGCACTTAAATGTTGTCTGTATTGAGCTTCAGGCAATTGGTCTTCACCCAGTCGACGACACTCTTCAAGCAGTTGTGGAAGTTGGTCCTAGAGGTGGAGGGGTCTTCTGAGAGTGAGAGGATGAGTTGGGTGTCTTCTGTGTAGGCAATGATGTTGCAGCCATGGGTTCTGACGATGTTGGCCAGGGGTGTCCTGTAAGTGTTGAACAGGGTGGAGCTGAGGGATGAACCTTGAGGGACGCCGCAAATGATGCTCTTGGGTTCTGAGGTGAAGGATCATAGGCAGATTCTCTGGGTTCATCCTGTGAGGAAGGATGCAATTCATTTGATGACGTATTCCTGGAACCCGATGTGGGGGAGTCTTTTGATGAGTGTGTGAGGTGATGCGGTATCGAACGCTGCTGAGAGGTCGAGGAGACTCAGGGTCAAGGAGGGTTCTGATGTCGTCTGTGGCAGCGATCAGGGCTGTCTCAGTGCTGTGGTTGGTGCGGAAACCGGATTGGCAGGTATCCAGTGGGTTGTTTTTTCCCAGGTATTCGGTGAGTTGGCAGTTGATGGCCTTCTCAAAGACTTTGGCGGGAAAGGGGAGCAGGGAGATGGGGTGAAAATTCTTGAATTCACTGGGGTCGGCGGAGGGTTTCTTGAGGAGGGGTTTGACCTCTGCAAGTTTTCATCCACTTGGGAAGGCGGCCATGGTGATGGATGCATTAAGAATGGAGGTGAGTTCGCAGCTGATTTCCTTGCTCCCGAGGTTGAAGAAGTGGTAGAGGCAGGGGTCCATGGGTGTCGTAGAGCAGATGGAGTTCATGATGGCTGTGGTGCTCAGTGTGGTGAGCTGTTCCCATGTGGTGAGCGGGTGGTTGTGGGTGGTGTCAGCTGGTGTGAGGAGGTTGGAGGGGTTGGTGGATTGGGGTTCGAAGTTTCTGTAGATTGTGGATATCTTGTTGTGGAAGTAGTCTGCCAGGGTTTTGCAGAGTTCCTGGGAGGAGAGATTGTGTTCTCGTGGCTGACAGGTGGGAGAACTCTCTAACGATGCTGAAGAGTTCCTTGCTATTGGAGCTTGCTTTGATGTGGACTGCCAGGGCACCTCTTTTCGTCTCTTTTAGGTGTAGGTGATATTTGTTAAGGGCTGACTTGAAAGTTCCTCGGTTTGTGGGATCCTTGTTGGTGCGTCATCTCCTTTCTAGCATTTGCAGTTGTTCTTCATTGTCCTGATTTCTGGTGCATACCAGTTGGATTGTTTGGTAGATCTGCTGGTCATGGCAGGCTTGATGAGTGCAACTCTGTCAGCGCAGTTGGTGATCCAGGCTAAGGAATTCTGGACGCCCTGTTCAAGATTGGCTGCAGAATCTGGATGGGTGGTGTTGAGGGCGTTCTTTCATAGGGTCTCTGTCACTCTCTTCCAGTTGCGGTGGGAGGAGCTGAGATGCTTGGTGGTGGTGCATGGGGATCCTGCTATGGTGAAGTGGATGATGGCATGGTTGGTACAAGTGAGTTCTGTGACATGACTGTACTTGACTCTGTCGCTGGCAGTGAAGATTGGGTCAAGAGTGTGTCCTGCGCTATGTGTGGGGTTGGCTACTAGTTGGGTGAGGTCGATGTTGCTCATGTTTTCCAGTAGGTTGGTGGAGTTTGCATCTTTGGGGTTTCTGAGGTGGAAGTTGAGGTTACCGAGGAAGATGTAGTGCTTGGAGTCAATGGCAGGTGGGGCAATGAATTTGGGGATGGAGCTGGCTTCTCATTTGTTCCTGTGGGTGCCATTTACCTTTCCTCCATTTCTATTGGCTGTAGCATATTTTCCTGCATTTACCAATACTTGTTTCTTGCTTATCTTATCGGTTTCCCACAGACGAAATACTGTTAACATCCGCTTTGGTGGAACTATATTTTCATAAAGTTTTGCCTTTTACTCTTGCAGCATATTTATATCATAATTTATCACCCAGAGAGATTAAGTGATTTGCATAGAATCACAGGATGATGTGCAGCGCTGCAGAGACTCGAACTGGGATCCCCACCTCTTGAGTCAGGACCTCTGGCCACTGCGCCACATCCTCTCCACTCCCCTATCATCTGTCAGGGAGTTCTTTCCTTCTGCGGACGATAATTGATGAAAACACCTCTTATTCATTACATAGGCGAAACCGATGCATTACCAATGCTTGTATAATACTGGAACTTCTTCAGGGCTGCGTGCAACATGAACATACAAAACGTACATCAATAGATATTTATCACATCACAATTTGTATGTACAATTTTTTTCCTCTTTTTTATAATTTTTTTCTTTAAAAAAACACACAAATCTTTTCACATCAATAGATACTAAAAATGGCAACCCAACCTTCGTAAACACACAAATGTCTATCAATGTACGTTTTATATACTCATAGTGGCACATACTAAATGAGTGCCTTCCAGACTTTTACTCTGATTGTTTCTCTGTATCAACGGCAGCAGTACCTGTTGCAGCTAGGTACTGAATTGGAGACGCACCAGGAAAACTGCACAAGATAGTGCTGTTGTTCTCTGTTGGCACAGCTCCTATTGTGAATTGTATGGTGTTTAATTATTCTTTAATTACTTGGGCCGGGTGAAGTATAACATTTTTGACTCTCATAACTCCAATTCAATAAACAATATATAACAATCAGTGGCAAAGCCAATTTTTCTGACTTTGGAATACTCGTTCGTGCGAGGATTATTTTTTTTAAATTATTTTTTATTGCAAGTGAATGCTGCAAAAATAAAAAGAAAGAAAAAATATATCACCACCTACACGTGGCAGATATATACTTGCAATAAACATTCTAAATGTAAACTCTTAGATATTATTTTGATTGAACAGTGAAGGCACCTCCTAGCAGGCAGTTGTACTTAGCAGGTATCTGGGTATATAATTTAGCACATTAAAGGGAAATATGATTCTTATTGATACAAAGAAAAGGTACTATTGGCTCTGAAGCACTGAAATCTAAATACAAAGCTTAAACACACAAACATAATCAGGGCTATTTCGGATCTGGAGATGCATGAACTCTGTAGTACCATACAGTAACCTACACACCACAGAGTGATATTTGATAGCTGAGGTCTACAAAACTTTTAGAGATGTGAACACTGCTTCTAAGGCAATAATGGAAGCAGCTGCTACTTTAATATATAAATCAGGGAAACCCAGAGAACAATGTTCTTCCTACAGAACAATTTCCTTTCTTATCTGATCTGAAAATGCACACTAAAATTTTAGAGACTAGGTTGGAATCCCTGATGTAGTGTCTAATAAACTCTGATCAATCGAGATTCACAAAAAATAAGCAGACTTTTGACAATATATGGAGGGTACTACATCTCAAGGTAAAATCTGAGAGAAGAAAGAATCCCATGGAAGTACTGACCCTTGATTACAAGAAGGCCTTTGACAGGGTTGATTGTTTTTTCTTCAGATATGTTCTTGGAAGGGTGGGATTCGGGCCAGTTACACAGATGTATATGTGGATAAGATACGCAGCCCTAAGGGTGAGCACCCTGAAGAAACTGGCCCTAAGGGTAAGCACCCCAAAGAAACTGTCTTTTTTGCTGCATAGAGGTAGGTACGCAGTAGGGATGCCCCCTGTCTCCTCTATTATTCGCAGTAGCCCATAAAATTTAAAAATCTCAGGAAGTGGAGAGGGTGAAATTTGAGGACAATTTGCATGCAATTTACTTATTTGTGGATGAAATTCTGCTGAACCTGAACAGCCAGGAAACATCCTCAAAGACAGTGCTGACAATTTTAAGACACTACAGCGCACTGTCAGGCTTTAAGGCGAACCTGAATAAGTAGGAAGGAACAGGGATAAGACTAGGTCCCAACCTCCTGAGAAATATAGGGGAGTTATCAACCTTTAAGTGGGCAAGAAACAGCTCTCGATATCTTGGTGTTAATATACCACCAACACTTCACTGATTGGATACAGGTAACTTTTACATGCTGCTATTTTCGGAAATCAGAAGTGATCTCACTAGATGGCATCATCTGTTCATTCTTTGGCTGGGATGGATTGCATCATTGCTACACTTACATTTGTTTCAGTCACTTTCAGTAGCAATTCTGGCACTAGATATGCATAAAATACAGTTAATTTGTGACACATTTGTATGGGGGAATAATCATCATATGGTAGTCAGAAAATTACCAGCGGCATCCAGATCTCAGGGAGAAATGCTCAATTGCAGGAAGCTATTGAATGGTATTTGACTGAGACCAAGAAATATTGGCCTCAAATTAAACTTGCTCTATTGAGTAAAAATGTTATGTGATCACTTTGGATCCCAAAGAGGGATCGCAGAGGTTAATTCTCAGATATTATACGCCCATTGCTGGAGGTGTGGGTTGACATTTTGAAGGATGTAAGGATAAATTCCTTTCCGCTTCCATTCACTCCTATTCATCTCAATCTGGAATTCACAGCGCCTGTGAAGATTGAGACATTTGCAAAATGGAAGACGGAGAATCTCTTTTATCAGGCTAAAATGAAATCCTTTGAAACCTGCAAAAGAGGATTTCACCTAGATGAAACAGAGGGGATCCAAAGTCTGGGATTGGCACGAGATAAGCAGATCTAGTGGCACTGAAGAGTGGCAGAAGCTGTGTGAGACTCAAGAGAAAAATGCAAGAATGGTAAAAAGTCAGGAAACTCAATATATATTGATGTACAATTGGTACGTAAACCGTAGGAAACTTAGAAGTACTTATTCCAGCACTAATAGGAAATGATGGAGACTGTGAGGTGGCTGTGGTGATGAGGACACCTTTGACCGTAGGGTGACCAACATGCAGTGAACAGGCTCTATAATACTGAGTCTATGTAGGACCATCTTGAAAGGAATGTCTAGATCGGACTGGCCATTGGCTGTTAACTTGCTTCTAAGGGCAAAACAGAAAAAAACAGGATCATGGAAAAGCGCGTCCCTTCGAACAAATACTGATTGGAAAGAAGGATGTGGACAATAATAACAATTGAAGTGCTTACTTATGATCGGAGCTGAAAGGGAAGGAACACATTTTGCACCACTTGGAAGGCCCTAGTGTATCATCTGCTGCTTCCCACGCCTAATGTATTCTAGACTCTAACAACCTTGTTGATGTCCTGGCATACGAATCCTGCTGTGATAACATCTGATGGAACCAGAAACTTTGGAATGGATGGCTACAATTTCCTAAAAAAGGTATGGATGTACAATGAATGGGCACTAGACATGAATACTTGTACCAGAAAATAGTTGTGTTTCCTTTGCTTGGCTGGCTCTGGAGTGTAGATGGGGGCTGGGAGGGGTTGCTGCCAGCTTTTCATGCAGTGTTCTATCAATAGGTGTTTGTGAAAATGTTCAGTCAATTTATGATTCATTTGTGATTTAAATGTAATGAAAATAAAGTGTCTTGAAAAAAGCTCTGGTGAAGTAAATTATTAGCCTACCAGCATTTGCACTAAAGTGAACTTTTTTTAGGCGGACATAAAAATGGATAACTGATTTAGTTATTTCACTAAGCCTTAAATTAATCATATTAACAGGTACAACCAGATTTTAAATAATAATCTAGTCTAGTATTAACTTAAAATACAACTTCAGGTAATTGCCATTTAACTGCCTGGGTAACACAAACCAACAATATGGCTAGATAAGTGTCTCTACCAGATAAGGCGTTACCGAATGTAAGTAACTTCTTCATGTGATAGAGACTTCTAGCTACAGATTTCTTACCTTAGAATAGATACCAAAGCAAAACCTCCCAGAGGTAGGTTTGCGAACAATTTCACACCAAAAGGTTCAGCAGGACCGAACGAGCACTGGACCTGTCCCAACGGACCTGCCTGTCCAGGCAGTAGTGCTTAGTGAACGTCTGCAGAGAGGCCCAGGTTGTGGCTTGTTAGATGTCCAGAATTGGGACTGTGCATGCTAACGCAGTGATTGTAGCCTTTGCTCTGGTGGAGTGAGCACACAAACCCTCTGGGGGTTGCTTCTTGGCCAATACATAGCATAATCCAACAGGAGATGGTCCATGTCTGCACAGCTTTCCCTTTCTTAGTCCCGACATAACCCCACGAAGATTTGATCGTCCACACGGAATGGTTTTGTGCAGTCAAGGGAGAATGACAATGCTCTTTTTGGGTCCAGCCGGCAGAGTCTCTCCTCTTCCTTAGAGGGATGAGGCGAAGCATAAAAGGTAAGCAAAGTAATGGACTAGCGTACATGGAACGGTGTGACAACCTTTGGCAAGAAGGATGCTCGAGTCTGAAGGACCAGTTTGTCGGGGAAAAAACAAGATGTAAGGAGACTGAGAAGGCAGTGCCCTGAATGACCCTGTGGGCAGATATAATTGCCACCAGAAAGGCAGTCTAGATGGTGAAGAATCTAAGAGGACAAGAATGAAGTGGCTCAAATAGAGTGCACATTAAGAAAGTAAGAACCAAGTTAAGGTCCCATTGGACATATCAAAGGGAGCTGGGGGAAACATGCTGTACACCTTTAAGGAGCCAATTTACAATAGGGGACTTGAAGAGAAAAGGCTGATCTGGCAGCTCCAGAAAAGTGGAGATGGCATATAAATAACCCTTCAAAGTACCCTGTGCAGAGCCCTGCTGGGCCACGGTAAGGATAAACAAAAGAACTTGGGACAAGGGAGCAGATAAGGGATCAACCTGTTCCTGAGCACACCATGCAACATATGTATTCCAATGGTTGTCGTATACCGTTTTGGTGGAGGGACACTGGGCTGCCAAGATAACATCACAGACTTTGGGCGGAAGGTTGAAAGCTGTCAACTGTCACCGTTCAAGCTCCCCACATGAAGGCGGAGGGTTGACAGGTTCGGGTGGAGAACTCTCTCCTGCTGCTGTGACAGAAGATTCTCCCAAAGGGGCAGCCTGATTGGAGGACCGACAGTCATGCTCAACAGCTCGGGATATCATACTCTCCAAGCCCAGTTCGGACCCACAAGGATGACTTGGGCTGACTTGGGCCCGGTCATTCCTACTCTTCTTGAGAACTCTGTGTGGGAGTGGGATGGGGGAAAGGCATACCCGAGGCCTGAGCTTCACTCAAGACGAAAAGCGTCTCCAAGGGAGAGCCGCCTGGGAAACTCCAGCGTGTAAAACTGCAGATGTTGCGCGTTTTCAGCAGTGACAAACAGATTTAACCAAGGCTCTCTCCACTGCTGAAAGAGACCTTACACCACCCCCGGATGGAGACGCCATTTGTGATCCGGTAGGCAACTTCAGCTGAGTTTGTCCACCCTGGCATTGAGAGAGCCCACCAGCTGTTGAACCACCAGGGATATGTTCTGATGTTCCAGCCATGCCCAGAGGTGCAGGTCCTCTTGGTAGAGGATCCAGGGCCCCACCCCACCCTCATTGTTGCATTACCACTGTTATAAGGTAAAACAGGTCCTGGGCACAGGTCTCTATTTTAGTTACATGTTTTAAACTTGACATCTTTTCTAAGCGGTTACTTTTACATGCCTTGCATTTACATGATAACATGTTTAGCAATTATTTTGCTTGCAGCATATTTATTAGTAAGCATTCGATTGCCGGTGTGGTATTACCACAGAAACGCTATTGGTGACATGGTCTCTACAAACAGACAAAACATTATGTTCTTAGCTGTGTCATTTATCAACAAATCAAAAGCTTCGCTGCAGCAAGCCCGACGCAGACACCTCATTTAGTTTCAAGCAAACCACTAAATTGTGTCGATCTTGACCACTGCGAACCTCTAAATTTGGATGGTTCATTTTAATGTATTCTTTTGGCAGTGGATTCATGTTCTAGATATCTATGGGTGTGGTCACAGTGCTCGGCTGAAGCTCAAACTGTTATAAAAGATTTGCAAGTCTTTATTAGGACATATGCAGTAGCTGTATTCGACTTGGACCAGGGACCAGCATTTGCCTCTAGGGATTACCGGGATATCATGGGAACTCTGCGTGTGCACATTATTCCTCCCCTTATCATCCTGAGGGAAATTAGATAGTAGAAAAGAAAAACTGTGACTTAAAGCAGGCTTTAACAGCTAGAGTATTAGGTTCAGGTTGTAGTTGAATCCATCACTTGTATGGAGTTCAGAGAGCTTTAAATAATCGGCCTAGAAGATTCTTGGACGGCCAGACTGAATAAGTAACAAGCAACCAGCAACTCCTGTCTGGATACCTAAACTTGGGGATCTAGTTTGGGAGGAGATTGCGGAAAAGAAGGAGTTTGGCCTGTCATACAGAGCACCAGTGGCAGTCCTTGGAATTGCAGGTACCAGACCTGTGATTTTGCCACCGCGTGCTGGTTGTAGAACCAAAAGATTTGTGTCCATTGACAACATCAAACAACACCATGTGGCCGGTCCTGCACAGTAGGCCATGAGGACTCCTGGGTAGTTACCTGCCTCTTCTCACTACCATACAGGAAATAGCTCTACAAACATTAAATAATACAGAAATTGCTACTCCCCAGCTGGGGATGTCAGATACTAAAGTTCTACTACTTCCTTTTATTACTACTAACACCATACTCGCCATATATGAATTTACAGTCTTCAACTGCCATTCCTAACAAAAACGTTGTTTATTATGATCCACCTTTGGAGGTGCATACCAGTTCCATTTTACCCTGCTCAACAACATGATACAGAATGGAACATATAATTCTTCACTTTCAGGTTCAGATGGGTGGTTAATGTGGCCAGTGGGCACTAATGGTCGTCATGCACATTTTTTTTAACACTGTAAAGGGTTTTAAAGCAAGCAGACCAGACCCCTGATATTTGCAGACACAAAACTCAAGAGTGGGTACTACATAAAGTTTAGGGAAGTTATGCCAGCAGTGGTTACAGTGTTCAGCTTTATCTGCAGTTAAGGAGCACTTATCTCTCCTTTCGGATGACATGGATTTACAATATTTTTTTGTTGGGTCCTAAATCACCCTTTTCTAAACGTTTCCTATATGCCATATACAATGAACTTTGGAAGGTTTCCCAGCAGGAAGCTGCCGAAATTCTGAGAGAGACGGACAGGGCAAATTTGGAAAAGGCTTTAGATGTTGTGGATAATGGCATGACCATGTTGTCAACTCACATTTATTCTCTAAATAATATCATCTGCATTCGATATAATATAGAATGACCTCTTTACCAGCATGGACAGAGTCAACTGAGATCGATTATGCAAAGTCATAGAAATGACTGTATGGCCTCCCATAGCTATTTTTAATGCTACCTTTGATAAGTTAAGTCGACTGAAAGATTTATTGTTTCAAAAGGACATTGCGTTAACATCTGCCAGAGAGATGTTTGATCTCCAAGTTCCAAGGTCTTCCTCCGAAATATAATCACTGCTGTGCGTGAATCTCCTATTACATTTTGGTGAACTTGTGCCACTGCATATTTAATGCTTCAAATACTGCAGGTGTGATACACTTTTTTATAGCAATTAGGTTTGGCTTTGTCAGCACGTTCCAGACTGTATTCAGAGTAATTCCGTCCTTTATACGCTCTTTGAATTCAATGTAGCCTTACGGCTAGAGCGGTCGATCTTGAAGCTGGGGAACCGGGTTCGAGTCTCGGCAACGATGCTCAACATCCTGTGATTCTGGGCAAATCACTTAATCTCACCGTGCCTAACAAAAATGAATGTGTCCTTGTGTAACGAAACTGGTGCTATGTAAAGCGCTCTGATACCCGATATCTTCGAGTCTAGATTGCACTATATAAAACTCTAAAAAAAAAAAGAAAAACTGTATTTGGAGGCAAACCATTAGTGTTATTCCTGATTGTTGAAATTTCGTTCCTATTTTTGATGCTTTGCAATGGATAATCTAACTTGAGTCCAAATGGTGATGGAACTACCACACGTCCTGCTGTGTTGTGAACGCATGATACAGTACTTTGGAGTGTCTTTACTTCAGGAACTGAACGACTACTAGTCTTTGTCCTTTTAACCTATATGGTTACATTGCATGCAGCCTGTGTTCCACTGTCTATTGTGCACTGGATCTGTGTCTTGCAATGCAATTGGTTCAATCTATAGATATGGATCTGCAAATGCATCCGTTAAGGGTTCATCTTCAGTGCTCTCCTATAAGGCTACTATTGTAACAGGATGTGTATTATAAGAAATTGCTCGATGCTTCGGCTCCCGGATTTCTGGCTGCTTCTCTGCAGTTACACTGATGGCTTGAACACCATCAGCGGCTGTTGATTGGGCTGGATATGACCATGTTTGTTCTTTGGAACTGGCAGTTTTTTAAAAATCCAAATTGACATTTTATTTGCTTTGATAATTGCATGCTTTTCATTGGCATTTTTAGGCATTATGGCTTTCATTAGCTTTTATTATTAAAGTGTATTTTATATTCATCTTATAATCATTAGGCTTATATTTTAAGTTAGATTTTTTTTTTAGACTAGCTTTAAGAATTTTAGTTTGATGCAAGAGTCTCCCTCTGGCCAAGGAGTAGGTGTTGTAAGGTTCAACAGGGACTGCACACAAGTCTCCATTTTAGTTATACGTTTTAAACTTGACATCTTTTCCAAGCGGTGACTTTTACATGCCTTGCATTTACACAGTAACATGTTTAGCAATTATTATGCCTGCAGCAAAATTCTTAGTAAGCATTTATCATGTAGTTCGTACACTCTGTCCAAGTCTAAAGAACACTGTTCACAATGCCCTTGTATTTGGTTATCTGGTTGGAGACAGCTCTGAATCGTAAAGACAAACAATCCCATCAGCGCTGTACCTCTGACACAGTGTGACTGGAACAGTGTTTTTGTTATATAAACCACCTCTAAGCCAAATTCGGCGGAGATTAGACTGGAACGCTGTGCCTGAGATGCATCTCCACTGACTCTAACCTTCATCCCACTGAAGACGGTAGCCTGCTCTACACCAGACCGGTTTCCTGATACATCATACACAGGTATGGGGGGTTGGGATGTCCCAAGGGATCTGGCAGAGGGTAGTCCCACTATGCTCTCGATAATGGAGGTAGGAGTAGGAAAGGAGTATATGTATATTCATAATCACACCGTAATCTTATAATGGTTAATTTTTTTTACCACTCTTGTAATGCTGGCAACAATACCTTGTTTCATCCTCCTATTAATTGCAGCTCACACTTTTACACAAGAATACTGTTTCAAAAAATGTTTGAAAAGCCAATTTGTATCTTTCTTGTGTCTCCCGTTACTAAGCCTGAGTAACAACGAAAGGGTAGATCTGTTTCCATGATTTCCTTGGGGAATTAGAGTGGTCATGTTCTGAGGTTGCAGACACCAGCTGGTACCCTGTAAGCATAGGGGTCAAAGATGGCGCACTGTGAGCTAGCTAGGAATTCGGCCAACATATGCTGATATGTGTGGAATCATTCCCCATATTCTGACGATTAGGTAGTCCAGATACACAGTCCTACTTAATTCGTAGGAACAGTGTGACATCACATGGCGGTGGTGTTGTCCGTGAACACCTGCACTAGCATTCCCTTGATGGAGAGTAGAAAGGCTTTCAATGCCAGCCGGATCGCTCGGAGCTCCAATAGGTTGATGTGGAAGCCTGGATTCCGCCGGAGACCAGAGTCCTCTGATCTCTACATTTACCAGATGGCCGTCCCAGCCCAGGAGTGACACATCTGTCAGATCTGGTTAGGGAAGGGAGAGGGGTCTGCCACTGACCCAATTGCAGTTTGTTAGCCGCCACTACAGATCCTCTACAGTGCTGTATGAGATCTGGGCCATGAGCGATTCCCCTGATGCTGCGCCCACTGCAACTTCAGGTCCCACTGCAGAGCTTGCATATGCCAGCGGGCATATGTCACAAGCAGGATGCAGGAGGCCATGAGACCCAGCAGCCTCATTGTCAATATCATCAATCCCAGGATGGAGGTTGAAACATGGGCTTCATTGCCTGAATATCCTAGACTTGCTGTTCGGGAGGATAAGCCTCAAACTGTACTGTGTCCAGAAGAGCTCCGATGAAATGGAGCATCTGAGAAGGGGTCAGGTGTGACTTCGGCATGTTTATAGTAAACCCAAGCGAATGCAGGAGGTCCACCGTAGTCTGGTGGGAGACAACTTCTTGGAACGATTCCTCCTTCAACAGCCAGTCATCGAGAATGGGGAAAACTGGAACCCCTGATCTCCGCAGAGAAGGTGCAGCCACCCCATCACCTTGGTAAACACCTAAGGGGTGCTGGTAGGGCCATGCTTGTGACCTTACATGAACCTCAGGTAAGGTCTGTGGGCAGGCAAGACGGGATGTGGAAGTATGCGTCCTGCAAGTACAACGCTACCATCTAGTCTCCCAGGTCCCAGGCAGACAGGACTTGAGCGAACGTGAGCATTTTGAATTTCTCCTTTTTCAGGAAGAAATTCCGAGGGTGCAGGTCTAGGATAGGACAAAGGCCTCCGTCCTTCTTGGGCACCAGAAAGTAGCGGCAGTAACAACCACAACCTGCTTCTGATGACAACACTCTTTCTATGGCTTCCTTGGCCAAGAGAGCCTCCGCTACCTGATGGAGTAAGTATGTGTGAACCTCCGTCAGCCTGTCGCAAGTAGGTGGCATGGGTGGATGGGTGGTCACAAACGGGAGGGGGTAGCCCCTTTGGCCAATCTGGAGAACCCAGGGGTTGGATGTTATTGACCTCCAGAGGTGCAGGTGATGGCGTATCCTGCCTCTCACTGGATGCCCATGGTAGTAGGAGGGCAAACTAAAGAGGTTTGGAGGCTGCAGCTGCCGGGGAAGTGGTGAACTGGGCTGAACTCTGGCTGCCTGAACCATGGGTTCTGTGGGTACCTCGTCCACGGCCACGCTGGAAAGCTTGCACGAGCGTGGTGGCTTGGAGGGTAGAGACGCGGCTGGAAGCCCTTTCCATGCCCACAAAAGGAGAGAAAGTTAGACTGGGGTTGGCGAGGGGCCATGGAATGCCCCAGGACCTTGCCGTAGCTCAGCTATACTTGAAGTGGTCTAGCACTGAGTCCGCTTTGTCTCCAAAGTGATGGGAGCCATCACAGGGCATATCCATGAGAGAAGCATGGACATCCCTAGAAAAGCCTGTAGTCCACAGCCAGGTGTGGTGCCGTAAGGTCACAGATGAAGAAACCACTCTGCCTAGCGAGTTGGTTGTGTCCAGCCTACATCGGATTGTGAACTTGGCTGCGTCTCTCCCATCAGCAATAGCTTGGGAGAGTATGTCCCGGGCCTCCTCCCGGACCAAAGGCAGCACCTGCGAAACCGAACCCCAGAGTGAATGGAAGTAACAGCCCAAAAGGCACGCAGTGTTCACCGACCACAGTATCAGGCTGCTATAAGAAAACATTATCTAGCCCAACGTGTCCAGCCTTTTGGATTCCCTATCCAGTGGAGTGGTAGGGAATGTGCCAAGATTTACTCGGAATTTGAGGCTTGAACCACCAATCTCTTCGTGGTGGGTGTTGTGTGAGGAACAAGGGGTCCCCTGAGGCAGGGCAATGGTGGCAGGCAAATGTCCTGTTCACAGGAGCCCCTGTGCAGGTATTGGACCAGGCCCCGGCAGGCCGTCCGTGAAGGCTTCATTGAATGGGAGAAGCGGTTCAGATGGGGTGACTGCTGGCTGAAGCATCGCCATCAAGAAGTTTGTCTTGACAGCCAACGAGGGCAGCTGAAGATCCAGGACCTTCGAGGCTCTCCTCAATCATCATAGCAAATGAGATTCCCTTCCACATAGCCACGGTAGGAAGAGAGACCAAGCCAGTATCTGGGAAGGTGTCCAGTCGACTGACGTGAGCCCCTCACAATCCTCCCCAAGTCCTAGCTGATAGGAATGGGGATCAGGCTCCGACGTATATAGCATGGCTCCAGTCAGCACCAGAGTCTGCATTGGAAAACGGCCATCTGACTGTGTATTGGAGTCAGGGATAAGAATGGAGACGAAAGTCCAGATCTGTCTGTGGATCCAAGGGGCCCAACTGGCGCCGCGGGAGAACCCGCCGGCGGAAGACCAGTAGGGGTTACTCCTGAATCCATGAAACTTGAAGGCGCTCTAGTGAGGTCGGATCACCCCAATATGAGGGGCATGGCCTCATGAAATTCTCAAAGTCGGGTGGGGGTCCCTCTGGCTCCTGGAAATTCGGGGACGCGCAGAGATGTCCCAGGCGCAGGCTCAACTGCAGAGCCAGGCCTTGAGTATTGATGCTACCTCTTTTCGTTGGATGACATCGACGGATGGGGCGAAGTCGAAGCCCTCTTCGACCTCTTCGACTTCTTACTCTTCTTTTTCTTGTGGGACTGAACGAGTGAGGTGACTTTAACTGCAACGAAGTTCAATGGCTCGCAACCAATCATGGGACCTTCTTCTGGACCGGATAGGAGACCATCGTGGCGTCTCACGTCAAGCGGCAAGGAGCTTGAGGGACCGCTCCTTTAAGATCCTGGAGTGCATGAACCGACATGGCAATCAACGCAGGTCTTGGTGTCATGGTCTCGCTCAAGGCACCAGAGACAGCTGAGGTGCAGTTCTGTCACCCTCATTTGTCGGTGACAGGCGAGGCAGGGCTTGAATCCAGCCTTTCTCGTGGACATCCCTGCCACACTGTGGTCACTCTTTGGGTCACTATAGAACTAATCTCCACACCAGGGAGTAGGTTAAGAGTATGATTTACTGTACTGAAGGTTTTTTATGAATCCTCACAATAGTTTCTGCGGTGACAGTTTAGACAAACAGCAGTTTTCTCCTCCCTTCTTTGGTTAGGAATGCGTCTCCCTGCTTTGAGGTCCACTCTGGAGTCTTCCCTGTAGTTTTCTCACCCAGGATCCATTATGAGGAATACGGAGGTCCCTCGAAACAAACAATAAAGTATTATGAGTAATTTTGGCCAATGTAAATTAATCATCCAATCACCATGCCGTCACCACATCCCAGTTAGGTGCTCTTCAGTTTTTGCCTCTGTTTTATCAGTGCGCCAGTGTGGTTTATTTATTCCTCGCCCACTACCTTCTTAGTGCAAAGAAATTAAATAAAAGCACTTGCCTGAGGTCCTCAGCCCTCCAGGGTCATGGCAGGGGGTGTATCAACGTCCTCTCCCTTCTGCGGACAGCTGGATCTATGCGCGTTACCTCTAGACGGTACTTCAGTAGGCTCGACTCTGGGTTTTCCTTCATGCTCGTCCTCTATGTCCTCCGGCTTTTCTCCCAGATCCAGGGGTTCCTCCATTGTCGCAAGATTTCCTTCCTTTGCTCTTCTTCTAGTCGCTCCTCCTCAGCTGCTTTCTGTTAATCTGGTACGGCTCTCTCATTCTCCTCCGCTGCTTTCCTCTACTCCATTTGGGTCTTCGCAGACGACCCCAGCTGCCTCTAATCTCTTCCAAGGAGCATCTGATGACATTGTGAGCGCCTCGAGCACTGGTGCGCTGCCTTCCTTACTCTGTGTGGAATTTACAGCCGCCATTTTGGAGATCCCGCTCACGGGAAGCATGGGATCACACACACTAAGGAGACAAGTCTCAAAAAAGCTTTGACAAAAAGTTAAAAAAAGACAGTCAAAAAGCGACTGAGGGTAACTCTCCCCGGATCTGCACTGACTGTAGCGGAACTGACATCAGCGTGCTAGAGTGGTGCCTATATAGGCACCATGCACATCCCTTCCGGCACGGATGGCACCACTGACAGAACGCGGAACTGAACAACGCCACCTACTGGCACGCAGGGGTACTGCTCACACAAAAAGATTCTGGATCCGGTCTGACGCCTGGGGATAATTCTAAGGTAAGGGCTGTACAGCTAGAAGTCTCTATCAGATACGCCTGTTCAGAACATTTCCTATACCACAGCTGCATAACTCATGGAACAGGCAGCTAGGAAGGCTGTCCTGTAGTTCTAGAGGGAGCATATTAAGTGCTAGTTGTTAACATGTCACGTCTTACAGGTCACTCTCCAGCCATACAGACAGGAAAGACATCGGCATGATTATTATTTGTAAACAAAGCATTCATTCAGCCATTAGTGTCAGAATGACCATTTGAAACATATAGGTATTGAACAATACCTGTGGCCTATTCTTAAATCTATACCTGTGAATAAGTCAGATTTAAACGTGCAAATAGCTTCATTTATTAGTTCAAAAGCACATTTCAAATTCATAACAAAGAGGCTTCCTTGTGAGCAAATCTAGAATTGTGGGTGATAAATTTAAATTCTAGGACAAGAATGCATATTTTCTTGTTAAATCTTGTTCTGCA
Organism: Calotriton arnoldi; assembly: GCA_963921515.1. Taxonomy (NCBI): domain Eukaryota; kingdom Metazoa; phylum Chordata; class Amphibia; order Caudata; family Salamandridae; genus Calotriton; species Calotriton arnoldi. Next base: position 288,589 of record CAWUFW010006252.1, on the reverse strand, counting down.
GTACAAGGAAAGTGATCGAATCTCTTTGCTCCTTGATTCAGAATCAGAAGTAGTTGTTTTATGATCCCCAAATTAAGGATTTTTCTCAACTATGACAACTATGATCACAGTTCACATACTTCTGTTTATACTCAACATTCATTATATGTACATAAAAGGTATAACCTTTTCTGGCGTTAGTCAAGACCTTTGGATTTAATTAAAATGATATAGATAATATACTTACTTATAGGGGTGTCAGAACCCCTTTCAGGTGACCACGGGGCGCACAGGGGTTACTGGGCAAACCATGGAGGTTGAGGCCTGTTACTCTTGATGTCCGGGGGCCCGACCTACTATGGATCCTGAGCAACTGTGGATAGTACCCCTACTGCACTTGACTCTCAAAGGTAGGTGTGGTCGAGCAGTCAAGGCTCCCTCAGGGGGAGATGTAGATACAGGTCAGTGAACACGACTTAATACTCAAAGTGCAAACCGTAAGAACAATAAATCAATGCTCAAATACATGCTTTTACAAGAAAAAATAGTATTTCATTTCTAACTCTACACATGCAAAGAAATACGACATTCAGAAGCAACAACATAATCCTCTTGAGGTTGGTACTCTAGTAGTTGTCAGGCAAATCTCTGTTCCACCCTCCTTCATGTAATGTGTTCGGAGTTATTCCTCATTCACTGGTGGCTGCAACCAGGGAATACTCACTATTTAGCCATACTCAAGAGTTCCACTTTAGGTTTTAGTCAAAAGTGTCTATGGTGCCATGGAGTGAGTCTCCCGGGGCCCCACCAGCCCACTTCACGTCTTACCCACTCTTGCAGCATGTAAGTGTTACATGATGCAGTGGGTGCCCTCAGCATGAGTTCTGCTCTGCTCTGATAAGTCAGCTGCTCATGGCACACGCTGCAGCACCCAGCAGCGCAGCCTAGCTCTTCTGAGCAGCCCTGCCAGAGTTCTCTCAGTTGCTGGAGCACCTCCCACCTCGTGAAGATGCAGTAAGTCAGCTGCAGTGGAGGGACTCCTTTCTTCTGCTCCCGACTTGAGCCAGCGAGGTTGCGACGGTGTCCACAGCATCCTAGTCTGTCCTCAGTAGTGAGTCAGGGGCAATTCCTTGCAGTGCTGTTCCAACCAGCCGAACGCAGCCTCGGTCTCTCTTTTGGGTGTCAGTCCGAATCCTTTGGGGGCATTGGTACCGGCAGCCCCTTCTGGCATACGGTGTTGCCTTGGTACAGGAAAATACGGGCACAGGCTCCTCCAGCACAAGCGCCCTTGCCATGATGATTGCAACTTTCCCAGTGGTCCCCTCTGGCATTCGGGGTCACCACAGTGTGGTGGAACAGGCTAAGCAAGACCCACATGGAGCTCAACATGTGGCTCAGTCCACAGCAGCCCTCTCCAGGCATATGGGGGCGCCGAGCTGACACTGGACACAAGCAACGGCTCGATCGGTGCACGGGCGAATCCTCACACCTCGCAGGGGCAGTCCCATGGTAGGGCTCTCCACTGGACCTTGCTCCCTCCAACATTCTCCTCTTCATCACAGGGCACACTGGTCTTGGCAAGCAGGCAGGTACAGGTGCGGGCTTCAGGGCAGGTGGTCTTGGTTTCCCCCGGTGATGTCCCCTCACCCGCAGGGAGACTAGCAGGACTTTGCCCCAGTCCTGGTTACAAGCAGATGTCTTGCAGAGCTTTGCCTTCTCACACAGCCCGCCTGGCTGCTTGGCAGATGATAACGTTTGGGGTCTCAACCTAGCCTTCTTATAGTGCATTTCCAGACACCAAAATGTAATTTAGAGTCTGAGTCTTGCAAGCTTTAAATTGGGGTTCTGCTCCTTTTGAAGTGGTCACTTTTCTTTTCCTTCTTTCCTCATGAAAGACTATCAGTCACAGCAAGTAAAACTCCGAAGCTCATTGTCCCACAATACAATTCATGGCAGTAACCAGAGATCACACCTGGATGTCAGCCACAGTGATATGTGCTTCAAAAGGTTAATCCCAGACTCCAAGCCCTACTCTTAATATTTTCCAATAAATCTCCTTTCCTGAGGTCTATCAGACCCCTTCTTTGTGATCTAGCACTGAATCGAAGAGCAGTCTTTTACAGTGTAAAGGAAATCTCTTCATTGTCTGAGTGTGTGTCCCACCCAGCTCACAGGAATGCAGCAATACACAAATCTGTCTGGGGGGGAAGGGGGAGGGGGGTAATTCCTCTCCTCATATCTTCCCCAGGCAGGACTGGGCTTCCCGAAATGGAACCCAGGGTCTGTCATTTTAATGTACCATTGAAGGCACACTTACTCAGTATACATTCACAGCACACTTACTGCACAGCACTGCTAGTTTCATGCCTTGTACCATTAAAAGTACACATGCATTCAGCTCACACTCTCAGTCTGCGCACAATGTTCAGCACTGAAGCTTTTCTATATTTAATCGGGGTTGCTATTTACAAACACACACACTGCCAGCACACATACTAACCCTGTGCATGCTGCATAACACTTAAAACTTCATGCAAGCACACAGGCACCTAGCACCTGCTTTTATTTCACACGCACTGTACAGCATTACATATCTCATGTTATGTTCCTCAAAGGCATTCATACACCCATTACATGCACTAACCACAAATGCACTGCACAGTACTGCTCTATCCCTGTGCTGTACCCTTCCCAGGCCCACAAGCATCCAGCACAGTCGCTACTTCTGCGCTGCGCAGCACTCCACATCTACCTGATGTAGGCCAAGGGGTGAGGTAAACACACAGCAGCAGAACTTTTAAAAAGGTGAGTGAGCCTGCAGGCCTCACTCCAGTGACACAGAATAAAAAGGTTCTCTTCACTACTACTGATCTCCGCACAGTATGCTGCCAGACAAAAGTTCAATTCGGTACTAAGGGCAGGGGTACATGTCTCTTACCATGCAGAGGACTTTTCTATCCCAACAAGGGGCTTTAGCCAGCTCTCTTCATCCATTGGTCAGTTGATGTGTCATTCACTTCTATCTTCCAGCTGCTACAATATACAGCAGAGGCAGTGAGTTAGCCCACGTCAGTCACTGGCTTACTTCACTCTCAGTGACGCCATTCTGCCCTTTCACAAACAGCACATCCACACAAATCAGTAACAGGTACCCCTAGGCCAAAGTTTGCTTTGTGTGGCAAAAAAAAATACTTGGGGAGATGTCCTTGGCCGCCGTAATTAGGCAGAATGAGCCCTGAAATAAGAGGGCCATATTAGCCATGAGATCTGGTCTTTACTTCAGTCTTTATGTTTTGAACTCTACATTTGTGCATTGTTACTCCCACAGGGGAAACATCGTTGACAACAACGTCTAAATCACGAATGCCTTCACAACAAATTTAGTTGTAAAGGCATGAATGGTACATGTAAGTGTAAGTATTTTGTAGGTAAGTATTAAATGTTTATATTTATATATAAATTAAATGTTTATATGAACACAAGACAGTATATTGTAGTGTAGTAACACATTGTGGAAGATGGAATAATAGGTATTTAAACCTAATATTTGTCACGGTGAATGGAATTAACAGCTGCAGAATCGGAATTGTACATAGAACAAATAAATCAACAAAAAATATATTATAGCACGGTGATTATTAATGGAACAGTAACAGTCATTATTGTTGAATTTTATTTTAGCAATAATAGAAAAAGGAATACATTGTTTTTAACCAACACAGAGGCACTAAGGCACTTTAAACACTTCATGAGAGCAGGGGACTAGACTAAGCACATTAGCACTTTAAGGCGGTCGTTTTGCACACATAAAATAAACCGATAAAACAATACCTAAAGATTTTTGAACTTGAAGGTTGTGGTATTAAGACATCGAGGGAAATAACGTATTTTACAGTTATTTTTATATACATTGTTTGAATGATGTCTTTACCTACGAATTGACTCCCATAAATCAAATTGGGAACAATCATGAGTAACATACATTTACAACAAAATGTTCATGGTTTTAAAATATTTATTCACGATGTTCAAATTTGTTAAATGTGTTTGTAATGTATTCTGGTTTCTTTTATGTCTATGACTGCATACTGTTTGCACGCAGCACTTGTCAGGCTGAAGCCGCGGGGTTTGTCATGTGCTCAAGGTTCGTCTGAGCCAAAACGCGTAATGGCTGCATCGCAATAAAAGAATTTATGCACTAATTTGGTGGTCCGTGCCCATTTGTAGGATGAATCTGGGGAAGACAACGGAATCTAGGATATATATATGTATATATACAGTCACTGAAAAAAACAAAGGTTACAGGGTCATTATAGTTAGGCTCAGATTTCACTCATACAAAACCATTGAAATTCAGTAGTTATAGTTACCTGAGCAACTATAACTTACGCCTCCGCAATGCACTGTTTATGACATCACCTATTACATCACTCATGACATGATCAGTGACATCACAGATGACATCGCTGATTGGGATGTCATACAATAATGGAGATGGAATGGAATAGTGGAGATAATTCGCAGCTATGTGTTGAGCTGTATTTGCAGGACGAGAATGTTTTTTTTCTATGTGAATCAGTCTTTGTTTACATTTAAGGAAGTCTGTCCTCCCTTTCCATGTATGCACCGACTCGAGTGGTCCTTCTTTTGTGTTTATGAAGTATTCATACAAGCAACTCAGGCTGTGAAAAAAACCGTTTGGTCGAAACGTGTTGCCCGTAATAAACTTACGCTTTCACAAGCAAACTCCTAGAGTGCGAGCGCTTCGTGTTTTCAATTCGTAAAATGCAACTTTGGTGCATTTGTGACGGGCTCTGGTACCCGTGGCTCGCACCGGATCCAGATGGTGGATGTGACCGGTCTTTCTACAAGAACTGTTTCAGAATATATATATATATTAGTGGAAATATATTTTTATTCTTTGGTGAATCCACCTGTTTGAGTCACTTCTTTCTTGGATATTTTATTTCTTTGTGACTCATTGTATCCTGGGGATCCAGATATATATATATATATATTTTTTTTTAGGATTTAGGGTGGGTATGGGTATTGGGATGGCAAGGGCAGTTTTAGGATTTAGGGTGGGTATGGGTTTTCTGGTTGCAAGGGTATTTTTAGGGTCTAGGGGTTGTGGGTTAATAGGGTAATATATACAACGGGAGCACAAATAGCACTTTAAAATAAAAGATATGAGCAGCATTCTCTTGATGTCGGCGGTTTGTCACGCTAACATGCAAGAAGTAAGGAAACATATATATATATATATATTACCTACTGGCAGCCGCCAGTAGGTAGTTTTATTTAGGTCCATGTTTCCATAGGAAAACCATTTTTTGACTTGCCTATATGTTTGGCGCCATTTGACAAATCTTCACGAAAGTTTCCAAACAAAGGGTCTGATTACGATGTCGGGCGGACAACCGTTGCGGTTTGAAACCGCCCAACCTTAGGTCGGCGGTTCCGACCGCAGTTGCAAACATCTATATTCCAATGGAAGCATGTGTGCCGTGTGTAAAAGGCCTGCAGCACAGGCTCCCAATGAAAAATGGATGTTTGTGAACATCCCTGCACCGTGTGGCAGGCACCATGCGGTGCCTGTCACACAGTGCAGGGATGTTTAGGGGGGCACAATAGGTCCCCCCCCCCAGGCCCCATTACGGAGGGCCAGGGGGGAAGGGGGCCTGCTAGGGACCCCCAATGTTGCTTTCTGACAGCCTTTCCATGTCGGAAAGGCCGACATGGAATGGCTGTCGGAAACCGACATCATAATCGCGATGGCGGAACCGCCATCATTAAGGGATTATGCTGTCTTTCCGACGAACCTAAGGGCTCCTTGAGCCTGTCGGAACCACGTCGGAATCCCTCCGCAGGTTAAACTCCGTCCGCCGTCATCCTAATATGGGGGTCGAACTGAAAACCTACCAAGTTGGGCGGACATCGTCAGGAGCCCCAAATTGTCAAGTTAGGTCTTTTTGTTCACAAAAGTTTCTGGGTGATCCGTCAAGCAAGGGGCGATTAAAAGGAGTATCAAAAAAAGTGCTTTTTCCCCATGTTAATTCCTATAGAGTCTTCAGACATGCCTGCAGCCCGACCCGCTGGGTGGCTTTACACCAAATTTGGCAAAAAGGTGGATTTGGTTATGCAGATTGTGCTTTCTGTTATTTGGTGTAAATCCGTTCAGTAGTTGTTGAGAAATTTAAGAGAATAAAGTTAGTGATATCTGTGGGAGCGACAACTTCACGAAAAATAACGAGCTTGTGCAGGGAATGCAGAGCTTTGATTGGTTGCCAACACTTCAACGAGGAAGTGTTGACAGCCATCAGTCCCACAAACAAACGTTAAAAAAAGAAAAGGAGGCAGGGTAGTAATACCCTGACCCCAAGCCTTGATTTGACATTTCACTTATAGAAAACCAAAGAAATTGGGCAGTTATAGTTACCTTAGCTAACTATAACTTATGCCCCCCAATCCACTGCTTATGACCTCACATATTACCTCACTCATTACATGGCCAGTGACATTACTGATGACATCTTAAATGACATCACTCATGACATCATCCACAGAACCACTCACACACCGATACAACCTCTCATACGTCCACACACATAGCCACACAACCACTCATATACCCATTAGCAGACCCATACAAGTACTCAAAAAACCCACACACTGATTCATAAAGCCACTCACAGATCCACTCACTTATACAGCCACTCACACAACCACTAACTCACCCATATAGCCAATCATGTCCCCACTCACTCACCAATACAGCCACTGACACATCCAGTTATTTAGACATACAGACACTTACACTCCCACTCATATACCCATTCAGCCACTCACACACTGAGTCAGTCACTCATACAGCTATTCACACACCTACTCACTCACCCATACAGTCACTCCAATAGCCACTCACTCACCCATACATTCACTCACACATCCACTAAATTACTCATACAGATATTAATACATGTACCTACATATACAGTTATTGACACAAGCATACACTCGCCAATGCAGGCACTTTCACAGTCACTCACTCAGCCATATAGTCACTCACACCCTGTCACTCACCCATACAACGCATATGCACCCAGTCGCTCACCCATACAGCCACACACACACCATCAATAACCTTTACATGCCTCACATATCCACTCACCCATACACCCCTGAAACCCACTCATTCACCCATATAACCACTCACATACCCTAACACACTGATACAGCTGCTCACACCCACTCACCCACCCATACAGCCACTCACAGACCCACTCACTCACCCATACAGCCACTCACTCACTTATACAGCCGTTCACACAGCCTCTCACTCACCCATACAGCTAGTCACGCAGCCACTCACTCACCCTTACAACCACTCACACACCTACTCACACCCATACACCCAGCCCCCCACTCACATTCTGATACGCAGTCACACAGCCACTCACATAATATATGTTAGAAATAGTATCACTCATTACTAGGACACAAACTATACTAATTTAAGCAATGCACTAGTTTGCTATATATATTTAACACACATAAACTTTTAGAAAACACACTTAATGGATGATGTCATTTGAGATCACATCAGTGATGTCACTGACCATGTCATGATGGATATATTATGTGAGGTCATAAGCTATGCAATGTGGGGCATAAGTAATAGTTAGCTCAGGTAACTACAACTGCTTAATTTCTCTAGTTTTGTACGAGTGAAATGTCAGCCTAACTATAACGTCCCTGTAACCGTTGTTTTTTTCCAGTGAATATATATATATAAATATAAATACGTATGCATGTAAATATAAAAATGGGTTTACACTTACCTGTTAATTTTCTACCACACATATGCCTTTACCATGCATGCTTTTGTTTGTGGTAAAGGTATACTTGTGGTAAAAAAGTTGTAAAGACTTTCGTTGTAAAGATTTGTCGTGGTTCCAGTGTTGTTGTAAAGGCATTCACGGTAAATGCCGTCGTGGTTCCGTCATACATCTCTCCCACAGTTCAGCGTCGTATAAGGAAGATCGAATTATGGGTGAATGAAACACATAGCTTCTGAATAAAGACAGCAGGTGAATGGAGATTTGAATATGGCAGTGTTTGAGGGCAATGTAGAAGAAACAGTATTTTGTTATGATGTGTTGTGGTCTTTCAAGGTTCCAGTCCTTCACAACTCCACTTGTGTATGTTTTTTATTCACAGCTCGCAAAGACCTACGGAAATACAATCACCTTGTGGGCGGGGCATACCCCTTTGGTTATAACCAATGGATACGAAGCTGTGAGAGACATGCTGGTATCCAAGTCTGAGGAGACATCTGGACGACCCCAGACACCTTACATACAGAAATATGGACAAGAAAAAGGTACATTCCAAGCAAATATCTGTTGTATGGAGGATCTCCAGCCCCATCTAGCCCGTTTATCTCCCTACAAGTTGCTAAATCATTGAGTCCTCACTAATCCTAACACATGTCTTTTCTCTTATACTGTTATTAGTCACATATTTCATTTTTTTTTTAGTTTTGCCAATGCCACAGTCAGCACAGTTTCAATGCGGCTATGTCACATTTATTTAATTTTTCCAAATATCAATACACTATTGACTTGATAAATAAATAAGCACCTGCACATAAGCATTGTGGGCCGGTGTGAAGCCAGAGCAAAATGTGTGTCTTCATGTTTGGCTGTAGTTAAGAAGAGCCATCTTTACCTTTGAAGCACTAAACTGTCAACTCCGCCTACAGCCACGTAACTACTGTGCTGATAATCCGCTTAGTGACAGTGATTTTAACTGTTCCTACTGGCAACATCTTGAATTTCACCAACTTTCACATCAATCAGGCTCCCTTCAATCTATCTAGACTGTATTTGGATTCCTACTTCACTGAATTTGCACTTTCTTTGATTTCACTTAGCACTCCCCCTTTACTGAACCGACATCCTGGTACCCAGTATAACTTTGTTTAGTTTCCCTCTTGATCTATTCAGACCTGATGGCTGAACTTCATGATCTCATGATGCTCTCTCACCATCCCATCACCACCCCCCTTGGATAGTACAAACTTCACAATGACTGTGTTTGACCTTATGAGGAACACCTTTACCGTAGCACAGACTTCATGAAGGCCCTCATGTCTTCTTGACAAACTCGCCCAAGGAAGCACAGACCTCATAGTAGCCTGCAGAACGTTATTATGACATCTGTGTTGGCCAGCAGTAACTAAATGGTAGGTTTGCCTGATCTTGTTAAGCACTCTCCTCAATCAGCTAAAACCTCACTTGACCTAATTTAGCGCTTTTCCTGGTCCACAATGGATTATTAACATATCCTTTTACTCTAAAAAGCTTTTTTGGTGTTCTTGGGTGTGTTAAAATAAGCCTAATTTTTGGGACCAGGTTTACCATACAAACCTTGGAGAAGGCAGTGTCCGTGATCCTCATCAAATTGTACTATGGGTTCTTGTCACAGCTAGGAGATACCTCCCAAACTTCAGGGTGACAGCGATCCCAGACAAACTTTTGGAAACTTGTGGCTGCACCCAACACATGTCATAAACTTCATGGGTTCTGCGCCTTGGAAACTGCTGTTCATGGTCAAGATTTTGCAGTGGTGGTCATCACTCACAGTTGAAGGAGCAACATTCTCTCTTGTAAACACTCTGGATTACAGTTGTCAATGGTTTAGGATTAAGATGGAACAGGACATTCTAAATGTGACAGCAAGTCAAAGTATAGGGGTTTCAATGGTTCTCAGGCAAGATGCCCAAACCATAGCAATATCACAAGAACATGTCCTCCTAGGCTTCTGTTATCATCTATAGGTATGATAAGAAGATATTTTTCTTTCTCTTCTCTTACACTTCTCCTCCAACAAAGAATATCTGGCGAGATCACATTATTCCAGTGTGGACTGCTCACTGCTCCCTTAAAGCTTGAGTCTCTAAAAGTACAGATGATGCACTTCCCAACTCCTCCAACCTCATTGTCTTACCCTACCATCATTCCAAATAATATTGTCAACATGTTGCGGCCAATCCTATGTCTGCCACTATGGGCTGATGGCCTTCTTTAGGACTGTGAGATCCCAATTAGATGTCACTGTCACCGTGGCTCAGTCAGTCAAATGGGGAGTAGTAGGTGATTACCAACAATACCATGTGGTGACCTTACTTTTTACACCTATGTTTCTGATGTTCATCAGGATCCTGCTGGACAACGGCGAGACGGCGGCCCTCATCCTCCTGGACCTCTCCGCCGCCTTCGACACTGTTTGCCACCGGACACTACGCACACGCCTCCATGACGCAGGGATCCGAGACAATGCCCTGGATTGGACCACCTCCTTCCTTTCCGGCAGAACCCAGAGCGTCCGCCTCCCCCCATTCCGATCCGAAGCCTCCGAGATTATCTGCGGCGTACCCCAGGGATCTTCCCTCAGCCCGACACTGTTCAACATCTACATGGCTCCACTCGCACGCATCGCCCGACAGCATGACCTCAACATAATCTCCTACGCCGACGACACTCAACTGATCCTCTCCCTCACCAAGGACCCCCTCACCGCAAAAATCCAACCTCCACGAAGGAATGAAAGCCGTCGCCGACTGGATGAAGTGCATCCGACTTAAGCTGAACACAGACAAGACGGAGATCCTCATCCTCGGCTCCAACCCATCAGCCTGGGACGACTCCTGGTGGCCCTCGTCACTAGGGGCACCCCGACACCAACCGACCACGCACGCAACCTGGGAGTCATCCTCGACTCAACGCTCACCATGACCAAGCAAGTCAACGCAGTCTCCTCCTCCTGCTTCAACACCCTCCGCATGCTCCGCAAGATCTACAGGTGGATCCCGACAGACACGAGAAGAACAGTCACCCAGGCCCTCGTCAGCAGCAGACTCGACTACGGAAACGCCCTCTACGCAGGAGCCCCGACCAAGCTCATCAAGCGACTGCAAATAATCCAAAACGCCTCTGCACGCCTGATCCTCGACATTCCACGCCACAGCCACATCACCCCCCACCTGAAAAACCTGCACTGGCGCCCCGTCGACAAGAGAATCTCCTTCAAACTCCTGATCCACGCACACAAGGCACTCCACAAAACCGGCCCAGCCTACCTCAACAGTCGACTCTCCTTCTACATTCCCAACCGTCAACTCCGCTCCGCCGACCTCTCCCTGGCCACCGTCCCGCGCATCCGGAGAACCACCACCGGAGGAAGATCCTTCTCTCACCGCGCCGCCAAGATCTGGAACACCCTTCCCCTCAACCTACGACAGACCCAAGACCTGCTGACCTTCAGGAGACGACTCAAGACCTGGCTATTCGACCAGTAGCGGCAACACCCCCCCTCCTCTCCCTCAGCGCCTTGAGACCCTTGCGGGTAAGTAGTGCGCTTTACAAATCTTGTGATTGATTGATTGATTGATTGATTGATGTTAGGAGTTTTGTCCAAATGTTTGTCCTATAACTCTAAACCCGGGGTGGGAGTGTCACCCTGTAGTCACACATTCATCAAGGGACCGACATCTCCTGGGATACCGCTTCCGATCCTCCGACGGTGACAGTGACATAAAATAGGGATCTCACAGTCATAAAAAAGGCCATCGACACATAGTGGCGGACATAGGATTAGCTGAAACATGTTGACAATATTATTTGGAGTGATGGTAGGATAATAAAACCTAGAGACCATCCAATCTTGGTTTTTTAATCCTATCTAATGAACCAAGAATAAATGAACTAAGAATGAAGTTAGTCCCCTTAAGATAGTTTTAACTGCACTTTATTCATCGGATCTCTTATGAACAAAGTGATAAAAAGAATATATTGCTCCATCCCTGCTAATTGGTGACACATGGTGTGTAGTAGCAACCCGATGATGAAGCATGCCACTAATAGTGGCTGAAGGCACTTTTCTCCCACAGGAAGAAACCCCAGAGAGGGCAGCCTTTTGAGTGGCTGTATCACTTCAATCTCTAGGTGTGTAACTAGATTTATATTTTGGGAAGAGGGTTGAAGAGTAATTCCTCTAGTATCATTTTGTGTGAAAAGGATAAGGGTTTGACCAGGTGCCCGTACATGGAGAGTGAAGGTAGAGGCTTTATTTAAGCTGGTCCTTCATGTTGTGGTGGTTAAGAGCATATATAATTATTCCCAAAAAATATAAGCCTCTGTGACAGATTCAATAATTTGGGACACATTTAAGGTGGCGATATGCGCTATTTGCTTCAAGATGGCCCACAGGGTCGAGAGGTTATTAACACGTCAAATCATAGAGAAAAAACGAGTTAAGGGACAGTGAATCTGCAATGATGTCTGGCTCGGAGGCCAGCAAACGGAAATTGAAGGTTTTTAAACAACAAGCAGCATTGGTAGAGAGGTTAAGTGGTGTCCATTATAAGGAGTATTTGGCGCAACAGTATGCCAACAGGAATGTGGAAATGTGCCTTTTAGGGGAACACCGGTGCAGGGGTCACCCTTCTCTGTCCACAGGTCCTTAAACCAACAAAGTAGAGATCAACACTGAAGCTGGAATTCAAAATAACAATTTTATTAACTTCTCTTGAGTGGAACCACGTCCAACAACACTCTCAAGTGTTGCAGGAGGTGGCACATTGAAGTCACAGAACGCAGGCCTTATATACAGCTTTTTCTGCACTGGTAAGCATGTAGTTACAAATAGAAGGTACAAGCATACACAAGAATAAATAACTACCTTCAAACATGGGCAGATGGATATTACTTAGTCAGCAAAGTGGGAGGGGGAGCAGAACTGCTTACAGTTGCAAGACACAGTTGACAGTTATGTCTTTAGTCAGGTGCATTCTAGCAGCTACAGGCCTTTGCTCAGCACATTGCTTTTAGCTCAGTACAGAAGGAGTTAACTAGAGTTGATGACACAAGCAGAATAGAAAAGCAAGCAACAGTGAAGACGGAAGAATTACATAGCTAACAAAATGGATGCCACAAACAAGATGGCTTCAGCTCATGCTAACAGCAATTATTTTCGATTCCCACAGACGGCCCTTTTAGCATTGGCTGAAGACATTTCTACGACTTAGAAGGGACATGGAAGATATCCTGTACATCTATTCTCATGAGTTCATTAATTTCTTGGTCCATTGCTAGGCGGGCATTTACATTCTTAACATTTTGTTTAGTCAGTATACATGAGGTACAGGTAGAAATACAAAGGGAACAGAGCATCGGGCCACATTGGATACATAGGCAACAGGTGAAAAGAATCGCAAAAAATATACATAGGGCTGACAATAGCTTCCAGCCCCATACAGTAAACATGTTCCATAGCCATCCAGTCATAGTCCAAGTTCCTGAATCCTGATGTATTTCAGTGGCTATTTTATGCAGTTTGGAAATAGCCAACAGCACGTGTCTGATGCAATGTCTAAATTAAAACATTATCTTGATAGACCTTCCGGTGTTCTTCTTTATGAGGGCTAGAGTACCAATGATATGTTCAGGGGGGGCGGAGTAGTACTTATCAAAGTGTGCACAAGATATTTTTCTTGCAGAAAAAACAGTATTCCAAATATGAATATTAAAGCAAACATAATAATTGTCACAAAAACAATCTTTGTTTTGGGGGACCAGGAGGACCAAACGGGGCCATGGGAATTAGGGCGAGGAGCCACAGAGGGCTGCTCCTCCTCAAAAATAAGACGACCAAAGGGGTACATTGCTAACAAAAAAAAATACTTGGGGAATTGAAGCCACTGTACAACCAGCCAGAGGGGAGTCTTCTCCCTGTGTCCGCCTGAGCCTCACAGGCAGGCTCTTATCGTTCATCAAGTATTGACTCTCCCACGGTGGAGCTGCACAACTTGCAACCCAGAAAAACAATCGCAGCCCAGGCTTAAGAAAAAAGTCTTTCTTTCAGGATAGGGCAATCACCCTCAATGATCCTGTCCAGTGTCTCAGGCAGTGCACCAGTATTTTCCACTCTAATCTAACAGGCACCAGAGACACAGCACCTGTACCCTAAACTCTGGTCCTTCCCTAACTCCTGTGTTGCCCTGCTGGCGCACTGCTCTTTCGTCGGGGCCGCAGATTGTACCTAGTGTGCCCAGGCACCTCCTTATCAGCAAACAAAGGTGCAGACTTGCATTCACTTGGGGACCGGGACTTAGAGGCCTGATGCACAGAAACTGGAGTATCTGAAGCAACCCTTGTTTCAGAGGGGGTCCCCTCAGGCAAAACCTCCTTGTTCTTGTTATCGGTCTGTGCCTCTCTTAGCTAGGCATTAAAAAATACTAACAAAGCAAGGAATCAGCTCTCCGTCCTGATTTGTGACCCCGGCTTTCACCCAAGAATTATCTGACAGTGGTAGGGGTACACGTTTCTTCCAGCCTTCCACCTTCACCGCTGTTATAGTGGACAGCAACACCTGGGCTGGGTTCCTTCACCTTGGCTCCAAATTAGACTTGCGCTTAGTCCCCTGGTTGGATCTGATATCCTGGCCCCTCTGGCAATGATTGTAGGGCAGCAGATATCTGTTAGTGAACAGAACGGAAATCTTTAGACAAAACATACAAATAATCAATCAAAAGAGGATATTCAATTTCAGAAACGCCCCTATATTATTCATCTGAAGAACCTAAAAAAAAAAGGAATTTCAAAACAACTATTCTTTTAACAAACTTGTACTTAATAAGTCATAGAAATCACGATACAGCTTCTACTTTGTGAACCTTCACTATTGTTCAAAAACTGCAGACACCTCTAAAATTATTTTCCTTGCATAAGAACAACCATGTTTTGCGCTTATGACCATGCTCTCATATTATAGGTATAGCGGGACACTCTTAAACTGTGAATGTAACAGAGATCCATATTACATGAATAACTGATAAATTAAACATAACCTAGTAGGTACATGAATTTTCCAGCAGAACTTGTTTGTGGCAGACAAGAAAACAAGCAAAGAACATTTTGTTCTTAAAAATGTGTGCTAAGGGCATATGGGCATCTTTCCTAGCATTGTGAACCATGTGCATCATACTTTTCACGATCCGGGCCATGTAACATCATATTCAGGGGAGAAACCTATTCACCAACTATAGCAAAGGCTGTCAGCTCGATTACATAGACTAACTAATAAGGGACTCGTGATGCCTCTGTGACTTATGTAGTGCTGCAAAAAACAATAATGGTGTTACCACCTGGAAATTTGGAACAAAAACCACCAGCATATAGTTCCCCTTAAAGGTCAAATAAGGGAGCATCAGTCTATTCTACCCATCCTTTCATCCTTATCCAATTCCAATTTCATCAGTTTACAGAAAGGAGGGGCAGTAACATGGCGTATTTATTTATTCATTTTGTTAATTCTAACAATTTGTTCAAACAGTATTACTTAATAGCCAATTAGACGTGCACTGGTGAGGTGCTTTGTCTCTATTTATTCAAGAACATATTCACAGCATCCTGTGAAATGAATGACTAAAGCGAGCCCAACCGATTGTCTCATGGCCGTTCCTAGACAGCTCAGGCAGGCTAGAGAGAGAGAGAGAGAGAACACAACAAGCTGCCCTGCGTACTTTCCACGCAGAATAGCTCACAATAATACACATAATAGGCACATAAACCAAGAAAAAAGGACACAATAATACATATACCAAACACAGTGTGTTACTTAATTTTGCTTACCCTTAATTTGCCCAGGAGCTGGTCTCCTACCCCCCCTTCGACAGTAGGTAACCTAAGCAGGTGACCTCCTGTCGACAATAGTTACCCCCTTTGGCAGCTAGGCACGGACAGACTTGTAGGAGGTAAATAGCTAGGGGAAACCACACCAAGGAGGCCATGTCCAATACTATTGGACTATACCACTTTGTAAATTTTGCTGTACAAGCACATTGAGCTAACTAGAAAACATTAATCCAATGACCAACTACCAATTCCTTTAGCTATTGTGCTGTTTAACATGATGGTGCATTAATGCAAACTTTATTTCATTGCCTCCTCATCTGGCCCTGGCACATCAACCTTAAATTGAAATCATTATTCTGTATGCATGGCAGAGCTGTTCTCTGTGTCAGGAGCTGTACATGGCCCACAGACGCTGCTGCTCTCCTTCTCTCTTATGGCTTCATAGAACCTGCCCGGTCTTTTGCCAAAAATAATAAGCAGAGCCTCCCCTTTCTCTCTACGCTCTGGCCCCCTCCTTCGGAATGTCTTCCAAGGTCGAAGTGCCAGAGCAAGCCTGCCAGAAACAAACCCTCCTTATGTTTCATAGAGAGGGAGAGCACATTCCTACATGCACTTTTAAAATACGTGTCTCTTTAAGCACAGAGATACACAGCACTGTGTAATTTAAACGCGCATTTTTCTTTACATTTTTCAAAAGTTGCACTTTTCCTATGTCAAAACGAATGTACATTGTTACTAGTATTTCTTTTTTTTAAAACATCTTTTTATTGTAAACAACAACATAAATGCTTTCCATCCCAATTATCAATTATTCAGCAGTGGATCAGCAGTTCCGAGTACAAAAGGTAAATCAAAATGTACATTCCCTTAGACCTCCCTGTAACCCCCATCCAGCCCCGGATCCCACCCTAAACTAGTATATATTCCCTTCAATCTGACCATAAATCCCCCTATACCCCATCCAAGCCCCCCAAATCTTTTCCCATTTGCGCGGGCAACCTCTGCTCTGATACACCACCCGCTCCGCACGTTGGCACCAGTCGAGATCTTTTTTCCATCCTCCCACAGAAGGCACCTCTCTCGTACCCCATAGTCTGGCTATATTTCGCTTTGCCACTATACCCGCTAGTGCGAGCCAAATTGTCTCCCACTTGGGCCAGACCACCTCCCCGGTCACTCCCAGGACAAACCACCTGGCATCCAGCGGGACCGTGGACCCCACCACCTCCGACATGACCTGGGCAACTTTCGTCCAATAGTTCTGTATCAAGGGGCATTCCCACATAATATGAAAGAACGTCCCAGTCTCATTACACCCCCGCAGACACTTATCAGATTCACAGTAACCAATACGATGTTGTACAGTTCGCGGTACATAAGAGCGGTGCAGGATGCGGAGCTGGACCAGTCGAAATCGGGCCCTGATTGCTATCTCCCTGGGACTTTGTAGGGCCTCTAACCAGTCATCGTCCTCGAGTATGCCCACATCTGACTCCCAGGCTTCCCGCAGTGGCCCCAGGGGATCCGGCGCGTTGTTTATAAGTTTTTTATAGGTAAGCAAAATAGCCTTGTCGATCATGGGGTCGAGTAGCAGTCTATCCTCCAGCGGGGTGTATTCGGCCAGTCTCTCCCCCTCCTGCACATGGCACCGCAAAGCATGCCGGACCTGGAGGTATCGGAAGTATTCCCCCTCCCCATCTGATATTCCGCCTGCATGGTGGCGAAGGTAATCATCTCGCCATTTTTCCAGATATCACCCAGTAGATCTTTGCCAATATTGCTCCAGCCGTGAAGACCTCGCAGGTTCGCAACCTCCGAGAGAAAATCCCCGTGCCACAGCGGTGTCTGTTCAGTGTGTCTGGCCTCCCACCCCGTCATCCTGGTCGCCTTACGCCATATGCCTATCACTGTCTCTGTATGAGGCGGGTGTGCAGACACTCCCCTCCTCCTGGAATAGAGGGCTGCGAGATACCCGCCCTTCCCCAGCGCCATCCGATCCACCCGATACGCCGGCTCCTCAGTGGGGGAGAAAACCCACCCATTAATATTTACAAGTTGCCCGGCCCAGTAGTACCTTCGCAGGCCCCCCCTCATATATCCCCCGTTGTAGCTTTCTCAGGGCAATTCTGGGGCTCCCACCTCCCCACAACAATGTACGCTGCTCCGCCTCTATAGAACGAAAGAACCTCTCCGGTACCAAGAAAGGAGTATTCTGCAGTACATACAGGAGGCGCGGGAGGGCCATCATTTTAAACAATACAGCGCGCCCCATAAGCGAGACCGGCAGCCCGCGCCAGTGTAGGACATCTTCCTTCACCCTATCTAACTGTGAGAGGACATTAAGACGCATGAAGGCGGCCTCAGATTTCGTGATCCAGATACCCAAGTATTTGAATTCCGTTTTACACGTCAGGTCCCTACATTCCGACGTCAGCGTCGGGGGCTCGCCCGTTAGCACAAACACCAGGGACTTACCCCAATTAATACGGTAGCCCGAGTAGTCTCCAAAAGATCTCAGAATGTGCAGGAGTCTATGGAAAGTCTGCCGGGGGCGATGTGCATATAACAAGACGTCATCGGCATAGAGGGAGATACGCTCCTCCCATCCTCCCCCAAAATCAATGCCCCTAACCACCGGATCTCCCCTCACCCAAGACGCTAGTGGTTCCAGCGCAAGCGCAAAAAGGATCGGGGAAAGAGGGCAGCCCTGTCGCGTGCCCCTGTGCAGCCCAAAAATCCTGGAAACGGACCCGTTCACCCTCACTCGCGCCCTCGGCCCCGTGTAAAGGAGCCGAACCCATGCCCGGAATTTCGACCCGAAGCCAAACTTATCCAGGACCGCAAATAGGTAGTCCCACTCCATACTATCGAAGGCCATGTGAGCATCGAGGGACAGGAGGGCGGCCGGCGTATCAGGGCGCTGCGATACCATGTGCATGACACCATAGAGGCGACGAAGATTCAGCCGAGTGCTCCTATGGGGCATAAAGCCGGATTGGTCCGGATGTATTAGCGCCAGGAGGTTCGGGCCCAGCCGATTGGCCAATATCTTTGCCAGTACTTTGGTCTCAAAGTTCATCAGGGATATCGGTCGGTATGAACTGCATAAGTCCCGCGGTTTGCCCTCTTTAGGGATCACAACGATGGTCGTAATTCTAAGATCCTCCGGCAGTTGGCCGGCCAGCAGCGCCTCATTAAACATCTTTAGCATGTACGGTGCAACCATTCCCGTCACGCACTTAAAACTCTCCGCTGGAAACCCGTTAGGGCCCGCCGCTTTCCCGGCCTGCAGATCCCTCATGGCACCCTCAACTTCTTCTACCGTCAAGTCTAGATCAGCTGCATCTCGCTCACTTTGGCCAAGGACTGGTACCTCTATGTCTCTTAGAAACTCCCGGCACTCCTCCTCCCTGCGGTCAGTCCGTGACTGGTAGATCTCTTCATAATATTGCGCAAAAGCCTCCACAATCTCCTCCCCAGCCAATGTTACTGTACCCTCTCTAGGTTGAATGCCTGCGACCCAGTTCCTACACTTGTCCCTCTTCTCAAGCCACGCGATAACCTTATTGGCTTTGTCCCCCAGATCGTACATACGTCTCTGCGTCGCTTTGGCGTATGCGCGTGCAGCGTTCTCACTAGTATCCCTGAGCTCCCGCTGTTTAAGCTGGAGGGCATGACTACGTCCCGTCCCACCTCCAGATCCTGGGTCCGCTCCCAATTCTAGCTGAGTTATCTCTCGCTCTAGGTCATCACATTGCGCCCTTCTCTCCTTACGTCTAATCCCCACCTCAGCTTGCACGAAATCCCTCGCCACCGTCTTGTACGCCTCCCATAACACACAGTGAGATCCCACCGTCCCAGCGTTTTCTTCAAAATATTGTTTCGTCCTCTCTTGATATCGTCCCTGAAAGTCATGATCCCTGAATAAATAGGGGTCCAAGCGTGGAGGCACCGTCCAGTCTTTCTCCGGGCCCCATAGCCACACCTCCACAGGAGAATGGTCTGATATGCCCCTGGCCCTATGACTGCTTGCTCTGAATAGCCCAGCCGACGTCGTGTGTGTAAAAATGTAATCTAGGCGAGCACCACTGCCATGTGCCGCCGAGATATGGGTAAAGTGTTGAGTGTCTGGGTTATGCGCCCTCCACAGGTCCACCAACCCCATCGCATTCACAAAGGCTGTCAGCGGGCGCGCCCCCTGAGCTCTATGTGCGGGCGAGTCTCGGTCAAGGTCGTGTGACATAATCTCATTCATATCGCCCCCCATAATCAAGGTCCCATTGGGCATGTCCAGCAGTAATGCACTAAGATCGGGAAAAGTCGCCCCATGCAACCTTGGTGGTATATATATCGAGCATACATTCAAGATGAGACCCTCCCACATCCCCGTGAGTGCAACATAGCGGCCCAGCGGGTCGCACCATGTGCGATTGGGCACCAATGGCAGGGATTTCTTAGCCAGGATCGCTGTTCCCCTGGAGCCCGAAGTCAACCCCGCGTGAGCCAACAGGGTATAGCCAAATCGATTCAGAGCCAGATAGTTATTTCCTTTCAAAATGGGTCTCCTGGAGAACTATATCCGGGGTGTGTCGTTGGAGATATTGAAGTACCATGGTTCTCTTAATCCTATCTCCGAGGCCATTCACATTCCAAGATAAGATCTTGAGTCGTTTAGCCCGCTGTGTAGCCATCAGGGAAATGCACCTCGCCTCCCCTCCCGTCCTTAACCCACCCAGGCCACCCCCCACCGCCCCTCCCATCCTTACAAGTATTGGAAAGCATTGAACACATTATGAACCCCCAACTAAACCCCTCTACTCTCCCTCCCCCCTGTCCTACCCAACAACTATATCCTACCCCCCTCCCTGCTACCCTGCTCCGTGGGCTTGAAACCACCCACATCCCCAACTAGCAGAGCGCCTGTCGCCCACAAAAACAAAGAAAAACTAGAAATTGGGGACATGTATCGTAGCCCATCAATAGCTCCGTAAGGCCACGTTTAGCCCCAGATTTTAAACTAAGCAGCTGAGAATAGTCAATAAGTCCAAAAAACAAAGTTCTCTAGGCGTGCAGCGGGCACCGGCCCCCCCTATAATAAACATTGCACCCATTTATAAAATACCAAACTCAGGCAGTGGCAGGCAGTGTCCTCGTTACTGTCAACCTCCAGGGCCCCCAGAGGACGCCAGACTCCGTGACCTGGATCGTCGGAGGCGTTGATCTCGCCCACTCCCTCCTTCATGCCCACTGGTGGATGCCGGAGACCGATCTCGAGTGTCTCTCCATCCCCCTCCGCTCTTGCAGGATCCGACTGTGACCGTGGCCCGTCCAACCACGACTGGACCTCCGCCGGGGACGTGAAGAACCAGGATTTGCCCCCTGCGATGATCTTGAGTTTCGCCGGGAAGAACATCATGTATTTGATGCCCCTGTCTCTCAGTGTCCGTTTCACCCCATCGAATGTCCTCCTCTCCTGCTGTACCTTCAGTGTGAAGTCCGGGAAAAACCGCACAGTCACATTCTCATATTGAAGATCTCCCTGCTGCCGGGCCGCTTGCAGGATAGCATCGCGGTCCCGATAGTTGAGTATCCGTGCGATGATCGTTCTAGGGGGCGCCCCCGGTTTCGGCGGAGGGACCGGCGCTCTGTGCGCCCTTTCCACCGTGAATAGGGCAGAGAGTCGTTTAGGCTTCAAGTGTTGCAGTATGAGCTCTTCCAGGAATAGGTCCATGCTGGGCCCCTCCACTCCTTCCGGGACCCCCACTACCCGAATGTTGTTCCTGCGGGCCCTTCCTTCCTGATCCTCCATCTTCAGAGCCATCTGTTGATGTTGTTTAATCAGCTGCTGGACCTTCTCCTCTAAGCCCCTGGTAGAAGACTGCAGATCTACAATGTGCGTTTCAGCGGCCTTGACCTTCTCTGACGTCTTATTCATATCTGCACGCAGGAGGTTCATCTCAATGGAGACCTTATCTATCTTGGTATCCAGGGTCGTGCCCAGTGTCTGTATTGCCGCCATGATGGAGCTTAAGGATGGTTCGGGGGCCGGGGCCTGTCCCCCCGCACTTTCGTCGTCCGTCGCCGGTGGCTTCGAGACCGCATACCGATCCAATTTGTTTGTCTGGACCGGTGCCCCCCCCTTCGGCTTCATTGTGTGGGTCAAGAAGTACCACTCGACGATCCGTCGCCGCTATCCTGTCCCTCCGTGCCGGTCGCTGCGACGATCTCCCACACCGCGTGACTGTCCCGGTGGGTGTGTATTCTCCGGTCCCCCAAACGCCAACTCACCCCTGGGGGTCCCCGAGTGTTCCCGATGTCTGGGGTGTTACTTCGGTGCGTCACCCAGCCTCCTCCACGTCTCCGCACCTCCTTCGGCGTGCCACACAAGCCAGGCGCAATGATCCACAAGGCTTCCCCTATACGCCGGGCTCTCAGAGAACCCCACACAGTCCCGGCGCTAACCCACCTCTTAGCGGGGCACGCTCCCGGCCTCCAATAGTGGGCGCCCGCACTGCTTGTTTGGTCCGGCAGGTAGATCGCTCCCGGTCCCACCAATGCTGGCTCGCCTCCGCGAGAACTCAACTCGTGCCAATGCCCTGGGCCGCTTCGCAGCGCACTCACTTCACACCCCTCGGGCCGGCTGCCTCAGCGCATCGAGTCTCCGCCGGGCGTCGGGGTCCCCGCAGGCCGCAGACTGTCTTTGCACTGAGCCGCCGCCCCCCCAGCAGCTCCTGCTTCACTGGGCCCTGCTGCTCGCTTCCACGTTGGGCGCTCCTCCGTCGATCCTCGCGCCGGAAGACTCGCAACGCCAATCGGCGCTCTCCCCCGCCTGCCGGCCCTGTCCGGATATGCTCCCTGTCGCCAGACCACAGTCACTCACCTCACCGCGGGCCCCGAGCTCTATCACCTCGGGAGCCCACCAGGATATCCTCCACTTCTTTCCGCGCGGCTCCGAAGGCTCCTCCTCTCCGCTCTGTCGCTCAGGAGCTCCGGTGCCGACGCAGATCCCTTTCTTCACTCGGTCGGCGATCGGCAGCCGCTGGTCGCTTCTGCACTCCGGACCCCGCAATCAACGGCCGCTCCCCTGCCGCACCGCTGCACCGCTTTCCCCCTTGTCAGCTGCCGGATAAATATCGGATTTCCCGGGCTTATGTCCCGGCCTCAGCGGAGCTCACAGCTCACACCGCCATCTTGTCCGCTGCCAGGCCACGCCCCCCCCTTGTTACTAGTATTTCTAATCAAACCATATTGTTATTTATGTATTATTATTTATTCATTCTTCAAAATTTAAAGTGTAATTCTTCCAATGGCATCTGCAGAACACAATGACGACAACAAACCAAATTGAGCTCATTCCAGACATTTTCAAGAAGGGGCCACACACTCATAACACACAACACAGCTTGCTAAGGCAAGCCATCCTTACACAAAGAGTACAGTTGCTACTCACTCAAACAAGTACTTCACAAGCATCACCACCGGTGTCAGTCCACAAACCTCAGACACTCAAACACACAATCAAACCACAAATCAACACCAGGACAAAAACAAAAGGCAGCCCACAGACTGCACTCAAACCAAACCAATTGTAAATCATATTTACAAACAAAAAGAGCTCTCAAAAGCAGTCCAGAGACTGCACCAAGACAAGTAAACAGCCCAAAGACTGGTCCATGTTCAAGAAGACAGGGTCTAGCCCCAGACCTTTTCCAAAATAAGCCGAATTACCAGTTGGTCTGGCAGAGTGTTCGCAAACACTCTGTGTCTTTACCAAATCATACTTATTCCAGAAGGCATGCCTATTACAGGGGTCCGCAGACCCACCCAAAACAAGATAGGGTAAAACCCCTAAGCCTTTGCAAGAAGAGACCGAATTACCAATTGGCCTGGCGGAACACTCGAGCGCTCCGTATCACCATTTACGAATTTTACTAAATGCAGGCATGTTCTTCCAAGTATACCCATTCAAACAAATATCACCACATTACCTGCCTTCACTTTTTGCAAAAAATGAATAATAAACCAAACCAAAATCTTGGCCAAGCAAATCAAAAGTGCCACTTCAGTGACCTTACCAAACAGAAGTCTTCAACTCCCACCTGCTGATCTCTGGTCAACCTATTGGTCACTGCAAAAATAACGCCAAAGGATACCTCAGTCAGGACCGGCCGCAACCTGGAGGGTCAAATCGAAAAACCGGAAAAGCCACTTTGGCTGCAAAGACAAGGGTCTCCTCATGCAGGACGTCTCCTCAGTAATATTCCACTCTTCCGTCAAGACCACTCCTTCAGACGGCCGCGTCCTTGATGAGGCCCTACGTTGGGCGCCAAACTGTGGAAATGTGCCTTTTTAGGGGCACACCGGTGCAGGGGTCACCCTTCTCTGTCCACGGGTCCTTAAACCAACAAAGTAGAGATCAACTCTGAAGCTGGAATTCAAAATAACAATTTTATTAACTTCTCATGATTGGAACCACGTCCAACAACACTCTCAAGTGTTGCAGGAGGTGGCACATTGAAGTCACAGAACACAGGCCTTATATACAGCTTTTTCTGTACTGGTAAGCATGTAGTTACAAATAGAAGGTACAAGCATACACAAGAATAACTACCTTCAAACATGGGCAGATGGATATTACTTAGTCAGCAAAGTGGGAGGGGGAGCAGAACTACTTACAGTTGCAAGACACAGTTGACAGTTATGTCTTTAGTCAGGTGCATTCTAGCAGCTACAGGCCTTTGCTCAGCACATTGCTTTTAGCTCAGTACAGAAGGAGTTAACTATAGTTGCTAACACAGGCAGAATAGAAAAGCAAGCAACAGTGAAGACGGAAGAATTACATAGCTAACAAAATGGATGCCACAAACAAGATGGCTTCAGCTCATGCTAACAGCAATTATTTTCGATTCCCACAGGAACAGAACAGTACAGATCGTGGTCTGGTTGCTGCATGAGAACGCAAACAAGCCATCCATATGTGCCATTAGGGCATGTGATGGGACTTTGGTTTATACACAGCAAGCCATCAACACTGAGTTTGCCTCATACTATGCTTCACTATATTCTCAACTGCAAAGGCTACACATGCCAGACATGATATCATACATACACTCTTTTACCTTGCCCGAGCTGAATTCGGTGCAGCACACTGAACTGGGGAAGACAATAACCTCTAATGAGTTCAAAGCACCAATTGATTCACTTGCCAAGGGTAAGAACCATGGGACTGACAGACTCCTCATTGAATTCTACTCTACATACAGACAGTAGTTGGTACTCAAGTTGCTAACACTGTATGAGGCCGGGGCCTCTAGCAAGGTGCTCGCTGAATCCACCAGGACTGCCAGTATGTAGTGCCTTTATTGCACAATGGGATAGCACCAGTCTTCCACACAGACACTACCCAATCCAAGACGTTATGGGAAACATCGCTGGGCACAGAGCTGATGGACGACTTATGTGGCAGGGTGCTGGAACATACTCACATTGTAACTAGAACTTCTCGGTTTAGATTTACGCAGCTCAACTATGCACATCAGACATATTTATCCCCTCATGGGACAGCTAAAATGTTCCAGGGTGCCAGCAAACTGGAACTGTTACAATGCCTGTATAGCCAGTTTAGCAGCTTAAACCGCTTTTGCAAATTTGTAGGTTTCTGTATTTTGCCCTAACAATCCCCAAAGGAAGCATAGCGATGAGTTGGAAGGCCAGGATGGCCCCAGATCTCTCCACAGGGGCTGTTAGATGTGACCAAATGGGCTAAGGCAGACATGATGACCTTGATGGCACGCTGCAAGAGGAGCATCAAGGGCCCCTCAACAGAAGACCGAGAACACTATACCAATAGCTCTAGCGAATAAGTCTGATGGAAGACCGCCATGAAAATGAATACAATGGGGCAAAATGTATGACGCTCTGTACTGTTGGAGTTGAGAGGATTGTATGGTCCCACGGACCTGGTGGTATACATATAATTCTTAACTAGAGATACACATGAGTACTGCTGAAATGTATGTGAATAATGTATGTAACTGACAACTGGAATGGCGGGGTGTTATAAAGGGTTGTTGATAAATTTGTCACGTAAATTAGGAAATGGCTGTGAAATGTTTGAGGGTTCACTGAAAAATTTAGATGTAAAAAATATCAATGAAAAAATATAGAATGCAAAAATATCGACTCCCTATACTTAAACAGGTAAGTACAAAAATATAGGAAAAAAAATATTGATGGAAAAAAAATAGTTGTACAAAATATCGATTTTTATATATATAAAAAAATAATACATATTAAATATGTTAAATAATCAAATTAATATTAAAAAAGTAGATTTAATGTACATTTTAACAAATATAACAAATAAACTTAGTTAAAAAAAGTTAAACACGTACGTAATAATTAATATATATGTATATGTAATTTAAAACAATTAATAAACTATTATTTTAATTAATTTTATAATTTTGAAATTTATATAAAAATTTACAAATATATATATGTATATATATATATATATATATATATGTACCAATAACATAAAATGTAATAAACAAAAAACATTCTATCATAAATTAAAACATTAAACTATTTAAAAATCTTTAAACTTCAATTTCCCACTCCAGTCAGTGCAACAGTAAGTAAAGTATTGGATAGCGGAGGGGTACAAATTACTATTCCCACTCCAGCGAGTGCAACAGTAGGGAAAGTGTTGGATAGCGGAGAGGTAAAAATTACTATTCCCACTCCAGTGAGTGTAACAGTAGGGAAAGTGTTGGATAGCGGAGGGGTAAAAATTACTATTCCCACTCCAGTGAGTGCAACAGTAGCGAAAGTGTTGGATAGTGGCAGGATAAAATTTACTATTCCCACTCCAATTACTGCAACAGTAAGGAAAGTGTTGGATAGCGGAGGGGTAAAAATTACTATTTCTACACCAGGCAGTGCAACAGTAGGGAAATTGTTGGATTGCGCACGGGTAAAAATTACTACTCCCACTTCAAAAATTTTAACAGTAGGGAAAGTGTTGGATAGCGGAGGGGTAAAAATTAGTATTTCCACTCCAATGAGTGCAACAGTAGGGAAAGTGTTGGATTGCGGAGGAGTAACAATTATTATTCTCACTCCAGTCGGTTCAAAATTAAAAACCAACAAAATATGAACAAAAATATTTAAAAAACAAAATAAATTAAAAATATATAGATTTGTTAAAAATTAAAATACAAATATATTTAATATTAAAAAGTAAAAAAAAAAACATATTATAGAGTTAAATACATATGACAAACACCTACACATATTACATTAAATAAAATAAAAAATAATTATTACATAAATTTACTTTTTTTCCCTACCCTATAACACCACAAAATTCACAACCCACATCTAAATTCTTTTTAAAATGTACTTCCATAATTAATGTAATTAATTACCAACTAAAGAAATATTATTAATAAAAAAACAACTTAAAACTCATAAAAATTAATTAACTTGCCACACTTTACCCCTATAATCCCAACAACCCACAGCTAAAATTAAACTTTAAAAAAATTAATTACACAATTAAAACTTATTATCAATTAAAAAACTAATAGTATTTAACAACTAATTATCAAGTAAGTAAAATTAATTTACTCCCACCTTTACCGCTATAAAACTAAAACCCACACACACAAGATGTAAACAAATACCGTAATTCAATATAAAATAATTAATAGTAATGACAAATGAATTATTAATTAATTAAACACAAATTACTTCCCACCCTTACCCCTATAAACCCCACAACCCACACCTAAAATTAATTACACAATTTCTATATTTAATTTTCAATTAATTAATTAATATTAATTAACAACTAATTATTAATTAATTAAACAGAAATTACTTCCCACCCTTTACCCCTATAAACCCCACAACCCACACCTAAAACAAATTACACAATTACCATAATCAATTACCAATTAATTAATTAATATTAATTAACAACAAATAATAATTAATTACAAATAAATGACTTCCCACAATTAACACTATAAAATCTCAATTAAATAAATATTAATAAATAAAAAATAATCATTAATTTATTATAATTAAATTACTTCTCACCTTATTCCCCTATAAACCCACAACCCGCTACGGAACTAAAAAATGCAAAAAAATTAATTAAAATAAAATTGATAACTACTAAAAATTTAACACATATATTAAAAAACATATCCAATACTTATACAAAAAAACAGACATCACATACATTTAAAATATAAACTAAAATACATAAAACTAATTAAACAAACAATATTTCAAACAGCTATATTTTTGCAAACAATATTAATGACTTCTATATTTTTGAAAACAATATTTTTACCTTAAATTCGATATTCTTGTCCACGATATTCTTGCTGTCAATATTTCTGTGTCACCATATTTCCAACTCGATATTTGTGTAAGTCGTCATTTCCAACTCAATATTCTGTCTAGATACCATGTTTGAGATATGCTATGCTATACTGCACCCTACATGGGCGGAGGGGGCATTTTGTTGAATTAAGTCCCAATCAATAAAGATCTATTTTTAGAAGGTCAGACCTTCAGAAACAGAAGTGGATAGGTATATATATAGCAATCAGATAAATTATTTCTTGTAACCCTTTCAGTAATTTTTTTATATATGACTTTTCTCTAAATTCTTCACTATGACTATAGATATTATCTATTTCTTACGGATTGGACGTTCCAGGTCTTCTCCCAAACGGCTAGTTCTGATACCCATTCCTCTCCCTATGGGGTACCTCAGGGCTCTATTCTTAGCCCATTATTATTCAACGTATATGTCAGACCTCTAGCTGACATTGCCGAGGAAGCTGGATTGTCCCTGTTCTCCTATGCGGACGACACACAGATTATCTTCTCTCTCTCTGCAGAGAGGGTGTCTGAGACATCTGCCCTCCAGTTGGGCTTGAGTAAATTTGCATCTTGGATGCAGGCAAATTTTCTCAAGCTCAATGGAGAGAAAACCGAGGTCCTGATTTTAGGGAAGAATAAAGAGGCCTATTAGGATGGCGGACGGATGACCGCCGCCCGGCCGGCGGCAGACATCCGCCTGGGAACGCAAGCCAGAAAACCGCCGCTCAGATTAGGATGGCGGTGGTGACCGCGGCGGTGGGAAATTCCGACCGCCGCTTTCTCCGCCGGTTGCCATCCGCACTCCTGCCTTGCGGACGGAGAAGGACCGGGATAATGGTGGCGGTGCCGCTCTGGCTCCGCCGGCACGATTATGATGCCGGCGGTAGCCAGCCTTTCCTCAGCGGTCAAACCGCTATGGAAAAGCATACGGAGAATGTCTTCCGGGGGCCTGTTGCGGGCCCCCAATGGGTTGGGGGGGTGCACTGGGAGGGTACCCATGGTCCCCCCTATATTCCCCTGTACCAGGTGGCAGGCACTGTGCAGTGCCTGCCACGCAGTGCAGGGAAATGCAGGACATGCTCCTTTTGACATCGCGGCGGTGCTGCGTGCATCAGCAACCGCCGCAATGTTAAAGCCCGCGATCCGACCGCTGCGGTCGGATTTTGAACAAGGAACATCCTAATGCGACCGGCGGTTATGTCGCGGGCCTTGCGGGCGGTCTTTTCCCGCTACCATGGCGGTCGGGGAGGTTTTCCGACCGCCATCCTAATAGCCCCCAAAGACCTTTGGGGTCCCCAACATTGGCCTATTGAAATGGGTACTCTTCCTCACCCCTCCCGCCAAGTTCGCAACCTAGGCTTCATTATTGATGATCTACTAACTATGAGACATCAAGCCGTGAAGGTGGCTGAAACTTGTTTTACCATCCTGAAATGGCTAAAAAAGATTATCTGGATGTTGCCTAATCCTACCCAGAGAACCGTAGTCCAGGCTCTTGTCACCTCTAGGTTGGACTACGGTAACATTCTTTATCTGGGGGCCAATAAGGACGTTACACGTAAGCTGCAGGTGGTACAGAACTCCGCCGCCAGACTGTTATGTCAGGTTCCTAGAGCTGTTTCGATCTAAAGCTCTCTGCGGGACCTTCATTGGCTCAGAGTAGAGAACCGAATTAAGTTCAAAGCCCTGAGTTATATGTTTAAAATCAAAGCTGGAATGGCTCCTCAATACCTGCAGGACCTGGTTCACCCTTACTTGCCTCCACGCCACCTCCGTTTTGCCACTCAGGCGAAATTCTCTGTTCCAAGAATTAGATTGTCGCGCATGGGCAGTCGATCTTTTGCCTGTTTGGGCCCCTCCTTATGGAAGTCACTCCCCGTGCCGCTCCGCAATGAAACGATCTACATTAACTTTCGTAGATCCTTAAAAACCTGGCTTTTTAATCAATAATTTCCTTCTCTTTTTTGTTCCTTCTGACCGGCACCGGGAAACCCTTTTGGGTAGCTGTTGCGCCCTACAAATTAAATTAACATAACACAACATCTAACCTATGCAAATTAATATTATGTCATATTGAAGTATTTGTATTATTATGGATTGAAATATATCCAACATAGAAATATAAATACACAATAGATAAACTAGGGTTAAAAAAATAAAAACCATATAAATTATTTGGAAAGTCAAGCAAAATGTTTATCAAATGGAAGTCATCTTCTTCCACTCAAAACATAGGGCCTTATTACAATGTTGGGCTCACTTGCGTCTGCCCGACACCGTGGTCGAAATGGGTCCTATCGACCTCCGGTCGGCGGTCCCGACTGCTGGATTATGATGCGACCGCACATGGTGGGGTCACATACTCCCATTTCTCAATGGGAGCTTGTACTACGGCCGTAACCCAGCCGTAGCACAAGCTGCCATTGAGAAATGGATGGTTGTGTTCATCCTTGCACCGCGTGGGAGGCACCGTGACGGTGCAGTGATCAACAGGGGGGCACCATAGGTGCCCCCTCGGCTCCCAACCAGAGGACGCAAGGAGAAGGGGGCCCTGCTAGGAGCCCCCGAACTCGCTTTCCGACAGGCTTTCCATGTAGGAAAGCCTGTGGGAAACCGAGCATCATAATCCCAACGGCGGAAACGCCATCCATTGGGATTACGGGCCGTCGCCGACTGGCTCCTTGAGCCCGTTGGAATCCAGCTGGAATGACTGGTCGGTTTCAATTCTGACCGCCTAAATTGTAATTAGGCGGTCCTAAGTGAAACCGACGATCTCGGTCGGAAAGCCTCCGACCTCAGGTCGGAGGCTTTCCGACCAAGATCGTAAGCAGGCCCCTAGTCTCTCAATAAATCTTCAATCTCAAAAGAAAGGTACAAAAAGCAAAATTCTTTTAAATTCATATAGTCAAACAATTCTGGTTGCATTTAGAATTTCTTCAACTATGTAAGTATCAAATATTCAAATAATTCAACAGACTGTTTATGGAGGTATATATAGAAAACTTCAAATATAGAGTTCTAAAAATGTTAAATACTGGGTAGGTGCAAGGCCCTCCAGGCTGTGCTATGCTTTCTAATGCTCTATTTTCAAACAAGTGGTTGGTCTGGTGGGTGATGCACTCTGGTTTGGAGGGTTGGGCCTACTACTCCTCAGGGTTAAAGCATAAAAAGTTTACAGCATGCTTTATCACCTCTACATATTTCACTAAATTCTATTTATACAGAGGCTGTCTCGTTGAAGGTTCCAAAAAGGAATCTGCACCAGTCAAGCCATTGAGCGAGACGATTTCCATATATTTATATGCTTTGTTCCAATGTTTTAATACAGTGCATATTTTGCATATCTCCTTGATAAATTGTGATAAATAACAAAAGTAATGGTTAATGGAAATAAACTAACACAAACCCTTGATGTATGAATGGAATTTAGTCAAATATGTATAGGTGATAATAACTCTGTAAACCTTTTATAAAATGCAGGCAGGTCCTAAATGATAAATGCAGCCAATTAAAAAGGCAAGACTTAGGGGCCGATTCCGATTCCGGCCGGAAATCTCTCCGACCGAGCCGGACCCGGAGAGAATTCCGACCGAATCGGACCCTAGCAGTCCGACCGGACGAGTACGATGCATTTGCATGCTATCGGACTCGATTCGGTCGGACTCCCATTGAAGTCAATGGGAGCCGGTCGTACAACGCGTACGCGGGCTCCCATTGACTCAATGGGTGCGAGGCGAACAACGGCGCCCCCTACAGCGGGTACGCGTCCATGCGCATCGCGGCGTACATGCACAGGTAGGGGGGACCCATGGGTCCCCCCTGTGTGCGACTCGCGCGCCTACGCGTACAGGGGGGTCCGATCCGGACCCCCAAAGTCCGGCTCCGACAGCTCTTTCGAGTTGGACGGCGTGAGTCGGTCGGACTGCTCGCGGCGCGCATCGTACTTACCCGGCCGGGAAACGTCTCCATAGCGCGGTGCGAGTCGTGTCCGTGCGAGTCGGTCGGAGCGTGTTGAAGCCGCGAACGAGTCGGTCGGCGATTTCGCGGGAGCTTGCATCGTACTCGCTCGGCCGGACCCGCGTACGATTCGGTCGGGAAACAGGGCTCCGAATCGGATCCGGTAAATCCGAATCCGATTCGGAGCACTACCGGCCGAGATCGGAATCGGCCCCATTATATGAGTAGAAATTGCTATCCAAATTTTCAAAAGTTATGTGGGCAGAAAAAATATCCTTTAGATCAATACAGTTTTTTCAACAATCAAAATCAAAAATTCTAAGTTTTGACTTCACTCCATCAGGGAGGTATTGAGCATCAGTTATTTAATTTAGCAGTTCATGTGCTGCTTCATTGAGGTTCTTCAAGCAAAAATTGTCTTCTGGCCCAGTCTTTGTCAAATATATGCCCATTCATGAGCTGTGTATTTCTTGTTAGGCATTCTTGCTCTTGAAAATCTACTGACTGCTGCTTCACTGGTTTCTTTGTCAATTAGCTGCTTAAGCTAAACGTGCATCATTTTCTTCAGGCTTTCTTTATTTTGAAACACTCTACTTCTTTCTTTCACACTTCCAGAGCATTCAGGTTGGATCAAGATGGTATTGTCGGTTTCCTTTGCTTGATATTCCTTGTTTTCTTCAGCTTCTTGATTTGCACTGTTTCCTACTAGTACACTTTGATGTGGGATGTTAAGTGTTTGATTCTCTAGCTTTTCTTGATGATGTTCTTGAACTCTTTGTTCTCCGTCCTCTGGATCAACGTAGCAAACTCGAGCTTGAATTATTGAGTCAACCATTTGTGTCACCATTTCTTCATAGCAGTTCATACTCTATTAGTGTGAGATGCATGGATCCAATATGGCAAACCTTCACATTTCACAGCAGTATGCATCACTGGTGGACTTGGCCATCTCTACAGGGTCACCCAAAACATTTTGCCTTCACTTCCTTCCTTTGCTGTACTCAGCTTTTAGGACTCTGAGCATTTTATGACTGCTAACTAGAGCTAAAGTCCTTGAGCTCTCTCCCTAAAACATGGCACAGTTGGCTTACTCCTGATTGGAACATTCAATTTACCAATTTACTTTAATTTACTTGTAAGTCCCTAGTAATTGGTACCCCGGGTACCCAGGGCCTGTAAATGACATTCTACTAGTGGGCAGCAGAACTCATTGTGCCACTCACTAATGTAGCCTTTTAAAACATGTATCAGGCCTTCCACTGCAGCCTGGAGAGCAGTTTTAAACTACTATTTCAACCTGGCAAAATAAACCTTTTGCCAGGCCTGAGCCTTCCTTTTTAATACATTTAAGTCACCCCAAACGTAGGGCCTAAAGGCTCATGGGGCAGGGTGCATTGTATATAATATATAAACAACTAAGGGGCCGATTCCGATCTCGGCCGGTAGGGCTCCGAATAGGATTCGGCTTTACCGGATCCGATTCGGAGCCCTGTTTCCCGACCGAACCGTACGCGGGTCCGGCCGAGCGAGTACGATGCGAATTCGCCGACCGACTCGTCCGGGCGACCCGACCGCTCCGACCGACTCGTACCCGGATCGTACCGCTCCGACCGACTCGATCGGACACGATTCGCACCGCGCAATGGAGACGTTTTCCGGCCGGGTAAGTACGATGCGCACCTCGACCGCTCCGACCGACTCGCGCCGTCCGACTCGAACTCGCTGTCGGAGCCGTACTTTGGGGTCCGTGTCGGACCCCCTGTACGCGTACCCGTGCGAGGCGCACACAGGGGGACCCATGGGTCCCCCTACCTGTGCATGTACGCCGCGAGCGCTTCGCAGCGTACTCGCTGTAGGGGGCGCCCTTGTCCGCCTCGCACCCATTGAGGCAATGGGAGCCCGCGTACGCGTTGTACGACCGGCTCCCATTGAGTTCAATGGGAGTCCGACCGACTCGTGTCCGGTGGCATACGAATGCATCGGACTCGTTCGGTCGGACTGCACGGGTCCGATTCGGTCGGAAATCTCTCCGGGTCCGGCTCGGTCGGAGAGATTTCCGGCCCGAATCGGAATCGACCCCTAAGTGGGGACTGGGGGTGCTTATAGGTCCAGCATACGGGCCCCTAGAACATATCAATTCTATCAAACAAAGTATGCAGTCCCTGAGTGGAAGGAAATGAGAAAGATTGGTCAATATAACTATATCTATCCAAAGGTAGGAGCCTGAGTCTCCTCTTTTTGGAACTAGGGCCCGCACACACCCAGTTGGGTGTCATGCTTCATCATAGGGCTTGCTCCTCGTCGGGCCAGCGCTGCAATGCCCGACAGGCACCCTAAAAGGGGCTCTTTGTCGGAGATCTTTTTGTTCCTAAGCCGTAATGTGAAGTGCACTGTAGGGCCTTAAAGTGTAGATGAGTGTAAGGGTTTGTGAGTAGTGTAAAGGAAAAAAATTAAAAAAGGGAGACTAATTAGTAATCTAAAACTATTTTTAATCTGTGAGTCCACTTGTCGATTTAAAAACAGAATTAGCGTACCACAGATATAATGTTCTGATGGTTGGTCAACATGTTTCTTGCTCAGTTAGTCTCGGAAGTGATCTATTAACAATTCATCAGGACCAAAAATCTAAATTCTATCTACATAGTGGTTGGCGTCCTGGTTAGAATGAGGGGTAGACCAAGCACTATAACAACCTTAATGTGAAGTACCTGTTGTTGTACCGACCTAGAGAAATAAATAATGGCAAACATCAATAACATCTAAAACAGCATGCAGTAGAAGTCTTACCATGCTTTTAGTAGCAAAGTGCGTAAGGGACGCAGTGGAAAGGCAGGAAATAGTGACAGGCAGGTTGCACATCTAGAGGCGTAAGCAGGCAGGGCGACTCAAAAAACACCATGATTTGAAAACAAGATTCAAGACTCAACCAGATGGGGTAGGTAACAAACTGCATCAAATGCTGGTAGAGGGAACGCTAAATTATAGCCTCCTAATGTAGAAGAAAAAGGATAAACAGAAAATACCAGTCAGCAATGGTAAATAATGGTATGAATCAATGTTGATGTGGGGGATAAAAAACAGCAACTGTTTTCCCAATATTATCGTGGCGTAGAGCCCGGTCATCAGTGGATGCATGATTAAAAGAGAATTACTCACGTTTCTGTAGCGGCTCACTCGGTGGACGACCTACCCTCGCTCTGCCAGTTAGAAGAGTGAGAGTGCTAGAGGGAGGCGCGGTTAAATACTCGCGTGTATTTCAGCCAGTTCAGGACCTCGACAATTACGAGGTCGGCTTGGCGTATCATGTGTGCAGGAAATGGTCAGCTGCCGAGTTGGTGGAGGCGGGGCCGCTGGTAACCTCAGCAGTAAGTAAGCCGGTCAGTGCATCTTGGGGGCCATGTTGGGAAGGGCCCCCCGCCGTAAGGGTAAAGGTAGCTGAGACAAGTCGGTCACGTTTGCCAAAACTGAGCGCCATTTTGGAACTGGCGGATGAAATGACAGCCGCAAGCAAGTCTTGCCTCAGTGCGAGCCTCACAATGGGGAACCATAAACCTGGCGAACTGACAGGGTCGAGCAGGCAAATGTTGTCTCAATATGTGCCCCACCGTGAAGAAGGGGGGGCAGTGAATATTACGGAAACTGGGTCAGTGGCCATAATAACATCACAGTTGGTCCAAAATGGCCAGAGGCCTGGGCAGAGGCTTAAAATAATGGCCCCGCGAAGTGTGGAGAAAATACAAGGATCTATGTGGGACCACCTGAAATTCCAATGGTCACTGGAGGTAGAAAGGTCAAGTGAAAAGAGGGAGAATCCACATCGGGGAGGGCAACATAGCCCCATAGCCAAACACAATGCTGCAAAGCAGCGTTGTGATTGGTCTGAGCGCTGTGGATCAGCGCTCAGCTGGGATCTAGGGTCTGGGCATGTTCCCCACCAGGCTGTGTAATACATGCAAAGTGCGCATGACTGTTTGGCCAGGCCAAGATGGCCAGCCAAGCAGTCATGGGCACTTGGGGTGTGCAAACCACTCCTCCCCCTGTGGCTCCAACCCCACCCCACCCCACCCTAACCCAGCCCTGAACCTGCGAAAAATAAAATTATAACTGCATTATTATCATTTTATGTTTCCTGTTCAAAGACCAGTGGAGCGATGCTCCACCGCCTTTGCGGAGGAGCCGCCCTTAGAAACCTTAACTCTTAAATACACCCCCAGGAAACCAGCTTGATAAACGATTGCAGCGAGTCAGATGCCATTTACTTCATAAGTATAGCAATTTTGAATCAGAAACAAGACCACAATGTGCTACAGTAATTAAACAAAAGTGTGCAGTAGGTCTCACCACACACAATCATTTAAAAAAAAAACTAAAAAAAACAGCTTAGTGTTAGTCATTCAGTAATTGTGCGCGTTTAATTCCCAGGTATAGTGCCAACCAATCATTTAAAATGTCTTGAAAGTACAAGTTCAATGCCACCAATGGAAATTTTAGTCTTTTTTCCAAGGTTTTTTGGAGTCTTCTTTACACAAGCTGCAATGAATTAATTCACAATGAAACGTCTGACACCCCCATACTAGGAGGGCCAGTCATCTAAAGCGTTCTGCTGCGTTTAATGACATTCTACCTTTTGAAATTCAAGATGGGGGCATGAGGCTCGTGAAGAGTCGGCCGGAGCAGTCTCCCGCGTGGACATCGCTCTGGCCAGTCTCTGTGACCCAGGGTTCCCACCTCGAGAATTACTGGGTGCCAGAATACTATGCCATTTTACTAGGGATGCACAGCTGGTGATCACACTAGTGGCACACATCTGTGCACAATGTCCTTGATAAAGGCCTGGAATTGGCACACATATGTGGGTATGGACCAGTTCCCACATGCAATACCCCATTACGGGGTCAGCTCATGCTAGCCACACGCGGGTGGAATTACTGGCCGGCATCATTATCTTTGCCCCTAGTATCTCCTCTCTCAACCCCCTCCTTTGTTTCTGGCCATCTCATAATGAGAGAGCCTTTATAGGGCGAGTTAAAGAAGTACTGGGCAGTAAGCGGCACAGTGTTTGGTCCAAAATCTGTGTAATGCTGTGTAAGACTTTTCATGTTTATAAGGAGTTATCTATCTTTCTCCAAATATACTACAGCTATTTACTACCGGCCCAACTCAAAGATGAGGAATACTGGTTCCAAGTTTTTAATCTTCCATATTGCACGTTAGTCTCTACGCTTTAACTAGTGTCAGCCAGGGTCAGATTGGGAAGGCAGGCAGTCAGGCATTGGGCGATGGGCCGGTGCCTCAGGGTCATCTGTGGGCTGGTTTTTTAGGGGCGCTGTAAACCGGCCCATACAGTCTTCCTGTCGTCCCCGGTCCTCGCCAGACCACTGTAAAGTGTCGCCAGTATTATGGGCACTCTCCTGCCAAGCTATCAAACTGAGGCTGGGGGCAAGGTGTTGTTCTGGTCCTTAGGGCATTCTCACCTCAGCCCCCTGCCTCGTGTGGCCAGCCTGGCCCAAAAGCAGTGTCATTCTCTCACTGAGCCATTCTCACCTAGGCCCCCTAGAGAAGCAACAGCAGCCCTTTGCTTGCCTGGACATACCCTGAGGCTATAATGGGATGGCGGGTGAGTAAGATAAGTGGCCTCTTTAGGGGTCAGGTGTTGGTACCTCGGCCCCCGTGTATTTTAGACCTTGGTGGAGGGGTGGAGGGGTGGGGGAGTGTTTGCATTGGCCTTGCTGTGAAGTTACCTTTCCCAAAGGATACATAGAATGTAGCGTTATGGTCTCAGAGCTGTTGATGTTGGAACAGGGGAAGTACGTTCAAGTTCTGGCGTCAGCTCAACATCCAGTGATTCTGGGCAAATCGCTTAATATCCCTACCTAAAATAACAAGCATTGGTAAATGCACTAGGTTTCGCCTATGTGATTAATAATAAGTTGTTTTTTGTTGTAAGTTGTAGTTTGGTACATTGTTGTGCAATGTAAGTTACTGATAGTTTGTTTATATGTTATGACTTGTTTTTTGATTAAGGCATTATATTGTGCTGATAAGGATGTGTAAAGCGGATGGCAATATTAATCTTTACCGATTTCCTCTGCATGGCATCAATTTCATTCTTTGCAATCTTAGCATCGCTGAAAATCCCGCTCATCGCAGTTCCAGGATCCTGCTGGTGTGTGCTCACATAAGGAATGTTTATGAATGCATTTTATTTTGTTGTGTGAGTGGTAACTGAGGTATTTGTTGGCTGCAGTGCTTAATTTGAGTCAGTGGTTTCCGGCACCAGCACTTAATCATAAACACCAGCGCTTTTCATGAGCACCAGTTAAGGACACATTCATTTATGGTAGGCCCGGGGAGATTAAGTGATTTGCTCAGAATCAAAGGATGTTGAGCCAACGCTGAGACTCAAGCCTGGTCCCCCAGCTTCGAAGTCGGCTGCTCTGGCCATTATACCACAACCTCTCCCCACTTTCATGGTTAGTAGTTATTTTAGGCGGCGCTAAGAGGAGAAATAGGCTGGTACAAGCTGCCTCCTGACGAGAGCCCCAGGACTTATTTTTTTTACAAATTAACCACTAGTTGGCTGTTCCGAACACACTGGCTGTGGTGCTTACGTATTTTGGCTTTTTACAGTGTTCACAAGAGGGGGGGTTTAGACAGGACCCTGTGTGTGGAATAGCTAGTCCCGATAGAGCTCGGCAACCGTGCACAGTGAACCCCTGACAAATGGCAGCCTCCACCCTGATGTAAATGCGTGCTTCTACACACATACACACTTGCGTTGGTTGCCTTCATGAAAAAAACACCTGTAAAAACACCAGTACCTACATTATGTTGGGCATTAGATAAGATTGAATTATTAATTTTATATCGTAAAATTAATTAAGCTGACCAAGCGCTGTATGGTGGGAGCTAGATAAGAGTTAATTTTTAAATCTGTAGCGTTAAATAAACGTAGTTAAAAAGCGCTATAAACTAATGACAGTAGCATGTATTGTTTACAAACTATAAATATTTTCCATAACTTTGCTGAACGGGAGAACTGACAGTACTAAAGAGCACTGGAAAGATACGTAAAATACGACATTACACGATTTACAGAACACTAATCTGTAAACCGCTGCTTAATTGTCCACATTAGGAGTGCTTTATAAATATGTTTTTGTCTTATGTGATGAGTACTAACTGTGGTTTATTTAAATATTTACTGTTCACTAAGCACTTACATAAGAAGCACAGTAATAAAAAAGCATTTGCAATGCAATAGGTTTCGTATTTCGAGAGTTTAAGCTATTGGCATTGTAAATGACAATGCCTTTTATTTATCTGTTTTGATAATTAACATAAATAAAAGTCTATGAGTGGTCTGGTAAGGTCTGACAGGTTCTGTATGAAACGTCCGCAATAGGTCA
Organism: Calotriton arnoldi; assembly: GCA_963921515.1. Taxonomy (NCBI): domain Eukaryota; kingdom Metazoa; phylum Chordata; class Amphibia; order Caudata; family Salamandridae; genus Calotriton; species Calotriton arnoldi. The sequence continues at coordinate 249,141 of CAWUFW010006252.1, read as the reverse complement.
CCATGCCCAGGAAACTGCGGACTCCTGGCACTAACGACGGAGCGGGTGCGTCTTGGATAGTCTTCATCTTTTCGGGGTCAGGGCCGGTTCCTTTTGGTTGAAAAACGATACCCAAAGAAGCTGATGTCTGTTCTCAGGAAGTCGCACTTCTCCCGGTGTAGGGTGAGCCCGCTTTCTTTGAGACGTGAGAAGACGGTGTGGAGGCGAGTTAAATGCTGCTCTAAGGTGGGGGCATGGACCAGGATGTCATCACTCATATTGAGTACCCCGTGTAGGCCATGGAGGACACCTTTGACAATGTTCTGGAAGACTTTGGCCACACTGGAGATGCCAAAGTTGAGCCTTGTGTACCTCCAGAGTCCTGCGTGAGTTGAAAAGGTGGTGATGGAGTGGGAATCCGGGTGTAGCAGTATCTGATGGTAGCCAGACGGGAGGTCCATTTTAGAGAACCATCTGGAACCTGCCAGCTCGCCGATGATGTCGTCTACGGTCGGTGTAAGGTGGCGTTCCCGCTTGATGGATAAATTCGGGACCCTCATGTCGACACAGATGCGCACAGCGTCTGGTTGTTTGGGCTTCTTTGCCACCAAGATGGGGGACACCCACGGTGTGGGTCCGCGCACACGTTCGATAATGCCAGCTTTCTCTAGAAGTCTCAGCTCGGCTTCCACTTTGGGTCAGAGATGGAACGCGATTCTTCGATGCCTGAGACTTATCGGAGCAACCGACTTGTCAATGTGCAGATGGATGGCTGGGAAGTGTAAACACCCAATCCCCTCGAACAGCAGTGCAAAGTCCTGCAACAGGCGGTCCAGATCATGTGCGTGCGCGTCAAATGCAAATTGTATCAGGTTGAGGTCTTAGGCCGTGCAGCAGCTGAGGAGGAATCCGGATCCCTCTTGCGAGACGCAGACTTTTGCTCTCTGATGGGTGGAGACGTGAGATAGATCCGCCTGAAATACACACCACATAGTCTCAGCGGTGAGCGGTTGCCAAAAGCGTAGACTTGCACGCTGGTGTTTCGAAGCGCTGGCGGGTTGGGTATGCTGTGATAAATGTTCGCCGCCATGAGGTTGATTGTGGCTCCTGTGTCCATGAGAGCTGCGATGGGGTGGTCTTGTACACCAATTTTGCACATTGGGGCGGTCTGGCAGGCGGCTTTGAGGGTATCGAGTGTTCTCACCACGTGGATGACCGCCGTTTCATCTTCGTCCATGTTGATGTCTGACATGTCTTACGGGTGTGGCTCTACTGTGCGCACTGTCTTATGCGGCCCTCTGGACCTTCGTCTTAGCGACGATCGGCAGACTTTGGAAAAGTGATTTTGCTTGCCGCACGCACTGCACGTTTTGCCGTTAGCGGGGGAAGGTTCCGTTGTGGGGGTAGGGGCCTCCGCACCATCCGCACGTGCGACTCTGTCGCCCCTGCTTGGTAGAGTTCAAAGGTGGTTTGGTGGACTTTGGCTTTCCTCCGCGTGCCTCTGTTTGGATGGCATTTACAGGTTCCTCCTTGATGGGAGTTGAGGAGTGTGGGTCCATGTGGGCTGCCCGGGCCTTGGATAGCTCTTTCGAGCGCCCTAGCTTCAGGATGTCCCTCATGGACATGTTGGGTTCTTGCAGGATGCGTTCACGCAATTTTGAGGAGGTGCACCCTTGAGTGAACTGGGCTCTGACTTCGTTGTCTTCATCCTGGAGGGTGCAGGTGCTGGCCAATTCTCTCAACTGCCCATAGAAAACATCCACTGATTCCTCCGGCAGCTGTCACGCTTGGCGCAGGAGAAACCGCTCATAGTCAGGGTTGGCATTCGGTTCAAAATGCGCAGTGATGGCGTTCTTCAAGGTGGTGTAGTTCTGCAGGGGACCTGCTTCAACTACGGTCTTCAAAATTTTGTGAATGTCGGCTCCTCCTAAGTGAAAAAGCCTGGGGCGTCTGCGTGCAGCCGGGACTTCGACAGCTTCAAAATACGTTTCTAGGCGTTCGACCCACACTTTCCATCTGGTGGCCTGGGAGAGCGGTGGCCCTGTGATGGTGAAGGGAAACAGAGGGGGGACTGACGTCATAGTGCTGGGGTGGTGTGTCGCAGTGCAAGGTAGGAGGTCTGTGCAAATTATGGTTTTGAGCCAAAGCCTGTGATGCGAAGCGTCGCACAGCAGAAGTGGTGTGCAGGGGTTTGCACTGACCTGGGTGCTGAACAGTGGTGGTAGCTCCCTTTGGCAGATAGATCGTGACTTAGGCCTTGTTTATGCAGGTAGGCTGGAGTGCTGACATCTTACTTTGTAGTGTGCCGGCAGTATGTCCATGTTCCCTTATTTATTTATTAAAATTAGTTTTTCGTGATTGCTGTTTGATGTTCCCTGCATGTGGTGAGTAGCTGTACATGCAGAGATGTCCTTTTGCCTGTAATCTGATGGCCCCTTTTGATATCACTTTTTTTTTTTTTTTTTTTTAGAGAATTGCAGGCCAGTAAGGCAGGAGGGCCTGACCTCCGCCGAGCGTGGGGGGCTGGGGTCCTTCCCCATGTGTCACCGTGATTGTGCGGCTGCAGGCTGTCGTGAGAAGCAGGACAGCCGGCAGGAGGGTAGGGCACCGCCCCTCGAGAACAACAGAGCAGGTGGGGGCACTGCAGACAAAACAGCTTCCTGAGCGGGAACGCCCCGCTCGCACTGGCCAGCGCTCGTCGGAGGCAGTGCTGACGGCGGGCCCCGGCCTTGCGCTCGACACCAGGTGAGTGCCAGAGGCAGCGGGAGCAGGAGGATACTAGCGGGCAGTTCCCGCAGTGAGCTGGAGCGCAGCCCTGCCAAGTACCACGCATCAGGTGTTAGACTAACGCATTTTAGTGCAGTGGTCTGCATCACCGCACTAAAATGCAAAGTCAGGCATTTATAGGGCTTCGTGAAGTTGGTGACAAGCGGGAAAAGCTGACCGCGCTATAGGCATTCATTGAGCAAAGCACGGGGGTAAAGCTCTCTGGCTACGCCACCCTGACGGACGCAGTACCGTCCATCAAAAGACAAATCAGACCCTAAAGGCTCACTTTCTTTTAATTCAGATGAAAATGTAAGTGACTTCCCCAGTCTCCAGATTCGGGTGGTAAAAGCGACGGCCCTGGTCTCCTGGCTACACGAGTCTAAAAACATTCCATAGTTTCTCCTACACGGGGCGTAGACATGTTTTCCTGCATTTAGAAACAGTTATGCCATTTTTAGTTGGAAGTCCTAGGGCCATGGGGTTCAAGAGATGCATGGCTCTGTCTGCAGTCAGAGGAAAATGGCAAGGCGAGACTGGTTTAGTGGTCACTTCACCACCTGCCATTACATTCTATGTTTCTAGGCTTTGGGGCTGCAATGAAAGAAGAGTAACAAACCTATCTTCATTATTAGTCTGAAAGAATACACAAAAGGTATTTTAAGAAGTAAAACGCTTCGTTGTTTCCAAGTCGTAATAAGACTTGTCCCTATATACATCTATAGAGCGCCTGAGGAGAGCTTGTGAGGCATTGGTCACACCTGCGCAGAATTCGAACATTTCTGCTGAAACAAACTCCTAAAAGTCCTCCAGTTCACAGAGTGAGTGCTAGAGTCGATTTCTCCTATTCCCTCTTTGCTGCTTTCCAAATCCTCTGTTGCTCTACTCTGATCCCAAGTTACTCTGAACAGCGCTCAAATGCAGCTTCGTAGCACTTCAACATACAACAACTAATATTATAAACCACCAACACACTTCATAGAGACCACCGAAAAGATAAGGAATTCTGAATTATATTGAACCAGTGACTGACAGTTAAAATGACACGGAGCTCTCGTGATAAAAGGCTGTGATTACATTTGAGCGAGTAAATCCCATTAGTGGTGCAAACGCCTTTATTAGGTTTCCTCCAAACTTGGGTGCCTCCTGCATGCAACCTTGGACCAGGCGAATAAATGTACAGGTTGCGTTCCCCAAGCCACGGTGTGCAACCTACAGTTGTGTACAAATCACGCACCCTCTGATTACTGCCTTGTGGAGTAGTGATTAGAGAGTGTAGAATCTGCACCAGCAATTTGCACAGGACGTTTGATCTGCAGTGCACGCTCTGGCTCCCGGTGTATTTCTTCAAATGTCATGCCTGACGACGGCTCGAGATCTGAACTGCACGCTCATACCGGCCTTCCAATCAACTCTATGGAGTCCGGTAAGCAGATCCACTTTAAGATTTACCAATTAATTGGAGGCGGGAACAGTAGAGTAAGCCACAATTTCCTGAAAAGTAAAATTAGGTGACGTAACTTTAGCCAAGAAAATTGCCACCCATCAATTTTCAGTTGCAATCTACACACAAACGTCAAGTGTGTGGACAGACACTAGAGGCAGAGTGGGAGTTTACACTAGTCGCCTGCTGTCTATCCGTAGGTGTAACCTGAATGCAAAGTACACAATACGAACAAAGCAACAGTGGCCGGGGTGGACACAAGGCCGCCGGGTAAGTTCTTTGAACCAGCACTTTGAAGAGCTGGAGGACATGAGCAGAGACTTGCATGAGAAGTGGTGTGCTTTACCGGGTTCACTCACTGAGCTACTGATCAATTTGATTCCAATACAGCAGGATTGTGTGAACGTCGCAGCAGTGTAACCCCACGAGCGTTAACTAGCATTCTCACCAGGCCTGCACGGATTCACACATAAACACCCGACCCCAAAAATTGTGATACATGAAACTTCAAGTACTGGCAACTTCCCAAGCCAAATCACGAAGCCCTCAAGGCTAGAAAAGTGCATATAGGAATACCGCTTCTCAAACAATGTCACTCCTCGGACACGATGTTGGGATGAAAGCTCCTTCGTATACGTTTCCCTCGTCACCAGTGTAGAACAGGTAACAGGCGCGCGGCCCAGACAGCTCCTCCCCCCCCGCGCGCTGTGCCGCATGAGCACCAACGTCGCGCTCTGGCGCCCGACTGCAGGAACGACGGGACCGCGTGCGGGACACTTTAAATATCCCGACCTGCCCCGCGCTATGGAGCACAGCCCTGCGTTCTGCAGATTACAGTAGCGTAGTTCACTAAAGGAAAACATAATTAAACAAGCAGATACAGGCACACAAACAGCGTGCGCGGCGCTGCTCGTTCCCGAGCCAATACTTCATGGGAGTTACCTTGCAAAAAAAGGTGGGGCATGCACCAACCATAAGCCAATTGCATGCTATGATTTTCGAAGGACACAGACACAAGCCAATCCAAACCGGTGGGATGTGTCAGACCCCACAGAGTACATACAACAGATCACCTGACAGCTTCGCTGTCTAGGCTCGACCTAAAAAGTGACTACGTTGTTACTGTTGCATTGGTATTGGCTTAAAAGTGTTGCATTGGAACCACTGAAAATGCACCCCAAATACGTTTTGACAAGTTAAACAGAAGTTTAATCTGTAATCATTTAATCATGCCTTCCCATTAAAAGTGCTTGTAAATTAGTATTATTTTTGTAATGTGAGGGATATCCATGTTTTATTTTCTATTTAGTGCTGCTCACAAAGCGCTAACTTTTTCTGCTGAAGCACCCGGCTGCTTCCTGTGTGCAGGGGGTGGGGGGGAGAGGGGTGAGGTTATTTCAGAGGACGACACCCTGTGTGGAATAGGCAGTCCCAAAGGAGCTCAAACAAAATCTAGCAATTACTAAGGGCAAGGTTAACTCAAAGAAGAGAAGCGCATAAGTACTCAATATTATTAATGATTAACAATGCGGCTCATGGGAAAAATACAGACGTTGTTAAATAAGCACATACAGGATAGTTTTCCAAGTTTAAATGCATTGCCTACGGACTCTTTGTTGATGCCTAAAAAATGCATTTCTAATAAAATTAAACACATGCCGCCTTTTAGCGCATTTGAAACCATAGTAATGAAACTAAAGGAACATTTACTGAAGTAGTTATTAATATTTCCACAAAGAGAAATAGAAGGTACTTACCAAAGATTAATAAAATAAATCGCAAGTAATGTTGCAATTGAGAGCTTCTTCTTCGCTAAGAATCGAAAGTAAGGAGTTTGTTTGTTTGATAGGTATGTATGATTTAAATAGGATGAAAAGGTAATAAAATGTAACAATGGCTAAGGAAAAGTAACGAATAGGCAGCGACTAATTTGCTTTTCTTGCATTCCTATTGGCTTAAAAGTATTGCGTTGTTCTGATTAGCTAAAAAGAGAAGGGGCGGCATGTTTACACATAGGAATGAAATATTTTGAATAGGGCTTATGCAAACTTGTGACACAATGTATAGATGTTTTTTAAATGTTTTTTTTTTATTTTTGTTCCCAAAATTTCCTCTCAGAGAGAATATATATATATTTGGTTTCCTAAATAAATGCCAGTGAGCAGCAATCTACAGACTGTTGATAAAAACGTTTATTGCAGTTCATGTTTGTATGACAAAAATGGTTAAAACAACCGTAACACAGTAAACAGCAGCACGTAAATTATACAAGGGGGTGCATGACAAATGAAACTCTTCACGATTAAATCAATACACAGATGTTTCTGTGCACTATGTACAATACTTTGTTTAAACCTCCCATCTGCACATGCAGCATTCTGGCTTGGCTTTTAACTGCTTATGCAATGTGATGTCCGGGTTACTGTTTGATGGACACCGAAAAGCAAAAAGACATAACAAGCAAACGCCTAAAATGAGTGCTGACCTGACAGTATTTCAAACAATTTGCCGTATAAACAGGAAAATTAGACCAAAAACATACAGATGATAAGCACAGTAGAAATGCATGCGAACAGGACAAAATTATATTTAAAAGCATGCTGTAAATGCATGCAGCCAGACACTATAAATGCGTACAGCCAGAGCTAGATAGCTAAAGGTAAACAGAAAACGCTGTGCAGCCTTAATAAAATAATAAAAAAGAAGGTCCACCCACCAAAGCGAGAGGATGAGAATGAGTAATTGGGCCCCGGATACTGATAAGAGAGAAACACACAAGGGAGAACGCTTCAACCAATAGAAACGAAGGAAAAGTAAAGGGACAAGAACAAGGACAGATTGCAAGTGAAGGCGGGATGTAAGCTCCTTTTAAGATATATTCAATACAATAGATTTTGCAAGCACAGTGCAAGCGCTGTGCAGGCGAAACCTAAAAATGAATTTGATCTTGTGCAATGTAGCTGGTGCTCATGGTAATTGCTCCAATGACTTTGGACCGAGTTCATGGTAAAGAAGACTACAAAAAAATACTAACCATTCAGGAATGTGGGCCACTTTTTTGGGGAGTCCCCGAGTCTGATTGTGATCTTAATCCCACCCTCGTGTCAGCGATTCACAGAACATACAATGCACATCATCCCACAGCCAGTGCTTAAGACACCCGACCTGAAAATGAAAACATCCAGCTCAGAGCTGATAATATGTATTAAATCAGCACCAATGTTTTTCAGCTTATAAAATCGTCTAAATAACTTCCAATGAGATTGGAAAATGAACACTTGATATTTACACATTGTTAAATTCATTGTATTGTAAGTGTGCAGTGACCTCTAGTGGTAAAGTTTTTTAATGCAAGGTTCTTCTCTGTATATTCACCTCGCATTCAACGATCTGTTTTATATAGCGCATTTTACTCCTCCCGGTCACGAAACTCTGCAGAGCTTTTTGGTAACTTTGCAGAATTCCGCAGAGTAAAATTCTGCGAGCTCCACCCAGGCCTATTCCTGATTCAGACCGATCAAAGGCCCCATAGGTGGTTCATGCAAACGAGGGGTGAGAATCCAAAATTGTTGAGGTGGTCCATTTCCCTACAGGGTATGGACTTCAGGGTTTGAACATAGCACAGGGGTAGACCACGCCAATGCTGAGGATTGCTCCAGGTTTTTCCGCCTTAGCGATGAGAACTCCATAAAGGTTGGGTAGCTCTCCCAACTTACAGCTGGGGGGGGTGGCATGTGTTAGACATGTCACCCTTAGGGTGGTCTTCTCCCAATTTTTTGCCACCCACTTTTTGCTGTATATTTCTGTTAGCTTTTTGTTGGCTCTGAGGAATTTACAACTGTTAACCAGTGCTAAAGTGCATGTGCTTATCCCCTAAACATGGTGACATTAGTGTATACCTGATTGGCATATTTAGTTTGCCTGTAAGTCCCTTGTAAAGTGGTACTCCATGTACCAAGCAAGGGCAGGTACTCTGAATGCTACTTGTGGACCTGCATCACTGGTTGTGCCACCCACACAAGTAGCCTTTCAAACCTGCTTCAGGCCTGCCATTGCAGGGCCTGTGTGTGCAGTTTACTGCCACTACAACTTGGCATTTAAAACCACTGCCAAGACTTAAACTCCCCTTTTATTACACACAAGTCACCCCTAATGTAGGCCCTAAAGTGACACTAAGGGCAGGGTGCTGTGTAACTAAAAGGCAGGACATGTACTTTTATGCTTCACATGTCCTGACAGTGACAAACAGCTAAATTCATTTTAACTGCTGTGAAGCCTACTCCTCTCATAGGTTAGCATTGGGAATTACCTTATACATCTTTAAGTGGTAATTCCTGATCAGAGATGAATAGCTTTATTATGTTTTGTAATGGTTTGAATAGTAATGATAAATCCTCTTTAATGGTAAAGTTGGATGGATTTAACACTACTATTTTAGAAATGCCACTTTTGGAAAGTGGGTGTTTCTCTGCTCTTAACTTTGCTCGTGTGCCTGCTCCACGTCTGGCCTGGGTGACAGCTACACCTTGTGCATACTCCAGACAGTCACAACACAGGAAGGGTTGGGTGTGACAGGGGATAAATCTGCATCCATCTGCATACTGATAGTCTTCCTGGGCAGCGAGAGGTGGTTCACACTTACCTCTGAATAGGTAGTGTGCTCCCCTCCCACAAAGGTCTGATTTGCCCGGTACTGGTAGTCTAGAGCCAGGGATGGTCTGAAAGGGATCCTGGTGAACTTCAGAATGCTCTTTTTGAAGTCACCCCCACATCAAAGGCACTTTGTCTGGCCCTTCCAAATCAGTACACTACCGGACCTGGAAGAAACTGTGCTGGAGTAAAGACTGCGGTGCTGAAGGATTACCACCCTGCTGTGCCTGACTGTTCCAAGGAACTGCTGACCTGCCTGATTGAACTTCCCTGCTGCCTGCCGACCTCTGCCCTGTTGAAAGCCCCAAGGATTAAGCCCAGAGGGATTCCAAGGGCTTGCTGGTTTGCCCCCTGTTCACCCCGAGGTCTATGGGACTTCAAAGACCTCATTACTTGCTGTGGTTACTCTACTTCCACAGGAGCTTTCCTGAAGCTACTTCTGCATCGCATCCTGGCACTCACAGCACCATGCAATTGTTTAAAAATAAAGCAGTGGCAATGCACTAGGTATGGTTGTTTTGCAGGTGAAAACTATTCATTGATTGGCAGGTTTTTATGTGGATAAGGGAATAGATGAATGGTTGGGTGAATTATTGAGTGTATGTCTAGAGGGATGACAGATTAAGGACATAGAAAATTCATTTTTTGTTGAGTTCATGGATGGAAGGAGTTTCACAGAAGCTCCACAATTATTCACAACCCTGTTCTGTGCATAGGTGTGTAATGTGATATGCAACAGTGCACAAACCAAACAATGGGTCAATATGTGGCCACAGTCGATAGTCCAACTGAGGTTTCCACTTATGCTGTTACTAGGCTCTTCATGGATGTATTGCGTTGGGCCTCTTACACCACCTCTACTAGGCCCACTGAAGCATGCACATCAGTTAGCAGACCCGTTGATGCATGAATCCTTGCAGTAACTGCTATTGCAATGCTTACAAAAAGCAACAAATGCCTAAAATAGGCCAATGCTTGTTTTGTTTTTGTGGCAAGTTCCTGCACTGGTCGGGCTGTGGGTTTACTTCCAGGGGTGAGGGTGACACCAGTAGGAAAATCACAAACAGGCACCAGTCTGCTCTCATGGCCAGAGGATGATGTTACTGGATGAGTCCAGCAATCATCCAATAACAGATCCACTCAGCCCAAACCAGCACAATGCCTAGAAACAGCAGGCGAGACAACAGCACATGCGAGATTGCTGTTAGTCATGATGTAGGCTGTCTCACTGTAGGTGTTTACAGCACAGTCCTCCCTCCCAAAAAATAAGTTTGGGAACCTGCTTCTGGAATGAGGATAAATTGTGCACAGATACTGTAGCTTTTGAGAGATACAGTCCAGTGAAGGTAGGACTGGGAATAGAGACTGATGCTGTGGAGAAACATTGGGACAGTAAAGCGGCGCTCAGCTGTATCGTGATACAGTGGCTATGGAGAAATGTGACTGTAGAGAGGCGAATAACTTATGAAAAACTACTAGATTGAAAAGAGTTGCTGGTACAGTAGAGAGAAGGTGAGGCCAGGGTCAGACTCGCCTATAGGCAATCTGGCACTGCCAGAAGGGCTGGTCTAACAAGTCAGTGTATGGGCGTTTATGATGGTCTGGCTTGACAGTGAAGCTGCTGCTAGACAATTATGTAAGAATCACCAGTAGAGGGGCTTTGGCTCTGCCCACATGTTGGAAGCCGGGAGTACATGTTTTGATTGGGCAGAAGTTGTGTGCTTCCTCAAAAAAGTGCTTGCACTCCGTCCAGCTGTGATCATTTAGCTTATTTATCAAGCTGCCTGAGCTTGAACTTTCAAGGGCACATACGACATTGGAATGCTATTAAAGTGACTTAGATAGCTGAATAATTTATGATATTTTTCTCTAGCAACACCACAGGTTGGAGGAGAGCAAACGTTACTCTATATTAAAGCCTACAAATAGGTATTTTGTTACATGGAATCTCACAAGTTACTGTAGTAGGCAAGGGCTTTGACGATGATCATCCACTCCCACAAACCCTGGGGGGTTTCACTGCGATGTATCTTGTTAGTCTTCGTTGAGAGGGGTTGTATATTGTTTTGCAAGATGTATTTTTCTACTTATTGGTAATTTTATAACTGCACTCATGATGGTTGCCAGTTTACATGCACTTGAATAGGCTAATGTTGAGTAAAGTGTAAAGCCAATGTTGATTGGTAAAGGGTTCATCAGTGCATTGGGAAAAGCATGCCAGATGTAATAGATTTGAGCTGTTTATTATGAAACATTATGACAAAGCCAGTAGGCCTGGCCTGCTTATTGTGATAAGCATGTGTTACAGACAGTAGGCTTTTAAGGATGCATTGTGATTACACTGTACTAAAGCCTGTAGGCAGGTACTTTGTTCAATGGAACTTCACAGATTACTGTAGTAGGCAAGGGTTTTGGTGTTGGTTATCTACCCGAACAAATTGTGGGGCTAGAAGATATGCATTACAATCATCCTTGTTAAGCTCTCTTAGCAGAGATGACATTGTGCTTTGCCAACTAATTTTGCATGGATTTGTACTGTTATGATTTGTGGAAAGCTTACGTTCACTATAATGGGTTTACATTGTTTACGGAGACAACCTAATGATAAAGGCTACATACCTGATTGTTTATCATGAGCAGTTATGAAAAAGGCATTAGGCCTGGCACACTGAAAAGCATATGTTAAAGTCAATAGGCATTGAAGGGTGGGTTGCATTGGGTATGAATGAAAGACTACAGATAGTTTTTTCGTTACATTGAATCTCATAGATTACCTTATTAGGCAAGGGTTTTGGTGTTGGTTACCCCTCTGACAAACCATGAGATAGAAGATTTGCACTGTGAGAATCTTTGTTAAATCCTGTTAGGAAAGATATTAATTTTGCACTGCCAACTGTAGTTTTGTATACATTTGCAGTTTTATGACTGTATGTCTGATGGATGCCTTGTGGGAAAGCTTATTCCCAGTTCACTAGGCCTGAATTGGTTATGGTGACAAGTCAAATGATAACAGCTATCAGCTCAATTGGTGTGCAGGGAAATGTAATGCCCGATGCCATATGTCTGACCTGTTTGCTATGAAAAGTTATTACAAAGGGAGGATGCCTGTCTTATTTATTGCATATGGTCAAGGCAGTAGGACTCCAAACGTGGATTGATGTCACATGATTTCAGACAATAGAAAGGTATTTGGTTAAATGTAGTCTCACAGATTACCAACATAGGCAAGGGTTATGGTGTTGGTCACCCATTCTGACAGACCCCGGGAGTAAAATTTCACTGTGATTATTCTTATTAGGCCCAATTGAGAGGGACAGTATATTGTTTTGCCAACTATATTTATGCGATTTTATATATTTATGTCTGATGGTTGTGTAGGCCTGTGGAAAGAGGCCTTATCAGTGCCCTGGGAAAAGGTATATCAGATTTCTTAGATGTGATCTGTTTATAATGAAAAGTTGCAACAAAGTAAGTAGGCCTTTCTTACTTATCATTAAAGGTATCTGTTAAAGGCAAACAGCTTTTAATTGTAAATGTATTTATATAGCACTTACGACCCTTGACCAAGCATTGAAGAGCTTTTTCTGCGAGTAACATGCTGCTCTGGAACCCAAGATTAGTAGTTAGTAGGTTAGTACTTTTGTTTTCTTGAGCATTAGTTATGTAGCTTTGTGCTCTTGATTTTATGTGCGATTAGTAGAGTTTGGGGTAGGGATAGAATGATAGGAATGGATTTAAAAAGGGGAATTTGGAGTAAAGATAGATGATAGGAATGGATTTGAAAGGGGAAGTAATACGTTTTTTGTAAGTAGCAGTCGTTTTTTTTTTGGTTGCTTATTTGTTGGGTGGCATCACCAAAAAGGAGAGGTGAAAGTTTGAGATGGATGGTTTGGAGTTGATAGCAGTCAGAAAGTATTGGGATGAGAGAGAGGGAGGAGAGTTGTGAAGGACAGCAAGAATTAGTTTATTCTTTTTTTTTAAGATAGCAAAATGAAATTATGTATACATACAGATGCGGGTCACAGATTTGTCCTCTATCTATATAGGTATGTGGGCTTCCACCCTTGGCACTGAGATCACTTTCTTACTTTCAGTTTGTCGGACCCAACATCTTTGGTGTGATTTCCCCAGCATTTTGCCTTCAATCCTCCTGATTTTGCAGACTTCGTTTTTGCTGGCCATAGTACTCGCACACTTCACCACTGCTAACCAGTGCTAAAATGTTTGTGCTTTCACCCTAAAACAAGGCAACATTGGCTTACACCCAACAGACAAATTTAATTTACTTGTAAGTCCCTAGTAAAGTGGTCCTGTCTGCACCTGGATCCTGTAAATTAAATGCTACTAGTGGGCCTGCAGCACTTATGGTGCCACCCACCTAAATAACCTTTCAAACCTGTCTGAAGCTTGCCATTGCAGCCAGTGTGCAGAGTTTTTAAAATGCCCTTTTGACCCGGCAAAATAAACCTTTTACCAGGCTTAAACCTTCCCCATAAAAACACCTAAGTCACCCCCATGGTAGGCCCCACACAGCCCAGAGACAGGAGGGTGCCATGTATTCAAATGCGCGGCATCTACCTTTAAGTGTTAAATATCCTGGTAGTGTAAATCCCTTCAATTCGTTTTTACTACTGCAAAGCCTCCCTGTGTCATAAGATAACATTAGGTTACCTCATTACATAATTTTCAATTGGGAGCAGCTAGGTAAGAGTTTGGTCTCTAAAGAATCGTAATTTAAAACCCTCTTTAATGGTGAAGTTGGATTTTAGGTCAACATTCTGAAAATGCCTCTTTTAGAAAGTAGGCATTTTCCTTTCCTAACCATTAGGTGCCTGAAGCTAGTATCCTTGGTCATATGACTAGGTGTAGCTGGCAGCCTGTCTTTGTTTATTCCTCCTAGACAGTGAGACAAATGGGGATAGGTGTTGTCAGGATGGGCCAGCTCTGTCAGGAAGAGGGGGAGGAGCTGTCACCTACCACACTTACACATCATTTTAAGGACAGATTGTTATTACACTGTGCTAAAGCCTGTAGGCAGGCATTTCGTTACATGAAATCTTGCAGATTATGTTAGTAGGCAAGGGTTTTGGTGCTGGTGACCCACCTGAACAAACCATGGGGATAGTCAATTAGCACGATGAGAATCCTTATTAGGATTCATTAGTAGGGATTTTGTGTTTCTACAACCATATTTTGAACATATTGGTAATTTTATTATAATATACCTGATGGCTGCCTTGTGGGGAGGCATATGAACTAACAAAGTAGGTCTGAGTCTCTTAAGGTGACAAGCCAATGATAAAGGTTATAGGCTTGGTTATTTCTTATGAAAAGTTATGATAAAGACAGTAGGCCTGACATATTGGTTGTGAAAAGTGTATGTTAAAGTAATTCGACATGTAAGGGTGAGTGTTATTACTCTGTATTGAAGCCTACAGGTAGGTATTTTGTTACACAGAATCTCACAAATTACAGCAGTATGCAAGCATTTTAGTGCTGGTTACCCCTTCTAACAAATAATGGGTATAGAAGATTGTTCAGAGGGAATCCATGTTTGGCCCGCTTAGGAGAGATAGTATTTTGTTTTCCAACTCTAATTTTGCATATGTAATCTTATGATTGTATGTCTGATGGTTGCTTTGTAGGACAGCTACTGACCTTATTGGTTTACTAGGAAAAATGTTTCTGATGCCATAGGTCCGATGTGTTAATTATGAAAAGCTATGACAAACACATTAGGCTTGATATATTGATTGTGAAAAGCATATGTTAAAATCAACTGGCATTTTAGGAAGGATTGCTATTTCTCTGTATTTTCCTACAGGTACGTATTGTGTAACATGAAATGTCACAGATTACCTTTGTAAGGAACAATTATGGTGTTGGTTACTGCTTCTGACAAACCCTAGTGAGAAAAGATTTGCACTGTAATAATAATAATAAGATGTCCTTTCCAAGATGGCGACCAGTGCCGTTACACACATGAAGCCATCTTGGAACACAGCTATAGTTTATTATTCTGTGGCATTCCAAGATGGCTCAAGTGTTGCTTCCAAACTCGTTAGCCATCTTGGAATTGTGTTTGTGCCTAAAATTCAAACTCATGTGTCCATAGGCATACACCGCTTCAAATACGAATGTACAAGATTAGATGGCTACAATTTAGGGACAGTGGAGATACAATAGCACCATACTACCAAAGAAATAAATATTTTATAAACTTGCAATTCAACACAGCAACAAATCCGCTCTCTAGCCTTCTCCATGCCTACACTTCACCATCCTCTTGTCCTTAATCACTCAGGCGCCAGGCAACAGCAGAATTCCTGGTGGCCTGGCCGGGCGCTCAGGAAATTGAAATCAAACATCCTAACACAGCCTGCGCTGACAGGGCCCTTCAGTAGCATGATTGAGTTGGCTTAGTCCACGTGAGACCCAACTATATTGACGTCACCCAGGCCATTTATCATTCTCTGGCGACCATGGCATTCTTCAGAACGCAGAAGCCGCCAAATTCAAGGAAAGATCACTGAGGGTGGGCGCACCAGTTGTTGCCAGAAAATCAGCAACAACCAGGTGGTCACGTGCCACCACCGGATAATTCAATTAGTCGGACCCAGCCAGCATTGCAGGCAACGTGACAGACTGGGGCAGGCCTGGTGGTTCTCAGCTGCTATACATTCAGCTGAGCCCAGCCTGCCACTGCATGAGCCCGAGGACAACACCAATGAGAGCAGTTCTTGCAGGCTGCCAGAAATTAAATTATGTCAGTTGGGTTTGTTCATCATGTGTCAGGCACTGCAGCCTGAGTGAGAGTTATTTGATTAATTAAAAACAGTGCTGCAGACCTGACTTGCAGCCAGTAGCACACCGTCTCTGCAGAGCACAGTGAGGCAGAAACACACAGTAGCACCGGAATGACAGACAGCTGTAAGCGCCGCTGGCCAGCTCTGGGGGATGACTTTTGGCTCACAACATTGCTCCTGTCATCCCTTTAAAGCCACCCTGCCACAGGAGCCAGCTGTGCAGCCCTGCCACGGCACAGCTGTCCTTCAGATTTAGCAGTAAGGACTTGGATGCTGCGCTGCTGTAATTAAAAGCAGCCATGATAGTCTTGGCCACCCAGCTTCACCTCTCAGAGCGCCCACGTGTTCAAGGCGCTACTGATCCAGCGTGGCTAATATGATTTTCTCCTATGGACACGAATCCAGGTAAATCATTCACATCTACTAATCCATATGACGGTGGGGCCCATAACACCGCATATCATACACTCAGTCATTCACTGGATTACACACCAAGGAGAAAATGTGTTGCTGGAGGAACGGGATACCTTGTTTAATCTGACAGAACAATACCTCTGACATCATATACATTAGCTTTTTATCCTGTTGGTTCCAAACATCAAGGTATTCCGCTCTTTGGTCGATGGACCAACTAGTAGAATAAGTTGATGGTGTTTAAGACCAGCTCAATCACTTTAAAACCCTGTTAAACGTTAAACTTATTAATGAATTAAAGAACCACAGACTCATAGTTAATTAGAATGAAATTTTATGTAATTCCTTGCTTGCACGGGTGAAATTCTTAGTTTATTAATCACTTTAATACCTTCATAACATTTATATAAGAAATTCTAAAAAGAAATTAAATTTATTCATTACCCATTTAGATGCAGATAGGAATGGTTCACCAAAAAGAAGATAAACTGTAGATCACAGAACAGACTCCCAAACTGACTGACTGTCCCGCTAAATGGCCTCCTCGACGGGACCTCCCGTACAGATTGTCCCGCAACGGTCTCGTTCCTTCCCCAGTCAAGTTCGAAGTCCAAAAATGACAAAGTCTTTTAGTAAATTTGTGATGGAAAAATTAAAAATATGAAGAAAAATGATATGGCAAGAAATACCAATGGCAGCAATAGCATCAATAACAGCGGCCACAGCAGCAGCAAAAAGGCAACCCAAAAGAAGTAGCCTATAGAAGCAGCCCCTCCCACATAAGAGCAGTCCCTCTTATACCCTAGTTCTAGCTTACTACACAAAAAGTTGCAATCCTTGGGGGCAGGAATCACGCTAATTGGTCCATTTGAGAGATGGTGATAATCACCTCATCGCTTTCCTTGTTCAAACTGGTTTCGGGGATGGTTAAGAGTTCAATGATTCCCATGACCTTTGGGTAAAAGCAGTCCAATGTGTCCATTCAATTTGTTGCAAACCCGATGGTCACAATTTAGTTAGTCCATTGTTGCTCATGTACTTTTCTCATTTATTCCCACGAATACACGCTGAGTCTTTCTTGGCACCCTCCTTATGGCAGGTCAGCGCAACCTTGACATATCTCACTCTGTGCACGGGCCGTACCAACGTGGTTCAGCTCCTTTATTTCTTCCGCTTAGAGGGCATCTTTAACTTATCACGTGACCTCATCTGTTTCGACAGCCATTTTCGCAGCATGGCCTAACAGGCCCGAACGAACTATCATAAGAACAAACACAATCAAAATTAAAACAAAGAATATAAGCCTTTCTGTTTACCACCCGTCATTCTAAAAACCTGTGTTAGGTGTTACCTAGCAGAAGCGACATTTAAAGCCATTTTACTTACCATCCGCATTCTTTGCCACAATACAATTCTACTACATAGCATAAATCATGCGATTTTACTCTAATTAGTACGCAAATCACAATATTAGTATCAATTAACTTCACAATTGTAAATAAATTAGATTTTGCACAAATTGCGGTTACCCTTTATGTAGTGTTTACTAAAGGTGCATTTGTTGATTATTTCATCAAACAATTAGTATCGTTAATTCATTAAAGCTCATTAATTTTCTAAAAGGGGTGTACAAATTATTTTTGTTTACCCTGCTCCATCACTATGAATGCATGATTAATGCATTTTAATGCGGTGATGCGGACCACCACATTAAACTGAGTTAGTCTAACACCTGATGCGTGGTACTTGGCAGGACTGCAGCTGGTTTATCACTGGCCACTTTGCCTTAAATTATGTTTAACTCTTTACAGATGTAGGGACTTTTTACTACACTTATTCTCCGAGGCTTTATTTCTCAAATATCTTTTATAACTGTCTGTGTTACTTGCTGTCCTTAAATGTTCAGGCCTGGAATTGTTGTGTTAGGCATTTAACCAAGAGCATCCGGGCTCTTTTTTCTACCTCCAGGGCTATCTCAGAAATTACTTCTACACTGCTTAAGGATTTGCTTCGAGATGTCTTGGTAATTTTGCTGTCACTATATAAAGTATAAAATGTACAAGTAGCAGCTAGAGAAGATTCATTAATATACATCAGTTGATATCACTCTATTCAGCAATTGTGTTGTAGATTTACAATGTAAATCACTAAGAAATCTTAAAAAATCTCAAAAGTCCTAATAAATCCTAAGATTATACTTATCCATCTACAAATCAATTGATTTTTGCCAATGTAAGTCATAGCCATACAGAATACCCCTATTAATGGATACATGTATTTACAGGTGTTCTTACGTCCAGCGGAAACACCTGGAAGCAGCAGAGACGTACAAGTATAACCATGTTGCGCAGACTGGGCATTGGGCAGAAGAACATGGAGATCCGAATACAAGAGGAGGCACAACACATGATAGAGTTCCTCACGTCCCAGGAAGGTTGGTATATAGATCAATTAGATATATCCATTTTAGAAATTCTTAAAATGTTCTAAATATTCATTTGCATCAGACACTTTTCTATATATATATATAACAACAAAAACAAATTATTGAATTTAATAGAAAGGTTGGAACTTCTCTAAATTCAATTGAGGCCACTCATCGTCCTTCATTCTGTTTGATACACTTGCACTGCTCCCACTGGCACAGGTCTGGCACCTGGATGAATCACTGGGTATTTTTGGATCCAGACTTCTAGGTTTTCACAGTCCTTGTTTGCCAAAGATAAGGGCAACCCCTTCCAGGAGCCATGTTGCCACCAACACAAGGTAGCGCCTAAGTGGAAAGTGCCTCCCAGAAACAGCCACAAATAGGACACAAGCCCTATGCCGAAAACTCTTCCAGATGACAATAACTCAACGCAGGATGAAAAGAAAGGCCAGGACTTGCTGGAGAAGTTAGCTGCAGGAAGCACAGAACAGCAAGCATGGGTCCTAGGATGTAGATGAAGGCCTGTAAGGCAACTAGACTGAAATAACTTACAAAAAATGGACTAAGATAACAGAAGCGAGAAACACTATGACTGGATTACTCGAAGCGTTGTGATGCAAAGAGTAAGCAGAAACTTGTCTTTAAATAGGGGAAGGACAGGAAGATACATCAGAGCGCCATCTTGGATTGGGCTGCTCCCTTAGGATTCCTATGGGAGATGGCCATTTTGGATTGGAAAGGTGTAAAACTTCCCAGAGGCTGTTATGAACTACTTGGGAAGACAAAGAAAGAAAAACTGGGCTGGGAACTCCTGCCTTTTCCCAAGTATGGCCCCAGGGAGAGGAGTACAGGACTGAGAGGCAGCACTGGCTGGCCAGCCCCGTGAGGTAAGATCCTTGAAGGGAGATGGCAGCCTGCCGGCATACTTGTACTACCTTTTGCCTGCCTTGACTTGTGCAGTCTGCGCATGACGAGGAAGACGCACTGCTCCAAGGAGTCCCGCCCATGGTGAGCGGTTCCTGTTAGTGTCGGCGGGTGGGAGAGTATGTGTCACCGTGGTGCGACACCCACGTATCAATCTGAAGATACTAACTTGATTTTTACCCTCCATTTCAGCTTCCTTAACACTTACAGAATGTTTTCAAATTTTCTGTTGTACATTTTCCTTAGACATATATATATGTTTCATTTATATGTTAACATTGTTTCATTTTCTAAGCAGACAAGGACTCCCTGAGTATGCTTTGGGTCCCCAAGGGGTCCCTAGATCACAGGTTAAGAGTCACTGGTTTACAAGATTTAATTTGAAGACCATTCTAATCATATGTTTTGCTTTGTTTTTAATAAAGATGGGTGCATCAGCTATTTTACAATGCAAAAGAACACATGAATTTGTATGATAATATAGTTCATGATTCACAACATTTGTTTTACACCAATTCAGCATTTCTGGCTGTCCCTCTGTGGTAACTTTAAGGAAGGGTTAGGAGAATGTGTGTTGCCAGGGCATGGGAAATGGAGTGGGTTGTGAGAAAAATTGGACATAAATGTTTAGGGAGTCGTTGCAAATACACACTATGTTACAACTGGGTATTCACAAAGATTTGCTATGCATTTTCAAGGTTTAAATGCAAAGTAACACCAGGTTATTCTAAGTTCCTCACATAATGTTACATGGACTATTTGCATGCTGACCACCTGCCGGACTGGAATTAAGGGTGGAAGGCATGTGTTTTTTATTTCACAGTAAACTTCTGGGAAGTGTAGTGAATCACAAATTTGAAATATTTACTGTGAATCACAGATTGACTCTTTATTTCTGAATCTGGCCCTAAGAACCAAGGACATATTTGCGAGAATATATCCTATATAATTAGGCTATATGCACTTGGGCACTTGACACTGACAAAGGTGTGTTTGATTTAGAAAAACAATATCTTTACCTTGTTTTGGCTCAATTAGTTTACTCACTAGTCCTTATTTGATTCCTGTGCCAATATGCAAGGAATCTGCCCTTTTCTGCAAGTTCATCCCAGATATTTCACCTTTTTCTGTACCCTGAGATTGGCTGGCATTGGAAATCTGTGCAATGCAACACTTATATACTATGTCACAATGGAGTGTGTGTGATCTTTTTCTGAAATTACTTGGTAAAATTGGTTTCATACAATTGGTCTACTTAATTGGACTGCCATGGTAGATGGCTCAGAAAAAGCTCCAGTGACAGGGAAGTTAAATGTCATATGTGGGCTGCAGTGTATATTTAAGCCACTCACATATATGACAAAAGAAATGTCTGCCAGGAGTGCCACTGTGCTCTGAGTGGGCGGCAATTTGAAAGCACTGCAGAGGCACAAGGAAAGGAAAATTGCCTTTGACATGCAAGAAAACCTTTTTTTATATATATTAAGATGTACTAAAAAGTGTGCTTTGTAAGCCCACGAGAAGAAAGGGCACAATGTATATTTTATAGCGCACTACATATTTGAAATAGGTTCCCTTTCAGTGACAGAAAGCTTAAAAGCTGTTGTCCACTGTGTAGATTTAGGCTACCTTCCACAAGAACAAGCCTAGGTATGATTAAAATAATTGTTTCACATCTCTGACAGACACAATGCTAGCGAAATGATTCAAGGTTATATTCCCCTTCGTTTTCAAACCATGATTTAATGGTGGAACCTGATTTGTAGAACTTTAGAGGAAAGTGACTTTATAAAAATGAAGTTGTGCTGCCTCAGCCAGAACTGGCTTCAAACCAGTTCTTCCACTCATCACACTTCCAGAGAGCAATACACTTTCCTTGCTGGAGTCAACACCCCTTGCTCACTAGAAGAGAATAGACTAGCCTCTTGACTCTGGATTGTCAGCAAACACTTAGCTGGGATTAACTCTCTGGGGGGGAGACGGGAACAGATGGAAAACAAAGAACTGCCTCGACACAACCTCTTTTGACTTGGAGATGAGAAAAGGGGCTGCTCCTTTTCATTACCACATCCATGCTAGCCCTCTTGCAGCCAACCTCAGCTTAGGTGCAACCCCTCAATGAGAAGAAACTTTATCAAAATAGAGGAGTGGAAGAGAGCTAGAGACACTCCAGCTGCCACATTACATAAAGTGCCCCGGGGCGCAACAGGCATTTGCATCTGCTTTCTGCACCCCCAGGGCCTTTTGATATTACAAGAGGGGCTGCAAAAGCTTGTGTCACCTTCTTTGTAATAGAGATAGCACTGCTGCTCATGTATTACCAGCAGAATCGTAAAGGGGTGTTCTCTCATTAGCATGGCGGAATGGCCCCATGCAAATGATTGAAACACCTTGCCTCTGTGCCTGTACCGCATTATGGACCGGGGCGCAGAGGCAAAGAAGCTGTCAGAAGGAACAGTGACTGCACCACAAAGAGATGGCGCACAGTCAGGGCAGTGCGCCCGTCAAAGGCACCCCTCTATAGGAGGGAAAGGGAGTCTCATAGTCCAACTCAGATATCCCCTGCCAGTGGGTGCAGTCATTCACTGCAGGGGGATCTCTGTACCCCTTAAAAGTGTAGGCTGGATGCCACCTGCACTGTGAAAGGTGGACCAGTTGCTTCAAACAGGAGATCTGTCTTTCACTAATGCGCTGCCATCAGGGCAGTGCACGTTTGTGGCTGCCCTCAGGGTAGCACATTATCAGTAATAGGGCGCAGTGTCCCTGTTTCGCGACTAGTGCTCCTAGTTGAATGTGATCCACAGCACAAACAAGGACAGAGGGCCCTTACTGAAATACGGCCCCTGATGGTTCAGCCATTTCAGATTGAGGACTTATTCGAATTTTACTGTAAGGCAAAGAGGAAGTGTTGCAAAAGGTGGTTGGTATAGAGCTAGAAAGTAACCAATGCTCAGGGACCTAGGAAGAATACTCCTGATGAAGGAGGCCCAATTAGAAGAAAAAAGCTTCTGCCTGTCATCCAGGGACCGAAATAGCTCTCCCTGTGTGAGGTGAATGACATCAAAGCAGGAGCCGTGGATGGAGAGCCACCAGTTCCCTATAAACCTGACCTGAGGCGAAAACCTTACCAGCAGGTAAAGAGTGGGACTCAGCATTTTTCCATCTCCAGAGGACTGCGACAAGGAGATGAAACTTGCCCAAGGAAGTCGCATGCAAGAAAACCTAGTTTATCCCATCCAGGGCTTTTTTCCGCACTGATTGAGCTGGACTTAATGGAAAAGGAATTCAACCTCAGACCTGCCCGTCTACAGCTTCTTGCCTTATCTCACTAGAGGAGTTTGAGAGCCAAAAAAGGGACTTGATTTAGAGTTTGGAAGATGGAATGCTCCATCACAAACTTAACGGATATCCCATTCATTGTATTACAAGTGCATTATATCCTGTGGCACGTGTATTACGGCAAACAGGATATCTCTCAAGTTTGTGATTGAATTCTGGCAAAACCAGGGGCAGGAGCGTGGCGGCAAATCAATCTCACCAATTTTATTACTCCTGTTGGGGCGTTCAGATACCCAAGAGTACCTTTTGGAATGGCCCATGTTGCCTCAGTGTTTCAAATACAAATGCACATTTTCTTTGGGAGAATTGAAGGGGTGGTAGCCTGTCGGGATGATATCCTGGTATATTGCTCATTCAGTAGAGAAACAGAATCAAATTCTTGATAAATTTGTGAGACTTTTGTGCAATAGAGGAATGACTCTTCAACTTGAGAAGTGCAAACTATTATCAAATAAGATTGAATATCTAGGTTATAAAATTTCTGCAGAAGGTAATCCTCCAAAAGATGACTTGGCTAAAGCTATCAAAGAAGTATTCAAGTCGACTAGTAAGGAGCAATATAGCTCCTATTTGGGCCTCTGCAACCTTAATTCTTGCTTTGTTTGGATGTTTTCCCACTTTTGTGCTCCATTGACATGTTTATTTAAAAAAGGGGTGACGTTCACTGTGACAGAAGAGCATGATCTTGCTTTTCAGAATATGAAGTTTGTCATTGTTAAGGCTTTACCCTTTAGTCCATATTCAGATATTACCAACAGCATTATTGAAGTTGATGCCAGTTCTTTGGGTTCGAGTGCGGTTGTAACACAACAAAAAGGGGACAGGTTATTGTGTCATTTGCCTCTGGGACTTTAGCTCAAGCAGAAACAAATTACTCCACAATTGACCTGGAAGCTCTCGTCTGTGCCTGGGGTGTTGAGCATTTCAAAGCTTACATCTGGAATAGAACATGCACTGTAAGATCATATCACAAAGCTTTCCTATCACTGCTGAAAGTGATGGATCTGGTAAGGCGTCTTGTTGTTTGGTGAGAATATTGTCCAGGTTTTGACGAGTATAACTTTTCCATTGTTTATATTCCCAGTACTGTTGATGTTAACAAAGATTATTTATGTAGACTGTCATTGTAGGAGATGGAAGAGTGTGCTATAGCTACTGTTGTTGATGCCTTGGTTTACCTCAATCAGACAATTAGTGAGGAAGCCTGGATAAAGGCTTCACAAGAAGATGATGTGGTGAAGAGGTTTTATAAATTTGTTCTTTCTGACTGGCCAAAGGAAAATTTGTTTGGACTTTTGAAGACATCACACACGAAAATTTGTGAATATTAATTTCTATTGCAGATCACAAATGCGCCCATCCAACCCCTGGCAGGCAGTCCCACTTTTTCAAGATTCTGGAATTCCCAGCCTCTCCATGGAGCATTACTGCTAGTTAAAACATATTCCCCCTTCATACTATTTTAAACAAATTAAACAATTCAACAAAAAATATGCAACTATAAGATAAATAGTACACACAGAGTAAATAAGAGCAGATTTGATATAGAAGGAAAAATGTTCTCATACAAAACAGTATCGACTGGGGCGTGGCCAAGATGGCGTCTCGATAGGACGCAGCCGTTCAGCTCTCCACGCCTGCCGGGCCCTTTATCACACTTCCAGCGGCCTTAAGTGCGCCGGAGCCTGCCTGAGTGGTCGAGGGAGAGCTGCGGCACACCCTGGGAGGCTGCGGTGATCTGGATCCCCGGGAGAGAGGCGGCGGCGGGCCCGCAACGGAGCAGCTGGAGACACGCCTGAATCCTGGGAGAGGCCGCAGCGGTGAGTCTTAATATGAGAGCACCTGAGCAGGCTTCCTGGCGGTCCCCCGGAGCTGTATAAGGGGGCCGCCACTGCTGCACAACACCCGCTACCAGACAGCGTTCCTGGCAGCAACTGCACCGACTTGAACCAGAGTCTATAGAGGTGAGCCCGGGCTGCGCGCTCTACGCGAGGCCCCGGCTTAGCCGGCCTAGTCGGGCCTTCTTTACGGCAGCATTTAACTGAGGGAGTGGACGCCTGCGCCCAGCAAATAAAGGGCCCGCTACATTACTTGGCCTGAATAGACACTCTCCCAAGGCCATAAGTGAGGCGATCCTTGCGGGGCAATAGATACCAGCCACATAGGACTTTGGGAACTGTGCAAGTCCACGGACCTCGCCGGAGGGAACCACGGCGGCAGGCCCTAAAGCAATGCGCCTCGGCAAGCCACTGGTGAGGAGGGGCTGCCATCATTTAGCAACACTCATTACACTGTGTCATTGGCCCTGAATTTAACCACATACACCGGCGGCCACACAGGGTAGACTGGGCCGTGTGCACTAAGCGAGGCCCCGGCGCGGTGAGACTGACTGGGCCTTCGCTCCTGCAGCACCTTACCCGGCGAGCTGAAACCTGCGCCAAGCACACAGTGAGCCCGCTTAACTGCCTAGCCTATACAGACTTTCCCCATGGCCTCAGGAGTGGAGATTCTAGTGGGGAATAGGTAATTGCCCCCTGGGACGCAGGGAGACACGTGCAAAACACAGGCCACGCCGGAGAAGACCTAACTGGGGGTCCTGGCCCCGCAGGCTCTGTCGGACCTTCAAGTCAGCCACTTACTGGATACCTCTGTAGCTGCCCTCACCGATTTTGACGTAGGGAGGTCTCGTCGCAGGCCCCCTGGCGGAATAGCGAATACCCCCGCTGGTGATCAAAGAGGGGCGAGTGGTTCAGGCTCACCGCAATAGCACCTTAGTACTACTGAGACCACACTGCACCGACCAGCCCGCCGGGCCCCCCTCACTGGGCCTGCACCCATACAGAAAGGCTACACAGTGACTTCGAAATGGCGGCCCCAAAAGGCAAGAAAGATAGATCAGTGAAAGACTTGCTCCTCAAGCCGGTGGCTCCGGAAGTGGAAGGTCCGCCACCAGCAAAGCACCCGGACGAGGCTGAGGGCGGTGAGGGACCGGAAGGCCCGGTCAGCCGATCTTTCATGAAGTCGCTGTTCTCTTCGCTCCGCGAGGATTTGTCCACCATGAAACGCGAGCTCTCAGCGGACAAGAGGGAAATCTGACGGGATGTGGGCTCACTGGGGGAACGGAGCAACACTTTAGAGGAGCATGAAGCAGGCCATGACGAAGAACTCGAGCACCTCCAGCAAGAAGTCCTTAAATTGCAAGAACAGAACCTAGACCTTCAGGCCCACACGGAGGACCTGGAGAACAGGTCCCGGCGGAACAATATTCGTATCTGCGGAATGGCTCAGGGTGAGAGAGACGGCGACATCGAGGCACTGGCCTCTTCCGCTCCATTCTGGGGGAGTCCTCCGAGTTCCCCATCAAATTGGATCGCACCCACAGAGTGGGCCCTAGGAGAGCGGCCCCGGCTCCACCAGTGGATATCCTGACGTACGATTTTCATTTAAAGGAGCGGATCCTTCGAGCGGCTCGGCGTCGCACGGATTTCACCTACGAAGGCTCAAAGCCTACACTATATCAAGACTTGGCAGCCTCCACCTTACTCAAACACAAAACTTTCCGCCTGATCACGTCCTACCTCAGAGACGCTGGCATCAAATACTCCTGGGGACACCCTTTCAGACTGATCTTTCATTTCAAAGGAGAACTGAGGCAAATCCGATCCCTCTCTGTTGCTTGTAATCCTCTGGGCATCGAGAACCCTACAGGAGGCATGTCGCTCCAGAATAACCTCCCGCGCAGATGCCGCAGTGGTCATGGGTGGACCACTATTAAACCTCCTAGCCCGTCAACACGCCCTGATCCGGACACTATGGCCAGAGAACGTCAGGCAGTCCTGGCGTCCCTCACAGGGGCGTCTTTGGAGTAAATGGACACACCAAGGCAGAAGCTCTGACATTTGCAGTTCTAACTCTTGATGGCCGCTGGATATAGTCTACTTACTGGTATAGGCCTTTCTTGGGGG
Organism: Calotriton arnoldi; assembly: GCA_963921515.1. Classification (NCBI taxonomy): domain Eukaryota; kingdom Metazoa; phylum Chordata; class Amphibia; order Caudata; family Salamandridae; genus Calotriton; species Calotriton arnoldi. Next base: position 222,426 of record CAWUFW010006252.1, on the reverse strand, counting down.
GAGCGGGGAGCTGCTGGCCACAGGTACCCTAAACTACTTCTCCAGGGAGCAGTACGCTCCGGACAATGTTTTTGTTAAGTTGGGGTGTTTCTCTTGTAAGTAATGGGTTCCCTCCCCTCTCCCACGCGCATTTCTTGGCCTACTTGTATGCCTGTAACTCTCGCCTAGTTAGGACCACACTGATGCTATCTCACCCGGTCAAGAATGCACAATCTGCACCGCAGCAATTATCTCTCGTCACGTCTCTTCCATCTGCCCGGATGAGTATTAAAATCTTGACCCTCAATGTGAAAGGGCTTAACAACCCTATTAAACGCAGAGCCATCCTGTCTTACCTGGAGAATTCCAAAGCTCACATTTGCTTGTTACAAGAGACCCACCTATTGCGCAGCGACACACACAGATTACACTCTAAGGCCTTTCCTCAGCAATATTTTTCTTCACTCCCCACTAAGAGAGCAGGGGTTGCTATTCTCATTTCCCGCACTTTCCCTGGGGTGGTGGGGGAAAAGGTGCTAGAGATTAGAGGGAGACTCTTGGCGCTTTCTTTGACTGTGGGGCCGCACACGCTCCCGCTAGCCACTATCTATGTTCCCAATGAGGGCCAGGAGGCGTTTCTACGCGAAGCGGTGGCTGACTTGATGTCCTCCTCTGATAGGCAAATACTTCTGGGGGGCGATCTGAATATTGTGTTTGATGGCCAGCGAGATCGCTCGGCTCAGAGGCAGGGACAGACTGGATCTCTTTCTGATAGTACTCGGCAGTGGTTTTATGATCTGGGGTTACCTGATGTATGGCGTCATCTCCACCCCCATTCAAATGACTACACCTTCTATTCCCACTCCCGCGGTACTTATGCCCGCTTAGATTATTTCATGGGGTCCCGATCTCTCCTTCCCTTTCTACAGGACTCAGTAACGAGCCACAGGCGCTATCTGATCACGCACCATTGACCACGACCCTGCTATCTCCCCCCACCTCTCGCCCGTCCTTTTCTTGGAGGCTTAGAGACACACTCCTCCACCGCCCCGAAGTTATTGCTCGCTTCACTAAGACACTAAAAAACTATCTAGCTGAGAATGATACTCATGAAACATCAATAGTGTCCCTGTGGGAAACACTCAAATTAGTGGCTAGGGGCGACTTAATAGCTACATCCTCCGCAGACAATAGGATACGTAGGGAGAAAAGGGAGGAGCTCTCTAGGCAGGTCTCCGAATTAGAGGGGATCCACAAAAGAACAGGTGCTCCGAGGGTATGGAGGCAACTAAAGACAGCCAAGCTCAATTACCAAGCTTGGACCTGGACCAAGCTGAGTACGTGGCCCTCCGTCTCAAACATATGTTCTACACAGGAGGAGACAGGTGCGGCCGCTTGTTAGCGCATAAACTGCGTGCGCAGCGCCAAGCAGCGGCAGTCCCATTGATCATCGATGAGGGGGGCTCTGAACTCTCTCGAGAGGCGGATATTTCTCGCGCTGTCAGGGATTTTTACGCCAACCTCTACTCGGCGCAGCAAATACCAGAGCAGAACCCCTCTGCATACTTTCAGGGCATAACACATTCTTGCTTGTCACTAGATCAGGCCACCTCGTTGGACAGCCCAATTCGAGTTGAGGAGGTAATTTCAGCTATCGCCAGGCTTAAGCTCCTTAAATCCCCCGGCCCGATGGGTTCACAGCCATTTTTTATAAAACGTTCTGCTCAATCCTAGCCCCACTACTGACACAGCTATTCAACATGATCGGAGACACCTCAGACATGCCCCCTATGATGCTCATGGCATCTATGGTAGTCTTGCCCAAGCCCGGCAAGGATGGTAGGCACTGTGCCTCGTATAGGCCTATCTCCCTGTTGAACATTGATCTTAAGATCTACACTGGGATGTTGGCGGCCAGGTTGGGCCCGTTGATGCCTGGACTAATAGAGCCAGATCACGCCGGATTTGTGGCGACGAGACAGTGCAGCGATAACACCAGGAGGCTGCTCCACCTCCTAGACAAGGTGCACTGCCAACCAGTGGAACGAGTTGTACTATCTGTCGACGCCGAAAAGGAGTTCGACAGGGTACACTGGCCCTTAGAGACCACTTTGGAGCAGATTGGGGTGGGGAGTAGATTGCACAGGTGGGTGCTTAGCGGATATGGCCACTCCTCGGCCACTGTTCGAGTGAATGGGTTCACGTGTGACCCTTTTTCCGATAGCCAGAGGCACGCAACAGGGCTGCCCGCTCTCCCCCCTCCTGTTTGCCCTCTATATGGAGCCGCTGGCCCAGAGGGTCCGGGAGAATCAGCGGATCAATGGGGTTCTTTTCGGAGGGGAGAGGCACACCATTAGCCTATACGCAGATTATATTTTCGCCACGCTGGAGTCCCCCGAGTCGTCTGTCCCGGCCTTCCTCGCTGAACTGGAGGAGTTTTCCACTGCCTCTGGCTTTCGAGTAAACGTGTCCAAGTCGCAGGCCTTGGGTTTCTCTTTGCAGCCGTCAACTATTGAGGCCCTCGTCCAGGCAGCCCCATCAATTGGGACCAAAAAACCATCCCTTACCTAGGTATAATGCTGGCAGTTTCAACCGCAGAGACAGCCTCCCAAAATTACACACGTTTGTTAGCACAGATACGGCGGGACCTACAGCGCTGGCGTGCGTTTGGCCTCTCGTGGCTGGGCCGGGTAGCGGCCCTTAAAATGAATATAGTCCCTAAAATTCTTTACCTCTTTCAGACCTTGCCTGTGGAGCCGCCCCTGGGCATGCTGAATCAGCTCCAGGCAGAGTTCTCCTCCTTTGTCTGGGCGGACAGGAAGCCATGGATGAGCAGGGACATGAGTTTTAGATCCCCATGAGAGGGGGGTTTGGGAATGCCCAACCTAGACTACTACTACAAGGCTACTCAGATCCGCTGCTTGTTGGAGTGGGCTCAACCGGAGTCCGAGAAGCACTGGCTCTTTATGGAGCGAGCACTAGATGGGCTGCCTGTGTGGAAGATCCCCTTTCTCTGTAGAGCTTCTAGACCTTCAGGACTATATGGCTCCCCGATAGTGCGAGCTACTCAACGCTTGGGACGCTACGGCCACACGCAATGGCCTTACCACAATCCCATTGCCTCTCTCTCCTATCACAAGTAACTCTGACTTTACCCCGGGCCTCGATCAGACAGCTTTTTGCCATTGGGACAAGGAAGGCCGCAGATCCATAGGGCACTTTTTTAATGAAAAGGGTCCTATGCCCTTTGAAGATTTTAGATCTGATTTTGCCATGCCCGAAACCGAGCGGTATCACTACCAACAGATACGGCATTGGTGATGCAACCCCAGGTGCTCCAGGGAGCTGAGAGAAGGCTTACCCCCTATGAACAATGGTTACTCTCCAAGCAATCTACCAAACGACTCATCACAGAACTCTAACACATCTTACGCCCCCCGGAACAAGAGACCAAGTCTCCAGGCCAGAAAAGGTGGGAGACAGAGCTGGGGCGGACATTGACCCAGAAAGAATGGAGCGACATTCATTATAAGGTCTGACACTCAGCGCGCAGTATCTCCAGCATACTGGTACCTCACCCACCACAGGCTGCATAAGAGTGACCCCAGCCACTCCCCGAGCTGTTGGAGGGGATGTGGAGCCGTAGGCACCCTGTTGCACATATTGTGGGAATGTCCCATTCTTAAGGCCTACTGGACACAGGTTCTGGATGAGATAGACCATCACTTCGATACTACTATCTTACGTTTTCCGGAATACATCATCTTAGGCGTCTCTGATAGACTTACATTTACCCTCAAATCACGCAAAGAGAAGCAAATGGATATAGCTCTGGGGGCGGCACTACAGAATATATTGTCAACATGGGGCTCGGATAGGGCGCTTTCCATACAGGGGTGGCTACACAGGTTGTGGTACGTGCTGGGTATGGAGCGTATCTCTTTCTCTCTCCAGGGAGAGGGGGCCTCTTTTGCGGAACTGTGGCGCCCCTTCTTCGCCCTCTTATGCTCCGAATTTCATGAACTTACTTGCCCTAGGTACATGCGCCTATTGCGCCTCTCTGCATTATCGCAAGATACCACACAGCCTCAGGGCCGTTAATTTGCTTTATGTCAGCCTTAGACACTTCCTTGGTAGTAATTGGGGTGAGGGGAGGGAGGGGGAAGGGTAGGACAAGGGGGAGGGGGGAGGTCGGGTTGTTTTTCTTGATTGTTCTTAATGCACTATGTAGCGTTTTAATTGCCTATGGCCCGCGAGTTGGGCATTATTGCTTGATGCATCTTGTTTTGTCCTTCTTGTCTTTCAAACCAATAAAAAGATTTATACCTAAAACAGTATCGACTAAAAACACACAGTCATCAAATCTACATGGTCTCCTCTTAACTCACATTCCCATACTCCCAATAGCGACCTGTGCATCATCTATCTTTCCAATGCATGTTGGCCCACAAGAGTTTGCATTACCCTCCAACTTGACACGGCATTCCAAGTCCTTACACTTCGTCACCTTCCTCACATTTCACTCCCTCCCATCGCCAAACACACCATGTTGCCCTTCACCGCACTTATTTTCTTAGGACTCAGCACTCGGACGGGGGCAGCTTAGTTTCAAACTGAAATTTTAAGCAGACTGTAAGCCAGTATCAATGATCAATGTTTGATTAAATGTAAAAACCAATTTATAGAGGGTGTGGGTTCTTCTCATGAACATAACGGTTAATTGTTTATTTTAATGGACATTTCTCATAACCCACAAGGATTTTTAAGACCTTCCCACAAATTAGTTGACAGCTCCTCCCCCTAGATATTTGTATAGTTAAAGGACAAATTGTGTATAATGAAGAACATTATGACAGTAACAGTGGTGAAAACCTGTTAAGATTCAAAAATCACTTGACATGCAGAGACTGAGTGTTTTTGCTAAAGAAAATCAAGCAAATGTAGCGGAAGTGATGTAATTTACCAATATTAGTCTTGTATCAGATCAAAAAGTGGCAGAATATAATGACCGCTTCTGAAAGATTGCTTGGCAGGTTCTCTGACAAAAAGTGCATTTTGTACTAAATGGAATATTAATACTGTGGAACTTGGTTGGGTGTAACACCACTTTACAAGAGCGTGTTTTTTTTACTATGTTCCATAATACCACAGGTATGAAACTTTGCATCTTTACATAATGCAGCTTTTGCAAATTTTGCTCTGCATCCTTCTACAGTGCCACCATGTAAGGAAATGCTTCTTTTTGCATGCTCACTCCCAAAACGTTGGAGTGATGCTACTGGTTTTCAACTCGGAGACTGCATTGAGGCCTGCTAACCAGACCTCTGGGCTCATGCTATGACCCTCAAAAGTGCATGTTTAATTGGCTCATACCCATACGTTAACTTACTCATATGACCCTAGTATATGGTACCAGCGGTACCCAGGGCCTGTAAGTTAAACTGTCCCTCATGGGCTACAGTACTAAGTGCGACCAAGTAAAACATGCATACCTGCCTGCCACTGCAGACTGGTAGAGCAGTTTTAAACTGCTAACCTGACTTTGCCACATAAACTAATGACGAAGTCCAGACCTCCCTTTTTAGGGCTCGCGCCTGCGTTGCAGTGCGCAGCACTGCTCGCGCAGCGAGAGCCCTTTTGTATGGGGTTCTGAAAGCTGCTCACACGCTCGTGCGTGTGGTTTTGCTTTTCGCGGCTGCCATTGGCTTTCGCGTGCTTTTTTAAAAAAAAGCCAGCACGCAATTGGGCAAAGACGGGCACATGTCCCGCCTTTGCTCCGCCCATTCCCGTTGGTGGCCAGCACGCGCAGCAGCGCACGTTCGCTTTGCTGCCGCGCTCCCTAGCCCCCGCTCCTCTGGTGCGCGCGCACCACTGGTTTTGTAAGCATTCATTGTAGTTAGTTATGAACGATGGTATTAGCTAGGCATTTGACTTTTTGCACTGTATTAATACACAACTTTCGGTTTATTAATACACTTGTTCCAAACAATGCTTTATTAGCCTGCATTTATTTTCATTGGCGAGTCATATGCGGTTAATATAAAATTTGAAGACAAGTAGAAAGTCACGGATTTTTCCTCAGACACCAATGTAGAGGTTTGTTTTGATTGTCGTAGTCGGTCATTACTAGATGCTGGTACACACCTCAGCACAATCATTGTGGAGAAGGGAACAGTCCTGTCCGCATTGCGTGTTTAAGTTCCGCCTTGCACGGTGAGTTAATTACCCCTAATACTTTCACTTTGGAGGGAAGTGTTAAAGGAGCCATATGACGAAATCGATAAAATAGTTCTGATGACTAAATCGGCAGTAATAAGGACTGCAGAATGCCCTTTCGTTTCATGGCTTCTGATTGAGTTTTGAGACCTATTGTGACTTTATTCACTAGGTGACGCTTTGAAACCAGAAGACAGGGAAGTAGCACTTTCCTTATTAGATTGGGCCTGCTAGGCAGCACAAGTTGTCTGGGTGCAAAGGACGAGTTTTGGGTTCGTCAAGAACGTCTAATGGCTTACAGCCCACCCATTGCTTACCGTTGATTGGCTTTGTTGTCACTCTAATTGCTTGGTTCTTATTAGATGGCTTTCCTTGCCCCATCCTGTCAGTCTTGCTTGTCCCTGGAGCATAACCTCTTTGCCTTTTGTCTGATTTGCTGGCTTCTGGCTTTCCATTGCACACTTCTAGGAAACTATTTTTTCGTTTTACTTGAGTGCTTGTGTTTTCCAGCTCTCTCCTTCATATGCTTCTACCCTCCAAATATCCACACTACGTTGTGTGTTGCTGTCTCCCCCCATGTTGCAAGCTTTCTTGTGTGTCCTTTTCCTCCCTGCCAAACTCCCTTTCTTCCTCACTCTCCGTGTTGCTTTCTCACTTGTGTGCTTCTCCCACTGCCCTCGTGTTGCTCTCGCTCGTATGCTATTTTTCCCCTGCCATGCTCCCCCCCCCACCCGCTTCTCAGTAGCCCCCCACACCCACTGTCTTTTTATTTATTAGGTGGGAGGACCAGGCAGCACATTGTTGATGCCCCCCCCACCTTAACAACAAAACAAAACAAGCATTTGCAATGCAATAGGTCTCGCATTATTAAAGTTTGAGCTATTGGTGTTGCATTATTTAGCAATGCCAATAGCTCAAACTTTAATAATGCGAGACCTATTGCATTGCAAATGCTTGTTAAAATATGTAAGTCACCCCTAAAGTAGGCCTGCAATAAAAAGGATTTTTGGTTGATGAGGGGGGGTTGAAGACCCTCCTCAAGCAACAAACGCAATCCTTGCCAGGGTATCCCCCAAAAAGTCAATAAATTGACCTGTGCATACCATATAGTAGCTTGGCTCAAGAGCTGTCAGGCCTGAGTAAGAAACTATGGACCTGATTCACAAAGTACCTCCACACTCGTGGTGGAAGCCCCGCAGTTGTGGGGGAGTGTTCAAACTCAGGACGGGATCTCCACAATGTGAATCAGGCCTTATGTGTTAAGTATTTAAGCAGCACACAAACAGTAATAAAGTGAAAACACAACAGATGAAAAGTCCCACAATAAGTTAGAAAAATAGAGTACATTTTAACATATAAAATGATGCCAAATTGAATAAAAATCCAATCAGTAGAACCAGAGATGTGCAATTTTATAAATTTAGGAAAGTATAGAGCTTAGAAGCACAAAGTGCCACTCGCAGTGATCTGGTTGCGCTAGACCAGGGGAAAGTCACAAGTTCAGGCCGACAACGATGGAGTTTGGGGCAGGAGCATGTTAGTCCTGGTAAAAAAAGTTACCTTCTCAAATTCTGGCACGCGGAGTCCAGTTCGTGGTGGAGGAGGCCTGAAGAGAGCGTCACAGATGGTTGTACGCTATAGCATGAAGAGTAGGCTGGGCATCGCGAATGGTCGTTACTGTAGCGTGAAAACCCTGTCGGACGTCGCAGACCATCATTGCTGGAGCTTTGTGTTGGTGGTTGCTGCAGGCTGCCTTTGCTGTAGCATAAAGTGAAGATCTTGCGTTGCCAGTCATTGCTGGCGGTCGCTATTGGGACAAGAGTAGTGTTCACCGGAGCTTCATGCTGATGGTCATCGGGTGTGCAAAGATTTTGGTGGACGTTCGTGGTTGCAAAGAGCTCAAAACTTGAGGATTTCTCCCTTTCTTCACAGGAGAACCTCAACTGATGCCAGTCAAAGGTCCAGGACCTAGGGAGGCACCTCTTGGGGATCAGGAAATCACTCCAGCAGAGGCCAGCAGAGCTTAGGCAGTCCCAGTTGCAGGTCCAGGCAGGGTTAGTTGCAGGTCCAGTGCAGTAAGTCAGCTGGGCAGTTGCAGAGAGGCATCTGGAGCTTTTTGTGTCCCTGTAGCTCAGAACAAGAGGTCAACCAACTGACCCTTGGAGTCACTCAGGTCTTCCTGGGAACAAGGAGATGGTCCTCTTGAATTCAAACATCAAGACAGGCCTCAAGCAGCAGGGTACTCCTCTGGTAGCTGTAGGATCCTCTGAGAAACATGGCAGGTCTCAAGCAGCAGAGCAGTCCTCTGAGTACAAGGCAGTCCTTCTGAATTCTTCCTCGGGTCCAGGGAAAAGGTGGTCTGAGGGTCCAATATTTATACCTGTTGCCAGCCTTTGAAGTGGGAGAAACTTCTAAACTCCTTTCCCACATCTGATTCTGGAATTTCCTCCCTTCTCTGCCCAGGCTCCAAGAGGTCTAGGGTGATAATAGACTGGTGTCACGTTTTTCGTGAGTGTGCTAAGGCAGCCCCTTTGAAATGTAAGTAGGGCACAGAACAGCACAGCCCCTCCCATCCTAGCAGGATGACGCATGTCCAACTTTTTAAATACACTGCACCTTGCCCCATGGGATGTTTTAGGCCAACATTAGGGGTGACTTATATTTATGGAAAAGGGAGGTTATGGTCCGGCAAAAGGTTTACATTGCCTGGTCGAATAGGCAATTTAAAAACTGCACGCAGGCTGCAAAGGCAGGCCTGAGAAATGTTTTAAAGAGCTACTTAAGTGGGAGGCATAATACGTTCTGCAGACCCACTAGTGGCATTTAATTTACAGGCCCTGTTTTAAGGAATGAGCACAAGCACTTTAGCACTGGGTAACAGTGGTAAAGTGCACAGAGTCCTAAAACCAAGTAACCAAATTTCTGCAACAGGAGGTTAGAAAGCAAAATGTTTTGGGAAGACGACCCTTAGGGCTGTCAGGTCTAATAAGCGCTATCGAGTCCAAGGCAGGGTGCTGAATATTAAGAAGTAGAATATATTTTTTCATATGTCCTAAGGGTAACCCCCCCCCAAACTGTTATTTTACTGTGAAAAAGCTAGCAGCCCCATTGGAAAGTATGGGGTTACACACTAACAACTCAGCTGTGCTAACCATTTATGGGACTACCAAAGTTGATACCAAAAGAATCATTGCATTAAACCTGACTTGATGCCCAAGTCAAATTTAAAGTAACTTTGTATAAAAGGTAACTTTACAAAGTTGCCACTCTGTTGCCCAAGTTTGGTCTCCTGGGGAGAAGTGTGAACGATTCCCAGGAATGAGAACAATAGAGGTCTACCATTGAAAGAGATGTTACCTCTTAGTGGCAGGAAGCCACGTATGGTGTGAGCCCAAAAGGTGAACTTCAAAGGAAAAGCTGCCTTTGAAGGGCAAATGGTGGACACACACGAGAGGTGCTGCACTTTTGTTCGGGCAGGCAGGTTGGCGTATGGAACAGAGAGGGGGAAAAGGTTGCCAAACCGGTTTTTCCATGGCCGTGTAGCCCTCAGGCAACCACACCTCTAGGGTGGACTATTAATCTCCAAACACACAGAAAGGGGTTCTACCGTCTTGGGAGTGGGGAGAATGTTGCCCGTTGGGACACCTAGATGCAGCACTTTGCAGGAAGTTGTCATCAGGCAAGAGGGGACTTGATAGCCTATTGGCTAGTAGTCACTGAATCCCCTGAACGCAAATTCATAAAACTGTCAACCCTGTCACCCAGACCTCAGATCACATCTGCTTTGGAGAGAGGACCGAAGGACTGCCTGCTGTTCCCTGGACCTGACAAGGAGAGGCTGCATCAAAGACTGTACTGCCCCTGCTGCTCCTGGGCTAGTAAGGAGTGTGCCTGTGGTGCCCTGCTCGAGGAAAAGTCATGCCAGAGCCCCAAACAGAAGAGGTGAACTTCATGAATCAGTTGGCTGACTTCCTGTTACAGCTCCAGGGCCTCAAAAGCTGAACAAGCAGCCTTGGTAGAGTTGGTAGCTAGAACTGCTTGATCGCTGCTGACTGCCAAAGCACAGCCCGTGAGACGGAAACCCTGGCACTCAATGTAATGTAGAAATCTAATCAAGAGCAACTGAAGGAGCCGCTGCGGTTAAGTGGGAGGCGGAGATGCTTTATCCATCCTGTGTAAAAAGCCAAGTTGTTAAGGCTTTTCTGAAACTGAGTAGTGAAGGAGCTGTCTTTAAGGTTAATGGCAATTTATTCCAGAGCGTTGCAGTGGTCCTGTAAATACTCCTCCCCCCCCCCATGTGGCCTTTTTGAATGGGGGGAACCACCATGTTCCTGGCAGAGCCGGAGCGTAGTGCTCTTGCCGGTATATACCATTTAAGTTTTCTTTTAAACTGGTCAGGCCCTAGTCCGTGTAAAGATTTGAATGCCAGACAGAGGGCTTTGAACTTACATCGTTGTCTAACCGGCAGCCAGTGTCGTTTTCTGATGGCTTCTCTCGCTGATTCGTATTTTGGAATTTTAAAAATGAAGCGGGCAGCCGCGTCTTGCAGAATCTGGAGTCTGTTCAGGAGACCCGATGTTAGAGTGAGGTAGAGACTATTACAATAGTCTATCCTTGTGAGGACCATAGCCATGTTTTTAAAAGTTCAGGAGGTAGGTATTTTTTGATTTTTTTTTTTTTTTACCATCCTTATGGAGCAAAAGGATGCAGATGTGATTTTGTTGACTTGCCCTTTGAATTTCAGCTCACTGTCTATCATGACTCCTAGGTTCTTAACCTTGGTTGAGGGTGTGGGCAGTGCGCCCAACTCTGGGGGCCACCAGTCCGGTGTCCAGAGGGAGGGTTTGTTGCCGAAGATGATGACCTCGGTCTTTGAGGCATTCAGCTTCAGGCAATTGCAGTCCATCCAGTTGCTCACCTTCCTCATACATGAGCTGAATGCTTCACCTGGATTGTTGTCCCCGTTGGCCAGAGATACCACAATTTGGGTGTCATCCGCATACGAGGCTAGGGTGAAGCCAGCGTCTTTGATGATTGACGCAAGTGGCGTAACATAAAGATTAAAAAGTGTTGGGCTCAGTGCCGATCCCTGTGGGACTCCCTAGGCAAGGAAAACTGCCTGGAAACAAAATTGCCCATTGCCACGTTTTGTTAGAAACGATTTTAGAAGATCTATTGCTATGCCTTTTATCCCCAGGCCATGGAGCTGGTCTACCAAGATCTCATGGCTGACCGTGTCGAAGGCCGCAGAGAGGTCAAGCAGAATCAGCGCTGCCGTCCCCCCCCATCAAGAACTTCTCGTATGTCTTCCGTTGCTACAATTAGTGCAGATTCTGTACTATGATTTTTTCTAAATCCGTGTTGTGTGTCATCCAGCAGCGAGTTCACTTCTATGTATTTGGAAACTTGTTGGTTCATAATTTTCTCTCCCGGGTCCAGCAAACTCAAAAGTTGCTCCTGAGTTTGCTGGACCCAGGAGAGTTGTCAAAGTGCAGTTTGGTCACGCAAGACGCATACTAGCCGCAGTTAAAGGGACCTGCTGGTTTCGCTGTGAAAGACCAGTAGATCAGTGGCAACTGGTTTGTGGATGGACTTTACCTGGATTTCGAGGGACAACAAACTCTGTGGCATGTCACCCCCCATGATCGTGGACCGAGGGGTGGTCCCAGGAAGACCCCCCTCGACTGGATCAGCATCCTGCATCCCTTGCTACAGGACCACTCCATAGATGCCTATGGTGATTTGCCCATAGAGCATGGAACTGGATTAGAAACTGCTTTGACTGCAAGGTAACCGTCCTAATAAACTTTACTGGCCCCTGTGACTTGCTCCCTGCCGTAGTTGGCCACCCAAACTGGGCTGGAGTACCCGAACTCAACTTTAAGAAAAGTTTTCATAAGTTTTCAAAGTAACCACTAACCACGGTCATTGCCAATTCTTGTTTACATTTGAGTGAAAAGCAGTGACTTCCTATTTGCTTTATGATTTATATTTCCGGAACCCCCGGTGGATTTTGTTCAACTTAGTTTCTAAAAATTCATAAATATAAGAACTATTTTTATAAATTGGTGTCGGATTTCCTTTGTGTCATATTTCTTTCTTATTCAATTGTGCTGGCAATTCTAAATGCTTTGCACTAGTTTATTTGTTAAAGCCTGACTGCTCAAAGTCACAGCTGCCCAGGGTTGAGGTATGGTTTTACAAACAAGCCTGACTGGACACAAGACAGGTTTGTGAAATATTACACAGTGATGTCTCACAACCACAACATAGAATAAACCACATTTCCTCACACACCACTATGCACACTTTGCTAATTCCGTATTAGTCCTTTAGACAGACTTAATGGCAGAAACCAGCACTTCTCAGATTGTGATTACGAATTAATCATTATTAGACAGGGGTCATGCATCACAGCTGTCTGGCGTCAAAGGAGCTTCTAAGCTGCAAGGCATTGAACTGTGATGATACATATCCAGCTGCAAAATTCTGGATGCTGTAATCTTTTATAATTCTCCAGCAAGCACACATTGCAGTTTTCAGTAATGCCCTACTTGCAAGCATTGCTATTTTTCAAACTGCTATAGGCATCACTTCGGATGTTTCCACAATTCTCCAGTTAATTTACTTTGCAATCCTCAACAATGCTAAAAGTGCATTTTCTTGGCTAATTCCATAATAACCAGTTTTTCCACTTTGATGTACCATAAATGCCCAGCAAATACTCTTTTCAAGTGTCCATATTGTCCTAGATGGCCAACATGACAAACTGAGAATATTCTTGTCAGCGCAATGCATAATGCATGCTTCATTCTAGGTAGTTTGGCCCTAGCACAGTTGCTGAAGAAAATAGACTGAAGCGAGATTCTGAGTATTATTCATAGATTTTTATTCAGCCGATTCATTACGCTGCCTGGTTTGCCTCCAAAGGGAGAAGGTATCAGCAAGAACATAATGCAGGTAATGCTTCATGTCGAAGAGCAAGAAGGAAGAAGAGGCAAATGAATGTTTTTTTTGTTAGTTGATGATTCCTGCTCTAGACTGTTTAGGAAGGAAGCTCCCAGCACTGTTTCAGAGATATCACTCCACCATTAAAGAGGATCCAGCTTCGCTACCTCAGTTCCAAGGATCCTGGAACCATTTTGATTTTGTCAGACAATGCCTCTGTGGTACAAGTGTCAGAGAAGTAGCCAACTGTGGGACAACAAATCAGGAGAACCTCCTCATCCTCCCAGCAGAAGAAAATCAATGTATGCGCAATGTGGCGCTGACAAAAATGAATATTAAAGGGGTTGGATTGGATCATCTGGAGAGCACCATTGCAGGGCACAAAGAGAATCATGTTGCTCCCGAGCTACACGTTATGGACCTCTGCAACAGGGAAAAAGACCTGTCCTGAACTATGATCACTTCTCGGCCAACATTGTCTGTCCTCTACATCCCAGGGAGATGACAGTAGTCACTCTTCTAAGAAAATGGAAGTGCACATGGTAGGCCCGATTCACAAAAGTAATCCGAGACAAAATCCTATATTTACGACTTTCGGTATTCACAAAAGGCATTTAGTAGTAGTAAAGTTAGGATTCCTAACTTTACTACTACTAAATGCCTTTTGTGAATACCGAAAGTCGTAAAGTTAGGATTTTGTCTCAGTTTAGTAGTAGTAAAGTTAGGATTCCTAACTTTACTACTACTAAATGCCTTTGTGAATACCGAAAGTCGTAAAGTTAGGATTTTGTCTCAGTTTAGTAGTAGTAAAGTTAGGATTCCTAACTTTACTACTACTAAATGCCTTTGTGAATACCGAAAGTCGTAAAGTTAGGATTTTGTCTCAGTTTAGTAGTAGTAAAGTTAGGAATCCTAACTTTACTACTACTAAATGCCTTTTGTGAATACCGAAAGTCGTAAAGTTAGGATTTTGTCTCAGATTAGTAGTAGTAAAGTTAGGATTCCTAACTTTACTACTACTAAATGCCTTTGTGAATACCGAAAGTCGTAAAGTTAGGATTTTGTCTCAGTTTAGTAGTAGTAAAGTTAGGAATCCTAACTTTACTACTACTAAATGCCTTTTGTGAATACCGAAAGTCGTAAAGTTAGGATTTTGTCTCAGATTAGTAGTAGTAAAGTTAGGAATCCTAACTTTACTACTCCTAAATGCCTTCTGTGAATACCAAAAGTAGTAAGTTTAGGATTTTATCTCAGTTTAGTAGTAGTAAAGTTAGGATTCCTAACTTTACTACTACTAAATGCCTTTTGTGAATACCGAAAGTCGTAAAGTTAGGATTTTGTCTCAGTTTAGTAGTAGTAAAGTTAGGATTCCTAACTTTACTACTACTAAATGCCTTTTGTGAATACCGAAAGTCGTAAAGTTAGGATTTTGTCTCAGTTTAGTAGTAGTAAAGTTAGGATTCCTAACTTTACTACTACTAAATGCCTTTTGTGAATACCGAAAGTCGTAAAGTTAGGATTTTGTCTCAGATTACTTTTGTGAATCGGGCCCAGTGTGTCCTCCTGACAACAAAGCCCCACTCTGGGTCTCACTCTAGATTATGGAAAGGCCTCATCAAATATGCATGATTGTCATGTGTGCTGAGGTAGAAGTCAAAAGACTACACCTTGCTGTGAGACTTGGAGGCAGTGGCACACACTATGCAGACGCATGCGGGGACCTTTCTTTGTCCCAACACACGTTGGAAAAACTTCTCGACACAGCAACGGAGGTTGCATCCTTAAATGTAACATGGAATACACCCTGCTATGCCACTGCTCCCTCTCCTCCTCCAATCGGCTAGGTCCGACAGTCTGTTATACACTTTCCTGTTTTAACTTTGTAGTGAGATGTATTCTTCATGTAACTGTGAATATGTTCTCTTTCAATTGCTATTAACATGACTCAAATAATTTGACCCATTGCTTCCAGGGTGATGATAGTTCTAGAATGTTATTTAAACAAGCATTGGCATAGCCAATAGGTCTCGCTTTTGGGACCTTCTAAGTATTTAGTTATGCAGCACAATATTCTTGGTGCAACAACAACTGTTGCATGGCTAAACACTTAAATAGTCCAAAAGGCGAGACCTATTGGCTATGCCAATGCTTGTTTATTCTGCAAGAAACTGAAGATCTTGCTTTTCACCCAGCCCAGACCCTCGCTCAGCCCACACAGCTCCTGCTGCAGCCCCAGGATAACCTTTCGGGTGAGGTGTGTATAATAAAAATACACATAACATCATAACGATCTTAATCATTAGCTTGTCACCACAACTCAAGACTATTGTATTCAACATAAGATTTCCTCTGTTACCAACTCAGGCAACTATGCATTAAGTATCAGCTTTC
This sequence comes from Calotriton arnoldi, assembly GCA_963921515.1. Lineage (NCBI taxonomy): Eukaryota > Metazoa > Chordata > Amphibia > Caudata > Salamandridae > Calotriton > Calotriton arnoldi. The sequence continues at coordinate 206,892 of CAWUFW010006252.1, read as the reverse complement.
CCACAAGTTAACAATCAGAAATACAGCCATAAAATTTCAAAATATACAAAATTTCAGTTGGCAAAACAAAATATAATCCAGGGATTCTCAGTGCAAATCTTCCAATCCAGGGTTTATCAGAAGAGCGAACATACACCAAAACCCTTATGTACTATGTTTATCAATGACATTCCATATAACTAAATATCTCTGTACAGGCTTCAACCTGTAATAACAATCCACTGTTAAACACCTATTCGCCTTAATACTCTTTTCAACACAAATACACCAGAGCTCCTACATTTATCATAACTTTTCATAAGAAACATTAGGTCTATAGCCTTGATCATTGTCTTGCCACCATAACCAACTGCAGCCTTCTGTGTTGAGCCTAAGCTTTCTCACAAGAAAAAAAAGGTGATAAATAAGCACTCTTTCAGTGAAAGCACACAATTTCTGCCCAATCAAACAGCATATAGTTACCAAAGGGAAGCAATATGAGTAGTAGCCTGTCACTCAGTAGAGCTTCTGCAAGTTATTTTTCAGTTGCTCACATAAGATAAGTTAAAAACTGTTCTGTCAAACTAGACCTAAAAATGCAATGGCTCGTCGTGGCGCAAATGTGTACAAAACAATTTCATAATGTTCTCAAGTGACAACGTAGCCCACTGTGTCAGGTTGCTTGGGATATCCAGCTTACATGGGTAAAATGTCATTGTTTGATTTCATGCTTTATTGTTTAAACATACATTTTGTATCAACATGTGATTGCAGCTCTTAAAGTATTAAAGCATGCATCTACTAAATAAAATTCCAATATTTACAATGGGATAATATTGTCTTTGGCAATCACTTCTTTAGCTAGTGCTTCATACTGTCGGCAAAAAAACACATTATTTTGACTACATTCCTCCTTTGCAGATGTCAAGCAAAAATTGCAGTAATACAATAAAATATAAAATGATGGGTTTATACAGTCAATGGAGGAAAGCCAACTGTCTGCATGGCATTATTAATACTTTATAGACAGACATGTTAACTATTGCAGGAGTTGTGTATCCTTATCCAAGCCCCAATGGGATAAGAATAATAGGCAACAAAGTGACGAGAGTACAAATATTTAACCACATGCTCTTCTTCAGTGTCAACAATATCAGGAGGCAGTGGTCCCTGGTCTTTCAAAAGCAATCACTATTCCAATTTATTAACCACAATTTTATCTTAGTAGAGAGTGTGCTTTGGTTTAACAGAAAGTGTGCGCAATAACTAAGCAGGGCTTCTTTCCCAATTCCACAAATAGAAAGATTTGGGGAGAGGAATTCTCTTTAAGCATGAAAACGTTTGATGGGAACAACAAATTTAGCCTATACCTCAACACAGCTGAAGCCTACCAGAGAGTGAGGACACAAAACAGAGCAAAATGTACTTCCTAAAGAAAAGAATTAGGAGCCATATGTTAACATGCATTGGCAAAACAAATAGGTAATGACTGAGACGTAATGGCTTTGTCAATGGTTTTTATGTCATGTCATTCCAGAAGCTGTGTAGCACGAATAAATAAGAAAAAAAAAAGTCTATGATTCGGACACTGTTTTTCCGCTTTTTATTTGCAGATCAAAGTTGGATCATTAAATAGAAAAAGAAAACAATGCAAATGTTTTTTTCAAAAATCACAAGTGGGGGAAGCAACACAGCACAGATGGGGAGGCAATACAGGAGTGGCGAGGAGAATCAATGGTTGACAGGAGGAGGGAATGGGTGGGAGAAGCAACATGAAGAACGGGTAAAGCCCCGGTGCCGCGATTGCTGCAAAAGTAAAGAAATAGAAAAAAAGATCTATTTCTTTACTTTTGCTACAATCGCGGCACCCGCGCTTTACTTTTAAAATTAAAAGTAAAGCGCGGGTGCCGCGATTATAGCAAAGTAAAGAAATAGATGTTTTTCTATTTCTTTACTTTGCAGCAATCGCGGCACCGGCGCTTTACTCATGGTTAAAGGTAAAGCGCCGGTGCCGCGATTGCTGCAAAAGTAAAGAAATAGAAAAAAACATCTATTTCTTTACTTTTGCTATCAATCATGACACCCCGCTTTACTTTTAAAATTAAAAGTAAGCGCGGGTGCCGCGATTATGCAAAAGTGAAACAAAACAAGCACGCAAAGGAAAAAAAAACAAGCACGCGAGTGGTGCGAAAGCTGGCGGCTGCGCGCGTGCACGCGCGTGTAACCGCAAGCGCTAGGCCAGCAAAAGCGCGGGGTAGCACTTTTAAAATCCCACTACTAAATGTCTCGCAGAGCAGCGCATGAGCTGGCTCAGGCGAGACCTAAAAAGGATGAGTCTGTGGCTCACTGGCTGCAGCCATTAGAAAATCATGAAAAATCACAAATCAAATACCTGGGAAACTTATAGGAATAATGTCTATGGCAAAGCATCTGTGGCAAAAGACTTACGCAATGTTGAAACAAATTCTCTCTGGTAGCTGTTCTCTAACATTGGTGCCGCAGGTAAAATCACCGCCAGAGGTGAGATGTAGGGAAGAATGACCAAGTACACTGGACTACTTCTAAATAACGTGGCCAGCAGATGTCTAAGAGAGAGAGAAATATGCATTTTGAAGCACAAACTCCAGAAATACGAGTGCTCATAACAGTTTGCAGCAAGGATGCAGGGCAGCAGGTCGTGGTAACTGGGACTCACACTGTGACCATAAAAATGCAGCCTAGGTCAGGAAGTTGCAAAGGATCCTTGCAGCGCTGCTAAAAACATAAATTAGGGTGAGGAAGTCTACAGCTGTCACCTGCTTTAAGTTGTGGAAAAGGAGTTTATTTCATGGCAATGTAAGCGCAGATTTTTGGTCAAATTTAAATAAATGTGGCACAACCTTTCAATTGCCATCAAGATCAGTTCCGTGCCAATTTCTACTCTCTCAGTTGACGTAAAAAAAAAAACAATTTCAAATGCAATTCCCAATTGTAGTCGATAATGAGAGTTGTGAGTAGGTTTAAAAGGTTTTATTTTCTAATTAAAATTTCGTTATTTCGGATTCTTTTTTCATTAGTCAAATATCTATAAGGTTACAGAATTGATAATAGAAAAATATGGTTAGGGCAGATCATAATAAAATAATGTATTCAGCGCATTCCATAAATGAAAATCCCTATTCTAAGAAATGGGGCGTAAATAATGTCAGTCAGAATCCATAAAGAGTTCAAAGTAAAGGTAAGAGTGAGATTAATAATTTGCTAAATTTTCCCATAAAGAGATGTTCAAAATATTCAGTAGAATCTTAATACAACATAGGGTAAATAAGCATTGGCAAAAGCCAATTAGTTAGGTAAGCATAAACCTTGGGTTTAATAAATGTCAAAAGGACTCAGCCTGCCTCTCTCTCCCTGGTCTGCTCTGAATCTCGCCTCATCTGAATCTCATCTGTCCTTGCCTGCTGCTCCATCTGCTCTGCGAACCCGTCTGATCTGCACTCATAAACTAGTGACACGCTTCTAAAAGACAGTCATTCATGTTGCACAAATATGCGGCCTGTTCTGTCTCCATCCAATGATAATTCTGCATTTTCCAAAGGGCACGTTTCTCCTCGGTTCCAACAGGTCATCCGAGCTGGCGATCTTCTATGTTGCAACAATTAATCTCCACCACACTGCACATTTCCTTAGCTCGAGTCTTTATTCAAAATGATTTCACCTCCCTAACCTTTGAATAAAGCAACTTATATTTTAACTGAGCAAATCATTTTGAGCAAAACATTTCCTCCGCTGCAAGAAAAGATTATTAAGCAGGAAATTCATTAGATCATAACAGAAAATTGTTAAAAGAATACGTGTGTTTTCTGCTTTCTTTCTGCAAATAAAAATAAGTCTTTTAGGACAATTATGAATGGTGCTCTGTGTCACCAAATGAAAGGCAACATTCCTTTTCCTATGTTATCTTAAAGGCTAAGCTGAGGTCAGCTCTTCAAACAAGCTGCATTTCTTCAAACCATTATTTTTGTAAGCTATCACTGTGTTCTGCACTATTAAATGTAGTTTTAATTTAATACAAACTGCACATTAATTATTGTAAATTTAATAAAAGCACATTTTAAAGTTGAGAAACAAATCTAAGTTAGTCACATTAAAGTCAAACTATGAAATATATTTGTGCATGTTTCAGCATATTCAAAAGTACATTATTTATTAAAAGGAAAAAGTCTAGTTAAGGCCTGGCATTGAATATGAAAGCCTCCTCATTTCAGCACCAATTGCATGTCATTTTAAAATGCATTTTTCATGCTTGAAGCCCAAGGCAGATTAGCATGGTTATTGATTAATTTTTTAAGGCAATTTTCCTCCTCTATCAGCAATAAACATCACAAAAGCAGTCAGCATACCTTTAGCGCACCTAACTGAATTTCATTTGAGCATCAAATAACTTTCTAGGGAAGGTTCTAAAGAAACACAAAAGAGGAGGAGAACCGGAGGAGTGAACCGTTAGGGGAATGTTTGTAGATGGAAAATTAAATCTCAACAAGACATGGAATGTGCATGGCATGTAATGTTGATAAAGTACAACAACTTATTTGTGAATTTACCAGCTTTTCTAGATATTTGCATCTTTCCTTTTACCTCCACCTTTAAATCAAGCCCTTATTCTCTGACTTGACGTTTGGTGTTTGTATTTCCAGGAAGACCTCTGAATCCTGATCACCTGGTCATGTCCTGTGCAACCAATGTCATTTCCTCTGTGGTCTTTGGGCATCGTTTCTCCTTTGACGATGATGTTCTGCACCTCCTCATGGAAGCCACAAAGTCAGTGTCACCTTTCATGAGATCCTTCTGGGGCCAGGTAAGATATCCAATAACTTAAGAAGTGAGTATCCTGGTCTACAAATCTGCTTCTCAGGTAAAAAAAAAAAGCCCACCGCTAAGTAGTTTTAGCAATGCTGGATAGAGGGCTGTAGAAACCACAGTAAATAAATACAGCAGCTATAATTCCAAAAGGAAGGCTTGCCATAGTCAAGAAAAGTAAAAATAAAGAATAATATAAACAATATGCCAATGTATTTTTTCTTTTAATAAAGTTAATTTAAAAAATAACAGGTACTCTAAGTGTTAAAAATAGGGTTAGGATTTGGGCCTGAGATGGAATTGTGGTTAGGGAAATGGCAAGAGTTAGTGTTAGACTTGGGATTATAGTTAGAGATAAAGAGGCCGATTATGATGTCGGGCGGAAAGCCTCCTCACGACAGTCGGAATTTCCTTGACCGTGTCGGAACCCTTCCGACCGACTCGGTAGGTTTACATTCTGACCGGCTGATTACGATGTTTGCGGTCGGAATGTAAACCACACGGTCATTCCGAATCGGTTCCGACCGGCTCTCGGAGTATCCGTGCCGGTCGGAACCGCATTGTACACCCCTATCGACAGCGTTTCTGTCCTCAGAATTACAATGTCAGTTTCTAACAGCCTTTCTGTGCCGGCCTTTCCGACTCTGAAAGGTTGTCGGAAAGTGAATTTGGGGGCCCCTAGCAGGGCCCCCTTTGTCCTGGGGCCTCTGGTTAGGGGCCAAGGGTGTACCTAAGGGACCCCCCTGTAAAACCCAGCTCTGTGTGGAAGGCGCAATGGGGTGCCAGCGGCAGGGTGCAGGGTTTTCCGCACACACCCCATTTACCCATAGGAGCCTGTGTTACGGCTGGTTGTCGGGCGGAACGCGAGCTCCCATAGGGAACAATGGGAATTCGACCAAACAGTGTTCGGTCGCATCATAATCGGGCGGGCAGAACCGCTGACCGCGAGTCAGTCGGTCCCGATTCCGAGACGCTGTCGGGTGGAGGCTTTCCGCCTGACATCGTAATGAGGCCCAAAGTTAGCATTGGGGTTAAAGACCGATGCTGTGGTTTTCATATTATAGTGTTCTTGATTATGGGTTCTTCATTATAGTTAAACTAACTCAAAATGAAAAAATTGTGTTTGCTCTTTCTTGGTGTGAGGTAGTAATCTTATTTCCTTTTTTCCGTTCACCCTCTTCCGACTATTCTGATAAAAAAATGTGCATCACACTCATAGACCTCTGTTCTCCTATATGGGTATTCAAAAAGCAAATCACTGGAGCAATATAAAAATCACTAAAGGTAGTTAGCTATTCTATATCACTGTACCAGGATCCAGAGGCATTTATTACAAAGTTTTAATTCGTTGATAGAAGCAGCATACAATACAGAAAGAGCAGAAATCCATAATTGTGGGGTTTACTCTAGTACAGAGAGTTCATTAGCAATATTGGACAATAGAGAAAATTAGTAACAATAATACAGCTTTAATGGGAATATTGAAGAGGTAAAAAAAGAGTGATCAAGGTTAGTTATCAAACTATTAATAGTATTTACATAAAAATAATAGTTAATAATAATTAGTAGAAATATCTTGGTGACTAAGTTCGTAATAATTTCTTCTCTTCTTCTGATTTGCAATAGTTGTCTCCATGGCTACATAGTTGAAAAAATTCTTCCAACTATACTTCTATTGTGTCTGAAGCTTCTTGGGCGCCTGAAAACTGCATTACTTTACGGGGTCCCGCGGTTCTTGGGGCTCAGAAGACAACATACGAAGCCTGTAGCTGTGGGCTAGGAGAGTCTTTCACCTGAGTCTCTTTTCCCTTGTGCACCTGGCTGCTGCTCCATGTCTCTTCAACTTTAAAATGGCAAACACCTATCTGAGGTTTAGCAGCTTCCTTTTAAGGTGGCTCAGTAGCTAGTCCACTTCTGGTTTTCATTCTCTTTTCTTTTGCCTTTCCAACATGGCTGTTCCTCCATTGGTTTCTTCCAACTTTCCCAAACCATTATGTTTCTTCTCCTGTGGTGTTTGATGTAATTTCCTTTTCCTATTCTTTTACTATTTAAAGTCCGATTGGAGGGTGCGTAGCAACAAAGCTGTGGTCCTTCACTTGTTTCATTGCTCCCTCCACTTGCTGACCCTGACTCTTCAGTCTTGGGACTTCCTCATCTGTATTCCTGATTTCTGGTTTTCTCCAACCAGGTGAAGATTTCATCAGCAAGGAGGTGTTTTACACCTTTGCTTTTTCCTCCTGAGAAGGTGGCAGCTTCTTGAGGGAGCTTGCCTACCACTTACTTCAAAGTGTGGCGACATTGTGCCTTCCAGAAACAGTCACCCTAATCTCGGACAGCAGAAGTCTCCGATCTGGGTTATAGTAAGCATCCCGCCCTGGACAGATTGCAACGTCAAAATCTTCCAATTGTGTCTGGCATGGATCCTGGTGTTCACCTGCCCGCTGTCCTCCAACAACAATCCCTGACCAGAAGTGGTGTAAAAGCAAACATTCAGAGTACATATGCAGATAATCTGCTGCATCTGCTTGTCGCCTAGGACAATATTTATTTTTACTAAATTTGCACTTTCCACCAAGTTCTAAATAAATGCTGACATCAACATTTCATGGCTGTAGAGCAGTCAAAGATAGTTTAATCACGTAATACCATTCCTCCCCAGTAATATTGATATTCTTTGTAGTCTAGGGAGCTATATATGGTTCCCGGTCCATTAATCTTCCATTTTGTCATTCACTGTTAATGAAATCTTTTTGTACTCAGAAGTTCCATCAACCAATCATACTTAGTCAATGGTTCAAATGACTGATCTGGAAATACTGAACAAGAGGCAATTTACCTTGAACCATATCTTGACATTGTAAAAATTATTTAAAAGTGTCATCTTCATTGATCAGGCTATCAATGCTGTTGATATTTACCAACTTCGCCATAGTCATTGATGAATATATGTAGGAACCTTTGATTATCCAGAAACAGTGTTTTTCATGTTATTTGTGATACATTCATTTCTGAAAAATATACTTCCAAATGTAACAAAAAATCATGAGGAGTTTTAGTTGTATCATTTTAAGTTATCTAGGTAAGCCAGACCTATATAAGAACCTAGTTGCTTGTTTTGGGCATATGAGATTTCCTAACATTCAGATGTTGTCAGAAACCCGTTCAGAGGGCCACAGGGCTAGCAGGGGTTACCGGGCCCAACTGAGGTGGTTGGGCCATTTACTCCTGATGTCCCAGGGACCACCCTACTATGGATCCTGCTCAATTGGGTCAAGCGCCTCCTTCTGCAGCTGACTCTCTATTGGTAAATTAGCGTGAGCAGTCAAGGCTCCCTTGGAGGGAAGTGTAGATACAGATTAGTGAACATGACTCATAACTCAACGTGCACGCAGTGCCCACAATAAATCAATGTCCAGTCGAATACTTATTTTGTATAAAAGAAGTATTTGAATTCTAATTCTACAATGCAAAGTTAAACAACATTCAGTAGCAATAACACAGTACCCTTTGAAGTAGGCACCCTAGTAGTTGTCAGGCCACCCTCCTGGGTTACTAAGTTCTGATGTAATTGGTGTGCTGTTATGTCCCACTCACATGCAAAAACATCCAGGGAATATAAACTATTGGGCCCTGTTGGCAGAGCTTCCCCCTCTGGGACTCAGTCAATAAAGTGTAGTCACTAAGGGTCAACTAGGGTTGCAAAAACCAAAGATGGTATCTGGTAGGCCCAATTCTCTGGTTACCCGCACCGGCAGTACTAACCCTGGCAGCGGTACAGTGCAGTCCTGGCACAGATCGGCAAAGTCAGGCTGCACGCGATTACTCGAGCAGCTCCTGGCAGGCGCCTGCTAGTTCTCTCCCGAGCTAACCAGTGTCCTGACCAACGGAGTTGTTCCAGCTCTAGCCATACACGGTAAATATTATTCTTCCTTCTTTGAGATGGAGGCAGTCTCCATGTTCTGGCGGGGCTCCAACGGTGTTTCCTAAGTCCTGGGGCCTCCTCAGACACTAAACCTCCCTTGCCTTAGATGTAGTCACAATTTGGGTCCCACACACGACCCAGACCTTCGGCCTCAGCGTTTCGAGTGCCCCCCACCCCCTCCCCGGCATCACTCAAACAAACCTCCCTGTCTGGTCATGCTGGCCTCAGATTACCTCCTCCGTAGCCCCTCCTGGCTCACGGGGTAACAGCTACATCCCACACACTGACCATGGCCCTATCAATGCGATACAGCGTCTCGGCACACGGCGGCCCCTCCTGGCATATAGGGTTGCCACTTCAATACCACTGCACACGGGCAACGGCCCGAACGTTGCAGCACTGTCCTTATTGCCCGGCAGCCCCTCCTGGCATATGGGATCACCACAGTTCACAGTACAGCATACGGACGAAGGCCCAATCTGTGCGGCACAGTTCTTCACACACGGCGGCATACTGGGTAGGCGAAGTTCACAAGCGGCAAACCAGCAATTGCCCAATTGAACCAATTGGTGCGGCACAGTTCCTCACACCTTGCTCAGGAGTCCTACACATCGGGGCTACTCTCTGGATCTCGCTCCCTCCAACACCCTTTTCTCCCTCAAGGGTACACCAGTCTCTGCAATCCTGGTTTCCCTGGGTGATGTCCCCTCACCCAGCAGGGAGACTAGCAGGCTAGGCCTCTTGTCCAGGTCACAGGCAGAATTCGTGTAGAGCTTCCCCTCCTCATTCAGCCCGGCTGGCTGCTTGGCAGATAACAACGTATGGGGTCGCAGACTCCCCTACTTACAATTCTTTTCCCGACACCAAATGTGGTTTAAGGTCTGAACCTTTGAAGTTTTATGTTGCGGTTCTGTTTCTTCGATTTGGACATCTCTTCCCTCTGGAAGACATCTGTCCCAGCAGGTATGACCCAGAAGCTGATTATCTCACAACAAGATTCGTAGGAGTGATCAAAAATCACACCTAGATGTCAACCACAGTGATCTGCGTATCAAAGGTTAATCCCGGGCCCTCAGCCCTACCCTTTGTGACAGCCTCATCTCCCTCTTCCTGAAATGTGTCCAGGCCCTTATCTCGTGACCTGTCTTGTGACCTGTCACTGAATCAAAGAGCCCTTTCAAATGCACACGAGAGCTTAGCTCCACCTCACCCAGTGTTTGTCTCACCCAGCTAACAGGAATGCAGCAATATACAATTCTGACTTGGGGAGATGCCTCTGCTCCTCATGTTTCAACCAGGCAGCCTGGTGCTTCGCAAAATAGAACCCAAGGTCCTCCTTGTAATATACCAGTGCAGGCATTTCTGTAATCAGCATACATTCACAGCACACTCCACTAGTATTGTTGTGCATGTGGAAATGCTACCATTAGCATTTCCACATGCAGCACATGCACTCAGTCTGCACACACTGATCAATACTAGTCTCTCTGTACTACACCAGAATGTCACTTTAAACGCCTTCTGCCAGCGCACACACATTTATCATGTGCACATTGTTCCACACTGCACCCTCTGTGTAGTGTATGTCTTCCGCGCTCACATGCACTCTGCACTTTTTCAGTACGCATGCACTTCTACATCAACCTGATGTTAAAAGGTGAGCGAGCCAGTAAGCCTCACTCCAATGACACAGGGTAAAATGAACCTGGTCATTACTACTAATCATCACATGGTATGCCTTCACCACCGCGCTTGTGCTGTTTAACTCTTGGTGAAGGCAGTAGCCGTCCACCACTACGAAGGTAGTGCTCCGGACGCCCCACCCGGTTGAACAAGACTGCAGTTCATGAGACAGGCCTATGTCATGGCACACACGCATGATCCATGTTCGCCTATGACAAAAATCAGCATTAGGGATCCAGACAACAATATAGTTGGGCACTCAGGGCAGGGGTACACACCTTTACCATGCAGAGGACTTTTCTATCCCAACAGCTGTTGAGTCCAATCGTTGGAAGTTTGAGTTGTTTCTGTCACAATCCCCTTTTCTTCATTGTTTGAATTACCTTTTTTCAGTAAGACTTACTTGCGTACTTTGCCATATAAATGCCACAACATTCCCTTTATTGGGAACCAAGTACCCCCATTGTAGCACTTGACTCACACATCTACAAGCCGGGAGTTCGAAATGCCTTTTGTGACATTCGCAGAACAGTTGGCACACCAGCAAGCCATAACAATAAATCACAGTACGTCTACACATATCGACTGAAAGAGTATCATAGGGTGCAATTCTAAAAAGATAGGCATGCTGGCTTTGTCCGGGTATCACCACAATTGTGAAAAATAGAAATATGACATTTCAACTCATTGCGAACCACATTATTAACATCTGCTGTTGATACCATATCTCAATGACATTCATTAATACGTATTATAGCCCCACTGTTCATAGAAGTGTATTCAATATAACATTGCACATTCAACAAGATGTGGACATGGGTCTTTTTTCTAGCTTTGCTCAGCTGGTACTGCAGCTTTAGGACAAACCAAAACAGGTACACATATTCTAGAGCTCCTCTGCAAACGCACAAGCTTCAGGACTGCTTTAAAACCATTGAAAGCTTATTTCAGGGAAATCAATGTAACCACCGAGACTTATGGCAACCTTTATGGGGCATTTTGTGGGATGGAGGGGGTGCTGCACTTCTGGCAGCACCCCAAACACTGGCAAAAGCAGTGGGTGGTGCCCCTGCCTTTCCTAGGGAACCACCAGAATCCATATAGAAGTTCCAGGGTTTTGCAGGCATTCCAGCGACCCAATGGTTGAATATTTGATGAGCGGCTTTTGGGTACTTTTTATTTTTAATAATACGTTTTTGCGCCACCTTTCAAATTTCTTTTTTTAAACTGATCACTCGGGCACCACAGGGGAGCCCCAAAGCCTCTGCTGGTTGCCCGCACATGGGACAACCCTCCTGGGTGTCTCATGGGAACCTTTTCTCTCACATGCTTTCCCACCTGCTGAGTCCAGCACAAGCAGGAGCATGCAGATCCACATTTCCCACCAGGACCTATGCTGCCAGGCATGCCACCTCCCCCAAACTGCACAGCATTAGTAGGATTGCCCAGCCTGACTGGCTACTGTTCTTCTGTCCTGGGGGAATGGGGTCCGCAGGGACCATTAGAATTGCATCAGATCCTGGGGGCAGCAATCCCCTAGCTGTAGGTAATTCTGGGGAGGGGGCACCATGCATGGTCCATCCACATAAACATTTAATAAAGAGGGCCACACCAACCCCTGGGGACTTGGCGCTCCAAGGAGCGATGCTTGTAAATTGCAGCGGTGCGCTACTCTCTCGGTTTCCCTCTCAGTCCCCCTGGGGGACCGCTTCTATTATGGATTTCTCTGGCCCCGTAGGGCCTATTATCGTCTCATTTTAATCTTGGTGGCAAGCTCTAGCCACTAGACGTAGTTTTTTCCAGCCGCCTGGCCTTTAAATATGGCTTTTATTCTTGGGTGCTTGGTTTCTCGCCTCGACTGCAGGCTCTGTGCTCTGTCTGGGCTCCTGGCACCTGCCTGCACCCCAGGACATCCACCGCAGCCCCTTCGTCACCTGCCAGCAGGCCCCATGGCTTTGACCGTCCTGCAGGGTACCTGTGGCTCAGCAGTGGATTCAGTGACCACCCTCCTGATGGAGTTCACTCAGCTGCATGACCAGACCACACAGGATCCTGGGGAACCCTCCAGGGCCCCCAAGCAGGTCCATCCTTCTACTTTCTTCAGAGGGTATAAAGGGGCCTGATCCAATAGCCCTGGAGTAACATTCCCAGTCCCTTGGTGCCAGTTGGAGACAAAGTCCTTCAGTCCGTCCTTGAAGTGGTATCAGGTGGCTTCTCCTTCCATCTGGGCATAGCTTCACCATGGTGTTCCAGGTCTAGTGAGTGCCCAAGTGTGTCTCCCTTGTGCCGGGGTTTTTAAGTGGGGGTCGAAAGTTCTGGAAAGTAAGTACCTCTGCCCAATCCTAGAGTGCCACATAATCACTCAAATAATCACTCAACCCCGTCTGCAACGCGCCTGCTCAGTATTCTGAGACATTTAAAAATGGCTTCTTCAAATGGTCTATGAAAAAACATTCCCCGAGAGCTTCAGCCTTGCCCCAAATGACACAGCTGCCTAAAGCCCTCCAACCAAAACTTCAAGCAGAGCCCTTTCTGTGTTTAGCTCCAGAGGTCTGGCCTTCCTCTTTTGTTTCTGTTAGCTTGCTCAGGTCAAATGCACTGTGAAGAGTTAATTAGCGTAAGCAGAGTTCCTCTCCACCTTTTCCTTTTCCAGCAACTAAGCCTAGCACTGTCAAATAGCTCTCTTGTGTGGCAAGGCCTTTGATCCTCCTGCTGGCCGGCAGAGTAATTAACATGGCCCAGCAGGGGGTGAGTGGGGGGGAGAAAGGCCTGAAATCTGCTTATAGGCTGAACCAGAGAAATATGGCAAGCGCCCAAGTGCCATAAGGAGTGCCGATATAGACGAGGTTTGATCCTGTATGGCTTAAGGGGTAGGCATCAATATATCGGAATATGAGCAGAAGAACTCCCAACCCCCACTAATTCAAAGTATTAATGTTAAATCAGCGAAAGAAAAATGTAATCACCTGACTAATTATGTATTATTATCACATATGTTTTACAGTTATTTGAGGAGTTGTAGATATAGTTGACATTTAAACAAGTAGATTTAACAATGTATTTACACTGAACAAAACAAATGGTTACCAACAAAAATATTACCACGATAGAAAGACACTCATGAATCAACAAATCACATAAATAAACGTATCACTTGGAAGTATTTACAACACTCAACACACAAAGACATAGAAGGTAGAGGTTCGTATACAATAATCACCAACTGACATCCCAGAGTGGGGAAAATCCCTTCGATTGGAGATACCACCACCAGATCATTAGAGAGTTCATGTAGTTCTGTGTAGAGACACAGACACGGCTGGATCTTTGCCAAGTGTTCAATCAGACATTCCTCCAATTTATTCAAGTGTATACAAAATTAGAAAGCAAAGCAAAATAAGATTTCTCATTACAGAGTTTAACAAGGATTCTCTCGATGCACATCTATCCCATGGTTTTTCAGAGGGGTAATCAACATCAAAACTTTTGCCTGCTAAGGTACTTTAAAAGATTCCATGCAACAAAAAACCTATCTGTAGACTATGATTCAGAGTAATGATAATCCACTCGAAATGGCTATTGAATTTAACCCTTTCCCTGCTAGGCCTTTTCCACCCCTGTGCTAAGCCTTTTTTTGGCTATTTGGGGTCAATTAATCAGGGAATTGTGAAGCGTGCTACTCACCCGTGAGGGTCTCAAGGCGCTGGGGGTGGGGGTGGGGTTGCAGCTCCGAGTCAGCCGAAGAGCCACATCTTGAGGTTCTTTCTGAAGGTGTAGAGAGTGGGGGAGCGTCTGATGTTGATCGGGAGCTCGTTCCAGGTCTTTGACACGATGTAGGAGAAGGCTCTTCCACCCGCTCTTGTTCTGCGGATGCGTGGGGTTTCGGCGAGGTCGGCGGAGCGGAGGTTTCTCTTGGGTACGGGGAAGGAGACTCTGCCGTTGAGGTATTTGGGCCCGATGTTTTGGAGGGATTTGTAGGAGTGGGTGAGTAGCTTGAAAGTTACTCTCTTCTCGACGGGGAGCCAGTGGAGGTCTCGCAAGTGTTTGGTGATGTGTTCATGCCGTGGGATGCCAAGGACTAGTCTGGCCGCGGTATTCTGGATGATCTGGAGTTTACAGTGAAAATTTACCCTTTTCTTTGCAAAGTGCGTAGCTTTGGATTTTGAACCCTAGCTTTGCCGGCACCTAGGGAAACCTAAAAAACCTATACATTTTTTTAAACTAAACACCCAGAGGAACCCAGGAGGGGGTGACTTGAGTGGCTCTCACCAGGTTCTGTTACCCAGAGTCCCCTGCAAATCTCAAACTTTGTCAAAAAAACACATTTTCCTCACATTTCTGTGATGGAAAGTTCTGGAATCCGCGTGGATCCACAAAATTCCACCCACCCCACATCCTCCAACGTCTTTCGATAAAAATGGTACCTCACTTGGGTGGGTAGGCCTAGTGCCCGTGACAGGAAACGGCCCAAAACGCAACGTGGACACACCACATTTTTACATTGAAAACTGACCCTTTTTTTGCAAAGTGCCTAGCTGTGGAGTTTGAACCGTAGCTATGCTGGCACCTAGGGAAACCTATTAAACCTATACATTTTTGAAAACTGGACACCCAGAGGAATCCAGGGTGTGGTGACTTGTGTGGCTCTCACCAGGTTCTGTTACCCAGAATCCCTTGCAAACCTCAAACTTTGTAAACAAAAAAAAAACATTTTCCTCACATTTCTGTGATGGAAAGTTCTAGAATCTGTGTGGATCCACAAATTCCAACCACCCGCATTCCCCAAAGTCTTCAGATAAAAATGGTACCTCACTTGTGTGGGTAGGCCTTGTGCCTGTGTCAGGAAATGGCCCAAAAAGCAACGTGGACACACCACATTTTTACAGTGAAAATTGACCCTTTTTATGCAAAATGCCTAGCTGTGGATTTTGAACCCTAGCTCTGCTGGCACCTAGGGACACCTAGCAAACCTATATATTTTTGAAAACTAGACACCCAGGGGAATCCAGGAGGGGTGACTTGTCTGGCTCTCACCGGGTTCTGTTACCCAGAATCCCTTGAAAACCTCAAACTTTGTAAAAAAAAAAAAACACATTTTCCCCACATTTCTGTGGTGGAAAGTTCTGGAAACTGCGTGGGTCGGCTAACTTCCACCCACCCGCATTCTCCAAAGTCTCACAATAAAAATGGTACCTTACTCGTGTGGGTGGGCCAAGTACCTGCGACAGGCAAGGGTCCAAAACGTCATCAAAATATCAAAATTTTGCCCCTGGGCTCAGCAGCCATCTAGGGAAACCTACCAAACCCATACATTTCTGAAAACTAGATACCCTGGGGAGTCCAGGGAGGTATAGGTTGCATGGACTACCCAATGTTTTTCTCCCCAGAATCCCCTGCCAACCTCAAATTCAGCTGAAAAAAATCAAACAACCTGGTTTTGCAAGGGGGGCACCTGGATTTTTGTCCCCGGGCTCGGCGGCCATCTAAGGAAACCTACCAAACCCACATATTTCTGAAAGCTAGACACTCGGGGGAGTCCTGGGAGGTATGACTTGCGTGGACCCCCCCCCAACGGTTTCCTACCCTTTATCCCCTGCAAACCTCAAATTTAGCTGAAAAAATCTGATTTTTCTCAAATGTCTGTGTGGGAAAGTTGTGGGATCACCAGGCTGACACAAATTTTCTACCACCCAGCATTACCCCAGGTCTCCCGATAAAAATGGTACCTCACTCGTGTGGGTGGGCCAAGTGTCCGCGACAGGCAAGGGCCCAAAACATATTGTGGAGACATCAAAATTACCTATCACAAATCGACCTGTTTTTGCGACCGGGATCACCTGGGTTTTTGGCCCTGGTATCCGCGGACCAGCTAATGAAACCTACCAAACCCACACATTTTTGAAAACTAGAGAACTAGGGGAGTCCAGAAAGGTATGGCTTGCATGGATCCCCCAATGTTTTCCTACCCAGAATCCCCTGCAAACCTGAAATTTAGCTGAAAGAAATCACATTTTCCTCACATTTCTGTGTGGGAAAGTTGTGGGATCACCGGGCTGACACAATTTCCTACCACCCAGCATTCCCCCAGGTCTCACTCGTGTGGGAGCGCCAAGTACTCGCGATAGGCAAGGGCCTAAATGTATTGTGGAGACATCAAAATACCTATAACAAAACTACCTGGTTTTGGGGGGGGCACCTGGGGTTTTGGCTCGCCGCCATCTAGGGAAACCTACCAAACCCACACATTTCTGAAAACTAGACATCCTGGGGAGTCCAGGGAGGTATAACTTGCGTGGATCCCCCAACGGTTTCCTACCCAGAATACCCTGCAAACCTCAAATTTAGCTGAAAAAAATCACTTTTTCAACACATTTTTGTGTGGGATCACCGTGCCAGCACAAATAACCTACCACCCACCGTTCCCCTTGGTTTCCTGAGTAAAATGATACTGTGGCAGCCCCCACCCCTAAATCAAATTTTAAAAAATCCCTGGCTTCTAGTGGGCTTTCTGCCGAATTAATTTGGGGGGATCAAAGGCCCTTGCTCCCCGCTCCCTTGTGCCTAGTGGGTGGATCCCTGCTTGGGGATTGCCCTCCTGGGGCGATCCCCAAGCAGGGACCCACTAGTTAGGGGTACCATTGGAAAGGGGAGATTCTCCCCTTTCAAACGATACCTCTCCTGACTTTCTACGTGCTCAGGGGGCTGAGATAGCCCCCTGAACACGTAGAAAGTAAAACTGAAAAGAGCCTATCGGCTCATTTCCGTTTTGGTTTCACTGAAATGACGTCAGTGAGACGTGCGCACTGATTGTCATTTCAGGGAAACCAACTACACAGCCTCGGGAGCTGGTAAAGCTCTTCCCCAGCTCCAGAGGCTGTTGGGGGAGGGGGGAAAGAAATCCCTCTGGTGCCCGCACCAGAGGGATTTCAGATGGAATGTGCGAGGAAGGCTGGGAGCCGTCCTGCGCGCACTCCCACCGTGGCTCAGGACGGCTCCTGGCTGTCTTGAGCACGGAAGGGGTTAACATATGCTTCCACAATCAATGTCAAGCCTACCACTTTTATCATTACGTTTCATAATGTAGCCTTTATCAGTGGCTTGCCACCATGTACTGATCCTAAGTTTTTCACAAAGCAACCTTCCGGCTTACAGTCGTAGAAGTACAAATGTATACAAATTTACAGTTGGCATACCAAAATATTATCTCTCCTAAGGGAGACTACTAAGTATTATTGTAGGGAGTCACCAGAGAGCCAAGCAGCAGGGGTGGCTCGGCCGGCCAAGAAATCATTCCGTCATTTTTCCACCCTTGGCAGGCTTGTGACATTCAAGCCACCGGATGCCCAGGATCATACCTCTGCTTCCGTGGCACATCGAGTGTCAGGCTACCAGGAGGTGACCATTGATCCAGTCTTCCTTCAGCGGCAGGAGAGACATACCCGATGTCTGCCGTTGGTACTCGGGCGGCTGGTGCTGACTGGCAGTGGACTGCCCAGGTGGACAGAGAAAGAAAAGTAAACACTAATCCCATTAAAAGAGTAAGCAGCAATTTGTCAGTACACAATGCCTGACATTTTACCTCTGTCTTAGAAGCACCAGCAAATGTGTCAATATTTACACAGAATTTAAAGGCATCTATATTTATTGCCCGGACTTTCCCAACCCACAAAAAATCAGTTTGCGAACCACAGTTTGGGAAAAACTGTATAATGGCACATGGCGAATAAAACATTCCAAAAGTAGTGAGGGCACATGCATCGCACTCGCATGCAACATTTGGTTTAGGATTGACTATGGGCTAGTCCTGAAAGGCATGGTTTCCTGGGCCAATAAGGTTGGGCACCTCACCAGAATGCTGTCTGATCATCCCCGGTCGTTTTAGAAATTACTCTTCCCGCTGCCCGTGGCCAGACTTTTTCTTGGAGGCTTCCCCCCACTGCTCTCAAAGACTCTGTCTGCAGGAATTAAATTAAATCTATTATCCTAGAGTATTTTTCCACGAATGCCCAGTCAGTAATATTGGCCTCAATGCTATGGGAGGAGTTCAAGTCAGTTATTCCCGGAGCTTGTATATCCAAACAGGCGAGGTGCTGAAAGTACCGCGAACACAGCTTGCCTGACTGGAAGCAGATATTCACACACTTGACCTAACCTTCTTTGAGTTTGATGATGCAGACACACTTGCTTCTATTTGACAAATTCATGTTGAATATGACTGGGCAGTAGCTAAGGAGACTCACTACCTTGGCAGACAGGCGGTGGTTAGATGCTATGGCAAGGAAGGCAGAGCCAGACAAACTCTCACCAGGCTTCTTGGCAAACCTTGGGCCGGTGACTGCATTATGGAACTGGACGATGACCAAAAGAACACTCACACTGATCTCCAAGGTGCTCCACACCCACGACCCATGCATCTAAGTGAGTTGTTTGACTCTGTCCAACTCCTCTGGCTGTAAAATTCCTAACAACAATACCTCGACGATCCTTCTCAGCCGAGGACATTGTGCAGGTTATTTAGAGCATGCCCCAGCTTAGATGGTCTGACCACGTCCTTCTATAAAGCATATGCTCAGATTCTAGCTCACTACTTGCAAGTGGTAAATGAAGAAGCGCTCTGACTCGGCAAGTTACCTCCTTCCCTGCACAAAGCAGTGATCGTCACCATTCTAAAGCCTGGTAAACCGACAGACCGTTGCAACTCTTATTGCCCACCCTTGATGATTAATGTGGGACATACAATTTTTGCTAAACTGATCGTGTCCCACTTGCTGATGCTTCTAGTGAATATTATGCATTCCATAAACCCCCAGCGATTCTACTTGATGCCACTAAGGCCTTTGTTTCTTTAGAGTGGACCTATTTATTCCATCTGCTGACGCACCTTGGGTTCACTGCACATTTTATTGGTTGGATCAAACTCCTCAATACGCTTTCCAGTGGCAGACTGTATATCAGTGGTGAGATTCTCCCTCCTTTACTTGTTTCCAGGGGGACTAGACAGGGATGTCCCCTATCGTCCGTCCTATTCGCCATTGCGATGGAGCGCTTGACGGCCCTGTTGCAGCAGCACCACTCATACAGAGGGCTCGACTTTGCAGCCAAAAGAGTGCTTGTGTCCATGTATGCAGATGATGTCACTCTCAACATTAGGGACCCTCGCCTAATATTTCCCCCATGTTCCGTGATATCGGGTTTGGAGGCCATACAGTATTCACATTAATTGGTCTAAATCTGTGGTCTCCCTGCTCACTCTGGCGACCAACAGATTTGACTTTATCCCTTTCAATTGGCAGCTCAGCCTGTTCACTATCTTTGTATATGGATAAGCAGAGATATTAACGAACTCTGGAGGGTGACCTATGGTAGATTAGTGTCCTGGCTAGAGTAGCAAATCCCGGTCTGGTCCAGACTGCCACTGTCTATCTCAGGGAGGATTACTATTGCCAAAATGATAGTCCTCCCCAAATTCCTCTATCTGGTTTTCAGTATTGCTGTTCCTCTTCCAGTACAATCCCATAAACAACTCCAGACTAACCTCAATGCACTAGCCTGGGCAAGCAAGCAGTCTCGAGTTACATCGGAAACACTGACCCTACCTTTTGAGCAGGATGGTCTCTGCACCCCAGATATGGTCCTGCATTACATTGAGTCCACCCGCAGTTTGTGCATTCTTTGCTACACCCTTTCAGCCACACATAGCTGATGAAATAAATAGCATAGCCTCCTGCCCTCTCAGCAGCATGCTGTACTTGCCTGTTGAGTGGCCTTGCAAAGCAGTAGATATTGTGGCCTGCAGTGTTGACCTGATATAAGCTGCGACTACGGCCCACATCGACTCTTTGTATTCATCGAACATACCTCTAGCTGAACACCCCATGCTTCTCACTGCATCTGGCGGGGTGACTGACTACAATCAAACACATTTGGAGACCTCGACTCAGAGGGATAATTCCTCACAGCACAACATTTGCTCACAATTCTGCATTGCAACCCTCTCTACGTCTTAACACTCTATGGATTCAAAGCTGCCCTTCGATCCCTGCATGCACCTATCCGAAGGCCCGGCCTACGCTCCATGCACTGACATGTTGCTAACAAATCCGTCTCCCCTTAAACTAATAACTCACTTATACACTACTATGCAGGAGAAATCTCCTATATGCACCTTTAAGGCCTATTTTGCTTGGAGACAGATTTAAACACACCTCCAACTCTGGAAGAGTGGCGCTATTGATGCGTGCTGACCAGAGCTCACTCTCTGAACTATAGACTCTGTCTCCTGCATATTATATACACAGAATGTACCGGACACACTCTCAACTACGTAAGATGGGACTCTTGAAGATGCGCGATGTTGCAGGTGCGCGGCTGGTGAAGCCTCTTTCTTACATCTGGCATGGGCCTGTTCTTCAGTGGCCCGATTCTTGTCTGGCAGATCCCCACTAGTGGCCCTCCTGGGTTATGTCAAAGACGTTCCACTCGGAGTTAGACGCCTGACTGCATGCTGTTTCTCCCGGCCACGTGCAGAGTAGCTATGCACTGGGGCCAACTCCCTACCCCCGTCTTCAGTGCAGGTTGCGTCTCGAGACAGGGCTTATTGTCAGGAGCGGCTTCAGGATTACTGGCAATCGATGCTGCGGGCTCTCGCCCAGAGGTTATTTGGTCCCCCCCCCAACCCCCCCACCCTGTCGCACCCTCCCCGAACCATTTACCTTTCCACAGTGGTGGCATGTACAGTTTGTCTGTGCATGTGCGAGTGAAAGTGTAGATAGATAGATACATTTATTTCAGTTAATAAAAACCATGAAATATTACACAGAATAAAAAACATAAAAAAACCGTAATTCTACTTAAATTAAAATCAGATTTTGAAAGTTTCCTTGCGCATCACTAAAGATCCAATTGTGCCCTGTTTAAAATAAAGTCCCTGTGGCTGGCGTAACGAAAGTTTAAGGGGCCCCCCTGCAATGTACACGGAGGGGCCCCCGCTCCGGATTGAATCCGGAGCTCTCAGGCCCTTCTACTGTGCAGAGGGGGCCCCCTGTAGCTCGGCCCCCCCCGCACCGCGGGGGATGCGGGGGCCTGTGTTACGCCACAGCGTGGAGCCATCCTGACATTACATTCGTTTGACTATTTGCCGTCAATAATTGTTCGGCTTTAAGATAAAATTTTATGAAAGCAGCTATTTGTGGAGATTCCCCTTTCATGCAAAATAGTAGTGCGTGCCGACATGATGTAATACTCTACATATTAAAAAATCTTTTCAATACGATTGTTCTGTTTGTTAATTGATAAAATATGACTCAAACTTTCTTCATAAAGTAAGCAAATTCTGCACTTTGTGTTCAGTGGTTGCGGGTGCCATTTATGGATGTATTCTAGTGTTTGGCGTAGTGCAAAACGTAACTGCAATAGCTGTTTTTGTAGTAATGTAGTAAAATATTTCTGGGGGTACGGCTCCCTGTAAGTGTCAATGGTTGCCAATGCGTGCCTTCTTTTCCTGAACACTTCTTTATCTTCAAACCATGAAAACTTCTTTATTTGTTTGTCGATTACTTTTTTGAAGGAGTTATGTGGAAGTGCCATGTCCCATAGCTCTTTAGCTCTCAGCATCGTTAATGCTGCATTGAATGTTTGGGCCCAGTTGTTCGAATTTTGGTGTATAAGGTTTTGTATTTCATTCCATATCAAAGCTCGTAGTGTGTTTCCATCCGAGGATCTTACTAATGACATGTATTTAATCACAATGCACCTATTTGTGCTAAACTTTGGTTTATTAGCCTGAATTCAAGTCGAATCTGAGAGGGGGATGCACTCTGAGGTAGCTGGAATAACAGTCTGAAGGCCTTGGTTTCTGCAGAATTGAGGAACTGCCCGAGTTTACCTAGAAAAGCTTCAGTGCCATAGCAGAGAGTTGGAATAAACTTAGCTTGTATTGCAGTTAGTAATGGCTGAAATGTCGGGCTTTGTAATTTCCGGTGAATTTGCTGGAAAGCTGAAATTAGGGAGGCAATTCTTGGTTTTATTGCACTCTGATGTAAGTTGTGTGACTGCCGTTCTTGTAACCATACTCCAAGATATTTGTATGTCATTGCTCGTGGAATTGGTTTTCCCACCAATGACCAGCTGCCATTCTTATTTATTTTCCTGCCAAAAATCACGACCCGTGTTTTTGTGAAGTTAATAGCCATCTCATTCTCGGTGCAATAAATATTTAGTTGGTTGAGGAGACTCTGTAGGCCCATCCCAGTTAAATTCATGAGAACAAGATCATCAGCATATTGTAGTAATGCTACATTCCTAGTTGCCAGTTTTGGTGGATAAGAATTGGTTGTCACCAAATAAGCACTAAGATCCGCCAAGAACAGGTTAAAAAGTACAGGCGCCAAGACGCAGCCTTGCTTCAGACCTCTCTTTATAACAATTTTTTCTGTCAAGTTGGTGTTTTGACCGAGTATGACCTGGGCCCAGTTATTGGAGTTTAGAAGTTGAATTGCATTGCACACAGTAATTTTGGTGGTACCCAACTACACAGCTTTTTGCATAATAAATTACGGTTAACATGATCGAAGGCTTTTGAGAAATCCACAAAGCATGTATATAATAGTTGTTTCCTTGTCACGCATTTGTCAACAATCATGTTTAGGGCTACCAGATTGTCTAAAGTACTAGCTTTTGACTGGAAGCCAGTCTGATTATATGGAATAAAAATGTTCTTGTCAGCCCATTCTTCGAGTTCTGTCAAAATCAGTCCTGCAAGTATTTTGGAGTCGGTGTCTAATAAGGCTATCATTCTATAGCTTTCCGGGGAACCATAAGGACCCTTCTTATAAATTGGTTGTAAGATTGAGCCGTGCCAGGTATCCGGGATAGTTCTTGTGGTTAAACAATAATTGAATACAATTTGGAAACGGATGCTCTAAAAATCCCGATCTTCTTTGTATATGGCCCCTGGGAGGCCATTTGGGCCAGGAACACAATTCCCTCAGATTTTCTCAATTCTCTTTGAGATTTCGCTTTGTGTGAAGGTCAACGCTGTTTTACATACGATGTTCGTTGCGTTTATTGGCCGATCATCTTTCCTATCATATAGGGCAGATATATAAGATTTCCAAGCTTCTTCTGTGACATTATTTCCCGCTGTTCCCGTGCAATGACTATCTAATTGGTTTATTTTTATCCATAGTGACTTTGAGTTGGTTTTGCAAGCTTGGACTATATCAATTGAGTCTTGCTCGGATTTTGCTCTCTTTGCTTCCCAAATAGCCTTTTTATAGGACTTTCATAGTTCTCTGAGCTTTGTTTGGCCCTGTGGATTTAACTGGCCATTGATAGCTTTCATTTCTCTGTCCAGGGTTCTTCGTTGATGTCTAAGTGAGCTGGAGTACCAGGTATCGCGCATATGCTGACGATAAGGGGCTATAGTATTGTTAGATGTTGCCAGAGTGGCCTTGAGTTCTTCTTGTGTTTGGCTCCAGGCTAGGATTGGATTTTTAAAATCCCAGGTAAGTGTTGAGCCAGACTTTTTCCAAGACTCATAACGGAAAGATGACAATGCATTCCATCTGATTTTTTTCCAGTTTATGACCGGCGCTTGTGTGCCAATAGATTTATAAATTTGACTCTTCGTATTACAGTTTATAATGCTAAAGGTTTGTGGCGAGTGGTCGCTTTCACACCTATCGCAAATTTTGAAACATGAGATTTTGTGAAAAAGATTAAGGGATACAAAAGTGTAATCCAGAAACGAATTTGATTTATTAGTTTTCCTTGTGGCACTCATTGTAATATCTCCTTGGTTGTGACCATTTAATACTCGAAGGCCCAAGGCTTCCATTGTTTGTAGTAATTCATGATCTGATTTGTTGATAGAACCAAATTTAGAAATTTGGATTGATGCCCCATTATCTGTCCGTTCTTTTTAAGTTTCCTCTTCTCCCTTGTGGTTAGCCATGTTTATATTAAAATTGCCTGAGACTATGCAAGGGATACCTTGGTATAGGGTTTCTAAAGACAGAAGATAATTTTGTATTATTTTTACATTTCTCCGTTTTTGAGTTGACTTAGGGTGGATGTAAATATTTAAAATTATGATAGAGCACAGTGCCTTATCGTAATTCCAATTATTTATTTTTATGCCTTGTAGAAATGAAACCTTGCTTGGGAGGCTGGAAAAGGAGAAGTTTTTGTTTAGTGCTGCAAATATGGATAGGCCCCCTTTAGGATGACCATGCTTCCTTGACTTTTGTGCTGGGGTGAAGATTTCTGCGTATGCTCCTTAAGGTTGTTCCTCCTCTTTACATGTCTCTTGGATATATATTATGTTGAATTTTTTTAAGTACGAACTGAGTTCTAAATCAACGAGTAGTTTTTTAATGCCTGCGATGTTCCATGAAAGCAGAGTTGAATAAGTGGAAATATTTGTCTCTGAAATTCTTCTATTTTTTTCCATACTGTGCTTCAATTTTAGATGGATGACTTTTTTCGGTTTAATATATATCTTGTCTCGTATCGATTTGGAGGCCAATGATGGACCATATTGTGGCATTTTTGTTCCTGTCAATCAGTTTTATTCTGATTGATGGTAAGGGAAAGCCAGTTCCAATCTGCTATCATTTTGAATACTGTTTGGAAGGTAGCAGATGCGTTTTTGTGTTCGATTTATTGATATTATTAAGGGAGGGTACAAATCAAAACCTTCCCCTATTGAGTTTCTTTAAAGGGAGATGGACTTTCCCTGTCCTTGTCTTAGTTGGGTGCTACCCTTTATTGATTGTTCTATATGATCTTTCTTTAGTAGCACTGCTGGGTATTTCTCCTCCAGAGGCTTTGATATGCTAATTCCCCACTCAGAGAAGAGGCTGTGTTTTGGTCAAATCAGATCTGCAATTTTAGGTGAGGCCCAAGTTACCAGAGTGGCTTCGTATGGATTTCCGCACTTGAATTCTATTGCCTCAATACGTGTGGGAGGTAAATGTTTTAGATCTTCCTGAGCCACCAATATTTTCAGAATATTTGTTCTATGTAAGATGTCACTGTTGCAACGTGATTTATAGAGAGGCTGAAAAATCATTTGTGTATTTTCACTTTGGTATGTCTCCTATCGCGGGAGCTTTCCTGCATTTACAAGGCAGGCAAAGCTGACTTGTTGTGGCGATGCAGCATTTCTAGTTTTGCTTTGTGCTAGAGGCGAGTGAAGATTCCTTAGCAAAGTTGCCCTTGTCTGTGATGTAGCCTCAGTAGATTGAACTTTTTTAGAGAATAGTTGTTTCGGTGCATTTCGCTATCCACCGTGGGCTCAGTTAGACTATAATGTGTGTATGTTTGTTTGTCAACCTTGTTCTGTAAAGATTTGTGTGACATTTCATGTTCAAGTTTAGAACTCTGAGGGATGTTTTGAATGGGAGATGAAATGTCATCTAGATGTGATCGGATTAATAGTGTTTATGGGCTCCTTTTTGTGAGGATGTAATTCGGCGGTTAAATTAATTGAAGGAGAATCCACTCCGCTTAGATCCTGGGAAGAGTATAAATCAATTGTCAATTTATCCTGTTTGGACCCTTGTGATGAACTTTCAGGGTTCCAGAAAGGGGAGGTGGACTATTTTGTTGATCTCTGTTTGAAGCGAGTTTCCTTTTTTGAATAAATATTGGAAAAAATCTCGTGGTTGTTTCTTTTAATTTTTTTGCCCTTTCGACCCTCTCTTTTTTCTTGTTTTGCTTTCAAATCTTTTTCCATTTGTTCTTTGAGATTGCCTCCTGTTCCACTGAGGAGTTTAATGCCATATTTTTATTTAGAGGATTATCTGTTCGTTGCATCTGAGGAGTGTTTGAGACTGTTGTCTGGACTGTCGGTTTCGGGCTTTTAGGTCCATTTTTATCACCGGAATCATAGCCTCTGTGAACCTCTGCTGTTATAGTATGCATGTGTTGATGCTGAAGCATTATGGAGTTTAGGCATGAGGCAGCTTGTCGTATTGAATTCTTTATTTCAGTAGGAGAAGTGCATATAGGGGGGTTGCTGACATTCTTTGACAGAAGCTGAGACTTCATGCTTTTTATTTCCTCAACTAATGTGGATACAATTGCTGGAAATTCTTGTACTTTGTCAATAATTAAATTGCAAGTATGACACTGATTAAGTTTGTCATAACTTTTGTTTGCTGTTGGAATTTCCATAGCCTCTTTCAATAACTCCTTTATTGTGGTGTACATATTCTTAAATCGAGAGTCAATAGCTGCCGTAAATTGTGCAAGTGATTCCAGTAATGTTATTTGTATGTCAAATTTATTTGATTGGTATTCAAGTGCCTTTGGGGTGTTATCTAAGGTTTGGAATATACGGATCCAAGTGTCTAGTTCCATACATCTGCTATAATCACAAGGCATTTGGCCAACTCCCTTTGCATTAGGTGGAGTATTGTATTGTATTGTAATTGCATTTGTATAGCGCTTACTACCCCTGACGAGGCGTCAAAGCGCTTTTTCGGCGAGTAGCACGCTACTCCGGGACCCATAGAGGATTAGTGTTGAATTAGTATTTGTGAAACATGCAAGTAAATTTTAAGTGGTGGATATGTTAGTCAGTTATTTGGATTCGGAAGGATAGAAGAGGAAAGAAGGTTTGTATTTATATAGCGCTTCTAACCCCTGATGGGGTGTTGAATTGCTTTTTTTGGCGAGTAGTACGCTACTCCGGAAACCCATAAAGGATTAGTGGTGAATTAGTATGGTGAAATATGAAAGTAATTTGAGTGGTGGATATTAGTCAGTTATTTGGAGTGAGAAGGACAGTGGAGGGATAGAAGGGAAAGAAAGGTTTGCATTCATATAGCGCCTGTTACCCCTGATGGGTGTTGAAGCGCTTTGTTGGCGAGTAGCACGCTACTCTGGAACCCATAAAGGATTAGTGGTGAATTAGTATAGTGGAATATGGAATTAGAGAAGTGAACATGCTAGTCTGTTATTTTGATTGAAAAGGATAGTGGAGGGATAGAAGAGTGAAGGATTTCTTTTTTAGGTCATAGCAGTAGGAGGAGACTTTTGGATAAGTAAAAGGGTTTTTGGAGGGGAAGAGTCAAAGGGAAGAGTTTAGAAAGGTTTGTTTTGGGGATCGGTACAGTAAAGGAGGTGTCAGAAGATGCAAGGAGGGGTAGAGTAGGAGAGAGTCAAGAAAGGGTTATTTTGGGGAACATAGTAGTGGTATGGCGTTTGGGATAAATGAGAGAGTGGGTGTAGAGGATATAGTGATAGATGTATAGGGTGAGATAGGGTAGTGAATTGGAAAGAGTAGTAGAAAGAAGTTTGAGATGAGTCAGAAAGTTGCCCTAGGAGATATATTGAGGGAAGTATAGGCTGATAAATAGGGTAGTGCATTGGAAATGCTAAATTAGAAGAAAGTGATAAATATATAGATCCATAAGTACATGGAAAGTATATAGATGCATAAAGGAGGTAAGTATATGCAGATTAAAGATATTGATAGAGGTACAGGATGAGAAATAGGGTAGTGCATTGGATATGCTTTTTCAGGAGAAAAATAACAGACACATTAATTAATGGGAGGATGGGCAGCATTTCTGGCCCTAGTCCCGTCCGGTCTCGAACAGGCTCAAACAGGCAACTGCCCTTGTCCTCTCTGCACGGGCTGAGACGCCCTAACCCTGGCCTTTTATAGCCCTAGTAATCAGGTGACCCCGTCAGCCATTGGGAACCCTAGCCCTAATACTATCCAATCACAACACTATCCCTAAAATCTAGAACCAATAGGAGATCAGGACCTTACAGCCAATCTTAGCCCTATTCCAAGCACCCAATCAGTTCAAAAAAACCCTGATCTCTACGTCCAATAGAGGCCCTAGCCCTACCAGTAGTCCCAACCCAAGTCCAAGCAACCAATGGCACAGGAAGCCCTAGTCCCTACTTCCAATAGAAAGCCTAACCCTACTCTTAGTCCCACACCTATTCCAGCAACCAATCACACCAGAAGCCCTAATCGCTACTTCCAATTAAAGGCTAAACCCCAGCCCTAGTTCCACCCTAGTCCCAACAACAAATAACACAGGAAGCCCTAGTCCCTACTTCCAATAGAAATCATAACCCTAGCCCTAGTCCCAACCCTACATTGATTGAATCACAGACCCAGAAACCAATCAAAACCCTCAAATACCCAACGACTGAGGACACTAACCCAATCCAGTAGAAACATCAGATACAACCACCAATCACTGTATACATGTACCAACCACTAGCAGACTATATAAGGTCCCAGCAACCTCAGACAAGGTTTGCTGGCCAGGGAGTTGGAAGCTGCTTCTCCGGTTCAGAATCTCCTAGGAGACACTTTGGACTACTGCAGGTAAAGGCCTCACAAACTTGAAATCTAACACTACTGTTTGAATACAACTTTACTCCCTCTCCTGGCCAAAAAACGAAGTGCACAGTCCCTATTAAACACAGTTTAAGCAGCTCACAGAAGCACCCTCTGATGTAGAATATCCCTGTTGCTGGGGGGGAGGCAGGGGGGCTGGTTTCACTGGCTTGTTAACACAAAATGGTGGCTGGGGGTGCACTGTTTAACATACCGGTCTTAGCACAGATCAGAGGAGAAAGTTGGAGGGAAAACTGAATAGTCACCAGGAATGAGAGGGAAAAACTACAGGTTTTGGACTGCAAATCCCACAATTCAACACGTTAAATGGAAGCAATCATGGGCAGGAAAACCACAAGTTTAAAACACAAAACAGGTGATAAAATATGCAATCACAGGCAGGTTAAAACTACAATTTTAAACTGTAACAACCACAGGCAAAGACAGTAATCACAGAAAGGGAAAATCGTTTTTTTAACACTTTGGGGGGGAAGAGACAGCACTAGTCTGCCTCCTTACCACTTCCTGGACTCTGCTCACTGCAATCTGGGGCACAGGTAGGCTGCAACTCACAAGATGGAGGAGAATGATTTGGGGTGCACCCAGCAAAGCCTCAAGGGGCCTGGGCAGGTGTGAGGGAGGGCTCAGAGTTGCCTGGTAGCTGAATAGCCAATCCCCAGTCCTAGGCCTGCTGGGCTGGGGAGCTGCTTCTCCGGTTCAGAATCTCCTAGGAGACAGACAGGCTCAATCCACACTTTGGACTACTGCAGGTAAAGGCCTCACAAACTTGAAATCTAACACTACTGTTTGAATACAACTTTACTCCCTCTCCTGGCCAAAAAACGAAGTGCACAGTCATGGGATAAATTATGCAATCACTGGCAGGTTAAAACTACAATTTTAAACTGTAACAACCACAGACAAAGACAGTTAAAGAAATTTAAAAAGAAAAAATAAGATGATGCAATCACAGGTAGGGAAAATCGTTTTTAAACTTTTTAGGAAAGAGACAGCACTAGTCTGCCTCCTTACCACTTCCTGGACTCTGCTCACTGCAATCTGGGGCACAGGTAGGCTGCAACTCACAAGATGGAGGAGAATGATTTGGGGTGCACCCAGCAAAGCCTTAAGGGGCCTGGGCAGGTGTGAGGAGGGCTCAGAGTTGCCTGGAAGCTGAATAGCCAACCCCCAGTCCTAGGTCTGCTGGCCTGGGGGTGGGGACTGGGACTGGGGAGCTGCTCTTTTCACAGATCTCCTAGGAGACAGACAGGCTCAATCCACACTTTGAGCTGGATAATAGCGTTACCTGGTATTACATGTTGTTTTCAAAGTTTAGGAAATCCAACATGAAGCATTACATGAAAAGAGGTACTATAATACCTGAAATTATAGGATAATGTCTTGAAAGTGTGGATCCAAGACCAATTTATTTTCCCCAGGCCGCTTGGCAGGTGCATTTTCAGATATTTTCATGAGATTTGGACTGGGGATGAGCCCCCAGATCCCTTCAACTTTTTATTTCCATAAAGCAATGACTGAAAGAGTATGCAGAGACCGAGGAGGCTACCTAACATTTCTGGTTGTTTCCTGGTTGCTCATGGAGGTCGAGACATAGAAACCAAAGCTTTGCACCACTAGTCTGCTATTCAATATCTTCCAAAAATGTTTACTTCAGATATTAGAACAGGCTTTTGCTGGTGCATTGAGGTATTCAGCTTAGAATGTTCTCTAAATAAAGTGAAAGCCTTCCACAATTCTCTGTTTTTGCCCTTCCTAAGTTGTCCATGTTTTATGCAGTGTGACAAAGATGCTTTTGAGCTTTTTTAGATGCACTGTTTCTGGATTTTTTTCTTGTGACATATCTTGAGGAGAGCATTATTGAGAGCAAAACATGTTGGCCGTGGCCTTCTCTTATTGAGGGTTGATCTAAGTCAGGGTTCTCTAAAGTTGGTCCTAAGGGGCCGAAACCATGCCAGATTTTTAGCATATCCCCTTTTAGATAAATGTAGTTATCTTAAAAATCTGTCATGGTCCGGCCCACCCGGACTGACTTTGGACAATCCTGATCTAAGTGGTATTTGTTTATTCAAAACCAGCAGCATTTGATATTAAAAAGGCAAATCTTAGTTTCTGGTTCAGCGTGGAAAGAACTGTAGTATTCCATTGATTTAGGCCTTTACCAGGCTGTGTGTCATCTGCGCCCATACATTAACTCAAAGAATATCTGAGTTTAGCAAATGCACTTCTAACAAAAACAGCTCTGCTCTCCTGTTCATGATACCACCCATGGGCCTAAGGGTAAATCATAAGTCCCTTTAACTTTGAAAATTGTATTTTAAATAAAACATGGATAAGCTATACTGATTAGCAAAACCTCTTTTTGGGGAAGATCTATATTTGTCGGAAAGAATGAATGCTATTGAATTAAAAGACTCCTCGTGAATTAGGTGGGAAACCCTGCTTGATACCTAAGCTGCAAATAGGTTTAGGTGTAACCACATTAAAACTGCACAAAGAAATATAGACTACTTGAATATGTGAGAAGTGTGGCACTTTTGATCCCTTGACTGCTCTACCCAGGTGAGCCTGCACTTAGACATATGAGGATGTAGCATGCACATGAACTTACATGTGGACGAATGTGACTGCACTGAGTACATGAGGCTGTGCTTGGCACATGAGGCTGCTCTAGGCATATGAAACTATACTTGCATCAAATGTCTTGGTGATTACAGGCGATTGGAACAACCCTGTGGCCCACCACATCTTTCCTTCTGATTCCAAAATGCCGGCTTTGTAGCCCACTAAGGTCTTTTCCAACTATGGCCCCTCTACAATCCACTAGCCAGAGCTTTTTAAACTTCCGAGGGAGCACTGTATCAACTTGTGCAGGTTTGAGCATAGCACAGATTCCTTATATATGGCATGTGACTTTAGTCTAGTCACTCACACTTTGATGCCATTGTTAATGTTCAGGACTCCATCATAATTCTTATGACCAAATTGATCAAACTTTCATCCCCACAGTACTTGTAGGCTCGAGGCTTTCATGAATGCAAAAATAACAGTTGATGGACAGAATGTAGAACAATGTCATACATTCACCCTAGTACAGAGATCTGGGCCTAAATCCATCGTTTTTTTGCTCACCATGCCATTCCAGTTTGAACCCAGCCATATGCAAATCAGTCTTGACCCTGTGCCTCATGGGAACAGTCCAGCCCGAACTGCCAAGCCAGGTCCTCCCTGGACTGGAAACAAGCATCCTAGGACCGGTTTCGGGGTTTCACCCTCTTCAGCCAGGATAGCTTGATTCCAGTGGCATGGAGAGCACGGGACCCACGTCTGGGCATACCCGTCCCACTCGGGGTGACAAATGCAAAAACAACAGTTGATGGACAGGGGGTTTCACCCCTCTTCAGCCAGATCTGTGACTGGGGGTGAATGTTTGCCAATGTGCAGCATTCCGTCCATCATCTTGTGTGTTTTGCATTTCGCCCTATGTGGGAAGGGTATGCCCAGACGTGGTCCCGTGCTCACTACGCCACTGGAGTCAAAGCTTTCCTGGCTGATGAAGGCTGATAGCCTGAAACCGGTCCTAGGATGCTTGATTCCGGTCCAGGGAAGACATGGCTTGGCAGTTCGGTCTGGACTGTTCCCATGAGGCACAGGGTCAAGACTGATTTGCATATGGCTATGTCTGAACTGGGGTGGCGTGGTGAAGCAAAATAACGATGGATTTAACCCAGATCTGTGACTGGGGGTGAATGTTTGCCAATGTGCAGCATTCCGTCCATCATCTTGTGTGTTTTGCATTTCGCCCTATGTGGGAAGGGTATGCCCAGACGTGGGTCCCGTGCTCACTACGCCACTGGAGTCAAGCTATCCTGGCTGATGAAGGCTGATAGCCTGAAACCGGTCCTAGGATGCTTGATTCCGGTCCAGGAAGACATGGCTTGGCAGTTCGGTCTGGACTGTTCCCATGAGGCACAGGGTCAAGACTGATTTGCATATGGCTATGTCTGAACTGGGGTGGCGTGGTGAAGCAAAATAACGATGGATTTAACCCAGATCTGTGACTGGGGGTGAATGTTTGCCAATGTGCAGCATTCCGTCCATCATCTTGTGTGTTTAGCATTTCGCCCCTATGTGGGAAGGGTATGCCCAGACGTGGGTCCCGTGCTCACTACGCCACTGGAGTCAAGCTATCCTGGCTGATGAAGGCTGATAGCCTGAAACCGGTCCTAGGATGCTTGATTCCGGTCCAGGGAAGACATGGCTTGGCAGTTTGGTCTGGACTGTTCCCATGAGGCACAGGGTCAAGACTGATTTGCATATGGCTATGTCTGAACTGGGGTGGCGTGGTGAAGCAAAATAACAATGGATTTAACCCAGATCTGTGACTGGGGGTGAATGTTTGCCAATGTGCAGCATTCCGTCCATCATCTTGTGTGTTTTGCATTTCGCCCTATGTGGGAAGGGTATGCCCAGACGTGGGTCCCGTGCTCACTACGCCACTGGAGTCAAGCTATCCTGGCTGATGAAGGCTGATAGCCTGAAACCGGTCCTAGGATGCTTGATTCCGGTCCAGGGAAGACATGGCTTGGCAGTTCGGTCTGGACTGTTCCCATGAGGCACAGGGTCAAGACTGATTTGCATATGGCTATGTCTGAACTGGGGTGGCGCGGTGAAGCAAAATAACGATGGATTTAACCCAGATCTGTGACTGGGGGTGAATGTTTGCCAATGTGCAGCATTCCATCCATCATCTTGTGTGTTTTGCATTTCGCCCTATGTGGGAAGGGTATGCCCAGACGTGGGTCCCGTGCTCACTACGCCACTGGAGTCAAGCTATCCTGGCTGATGAAGGCTGATAGCCTGAAACCGGTCCCAGGATGCTTGATTCCGGTCCAGGGAAGACATGGCTTGGCAGTTCGGTCTGGACTGTTCCCATGAGGCGCACAGGGTCAAGACTGATTTGCATATGGCTATGTCTGAACTGGGGTGGCGTGGTGAAGCAAAATAACGATGGATTTAACCCAGATCTGTGACTGGGGGTGAATGTTTGCCAATGTGCAGCATTCCGTCCATCATCTTGTGTGTTTTGCATTTCGCCCTATGTGGGAAGGGTATGCCCAGACGTGGGTCCCGTGCTCACTACGCCACTGGAGTCAAGCTATCCTGGCTGATGAAGGCTGATAGCCTGAAACCGGTCCTAGGATGCTTGATTCCGGTCCAGGGAAGACATGGCTTGGCAGTTCGGTCTGGACTGTTCCCATGAGGCACAGGGTCAAGACTGATTTGCATATGGCTATGTCTGAACTGGGGTGGCGTGGTGAAGCAAAATAACGATGGATTTAACCCAGATCTGTGACTGGGGGTGAATGTTTGCCAATGTGCAGCATTCCGTCCATCATCTTGTGTGTTTAGCATTTCGCCCTATGTGGGAAGGGTATGCCCAGACGTGGGTCCCGTGCTCACTACGCCACTGGAGTCAAGCTATCCTGGCTGATGAAGGCTGATAGCCTGAAACCGGTCCTAGGATGCTTGATTCCGGTCCAGGGAAGACATGGCTTGGCAGTTTGGTCTGGACTGTTCCCATGAGGCACAGGGTCAAGACTGATTTGCATATGGCTATGTCTGAACTGGGGTGGCGTGGTGAAGCAAAATAACAATGGATTTAACCCAGATCTGTGACTGGGGGTGAATGTTTGCCAATGTGCAGCATTCCGTCCATCATCTTGTGTGTTTTGCATTTCGCCCTATGTGGGAAGGGTATGCCCAGACGTGGGTCCCGTGCTCACTACGCCACTGGAGTCAAGCTATCCTGGCTGATGAAGGCTGATAGCCTGAAACCGGTCCTAGGATGCTTGATTCCGGTCCAGGGAAGACATGGCTTGGCAGTTTGGTCTGGACTGTTCCCATGAGGCACAGGGTCAAGACTGATTTGCATATGGCTATGTCTGAACTGGGGTGGCGCGGTGAAGCAAAATAACGATGGATTTAACCCAGATCTGTGACTGGGGGTGAATGTTTGCCAATGTGCAGCATTCCATCCATCATCTTGTGTGTTTTGCATTTCGCCCTATGTGGGAAGGGTATGCCCAGACGTGGGTCCCGTGCTCACTACGCCACTGGAGTCAAGCTATCCTGGCTGATGAAGGCTGATAGCCTGAAACCGGTCCCAGGATGCTTGATTCCGGTCCAGGGAAGACATGGCTTGGCAGTTCGGTCTGGACTGTTCCCATGAGGCACAGGGTCAAGACTGATTTGCATATGGCTATGTCTGAACTGGGGTGGCGTGGTGAAGCAAAATAACGATGGATTTAACCCAGATCTGTGACTGGGGGTGAATGTTTGCCAATGTGCAGCATTCCGTCCATCATCTTGTGTGTTTTGCATTTCGCCCTATGTGGGAAGGGTATGCCCAGACGTGGGTCCCGTGCTCACTACGCCACTGGAGTCAAGCTATCCTGGCTGATGAAGGCTGATAGCCTGAAACCGGTCCTAGGATGCTTGATTCCGGTCCAGGGAAGACATGGCTTGGCAGTTCGGTCTGGACTGTTCCCATGAGGCACAGGGTCAAGACTGATTTGCATATGGCTATGTCTGAACTGGGGTGGCGTGGTGAAGCAAAATAACGATGGATTTAACCCAGATCTGTGACTGGGGGTGAATGTTTGCCAATGTGCAGCATTCCGTCCATCATCTTGTGTGTTTTGCATTTCGCCTATGTGGGAAGGGTATGCCCAGACGTGGGTCCCGTGCTCACTACGCCACTGGAGTCAAGCTATCCTGGCTGATGAAGGCTGATAGCCTGAAACCGGTCCTAGGATGCTTGATTCCGGTCCAGGGAAGACATGGCTTGGCAGTTCGGTCTGGACTGTTCCCATGAGGCACAGGGTCAAGACTGATTTGCATATGGCTATGTCTGAACTGGGGTGGCGTGGTGAAGCAAAATAACGATGGATTTAACCCAGATCTGTGACTGGGGGTGAATGTTTGCCAATGTGCAGCATTCCGTCCATCATCTTGTGTGTTTTGCATTTCGCCCTATGTGGGAAGGGTATGCCCAGACGTGGGTCCCGTGCTCACTACGCCACTGGAGTCAAGCTATCCTGGCTGATGAAGGCTGATAGCCTGAAACCGGTCCTAGGATGCTTGATTCCGGTCCAGGGAAGACATGGCTTGGCAGTTCGGTCTGGACTGTTCCCATGAGGCACAGGGTCAAGACTGATTTGCATATGGCTATGTCTGAACTGGGGTGGCGTGGTGAAGCAAAATAACGATGGATTTAACCCAGATCTGTGACTGGGGGTGAATGTTTGCCAATGTGCAGCATTCCGTCCATCATCTTGTGTGTTTTGCATTTCGAGGCTTTCATGAACCCATCATATTTTCCCTATAATATTGTCTAGATCCATACATGCCTAATAACTTGCCCTTTGACATTACTATTATCTTCATATTTGGCCTGAACTTACAAATTACTGAAACACAATCTGCTTTGAAATGTGGCATTGCCACAAACTCATGATATCAGACTCAGGATGAAAGTTCTTAAAGGGAAATTCGCATGTGACTTCAACTATATTGCACCTTTTCTATGTTTCTAGGAGCTGAATTAATTAAGTTGAAAATTGAAGTGTTGATTTTTGCTTACAATTATTTTTTGTTTGTTATTTAATGAGAGTCAAAATAATAAGAAAGTTTGAGACCCCTAAACAATGTGATAACCCTGAAACATATTGGGTTGTCAGTAAATCAATTGCAGCTGTAATATAATGAATTGCATAAATTAATAAGAGGTACATTACACGTAAATAACCTGTGGAACAAGGTTTTTGCAGAAGCTGCAATACCTTGGGGTGTCCATTGGCTGTGCAGCAGGGACTGATTATGCTCTGAACTCTGCTATCCCACACTGTACTTCGGTGTGTGAGAAGGTATCTGGGAATGCGAGGCATTGCCTGGACACAGAAGGTTATTCATGGGAATTGTGATGCTACGACTAAGTGTGAGAGCCTGGGTTCAGGCATGTTAAGCTGTATTAGTGGGGCCCAGGTGTATGTACCTGTTTTTGGATATATATAGCTACCAGGCACTGGAGATTGGTGTATGATGCCTGTTGCCTCATATATGAGGCTCCACCAATGACAGCTATGCTTCTGCAGACAGGAAGTTGTGTCAGATGATGATCAACATTTCGCTTAGGAGGTAGACGTTTTATGCCTACGTATGCAATGGGTCTGGTGGCGGCTTCCTACCACCAGCAAGAATTTCCAGTACCTTATCTCCCACCAGCTTCTACTCACCACCATATGGTTGTAAACACCCTTCTTCACAACCATGAGGATTTTAACAGACGGCTTGGCCAAGGGGCAGGGCTGCAGCAAGGAGCACCACTGAAGTGTTCAAAATCTCCCAAGTGCTACTCTCCAGACTCTTGTGGGGCTGGCAAAGAGCATCAGGTGATTGGCACAGATTTCTTGGTTTGATGTTTGAGGCGATTAAGTGGGCAAGTCATTGCCACTAATGTAAGGAAAAGACTTCCATGGAGATGTACAAAAATATGCTTCTGTATTCTAGTTCAGGCTTCTCCAATGAGTAGCTCATGAGATACTGGTAGCTCTCTCGCCACCTGCAAGGAGCTCTTCTGTGTGCAGCCCAGTGAATTAAATTAGATATTTTTGCTTGGTTGAATTAATATATCAATATAAAAATTTAAAAGCATGTATTCAAGACAAAGATGTGTATATTTTCAGAATTCATAGGCTGATATTTGGAGAAAACTATTGGAATTTCCAAAATATACTTATAGCTGATATTTGAGTGATAAAATTGAATGGTGTTGGGGAGAATATTTCTAATGTTATTACCTTGGTGCTAGAAGCATCGCAGATACCTTTCAAAAAAGAAGTGAAAGCTCTATGGATGAACGCCCTTGTTTCACTGCAGCTATCCCCACCAGGTACCACTCGTGGTTGGTTCCGCTACTTGCGGGCTTTTCTCCTTCTCCATGGACTGCCTCGACCTGATTAATGCTACTACATGGTTTTTCGCAGAGGTTTCTATGCCTTTGACTATGTCTGTGACTTTTGATTGTGCTGAACCCCTATATTTGTCTGTTGCACCTATATATTATATTGCTCCTCTATCTATTCCAGTATCTTGCTTACAACTGTTGTTGTTTTTGACCTGCAACTTTGTTTGTACCTTGATCTTCTGTAAAGCGCTCTGATACACGCTTGGGTCACGTCCGCACTAAATAAAACTTTATATAAATAAATAAGATATGACTTATGTATTACCCATGTAGATGCACTCCACATTGACAGAGCATTTTTAACATTAGTACTGGCAACCGTGCCTGACGCACTGAGGTGAATACTGCTTGTAATCTGGAATATAGTGGCCACTTATGTAATCTTGTCATAGTTAGCTACTATTACCTCTGTATTAGTAGCTCAGGAGGATTTTCGTTGAACATCGGAGCTCTTATTACAGAAAAGGTTGTAGACCCCTGTTCTAGTTCCATTTTATCAGTTAACATAGCACACAGTGGTGGTACAGGTAAGCGCGGTGGAGGGGGTGGGGCGGGGTGGGAATGGGAATGGGGTTGAAAGTCGACAGACGATGGAATAGGTATAATTAAATAAAAAATAATACCTATCCCCGTCATCTGTTGACTCCCCCCCTGCCGCGCCCTGCCCCTCCCCACCGTGCTTACCTTTGCCTGCCGCCCCTGATAGCACATGCACTTAATGTAAAACTGTCACTACCAAAAGGCATACTTGCACACCCCATACTGCAGAACCAAACAGTACCATTGGCTCAACACCTGGTCAGCACTCTATGACACTGTTTTGCAGCAGTGTGTATTGATTCCAGCATTCAAGCTCACTATCGTTTGTTTGAGGCGTTATTGAATGTGCACTTAGAGTAGCCTCTCCTGGAGATTCAAGGGTTGAGTTTTGTATGAAATCTTTAGATGTCTGAGTCGATGCCGGAGAAGAAAGCGAAGGGGTGATCGTGTTTTATTTTATTTCTGGAGTAGACTGACAACTATTTTTAACAGACTGAATGTTGCTCAATGGAAATTGAGGTGTGGATTGGTCTGTGTTCGCCATAAGATCTTTATTTTTTGCCGTCCAAGCTCTAGTATGTATATCTGAAACACTTGATACAAGTTTTGATCCTGTTATTTTTTAGGTATTCTGTTATTTTTAGGTATCTTCTGAGCCTGGTTTATTTGGTTTCTTTTTGTTTCCCAGTTTCATATCCTCTAGGAGCAAGGATACTCCTTATAATTTATTTTTTTTGTCTCCTTTTAAAAGGCCTGGTGCCACTCAGCTTTATTCATCTGCTGGCTTCCACTGTAACCAAGGTTAATTTCTTGTTCACTTTGTTTTGGGAACTTGCAGTTTTGTAGCACAATGTCTAATAATCTTCTGTTTAAGTTTAGAGAGAGTTCGGGCACCGCAGTACAAGCAGCCAATTAGTTTCTGTCTCAGAAGTTATTGTTGCTAGCCAGCCACAAATCTGTATATTCCAGGGGTTCGTCTGTTTAAGTTGATTTTGA
The DNA here is from genome assembly GCA_963921515.1 of Calotriton arnoldi. Lineage (NCBI taxonomy): Eukaryota > Metazoa > Chordata > Amphibia > Caudata > Salamandridae > Calotriton > Calotriton arnoldi. The sequence continues at coordinate 167,517 of CAWUFW010006252.1, read as the reverse complement.
CGCTATTAAACACCAAGCCCGCATGTTTCTTCCTTCATGCTCCAAAAAGATGCCAAAGGTAATAGAGGCTCTATGGGGATTAGCCACAATATTTAATATCCTGGCGGGTTCGACGAACCAGCACCAACGGCAGAAGCGAGAGGCTGGAACCCAGCCGAGCCGAGCGGGGGCTCACTAGGGCTGCAAACCGCGCACAGACCTAGCTGGAGCTTCCGCTGGAACCTCAGGGCTTTCACTCAGCCCGCTTAGCATGCTCAGCTGAGCTCCAAACGTCTTGTCGCCTCAGGTCGTGCTGGAGATCAAAGGAGCGGTGCATCTGATATCCAGTGGATGACGACCTCCAGCCCACTGTTGCCACTCCGTACACGCCGCTCAGTCTGCCGAGAGGCTTGGTGGGGCTTACTGAGGCAGGCGTAAGGTGTTGAGAGGCCGGGAGAAGCCGGGACGAGCATGCACAAGCAGCCAAGCGGTAAGCTGCGGGAGGAGTGGGAGGAGCAGCAATCAATCGAGTGAAAGTGTGTTTGTGAGTGATTGAGAGAGAATGAGATTGAGTGAGTATGTGTGTTAGTTTAATGTATTTGAAAGTGTCAACAAGAATGAAAGAGTGAGAATCAATGAATGTGTGAGTATGAATAAGTAAAATTGAGGAAGTGAATAAAGAAGTGTGAGTGAGTGAGAATGTGCGAGTGAGGGGAGATTGTGAGAGGGAGTGAATCAAGGGTGCCTCTATCAATGGCACAGCAGGTGCAGTTGCACCAGGGCACAGAGGTTCCAGTGCACTATTAAAGCAGTACACCTGTTCCCCAGGAGTTCAAATCAGAGCCCCTGTACACCAGGAGTTGTTGAGTGAGGGTCAGTGATTGTGAAAGTGTGAGTGTGTGCAAGTGCATTTGTGAGGGAGAAATAGGGAGTGTGAGTGTTTGGGTACATTTATTTAAGAGGGCACCCAAGGCAAATTTTTTAAAACAATCAGGTGAACCTGTGGCAAGTATTACACCCCACCACTTTCCGGGATCACCATTCGCCACTACGCGCCTACCCAGGGGAACATTAAGAGCTGCGTTTGGAATGAGACTACATCCCAGTTGGAAATGCCCTTTAAGTAAACTGGCTTAAAAACAATCCAACTAGCAGGCTGAGCAATACTGACGTGAGAATCATTGTCAAGTTATATGTCAGGGTGCATAGGTACCTGCAGAGCTGTGAGCCTCTGGGCGTGTCAGTGCTGCGACAGGAGTTCCCACCAGACATCCGACAGACACTGGGGACTCGCAACTATTTTCCTAGGGACCAAAAAAAAACAAGTTACTTACCTGTACCCTAGGGTTCTCCAGTATTGATATCTTTCATAGATTCACATGCTTGTATCTTCCCCGTCGTCATGGTGGGAGTCTCACGGTAAAGGAAATAGATAGCAGTAAAAGAAAAACTGTATAGGTACCATAGATAACTATAGACTTTGGTTCCCAGTATCATCATTATGTGGACCAAATGTCAGCCAATGAGACGCCAGCCCTGAGATCACACTCCCCAGCAGAGCCATCATACCTCAGATTTCCAGCCCATAGTGTGAGCCAAGGAAGTAATCAGAGATAAAAAAGTAGTCTACCTGAGAAACGGGGAGGCGGGCAGGTCGCATGTGAATCTATGAAAGATGTCAATACTGGAGAACCATACTGTACAGGTAAGTAACTTGTTTTTTCTCCAGTATTGAATCTTTCATAGATTCACATGCTTGTATCAGAATAGAAAGCAGTACTCTTACAAGGAAGCGTTTCCAGGATAGCACCCTTTTTTCTCAGGCTCTGCTTCCTGTTTGAGAGATTAAAATATATCCTCTAGAACATGGGTACTCACAAACTTTTTTTCGGGGGCCAAACTTTCAGTCTGGCTTGTGGCCAAGGGCCACACAGATGGGCCTGCGCAATGGGGGTGAGATCACTGGGGGCGGGGCTACAGGGGTAAAAAAAAATCACCCTCTTTTCAAAACATTATTAGACAACGCTGTATTTCGAAATGTGATATATGTATTATGTATACCGAATAAATACTGTCAATATTTTTATTTTTACTGGGATCTGCGTGTTTCTGACCACAGTTTGCCATCTTTGCCTTGTTTTGAGAAGCATCCAGTTCCCTGCTCTTAGGCCCTCAGGTGCGCAGACACTTGGACGCACCCTTCATTTGTCTCTCAGAAAACAACTCAAACCACTATGCCTCTTAAACTCGCTCCGAACAACCCTTAATGGCCCTGTGGAGAGTTTACAGTACCAAGCCCCAAGATCATCCAGCAAAACTCAGAAGCTTACATGCAAAGTGCATTGACAAAGATAGGTTTCCTGTGCTCTGTCCAGCCCGCTGTGCACACCTAAGCTCATGAAACTTACCACATGCATGTAACCCCAGGCAATACAAGCATCAGTGATACCAGGCTGCCATATTCTTAATGGACATAGACAGTACATGCATAAATGGTCCCATGCTGTAATGTGCATGCATGGGCTCACACAATACATGCATTCATGTACTCAGGCTGTAATGCACATTTACAATCGCACAATGACCGGCATGATGGGCAAGAGACCTGCTACCTTCTCACGCTGCCTTCTCCTGGTCAATGAGCTTGTCCAACAATGCAGCAGAGGTACTGTAGTGTCATCTCTAAAATGGCTATCATCTCAGGTAGGTGCATGTCATTTCATAATAATGCAGGTATCAGGCACCACGTCTACTACTAATCTTCCTGAGCCCTACACTCAATGACTCTGCTCATAGGGTCCCTTGTGATCCTATGCATTCACTCTGACCCTGCTCTCTAGCTTGGACCCTACCTTATGACTGTTTCATGCTTGCCATATTTCTCTACTTTACCCCCTCATCCTACCTCTACACACCACTTAGGCATTAATAATTCACCTTTTTCCTGACCCTTCCCGCAGCCTGGCACTCTGTCACAACTTTACTCTTTTCCTATTGTTTTACCCTCAATGTACACCACTCATTATACCTCTACCCTTGGTTCTTTCTATATCTCATAAATGCCTCTCACACTGTCCCTACCCCTGCTTTCTGTTACTATCATCTCAATCTGCTCACAGTACCTCTTTGCTCTGCTCATAAGCTTCCTCTGACTGACCCTCCAACCTCATTATTCTACCCCTCTTCACTCTGCTTATACTCATTTCCTGGTCCTTCTATTTCACTGTGCTCATAGCCTGTCATTTTGCACCTACTCTGGCCTCAACTTCTTATACTGCGTTCACTCTCTCCACACCTTGACTTTTTAATTCTGCTCCTGCTCTCCCTCCATCACAGTCTACCCCTATATGGCCACACCTTTTTGGTGCAACACTTGTCTACTTTATTCAGCATTATTTCTCTCACTCTCCTCATACCCTATCAAACTGCCTACCCTCTCATTGTGCCCTAACGCCTCATCCTACGTCTAACCTCTCATTGCACGCTAACGCACCACTCTACGCCTATCCTCTCGTTGTGCCCTACTGCATCACTCAGCGCCTACCCACTCATTGTGCCTGTACACCTTCACTCTACTGAAGGTTTACTCTACTGATAAGCCAGTCCCTTTGTCCTTCCTGCAGTTCTGCTTTATACCTTCACTGCTTCCCTTCACTCTGCTGCTAGCTCATAGCGGTTGCTTCCATTATTGTCGTACCCCTCACTATTTCCTTACCCATGTCCCTGACTTGGCACTCACCTTCCATATATATCACTCAATATAGTCCTTACGTGTAAAGCAGCCTTATCTTCCTGTCCTTACTCTGCTCCTGCCCCCTCACACTCCTCATAATCTGCAATACCCTTCCTCTGCGCTCATATTTCACATTGCTCCTACTCCCTCACTCTCTTCTCTTAACCCCTAACCTTTCCATACCTCCTCACGGCGCTTCTCATTCTGCTTTTATGCTTTACTCATACGGAGTCTGCCAGTCCCTCTGTTTTTCCTTTCTCTGCCCCTTCCCCTTACCTCTACCGTTTCATTCTGCCTCTGCCCATTCACCTCTATGTTCACACTGTGCCCCTGTCCCCTCAGCTCTGACTCTACCTAATGTGTGCCAAAAACAATAACTATTTGCGGTTTAATTCTGCAGCATAAAAGACTTGATGCTACATCTGTGCCACGACTCAGACGGGTAGTGCTGGATGACTAAAAAGTAATACACTTTCTAAAGCAATGCACAAAGCAAGCTGAATTGCCTGTAAAAAATGTTAGAAATATTTTCCGCAACACAGACACATGAATGTTTCACTCAGAATCGCACAATTAAATAAAGTGGAGAAGCTGGGATTTATACACAATTATCCTGCTGGGATGCTTCCGAGGCATATAACTTTGTGTATAAACTGCATCTCCCCCAATTTCACATGTAAAATTTCCGTAGCACTACTGTTGTGAACCGAGAGCCTGTAGCATCCCATGTACCTAAAGTGAAGCCATGCCATGAAACAAAAGGCTAGGCGCAGCCCACGGATCCATGTGAGGACTTTGCTGGATCCTTATTTTATTTATTCTGTTTACACCACGTGTCTGCTCTGAGACCATGAGGAAGAAAATTCCGGGCTCGGCTGAAACCCTAACCCGTGGCCTTAAAAACATAAATTTAACTACAGAGACAGCTCTGTTTTAGTGGCACCAATTGAGAGATTAAAGAGGCCACACTGTCTGTGAGCAGCAGTACAAGTAGCACAGCCAAGATACTCAGTGGCAGGGCGAGCAAGTGACGCCAGAGAGGCAGGTGAGGGCGGGGGCTATGGGTGAGCATGCGAGACACTGGTTGTCATCGCAGGCCCCTTTCATGCTTTTCCGGGCAAATGCGGCCCCCGAGGAATTACAACAGGCAGAAATGGGGCCTGCTGATTTTCACGGGGGCCGCATGGAATGACCTGGCGGGCCGCAATTGGCCCGCTGGCCGTACTTTGAGTACCGCCGCTCTAGAAGATAGAACAGATTGCCTGTATCAGCATGCATCTTAATGCAATATATTACATAAAAATCAAAGACATATAGTGAGAACTATTCAATGTAACATTCAAGAAAAAAAATATTTAACAAGAAACAAAAGAGCCATTTTTAGAAATTGTAAGGTAAATACCTTAATGAAACAGGTGACGTAGCACGGCTTGTCCCACTGCTGAATCTGCCTTCCAAGCTGTGTCCAAACAGTAGTGCTTGGTAAACGTGTGGACATTCTTCCACGTTGCCGCTCTGCAAATATCCGGAAGCGATACTCCCGCAAACAATGCAGCTGAAGTCGCCATTTCTCTAGTTGAGTGAGCTCGAACCGTCGAGCGTAAAGGACTTCCGGCATTCTTGTGACACAAAGTAATGGCTGACGTTATCCATCTGGATATGCTAGTCCTTGACAAAGCCAAACCTTTCCTGGGACCAGCAAACGCTATTAACAACTGACTTGTCTTTCTAAAGAACTTTGTCTTATCAATATAAAATTTTAAACACCTCTTGACATCTAATGTGTGCAAAGATTTTTCTGCTGCAGATGATGGGTCTTTAAAATATCTGGGTAGAACAATAGGCTCATTGAGGTGAAAATCCGAAGGGACTTTCGGAATGAATTTAGGGTTCGTTCGTAATATCACCTTGTCTGATTTGAATTGAAGGAAAGGCTCTGTGATGGAAAAAGCCTGAATCTCACTGATCTTTCTCGCTGACGTCAGAGCCAGGAGAAGAGCTACTTTCCAAGATACAAACTGTAGCTCAGCTTTGTGAATCGGTTCGAAAGGTGGTTTCATTAGTTGCGCCAAGACTGTGTTAAGCTGCCATGGAACTGATGGACGTCGAATTGGAGGGAAAACCCTGAACAATCCTTTCAAGAATTCCTTTATCACTCTCTGTGACCAAAGAGATGGATGATTTGGTTTCCTGCGATATCTTGAAATGGCAGCAAGATGCACTTTGACTGATGCATGAGAAAGGCCTGCCTTGGCTAGATGTAATAGACAAGGGAGAACCTGCTCCGGAGAAGAGTGCAAGGGATGAAGAGACTGTGTCAAACACCATTGGCAAAACCTTTTCGACTTCGCCACATAGGTTTTATTTGTGGAAATTGCACGAGAGTGGGAGAGGATATCTCAGCATTCTTCATTAATTTTTAAGGACTGAAATTTGTGCTCATGAGGTTCCATGCCGACAAGTTCAACAAGGACAACTGGGGATGAAGAACTTGCCCCCTGTTCATGGAAATCAAATCCTGGATTAGAGGAAACTGTTCTCTGGGAGTCACTGATAAGTGAAGAAGCTCCGAGAACCAGAATTGTCTTGGCCATGCCGGGGCTATCAGAATTAAGTGACACGGTTCCCATCTCATTTTCCTGAGCACCTTTGGGATCAGCGGGAATGGGGGAAATGCATATGGGAACGTCCCTGTCCAAAATAGCTGAAGAGCATTCCCCCAAGATCCTGGCTGAGGGAATCTGCTTGCAAACTGTTTTCACTTTTTGTTGTTTCGATTGGCAAACAGGTCCAGAGCTGGAGTGCCCCATAAGCGAAATATTCGAATGAGTTGATCCTGATTCAGTTCCCATTCGTGACAAACACCTTCTGATCTGCTTAGCGAATCTGCTCTTATGTTGTGTATTCCGGGAACATGTTGAACTTGTAGAGAGATAGTGTATTAAAAGCCATTTCCAGATTTCTTGAGCTTGCGCTGATAGGGGCTTCGATCTTGTTCCCCCCTGTTTTATTAGATAAAACATTGTTGTTGTACTGTCTGTCCTGACTAGTACTGGAGAATTGTGAATCCTGGGAAGAAAGGCTTGGAGGCCCAAGAACACCGCTTTTAGCGCCAATAAGTTGATGTGTAATTGAGCCTCTTGTTTGCTCCAGTGTCCTTGGATTTCTAGGTCTTGAAGGTGCGCTCCCCATCCCTGCAATGATGCATCTGTTGTCATTATAAAACTGGGAGATTGAGGCTCGAAGATTAGCCCTTCTGATAAGTTCTGTCTTATTCCCCACCATGACAGCGCCTCCCTTATTTGAGGATTGATGAGGATCCGATCCTCGAAGGAGCCTTGATGTTGCACCCATTGAAGGTCTAGAAGTTCTTGTAGAGGCCGCATGTGAAGCCGACAATTTGGAACTAAGGGGATGCAGGATAACATCATCCCCAACAAGGATTTGAATATCCTTACTGAAGTGGACTTTCTTTTCTTTAGATGTGAAGTTAGCTTCAGAATCTTTCGGATACGTTCCTCTGAAGGGTACGCTTTTGCTTCTCTGGTTTGCAATAAGGCTCCTAGAAATTGAAGAGACTGGGACGGAATTAGAGAGGATTTTTCCATGTTTATCCGTAACCCCAGAAACTGGAAGAGATTCATGCAACATTCCAAGGACTCCCGAGTGTCTTGATACGATGCGCCCTTTATCAACCAATCGTCCAGATATGGATATATCTGATGACCTTGCTGCCTCAGATATGCTGCAACCGGCGCCATGCATTTCGTGAACACTCGTGGCGCGGATCGGAGACCGAAGGGTAACACTCTGAATTGGTAGTGGCGCCCCGCCTCCGCAAATTTGAGATACCGTCTGTGTCGTACGTGGATTGGAATATGGAAGTATGCATCTAATAGATCTAAAGATGTCATATATTCCCCTCTTTTCAACATCATCAGAATTTCTTGAAGAGATAGCATACGGAAAGATTGTTTCCTGATGAACTTGTTTAAGCCTCTGAGATCCATTACCTGTCTCCATTTGTTTGATTGCTTTTTCCGTACGAGGAAAAAATGCGAGTAGAATCCTTTCCCTCGCTGTTGAAGAGGGACCTCCTCTATTGCTCCTTTTACCAGAAGAGACAGAATTTCGCCTTGAGGGCCGAGAGATGTTGCTGTTTTCTGTGAATGGGAGGACGATCTGGTGAATTGTAGAGGAACTCTAGGGTGTGACCCTGACAAATTATGTCTAGCACCCATCTGTCCGATGTTATAGACAGCCATTGGTGGTAATAGGAAGAAAGGTAATGGTCTGATGGAGGCTGTGGAATGACGAGGTGGTTGGCGCCTTGGAATTGTTACTGTCTTCGATTGGCGTCCTGTAATTTTCCTCTTGCCGATGGCTTTCGTCTGGACTGTTGTTGGTAAGACATATTTGAGGATCGAAATTGCTGTGTATTTGCATACTGACGGTACCCTTGTTGATGGTACGGCTGGTACCTATTGGACTGATAGGACGATCTCTGTTGATAGTGTCCTTTTGATCCTCTGCCACGAAAGGACTGAAATCTGCCTTGTTGCAGTGAACCTAATGCCCTCGCCGTATCTGTATCCTTCTTAATACCCTGCAGGGTATCATCCACGTGGCTGCCAAATAAATTTTCTCCATCGAAGGGCATGTCTACTATCTTAGTCTGTACTTCCGGTCTGAATGAGGTAGCCTTAAGCCATCCCTGCCTGCGAAGTGCTATGGCTCCTGCCATTTGTCTGAACGCCACCGTTGATATATCCATGGCTATGTCTATGGATTCTGAAGCTGCTCTAACTCCGTCCTGTAAAATTAGTGTGGCTTCTTCTTTCTTATCCTCCGGTAGATGTGATAAAAGAGGAGCTATATCCGACCACATTTGCCTGTTGAAACGGCTAATTATGGCGAGCGCATTTGATGCTTTAATAGAAGCTGCTGCCATGACTGCAAAGTGTTTGCCTGTTCCATCAAGTTTCCTTCCTTCCTTGTCAGGAGGAGCTGAACATGTAGCCGATGGGTTCTTTGAACGTCTTTGTGCAGCTTGCATCACCACAGACTCTGGTCGGGGATGACCAATAAGACATGCCGGAGAGGTTTCGGGAGCCCGGTACTTTTTCTCTATTCTGGGAACCGAGGCTGCGACGGAAGCTGGATTCTTCATAATTTTCAATCCCTCCTCCCATATATGTTTTACCATGGGAATTGTCCTTATTGATTTCCTAGAAGACTCTTTGAAATCATATAGGAAACATTCCGTTTCCTGAACCGGAAGAGGAAGATCGAACCTCTTAGAAGCTTTTTCCATGAGTTCGTGGAATCCCAGGATGTCCTCTGGTGGAGATGTCGCCGGGGAGGGTGACGGCGATGGAGAAGATGGGATAATGTATTGGTCCCATTCATCGCCCACAAGCTCGTCTTGGCTCAGTTCTCCTTCCTCAGGTTGGTCTTCAACCTCACTGTCAGCTAAGTCATCTCTGATGGTAATGACCCTTGGAGTTAGCACCTTCTGCACCAGAGGCGGAGGCTGCACAACTGGAGCCTGCGCGAGTGGTTGCTGCATACTTGGAACTTCCACGGAAGAGGCATTAGCTTCAGGGAAGCGACGATAGTAATCGTTGATCATGCTCCTGAGATCCGATACCAGTGATAGTGGCATGGACACAGACTCCTCTTTGACACTAGGGGCGTTATCCTCCTCCTCCTCATAGTCGTAGGATTGTTGAAAAGACTCATATCTTTTTGAACCGGTTAGAGGTTGATCTTTAAAAGAGAAATCCTCCTGCACTTCTTGATATTCCTCCTCATCAGTGTCCTGACTTTTAATTTTCAGCTGAGAAGGACTGTATGCGACCCCATATGGACTTTCTTCTTCAGATTCCTGCATCTCAAGAAGATTTGACGGAGGCAGCGGAGAAATATTTGTCCAAGAAGTAAACTCTGAATTGCCAGATCTCTCTGTCAACGAGCCCGTCGACGGTGGCAACCTTTTAATAGAGATCGTCGTCAGTGATCTTTTCAGTGGAGATTTAAAAGTTGTCGTCGACGGAGCGATCGTCGACGAAATCGACGACGGTGTCAAAAAAGTAGTCGTCGACGGTGTCGTCTCCGTACCCGTCGTCGACGGTGTCGTCGACGACCCAACCGTCGACGGTGTCGTCTTCGTAATCGCCGTCGACGAGGTCGTCGTCGTAACTGTCGTCGTCGACGTTGTTGACACCTTCGTCGACGGAATGGTTGTAGAAACTCTTTTCTTCGTCGACGGATCCGACGTCGGAGCCCTCGTCTCTGAGGACTTTTTGACAGGAGTATGAGGCAGAGGAGGAAGATGACTCCTTTTCCTTAGATTTACTGATTTTTTTGCTTTTTTAAATCAGATTTCGCCTCAGCAGCTCCTCCTTTGCGTTTTGAAGAGGAGTGAGCCTTAGAATCATCCTCAGAGTCAGATTCTGAAGTGGCCTTTTTCTTTTGGAGCCACAATAACAAACGTGCCTCTCTATCCTTAAGTGCCTTTGCAGAGAATGTCCTACAATGTTTGCACTCCTTAGGGACGTGCTTTGGATAGAGGCAGTATAAACAATCCTTGTGGGGGTCCTCAGAGAACAACCTGGCCTTCCCACAAGATCTACAGGGTCTGAAAAGCCTCTTTTTAGAGGTTTCAGACATTTTGAAGAAAACTTGAAAAGACAATACCTCAGTTCCAGAAGGAAATGCTGTAAAATACAGGTCAAAAGTTCAACCAAGGGAACAAACTGAGCAAAGCTCAGGGAGACTCCTTCTCACACGACGGCGGTTGGAAATCTGAGGTATGATGGCTCTGCTGGGGAGTGTGATCTCAGGGCTGGCGTCTCATTGGCTGACATTTGGTCCACATAATGATGATATTGGGACACCAAAGTCTATAGTTATCTATGGTACCTATGCAGTTTTTCTTTTACTGCTATCTATTTCCTTTACCGTGAGACTCCCACCATGACGACGGGGAAGATACAAGCATGTGAATCTATGAAAGATTCAATACTGGAGAAGTAAGGTCTGTGGTGTGAATGAGTGCCGCATTGATGCCAACAGAGTGAGGTTGAGGGGAGTGGGATGTAAGGTGAGCATAGGGGAAGCAAAGCATGTCTGGAGAGGTTCCCCAGCATAGTGCCATTTCTTTAGTGAGAGTAGGCCTTGAGTCTCCCCATTGAAACCATTAACACCTCTGTTGTTGTTTAAAGAGCAATAGGGAACTATGGAACCAGATGGTATTCTTTTTTTAATCTTTGCCTCCGCTTGTGACAAATTGTGCGCTCTTAGGAAATCAATTTCTGAACATATTTAAACCTGTATCAAACTAAACACTATTAGTAAGTATATGATAGGAAAATAGGACAGTAATCCAACAATAGTTTGTACCCATGAGAGAAATAACACAGGTTTCATAATCCACCTACTAAAATATGGTGTAGTGAGATATAGGAGTCTGGAAACAAGGAGTCATGGACTGTGGTGTTGGTATTCCTGTTTAACCAAATTGTTTAATGATAGTCAACTCATATAGTTCCTATGCCTTTGTCCCCTTAACTGTCATTTTGTGATAGAGGTGGTTGAGCCACTGAAGGCTTGAGCCAAGCTTGAGCCAGATGCCTGGTTCAGCTTGAAGTTCTCTAGGAGCCTCGAGCCCAACAGGAGCAGAGCTTTCATGTGGCTTCTGTCTGCCACCCACACTCTAGCCCAGAGGTCTTCAATCTGGCGGGTCGTGGAGTCATGCGAAGGGGGGCGCACATTTCCCAGTCTTACTTCTTCCTGGAATCTGGAAAAAGACAACCATTTCCGAACTGTTAATTCCAATAGTTAAAATGTTTCAGCTGAAGCAATTCTCAGGTAGTGTTCTGCGAAACCAAAGCTGGTCAGACAGCTAAAGAAAGTTTCCTGCCAGGGTGCCTGCTTGCCTGAAAAAAAAGCTAATGTGTGAAGCGAGTTAATCTGCAAATGTAATGGGTAACAAGCAAGAAACAGAGAAAGCCTGGGCTAGAGTGGGCAGGCTGGAAAATAATTTTTGTGAAATGTGTTGAAAGAATAGGAGTGTTTTTCTTATGAAATGTTGGGGGTTTTGATGTTGAAGAAAGGAGGGAGGCTAGACAGTTGGGGAGGGTAATATTAGGCATGAGGATGGGTTAGAGTCAAGTGTTAGTACAATTGTAAAGAACCAGTATCAGCGGCCGAACCGAAGGTTCTTGTTCTATCTTCTTGTGAGCTCTGCCTGCTTCCAAATAACACAACCTTGTCCACAAACCTTAAGCAAGAGTCAGTCATTTCCCAAGGTGGTAAATTTGTTTTCTGAATTAGCCATGTTAAGAGTTTCAAAGGAAGCAACTTAGGATTATAAGAGACACAAACACTTACCCAAAGAAGTGCCCAAACACCCAGTAATATGCAATACACATTGCTGCTGTAAATTGTAAGTTAGCTGGCAGGCACATCAACAATTCCAGTTCTGACTTTCCTGTAGCTGACTTTTTATCAGTAGCCTTGTTCCATTTTATGGGAGCTGACAGTTAAAAAGTTGGAGTACTTCAGTTTCATATTCAAATTAATTTTCACAACAAGTATCAATGTACTGAAAGACCCTACTCGAAAAGGTGTTTCTGAATGGGCAACTGAGCTCTGAAGTGCATGCTTTTAATTGTGATTGTATTTACATGGCGCTTACTATCCCTGAGGCGGTGTTGAAGGGACAGGTATGTAAAAAGAAATGGCATTACGTACAGTCTGGGTAATACTAAAATCTATACTTTGGAAGCACTATTTTATCGTAAAACATTTTGTGCATTTTGTAGCAGTTTATCTTATACTGTGCGTAATGCAAGTATAAAATAATGTCTTACATATTCACAGAGCTTTCAGCCACAGGCTGTGACCTCGTAGTACTAAAAATACACAAAACACTATTCTCCACTTCACCAACCAAGATTTAATTCTGTGGCTTTCTAGTTAAACACATACCTTTGCAGAGCATTAACTAATAGAGGTTTCATCATGGACTATAGTGCATTTCCTGCTGAGTAACTTGCCATTTCGTCATCAGCATGAGAGCTGAACAGTACTGAACTCAAAAATGGCAAGTTCTGGATAAGCAGCTGAGCGTCAGGTTTTAATGATGTAAATCAGAACAAAAGGAATCCACCGCCGCACTATTGATCTGGTTACAGACCATGCACCATCTGGAGCGATTTCAAGAAAATCCTCTTGGTGATCTTTTGGGAGATGTTCCGCAAAATGTAGAATTCTATCCCACAAGGCTCTGTTATATCTGCCCAAAAGGGCTGTCGCGCTGGCCGCCTTCATTGGAGTAGCCGCAGTGTTGTAGACTTTGCGACCCGAGGAATCCAATCTTCTACTCTCCTTTTCCGGAAGAAAAGTGGCAGAAGCAGACATGGCGTGAGACTTGCGGCAGCCAGAATTGCCACAGAGTAAGGTGATGGCTCGGCATGCAGAAATAACAGATCTTGATCCGGAGGCCAATATTTCTTCTGGAGCCTGGAGGGTGCCAACTTTGCCACAACTGGAGTAAGAAACAAGTCAGTGGCTGGCTTAAGTAGACCCGGCACTAGTGGGAGCAAAGGTCTTGAGGCCGTGCGTTGGTGGAGTGTCTCTAAGATCACCGTGGTAGATGGCATTGGAACTGCCATTGGTATGTTCAATTTAGCTGCACCTCTCACAAGAACTTCTTGAAAGGTGTTTATGTCGTCAATCGATGAGGAACAAGGCTGGGGAGAATCCAACAAGGTGGGTGAATAGTCCCTGGTGGAAGAGGACGTATCCCCATGGTGATGACAGCTACATTACAACCTTGATGTATGGCGTGATCTGCGATGGGAACGAGAGTGCCGTGATCTAGCAGAAGAACGCCCAGATCCATGATAGCCATGGCGTGAGTGATGGCGTGACCGTGACTGTGAGCGCCTCGGCTGGAGTGCTAGGCACGTGCGGCACTGGATGAGGTGGAATGCCAGGTGCCGGTAGAGCTGGTGGTGTCGGCAACACTGGATGCAGAGGAGCCACTGGAGGTAACGAGGCTGGTAGTACTGGCAACACAGGAAGCGGTGGAGCTGGCAACTCTCTAGAAGGCCGTAAGAAAATTAGTTACTTACCTGTAACTATGGTTCTCCAGTATTGGTATCTTTCATAGATTCATGACGTTGCTGATATTCATAATATCAGTCCCGGGATGCTCACGCCATGTAAGGATGATAATAATCATCGTGAATCGACTTCATTCAAAACTTCACCACGTTTAATTATAAAATCTTCATTTTATTTTTCGTTTGTATGAATTATGAAACCAGTGATTTCCAATTTTCAAATACATGTATTATGCTCAATCGCCTTTAATACAGCATGTTAAAATCCCAGTTTCTTGTGAAAAATGCAGAATATATAACCCAATGCATTTCGGGCAACTGCTGCCCTTCGTCAGGGGTTCATATCTGTAAAGTTAAAAATCAAAAAGTACTGTTACAATAATGCATGAGCTTTTACGCAACTAACATTAATCACCTATGTATTCATGCCAGTACCCGATGTTAATGCTCCCAAGGATAACGCTTTCCCGCTAAAAAAGTATCAAAATTTACCCCCTCATGGACTAATCTATCACAACGCCCGAAGGATTACCAACCATCTGAAACCCAAACATTAATCTTCCGTGTTCGACGCTGCCTTTTGCCTTTAACTAATGCAGAAACACTAACGTACCTCTATAATCAAATGCGAACGCCGCACCTTCCAGCTATTTTGTGAATATGACCTTCCTTTCACCCTTCCACGTGATACGATCCTTTCATAACCCTCGTCATGACCACACTCACCTGAGTGGCTATTTGACTCAACTCGTCAATGTTAACTTCCCAAGCATACAACTCCCATAATTCACTTTTTACTGCTTGTTTGTGAATGTGCTCACGTGCTTGCTATTCACTAGCCCACATCAGTAACCATAAATTTAAATACCCCGCCCTTCCCTAGATGGTTAATCAAATGCATTATTTATGCAAGGGACCTGTTAACCAGCACATTCACAAACAAGCAGTAAAAAGTGAATTATGGGAGTTGTATGCTTGGGAAGTTAACAATGACGAGTTGAGTCAAATAGCCACTCAGGTGAGTGTGGTCATGACGAGGGTTATGAAAGGATCGTATCACGTGGAAGGGTGAAAGGAAGGTCATATTCACAAAATAGCTGGAAGGTGCGGCGTTCGCATTTGATTAAAGAGGTACGTTAGTGTTTCTGCATTAGTTAAAGGCAAAAGGCAGCGTCGAACACGGAAGATTAATGTTTGGGTTTCAGATGGTTGGTAATCCCTTCGGGGCGTTGTGATAGATTAGTCCATGAGGGGTAAATTTTGATACTTTTAGCGGGAAAGCGTTATCCTTGGGAGCATTAACATCGGGTACTGGCATGAATACATAGGTGATTAATGTTAGTTGCGTAAAGCTCATGCATTATTGTAACAGTACTTTTTGATTTTTAACTTTACAGATATGAACCCCTGACGAAGGGCAGCAGTTGCCCGAAATGCATTAGGTTATATATTCTGCATTTTTCATAAGAAACTGGGATTTTAACATGCTGTATTAAAGGCGATTGAGCATAATACATGTATTTGAAAATTGGAAATCACTGGTTTCATAATTCATACAAACGAAAAATAAAATGAAGATTTTATAATTAAACGTGGTGAAGTTTTGAATGAAGTCGATTCACGATGATTATTATCATCCTTACATGGCGTGAGCATCCCGGGACTGATATTATGAATATCAGCAACCTCATGGATATTACTTTGGCGCTCCGAGGACGAAGCGTACTCCAGGATAGCTCCCCTCAATAGAATATCCTACGATAAACTTGAATGAAAACGGTGTGCGGGACATATATTTTCAAATCTTTCATAGATTCACATGCTTGAATCGACGACGGGGATGATTCAAGCATGCGAATCTATGAAAGATCCAGTACTGGAGAAAGGCGGCGTCGCAGTTGGTGGAGAAGAAGAGTCGTCTCTATCTCGACGATGATCAGCTTCTCAATGTCGACCACTCCCGTCGTTTGTCTCTCGACGTCAAGCGTCTCCTTCTGGGTGAAGGCGAGTCAGAGTCCCTCGACATCGAAGCACTTCGTGACATCAGGTGACAGTGTGTAGACAGTCTCGATGTTGCAGGTGAGTATCTTGACATAGAGCAACGACGTTTGTAAGACGTCGAGCCAGTCCTTGGCGGCGAGCATGTCGGCACCATATCTCCTTTCGACGTCGACCGCCTCGACTGAGACCGAAAGAGTTTTCTTCCTGAAAAACCCCTCTCAGACCATTCACAACCACTGGAGGCTGAGGGAAGAGCTCTGGTGAAAGAGTTACCTTTCCCTCGCTCAGAGTTCCCACCGGCTTGTTGGCGTCTTCTTTCTTCTTTACCTTGAAGGCGAATTTTCTCCCTGTCACGCAGGGTTCACCTAGATAAAGTCTTGCAGATGTCACAGAAGGCAGGCAGATGTAAAGACGGCAGACAGATGATACAGACCTCATCTGAGTTTGTTTTGGCCTTTTCCTGCCAAACTGAGGACATTTGTCAAATAAAGAAGGCCTTTTAATACAATAAAATGCCTCTTTTTTGTCAGAAAAGGACAAAAATCAATAGAGGAAGACAAAAGACGTAGAGTGAAACCGTAGTCAATGATATTCCGGCTAGATTTTGAAGAAAAAACTAAAAAGGTCAAGTTCAGTGCTATTGGAGGTCACACAGTTCTTAAAGGCACAGTCTTCTTTTTCTTCCCTTATAATGGCAGCCTATGGGCTACACTGCCCTGCACTTCTTCATCCTTCTCTCACATAACAAAAGGGTTTGTGAAGGATTTTTTCTGTTACCTTACAAAGTTTTTCATGCATTAGTTGCATGTTTCCTTGGCTATTCCCCTTTTGTTACAACAAGATTAAGAATGTTGTGCACTGTAGCCTAATTCTATAGGTTGCATAATGATTTTTTTAAGTGACTATTCAAGGCCTTCCTGAAGAAAGGCGAACTTCAGCACTTAAGAAGATATATTGGAAAAAGTGCTCCAGGGTCCCCGCAGGCGGGCGGGACTATTCAACGCATATGACTATACATGGAAAATCCCTAAGAGAGAACCTGCGTTCATCTATATGTGATTCCCAGATTAAACATGCACAACAACAACACAAACAACCGCTTAAGGTGATTAAACACAATCAACAGGAAAAAGCACTGATGAATCTTATCAATCCTATCAATTTAAATCAACCTAACAGATTTTGGTTCTTGGTTGGTCTCGGGAAAAAATGCTTACAGACCAGCACATTTTTATTTCATTTTTTTTGAGAAATGGGAAGCATACGTCAAAGATCTCTACAAACTAAGATTACACCACCATCTAATAGAGAACTATACCTTAACACCTCTTGGAAACCAAGAACATCCACACTCTTTCCACCACCAGCTGGGCTTTTAGGAAACTCCAACGGCTATTGGGAGGTAGGCTACACTATTCTCCATCGCTGCCTCTGGCGGACAACCCTTGGCTCCCCATCACTTGTGAAACTCTCGCTCAACTGACACGGCACGTGCAACACACATTCGGGGACCTTTTCCCGGATAGCTACGCCATTGTGCAATCTGACGATGTCAGTTTTGCCACAGCATCTTACATGGACCATTTTGTCATGTGGCGCATCCGGAACATGATGCGAGTCACTATCCCCACTTTTTTTTTAACACAAATTTTATTACGTTTTTAATTTGCTTGCGGCTGAGAATACAGTACATCATGTATACATGTGACCAACGGTATCATTCGCATCCAAGGTTTACCAAGTTATATGACAACAGTAAAAGTTACAAAAGTACTATCCTCCATAGCATCCATTTGTACATATTGATCGCATATACAAAAACAGTGGAAAAGACTGCGGCATATGTCATACCTAGCTGAATATCATGCAGTCTACAATCATATATGTAGCATTCACCCACAGAGATACAAATAATAAATCTGAGATCACTATCCCCACTTATCCACTGGCCCCTGATGAGTTTCCACCTCTCACCTTGGTGATCACCGACGACTCTGGGGGACGCTTGGTCTCCAAGCTGGTTCGTGCCTGTGTGACCATATTGAGGCAGCTGAGAGACTGACTTTGGACACCCATTAACTGACAAAATCTGGACAGCATGCTGTGCTCAAACCCACCTTATTTCGCCCAACCACTGAGACAAACTAATTTAGTACAAATGTTTACGAAGAGCTTATATTACTCCCCAACCACTGGCACAGATCGACCTCACAAAATCCTCCACTTGCCCCAAATGCCTCGCCCCTGGGGCAGACTTTGTGCACATGTCCTTGGCATGTAGCCATATAGAACCCTTTTGGTGCACCATATTCTCCTGCCTGGCCTGGATGACGGATGTAGACCTGGCTCCGGACCCACTACTGGCGTTGCTGCGCTAGGTGCAAGATATCCCTAAGAGTGCCTGCTGCTTCACCGCCATCGGGCTACTCCTAGCCACCAACGGTTGAGGCCTGGCTTGCTAGCTTGGTATACTGTGACACCACCAGCCAACTATATGCATCCCTACAGCCCCCAACCTCAATGCCAAAAGACATAGGGCACCGACCTGGCCTCCTGAACAAGGCTGATGTGTAGCCCTTTTTCTGCATGCTTCTGTTTGCGATAATCTTAAAATGCTCCCACTCAGCCGGTCTCATGGTCGTACTATACCACTGGCTTTACCACCTACATGTGGCACGATGTTTGATTTTCCTGCATTGTATAAAGCTGTAGATAATTACACTTCGTATTGGTTTATTGTATGCGCACTACTTCCTCCCCCATTGACTGGGGTTGTTGTTTGTCTACTCATTATGCTTCATTGTAAAATTACAAATAAAGTTTGTAAAAAATAAAATAAAATAAAACTATGCCTTAACACATCACTGTTCATATCACAAGATGACATTGTTTCGCTGATAACAAAAAGTCAAGTCTCTTGGACTTCCAGGCCTATGGCTTGGCTTCCAACATTATTGAACATGGCCATATTTTCTGGAGTACTCTCTTACATTGGGTATTTTTTAATATTTTGCTTTCTTGTTCTCTACCTTCGTCATAGAAAGGAGCGATCATTCATCTGATATATAAAAAGGGAATTAAAAATAACCCATACATTTACAGACTCATTACATTCCTGGATTGTGACAGCAACATTTTTACAGCGCACACTAGCAGACTGGGCAAATGAGGGGAAAATAATACGTTTACATCAAACCGGGTCCCTGTCCAGCTGTCCAACCATTGACAACATTACTGTCTTGACACTTTCACATCTTATACTGTATGCCTGTTACATAGGTTATAGCATCGTATTTGATAAAGTAAATTACAAACACCTGTGGAGCAAATTGCGTAATTGGGGAATTGACCATTACCCACTTTTCTTATGCAGACTGGGTAATTGTTTCATTAACATCCAAAAGTCTCCTATATCAGTTATGAAAACTTAAGGCATACCAGCTTTTGAATGGCCTCATGGTCAACTATTCAAAATCTAAAGGAATGTGCTTGGGGAAACACAGTAAGCAAAAATCACGTAAGTAACTACGAGTACCTTGGTATACCCATTGAAGAGAAGCTGACTTGGGCCCTGCATATCCACATAAGGAAATACAAAGATTAATAATTGTCAAACCCATCAAAAGGTTCCCAAGGAACTATGAATGAAGGTCAATAGGCCAATTGATAAACATATTAAATACAAAACTCATTGCATCATTCCCTGATGCATCATCTGTTTTCATTACCTACATAATCACTGATATGAACACAGTCATTATGCAGAACATCAGATCCCTGCTAGACCTATGATCTGCGATGCCACAAAGTAAACTATGCCTGGAATTAAACTTTTCATCTCACTGGGTGTATT
Organism: Calotriton arnoldi; assembly: GCA_963921515.1. Taxonomy (NCBI): domain Eukaryota; kingdom Metazoa; phylum Chordata; class Amphibia; order Caudata; family Salamandridae; genus Calotriton; species Calotriton arnoldi. Next base: position 147,818 of record CAWUFW010006252.1, on the reverse strand, counting down.
ACAAAACAGCCAATCTAAATTAAATTTTGAGAATGAGCAGGGTGAACAACAACATAGTCAAGTGGATACATTCGGAAGAGTTTAAACTAAAGCACTTTAGAAAAAGTGGGATTGGATCTTTCAATACTTACAAAAACAATCAAAGAAGAAAAATGACGGCACTTAAACAATTTTGTCGAGATGCCAAGAAAGTACATGGAAGAGATTAATTAAAAAAATACTTTTGGAACTTGTTTCATTGGGCAGAATAACATTTTCCTCATTTGGGGTTCAAGGAAAGGTTAATGTGGTGAAGATAGGAAAAAGAAAATTATCAGATCAGTTAATATCAAGAGAGGGAAGCATTCCACTTAGGAAACAAATATGACCGGTTCATATCGAGAGAGGCAAGAATTCCATCATCCTTCAGCCTGCAATGATAAGGTCCAGAACTCTTTGTTACGAGTGAACAAAGTGCAGTTGTGGCCCCTAGTTTGCTTGTACAAGGGCCAGGCTGCGTTTCCCGTCCTGACTGAATAAATCAGCCAATAGGAAGCTGCTATACACAGACAAGCTGTGGTGCTTGAAAAACAGTGATGAGATTTCTGATTCGCTGATTGCAGTGAGCCCTTAGTAGCCTGAGCTGAAGCTGCAATCAGAATTTAGTTCTGGCCAGCCTGAAACTGCCCACTTGTTTTGCAGTTCAGGCTTTGCCATGGAGTAAGTTAGCTATAGCAGGGAAGCTATAACCAGCATGGTTTACGGGGTTCTGGCTCTCTCGCCATCATCTACGGGTCAATTATTACCCACCCTAATCAATGCAAATCAAAATGTACAGATCACACAGTACCATTCTTGCAGCCTAATGTTGATGATCATAGTGCTTTCAAGGGTAATTTTAACATTTATTAATTGGGGCAATACTAAATTCATACCCTTACCACCCAAGAGAACCTTATAAATCTGCACAAACTTGTTCATCGGCCATCCCAGTTCACTCAGTAACAAAGAGTTCTGGACATTACCATTGCAGACTCAAGGATGATGCAATGTCTTAGATAGCCTGGCTGATGAGGGGTGTTACCCCGAAACCGGTCCCAGGATGCTAGTTTCCGGTCAAGGGATGACATGGCTTGGCAGTTCGGGCTGAACTGTTCCCATGAGGCAAAGGGTCAAGGCTGATTTGCATATAGCTGTGTCTGAACTGGGGTGGCGAAGTGAGCTAAAGAACGATGATGGATTCAACCCAGATCTGTGACTGGGGGTGAGTGTTTGAAAAGTTTCAGCACTCCGTCCATCATCTCCTTGTGTTTGCTTTGTTCGCCCTAAGTTGGCAGGGTACGCCCAGACATGGGTCCCTTGCTCACTTTGCCACTGGATTCAAGCTAGCTTGGCTGATGAGGGGTGTTACCCCGAAACCGGTCCCAGGATGCTTGTTTCCGGTCCAGGGAAGACATGGCTTGGCAGTTAGGGCTGGACTCTTCCCATGAAGCACAGGGTCAAGACTGATTTGCATATACCTGTGTCTGAACTGGGGTGGCAAAGTGAGCTAAAGATCGATGATGGATTCAACCCAAATCTGTGACATGGGGTGAGTGTTTGAAAAGTTTCAGCAGTCTGTCCATCATCTCCTTGTGTTTGCTTTGTTTGCCTTAAGTTGGCAGAGTACGCCCAGACGTGGGTCCCTTGCTCACTTTGCCACTGGATTCAAGCTAGCCTGGCTGATGAGGGGTGTTACCCCGAAACCGATCCCAGGATGCTTGTTTCCAGTCCAGGGAAGACATGGCTTGGCAGTTCGGGCTGGACTCTTCCCATGAGGCACAGGGTCAAGACTGATTTGCATATAGCTGTGTCTGAACTGGGATGGTGAAGTGAGCTAAAGAACGATGATGGATTCAAACCAGATCTGTGACTGGGGGTGAGTGTTTGAAAAGTTTCAGCACTCCGTCCATCATCTCCTTGTGTTTGCTTTGTTCGCCCCTAAGTTGGCAGGGTATGCCCAGACGTGGGTCCCTTGCTCACTTTGCCACTGGATTCAAGCTAGCCTAGCTGATGAGGGGTGTTACCCCGAAACCAGTCCCAGGATGTTTGTTTCCAGTCCAGGGAAGACATGGCTTGGCAGTTTGGGCTGGACTGTTCCCATGAGGCACAGGGTCAAGACTGATTTGCATATAGCTGTGTCTGAACTGAGGTGGCGAAGTGAGCTAAAGAACGATGATGGATTCAACCCAGATCTGTGACTGGGGGTGAGTGTTTGAAAAGTTTCAGCACTCCGTCCATCATCTCCTTGTGTTTGCTTTGTTCGCCCTAAGTTGGCAGGGTACGCCCAGACGTGGGTCCCTTGCTCACTTTGCCACTGGATTCAAGCTAGCCTGGCTGATGAGGGGTGTTACCCCGAAACCGATCCCAGGATGCTTGTTTCCGGTCCAGGGAAGACACGGCATGTCAGTTCGGGCTGGACTCTTCCCATGAGGCACAGGGTCAAGAATGATTTGCATATAGCTGTGTCTGAACTGGGGTGGCGAAGTGAGCTAAAGAACGATGATGGATTCAACCCAGATCTGTGACTGGGGGTGAGTGTTTGAACATTTTCAGCACTCCGTCCATCATCTCCTTGTGTTTGCTTAGCACTCATTATGCCATCTCTGAGGCCAGCGGGTCGCTAAAACAGTACCAGGGGTCACAAAGGGCAAACCAGGGGTGACAACACTTGGAGACACTTAAATGCTGTCCATGCTTGGGCTCCACTGCACCAACTTTGGATTCACGGTACAGAAATGGACGAAGGTCAATAAAACTGCCTCATCCAATGGGATTTGATTATTTTTTACAGGCTCACCAAAAAAACGTTAAAAGCCGCTTCTCAGACTAAAGTTCTACTTTCATGCCAAGTTTTTTCTGTGTCGGAGAGGCAAGAATCCTATTTGAGTTCAAATGGAAAATTATGTTTTTTTAATTTCCTCATTTTTTTGGACTCCACTTTATGAATATGCACAAAACTTACCACGCCAAACCCAAATGAACTAAAATGAATTTTTTTATTTGAAAGTTTTGTGCAGATTCAAACTGCACTAAAGCTGGTAAAAAATGCTTTTTTTATCAAAATTCTGCCCTAACCATAACTAAACTGGTGCTATCACCAATTGTGATATATTATATAATGTGATACTAATAATTATCTGTACTCTAGTAAATAGCTGAGACTGAATGAAATCATTGTTAATTTATGCCATGACCTATAAATTCAGACTATAAATGTGAAAGTATATCGATAAATTTAACAAACATTTTTTTTTTTTAAACATAGACCTGGAATCTTGGTTATGTTTAACCTCTGCAAAGCATGTTTTTCATGAATTTGTTTCTATTTGGTATTATATAGCTCATTGCAAACAATTTAATGCTCTATTAAGAAGCTGTATCATTGTACTGTCATATTGTACACACTTTCACTGAAATAACTAATTAGTGCTGTTGAATCTCTGCCTGAGCTGGATAATTATCATTGAACCCTCAAAACAGTGAAAACCTGAAGGAGACTGTAAAAAAGGGATATAAATGCATAAACAGAGCGACCATAAAATCATGATTCTTGTCTTTTGAATGTGTTCGATTCATTTTGAAAAGCAAAAACTGTGATTTCCAATAGGGACTGTGAGGTATTTGGATACTTGTTCAGTACTGCATTAAATGTGTTGGTTATTTCATTGAAGTATAGTAGTTATTGTATTTTTCTCCAGCTGTACGAGACGTTCCCACGGCTCATACGCCTCCTCCCAGGCCCTCACCAGAAGGTCTTTGAACTCTTGGAGTATACCCGTAATTACGTGAAGAAGGAGGTAAGGGATCACCAGGAGAGCCCAAAGGAGGAACACCAAGATTTTATTGACCTCTACATCGACCAGATCGAAAAGGTGAGTAGATGAGTGTGGACTACTGGTGTATAAGTGAAGAGTATTTACATTGTGACAATCAATTAGACTTTAGATGAAGTATGCATTTTCTTCATGGACTGCTTAAAAATAGAAATATATTTTTAGGACACCCAGATTTTGAATAATAATATCAACAAGAAGAGACGATTGGGCGTGCTCCCCCCTCATTAAAGGTTGCAATGTGGGAGAAATGTTAGAAGCAAAAACCCACCAAAAGAGACCGAGAAATGCTAGATTGTTTGGGGAACAACTATTAAATTGCTTCACGTTTACATTCATTCTGTGTAAATGTATCTGATAAGGGACCGCGATTTGAAGAACATTACCTGTATTTGATTAAACCAAGAATACAATGTTTTTATAATTAAATTTCTTAGACTCCTGCCTATTGGAGATTTCACTGCTAAGCGGTCAACTACAGAAGCAATTTCCGGCCTATGTACTTGTGCTTTTGGAGGTCAGGAACAATGTGTCAGGTCTTGCTTTTTTGCACAACTACAGCCTTACAAAGACAAATATTCTTCCCATAATGCTCTTGCTCGCTCAAAGCGGAACACAGTTTGCTAGCTATGGCATGGCGGGAGCGGTAAAGCTCCCGCCAAGCCATAGCAAACAGCTGTGCCCCGGTGGTGGGCACCCTGGGACGCAGCAGGAGCCGGCCCTAGCGGGTGGCGGTCCCCAGGGCCTGTATGGCTCCAGGAGGGGAAGGGCTACGCGGCCCCCCTCCTTCCTTGATTAATGGCCTGCCCCGGTGAGGTGGCAGCCCCCCTCCCATTTCTTAAAATGCACTTTGGCCCCAGGAAGGTGGTGGTCCCCAGGGCAGGGGTCCGCGTGGCCCCCCATTGTATTAGCCCTGGGGAAGTAGCAGTCCACTTGGCTGCGGGGGAGGCCACTTGTGCCTCCTCTGCACAAATTTAGTAAAAGGTCCCTGGGACGTGGCAGTCCCCGGCGCTGCGGAGGGCCATGCGGGACACGCATTTTTATTATTGTTTGCCCCAGGGAGGTGGCAGTCCAAAAAACGGGACTTTTTTGAAAAATTTGTGAAGATTGGTCAAGCGGAGCCAAAGTTATCGCCAATAGATAGTTGGGACCAAAGTTTCCATTAAAAAAGCGTTTTTTTGTTTTGCCAGCAACTTTGACACCGCTTCACGAATCTCCACAAAATTTCCACGAAACGTCCTCTTTTTGGTTCAGCTGCTGTGTTGAAAGCTTCAGGGTGATCTGTCAAGTGGGGGCCGAGAAAATAGGCGTGTCCCAAAACGTGTTTTCCCCAATGTTATGTTTATAGGGATTTTTCATTTTTTCAACACGACTACAGCCCGAACTGCTGAACAGAATTACACCAAATGTGACAGAAAGCTAGATGTTGGTCCAGAAGGCGTGCTTTTTGTGATTTGGTATCAATCAGTTCATTAGCTTTTGAAATATCTAACTAAGAAATATAGATGTCTGGGGGCCCGAGTCCTTGCAGTGGATTTGCAGATCCTACCAAAATGTTATTGCCTGCCAACACTTCAACTAGGAATTAAAAATATGGGGGGTCCGCTCTTCCCCCCACAGTCCCGGAGACTGCCACCTCCCCGGACAATGAACACTGTAAATGCGGGGGGGTGGGGGGGCGCTCAGCAGACTTCGCTGCCCCGGGGAGCACCACCTCCCCGGGACACAATGATAACAATGAAGGGGATCTGTGGCAGCCTCCCAGCCCCAGGGACCACCACCTCAGAAAGGGGGGGCGTGCCCTCCGATCACCTCTCAGAAATCCTGCTGTGTAGAACTTACTGGAGGTAACAGGAGGTCTTGTTGGCCCCCAATGACCCTCTGGAGCCAATGGAAATTCATCCCCCAACCATCAGTGCGTTAGGTGACGCATTTGCAGAGTGGGGGAGAAAGGGGCGTGGCCTCTAAAAACCTCTCAGCAATCCCGCTGTGTAGGCCTTACTGGAGGCAACAGGAGGGCTTGTTGGCCCCCAAGGACCCTCTGGAGCCAAGGGAACTTCATCCCCCAACCATCAGTGCACCAGGAGGCGCATTTGCAGAGTGGTGGAGAATGGGGCATGGCCTCCAAAGACCTCTAAGCAATCACGCTGTGTGGGACTCACTGGAGTTAACGAGGAGTTGTTGGGCCCCAAGGACGTCCTTGTTGGCCAACTATCCCTCCTGTTACCTTCAGTAAGTCCCTACACAGCGGGATTCATGTGGCCGTCCCCTTTCTCCACCAATCTGGAAACACTATTACTTCTTAAAAACATATAAATGCACTGAAAAAAACAAAGGTTACATGGGCGTTATAGTTAGGAATTAGCATTTAAAAAACCTTAGAAATTCACTGTAAAAAACCAAAGGTTACAAGTAGGTTCTAATTAGGCCCAGGTTTCACTCGTACACAACCAGTGAAATTCAGCAGTTATAGTTAGCAGAGCTAACTATAACTCGTGCCCCGCAATGCACTGCTTATGATCTCACATATTATATCACTCATGACATGGTCAGTGACATCACTGATGACATCTCAATTGACATCACTGATGACATCGTCCAGTGGCTGTGAGTGTTTTAAAAGAAGTTTGAGTGTTAAATATATATACCAAGGTGTATTGGTGAATCAGTGGGTGTATGAGTGACTGATTGGATGATTCAGTGGGTGCGTGACTAACTATATGTGAGTGACTGTGTTTCAGTGAATGTATGTAGGAGGCTGCAGTAGTGCATAGATTTAATGTGCTAGCAGAAAAAGCAAGTGACTGCCGCTCACAATGGGCACTGTTCACAACTGAGTACCTCTGTTGGCAGCAGTGCAGATCCCTGTGGCAGGGCTTGGTTGGTGTTGCTGTTACCGGAGCTGAGGAACAGAACAACATGTGGGGTGTAGGGATGCCTTTAATCATGCTGGAGGTTTGAAGTAGGTGTGCCAGCCTGATGTCAGTGTATTATGCAGTGTGAAGCCCCAATTGTGCACGATAGACATGCTATCAGGTACTCAGGAGTTTGATGTCTGGCAATGCTGGCGGTGTATATGACTTTGTACTTCTACCATGTACAGTAAACTTCTTAATTGTCTTTCACTCGCAGACCAAAAGTGATCCAAATGTTACATGTGATGAGGCCAACCTTGTTCAAGATGTGATGGACTTGTTCTTTGCAGGCTCAGAAACAACTGCCCTAACACTCCTCTGGGCCTTGCTTTATATGGTAAAATATCCCGATATACAAGGTGAGTTTGTGAGTAAAGGAAAATTTAAGTATACCATTATGCTTATGTATAAACACAAAAAAAGAACTCTATGATGGCAGATTCGAGGTGGATAGAAGTACAGATATTGATCCTCACTTTGGTTATGTACTGACCTGCTAAAGAAATAGAATATTTTACCCAAAAAATATTATTGTTAGAAACATGTTGTTAGGTCTATACACTCAATGTGCAAGCATGTCATTTTTTCTATGAGTAACAAAATAAAGTCAGAGCACCTTTGTATCCTGACCACTGCCATCCAATGAAAGAGACCCTGGGGCACTGGGTGCTGTTGCTAGAGTCAGAAATTGCAATTCTGCTGCTGAAGTTTTTCAAAGGGGACAAACTTGGCAACTTCATCTTGATGAGCTTCATGAGGCCCTTGATCTTCTCAGCCTCATTCTCCGCATCTTCTAATTTGAGTTTGACCCTGACCATGCTATTGAGGATTCCACAACCAGGTATTAAATAACATTCAGTCATTTACTGTTACTGATGAACCATGTATCTTGGTGTTTGCTACTTGAGGGCTCTACTGCTTTTGATATTGATGATCATTGGGTCTTACTTAAAACTCTCTAGTTATGAGTGAGAACCAACAACTCGACCTTAAATTGGTTCACCTCATAGTCTGTGGCCAAAAAGAATAGAATTTGTACTGGTTCAATCATCCAGCTCTAAATCAATTCCTATTTTCTGCACATTCCACGGGGATCTATGCTTAATCCCATAACATGATGTTTAACCTGCACCTGGAGGCACTGGAAATACTCTGCAGCTAATATGGCACTGCTATACCCCAGAAAGCTCAGGATTCCTCACTGTACTTTACAGTGTCATTGACCAACAACATCCTTAATACATATTCTCCCTGAATGTCATTCAAACCTGGGAGTGCCTAGCTTATAGTAACCAACAACTCAAACCAGCAACAACTGAGTTGACTTCATAAATAGAGGAACCCCCAACCTTCTCATCCAAGAGTGACTCTACAATGTTAACCTAACTGGCTCCTTCCCATCTGCCATTCCCCATTAAATTCCCTTACATCTTCGTGACCACTCTCAATTCTTAGGGACTGCGCCAAAAAAAAACCCTGGCCTATGGTCCAAGCCCTCATCTTATTACACATCAACTAATGCAATGCACTTCTCAATGTCCTACTGTAGCCCTGAATGACAACAATCAAACCTATTCTTCAGGCAGCGTCTTGACCAAACACCAGGAAAGGAACTTTGGGCGCATTTTGCCAACCAAAATGTAATTGCATTGGCCTTCTCTTTCTACCAGAATTCAATTTAAAGACCTATCTATATGACTCTACCTAGCTTCTAAACACAACACAGTATGTCCAAATGCAACCACATTACTAAGGGCACACCCCTGGCCAGGTTGGTTCTCAAACAATGCAAAAGCCAATAGAGCATTTGTATTTGTCAAGACTCTTGATAACCCACCACTAACACTTCAACCTAGCTCCTTCAGTGGTGCAATGCCTCAAAAGTCTCAAACTATGTCCTTGTAACCATCCTTTTGCAATCCTAGTCTGTATCAATTCCTCACCTCACCTTTACCTGCTCATCTTTCTAGACTCCCATGTTTGCTGTGTGTGGTTTGGATATGTACAGCATTCTCTGCTTCCCTATGATGGTGTGTTTGTGGTCTACAAAAACCTCTAGTAAACAACAAAATAGTATTAATGTGTCCCATATGACCGCTAGATGTCGGTCTGTGTGCTGGATGGGTGTGAACATACCATGGCCAAAACCATGCCAAAATCCATATCTTTTTGAGGATAAATGCACAGTTCAGTCATGTTGGTGCTAGGTCATGCACATCTTTAGATTTCCATACACAAATGACTGTAGTTTATCAACTACATTTCCTACATCTGAATAGTTCAGAACTGTTGAATAAAACTTATGCTTGCAACGCTCTTTTGGTAATTTGCCACAATACTTGTATAACTAACTTCTCACCAGAAATTACAGTGTGCTTGTAGGCTTCAGTTATTCACATGCAGGGCGCATAACTGTACTTTTTAAAAAAAAAGTACTAACTTGTTATATTGTAAAAACACCTCTTAAAAGTGAAAAAGCATTGCGACCGTTTATAAAGTAATATTTAGGGCCTGATTTTTGCACATGCTTTCACAGTGCTGCATCATGCCACTATAAATAAATTCAAAGGGTTTGTACATTGACCATAGAAGGATGAAAGGTGTAATCAACTTGTTGGCATTTGAGGCCATGACCTTCAGTGTAGGCAAATAACAGCAGAAGGAGCATTAAAATGCTGAGCAGTTGTACCTTGACAAAATAGATTGAAATCAAAGCTCATCCTGCCAAACTATGGGTCTCATTACGATGGTGGTCAGTTGAGCGTCTGACCGCCATCGCTGCGGGATGGAGACTGCCCAACATGTAGTCGGCAGTTCCACCCCCCATATTATGATGCGACCGCCATGTAGGCTGTTGGAAAGATGCAGTTTACTATTGCGGCTTGTGCTACGTCCTGGAAAAGGGCCACAGCACAAGCCGCAGTGGTAAAAGGCATGTGTGAAACATCCATGCACCGTGTGCCAGGCACCATGTGGTGCCTGGCACACGGTGCATGGGTGTTTGGGGGTTATCACATATGCCCCCCTGGCCACATAGCAGAGGCCCATGGGCGACGGGGCCCTGCTAGGGCCCCCAAAGTCCCATTCCGACAGCCTTTCAATGGCAGTGGGAATGCCATGAAAAGGCTGCTGGAAATGGACATCGTAATCATTACGGCAGTGCCTGCGCAGGCACCGCCTCCATTGTAGGGATTTTTGTCCGACCACTGCTTTGAAGGGCTCCTTGAGCCTGTCAGAGTCAGTCTGTCCCTCCGACTGCTGCGGTCCGACCGACTGCATCATAATGTGGTGGTCAGACTTCTATCCTGGATGTTGGTGGGACTGCCACTGGCTGCCTGTCTGTGGAGGTCCCACCGACATAATAATAAGGCCCTTTATTACCAACACTTCTTCTAGCAAATGTCTTACAAGCTGCAGAGAGCCTCAACACGGGCACCACTTGCGCAGTTGCTGCTTCCTGCTTAAAGGTCAAATCTGGTTTTAAGTTTAAAGACTTTGACATCTTCCCTCCATAAGCCACCCTGCTGTTATATATTTATGGACATCATTATCCATGGTTTATAGATGGTCATCCGTGGATTAGCATAGTTTCACCCATTTTGTCAGCAGATTTTTGTCTATAATCTTATCAGTAATGCAATAATGGAGTTTTTTAGATGGCGCAAACTTGACCCAAAGGTATCAGGTATCAGAGCGCTTTACACGAGCACCAGTTGCGTTACATGAGGACACATTCATTTTTTTTGGTTTTGTTAGGCACAGGGAGATTAAGTGATTTGCCCAGAATCACAGGATGTTGCGTGTCCTTGCCGAGACTCGAACCCGGTTCCCCAGATTTGAGGTCGACCGCCCTAGCCGGTAGGCCAACTTCTCTCCCCTATGATGATCAATGACGATAGTAAAGTGGCAGTCTTTAGCTGACCTTTTGAGTTGAGAACACTGGTCAATCCCCAACATGCATCTGGTTGCTTAGCACACTTAAGGAATATTTAGTGCCTCATTTAGAGCTTGAATGAGCTGGAGCACAACTGTAAATCAGTTATACCACCGCGCCCCCAAACCCTTGGTTGCCCACTCTATTTTGAACATTGTGTTCACACTGGCAGAGCTACTGCCGTCTCTGCCAGCATAGTCCTCTGACGTGGAGGCTGGTTCACCAAAGGTTCACTGGTCAAAGTGATAGTTTTTCCCAGGGCTTTCAGTGGGTTGAATAAACATGGGGGAGGGGGTCTCTCAAAGAGGCATAACCTATGTAAAAAAGGGTGTGACTTAAACATGTAAGATACAACTCTGCTGCCTGAATGGTATTTTGCAGCTTCTTTCTGTTATTGCATCCAGCTATATAATAGAACAACTGTCATGCACTTAAAATAAGCCCAGACTATTGGCTTAACCAATAGTTGTTAGCTGCAGAAAATGAATGAGTAACAACAATGACTTTGTGGTAAATAGTAGTGAAACTGTTTCAATTCTGTAATTATGTTAAAGTGAAATAACTATACCACTCCATTAGAAACTTTAAATAAAATTCTTTGTACAATGCTTACTTTTATTTATTGTGGGCTTGAAAAAATGTCTAGAAGCTGCTAATGCTTGGCTGCAGCTGGCCATGCAGCAGCTTTATCACTGCAGACCTGTTAACTGTAGAGACTGAGCCCACACTCTGCCCCTCATCTCTCCTGCCCGCTGCAGATCCCCACAGTGTGCTCTGCCCTTCCGCCCTCCTGCCCCACTGCGGATCTCTACAGCGTACTCTGCCCTTCATCCCTCCTGCCCTGCTGCAGCCTCACGGCGCGCTCAGCCCTTCACCCCTCCTGCCCCGCTGCAGATCCCCACAGCACGCTCTGCCCTACACCCCTCCTGCCCTGCTGCAGATCTCCACAGCACGCACCGCCCTTCACCCATCCTGCCCCGCTGCGGATCCCCTCGGCGCGCTCTGCCCCTCACCCCTCCTGGATTGAGTTTTTTTCTCAATACAAAAAAGGTTTTTTGGTCTTTAAACACTGCCTGTATGGCAAACCTCGAGTCTTAGACGGAAACCTCCACACTAGGGGCTTTCTCCCTTTAGAGCACAAGTGATCACTGCCAGGCAGGTGGGAATCTCTCAAAAGAGCATACGGTCCTTCACCAAAGTGAAGAGGCCATTGCCTCCGCTACACTGGCACGCTGGTGGGCCATCAATAGGTCCAGATAACACTTTATTTATTAAATCAAACATCTCATTTGTTGGTTAACTTTGATACCAGAAAATCAGATGTATTTGGTGCTAATGAGGTTTTATGTGGTTGGGGTACTGAGACTCTAGGTTTCCTCATCTGAATCTAACCAGCAGATTGTACTGCCAAAAAAGTCTACACTCCTGATATTAAAACTCTATCAAGTTCTCACAGGGTTTTAATTGCCCTTTTTCTAGACACTTTTCAAGAGCAAGAGGGTGACTCTGCTCCTCTTTAGGAGTTACACAGGTTGGGCCTGATTCACAGAACTAACTTACGTCAAAAACGTAAAGTTAGTACTTTTTGGTATTCACAGAATACACTTACTCATTTGGTATTCACAGAATGAACTTACTCATTTCGGTATTCACAGAAGTTAGTAGTCCTAACTTTAGGACTCCTAAATGCCTTCTGTGAATACCGAAAGTCTTAAAGTTAGGATTTTCTCAGTTTAGGAGTAGTAAAGTTACTACTCTAAACTGAGAAAATCCTACTACTCTAAACTGAGAAAAATCCTAACTTTAAGACTTTCGGTATTCACAGAAGGCATTTAGGAGTCCTAAAGTTAGGACTACTAACTTCTGTGAATACCGAAATGAGTAAGTTCATTCTGTGAATACCAAAATGAGTAAGTGTATTCTGTGAATACCAAAAAGTACTAACTTTACGTTTTTGACGTAAGTTAGTTCTGTGAATCAGGCCCGTTGTGAATCACACTGGTCTGAATCCTTTCAACGTGATGGTAGAGGAGAGGGGAGAATGGCTAGTCTCTCATGCCTCTCCCACTAGTAACTATTGTACATCTCTCCCCAGAGAAAGTCCAGAGGGAGCTTGATGATGTCCTAGAACCTGCTGAAACCATCCAATATGAACACCGGATGAAGCTGCCGTACACCAATGCTGTGATCCATGAGATACTGCGCTATAGCTGTGTTGTCCCTCTCGCCCTACCACATCATTGTGTGAAGGACACCACTATCCAGGGCTTCCATCTTGAAAAGGTAATGACATTTGTCCTTGAGATGTCTGGTAGGTTACTTCCCCGTTACTCAGTCATGCCTTTGCTCTGCATATTTTATTAACTTTTTGATGACAGATAATTCATTCAAAACAGTAGGGTGCTAAGGTACTTCAAATTTATGGAGGTGATGCTAAATTCTGAGAGCAGTATACCTCTGGTTAAGAAAAAGCATCTTTTTGCATGATCACCCCCCATTTATTTTGGGATGATGCTGTTGGTTTTTGGACTCTGTACACTGAGCCTGCCAACTAGATTGGCAAATTTAACTTACATACATGTCCCTAGTATATGGTACCTGTGTACCCAGTGCCTGCAAGTTAAATGTCACTAGTGAACTGCAGCACTTATTCTGCCACCACTTAATTTAACATGTGCAAAATGACTCTAGGCCTGCCACAGGAGCCTAGCTGGGCAATTACAAAAATGCCATGTCAACATTTTGAAATCATCCTTTTAAGAGGCCTAAACCTTCCTTTTAAATATTAGCAAGTTACCCTGAAAATAGGCCTTACCAGCCTGTAGGACATATGTACTGAATGTTTTTACATATCCTTACAGTGAAAAAGGTCCCAGACCTGTTTTTCACTGTAGCAAGGTTGACTGTGCTATAGAAAACACTTGGTTACTTTAATACACTGAACAAGGCTAGCACAGAAAATACTGTAAACATTCATTTTTAGAGTTAAACAAAATCCAGCTTAATGCCAACGTTGAATTTTGTCTATTTCAGAAATAGTGACTTTAAAAAGTCACTATTTGTCTGCCTTAAGCCTTTGGTTGCCTTTTCAGAGTTAATCCCCAACTTTCACCTGCCAGCCTGCTGGCCCTCGGCAAGAAGGTGTGAATGGCTCACAGGAAAGGGAACAAAAGGGCCTTGGTTGGCAGCAGGTGTGACTTCCTCCTGACAGGATGGTCTAGGGGATGTGCACACCAACTGCATAAAGTTCAAAGGGGCATCCCATGTCACAGGCAGATGTAACTCACAACTAGAACTTCCCTTCTCATTGTCCAGGTAGTCAGGATAGCAGCAATCCAATTGGGGGTAAACCTGTTTCAGAACCGGTTTGCACTCCATGGGTGTGTCCAGAGTAGTGCCCAGAGGAAGAAAGGTTCTTCCATGTTGGAGCTTAGCAGAACAGTGCACCTAGAGGTTGTTTAGGGACAAACCCCCAGGCAGTGTTGTCAAAGTGGGTAGGGTTATCCCTAAAAACTTTTTCCCTATTGGTCAGGGAGTTTCCTCCACCCACAAGCTAGCACCAGGCATACATGTGGTACCCCTGTATCCCTTCTTCAGAACACATCTGAACCTTTGGAAAACAGAAAAATGACTACACTTGCTGTTGAACCTATGCAGAGAGACCCCAAGAGTTGGACCTGCTCCCACTTCTACCCAGGACACAGAAGTTGATTCAAAGGATCAGATGGCTGACCCCCTGTTAAGCTACAGAACCACAAAAGCAGCAAGAAGCCTACTTTTACCAAGAACCCAGCTGACCAGGTCCAACTTGATTTGCCCTAGACCACGCTGGTGGCTTCTGGGAGAGTCAGTCATAACCTCCAAGTGGTGCCCACAAGGTCATGGACTCGCGGCTAGTGTGAGAGTGTAGTCCTCTGACCCTAAAACCTGCAAAACTTGACACTTAGAAGAAACTTTTTCAGAACTTTACCTCTACAGAACCAGCTAAGACTTGCACCGGGGCCGAAGCCGCTGGTGTAGTCAACCCATCGGATTCAATCCACAGGCTTTCCACTAATAGGATTTCTACTTCCAGAAAAGTTTCTAAGTTCAAACAGAGGGATTTCACTGACGTTGACATTGAACAGCATCCGACCGCTGAAGAGATGTTCCTGGGCACAGATTCCGGACTTCATCCACTCTGAGCTTTCCCGGCACCACCAAGTTTCCAGCTGGAGCCGAGGCTCACACAGAAAACCTGTCCGTTACTTGTCTGCCATTGTCCAGTCCTCTTTCAGATTCAGCTTGCAGCCCGACCCACTGACTGGCACTTTTCAAGAGAAAATGTTGTAAGTGGGAAGGTAAACTTTCCACCGGACAAACCTGGTGCCTGTATCCAACCAGCAACAGCTCACGGTCGGACTTAACTTTTGACCTGGACCCGGTCAGTGCGACCAGAAAAAAACAAGTTACTTACCTGTACTCTGTGGTTCTCCAGTATTGATATCTTTCATAGATTCACATGCTTGAATCTTCCCGTCGTCATGGTGGGAGTCTCACGGTATTAGAAATGTAGCAGTATAAAAGAAAAAATCCATGTAAACCAATACAAATGTACTTATACTTTGGTAACCCATCACCATCTTTATATGGCCCAAATGACAGCCAATGAGACGCCAGCCCTGAGATCACAATCCCCTGCAGAGCCACCATACCTCAGATTTCCAGGACAAGTGTGAGCCAAGGATACTTGTCGTGAGGTAAAAGTGGTCCACCTTAAAACGGGGAGGTGGGCGGGGCGCATGTGAATATATGATAGATATCAATACTGGAGAACCACAGTGTACAGGTAAGTAACTTGTTTTTTCTCCAGCATTGAATTTTTCATAGATTCACATGCTTGAATCAGAATAGAAAGCAGTATCTCACACATTAATAGCGTTTTAAGGGTAAGACCCCTTTTTCCTTATGGCAAAAATAGTCAAATTTTATAAGCTACTAGATTAAAGCATGCATAGCGGATTGTGTGTCTCAGAATGCTAAAATAACAAAGACTACATATATATATATATATAAATAAAGTATCATGAAAAAACAATCATATCATGCATTACTTCATATACAAGCGTAATCTTTTGAAGGAAAAAGTACCTTAAAGGAAAAGTCGACGGAGCACAGCCTGTCCCACCGCTGAATCTCCTTTCCATCTGTGTCCAGACAGTAGTGCCTGGTAAATGTATGGACATTTGACCACGTTTCCGCTCTACAAACGTCCGGGAGCTATACTCCCGCAAACAATGCGGCAGAAGTAGCCATCTTCCTTGTTGAATGGGCTTTAACCTTTGAAGTCAGAGGCCTTCCTGCCTTCTCGTGACAGAATGCAATTGCTGAAGATATCCATCTGGAAATACTATTTCTGGATAACGCAAACCCCTTCCTGGGGGTGGCGAAAGCAATTAGCAGTTGGCTTGATTTTCTAAAAGTCTTTGTCCTCTTTATATAAAATCTTAAGCATCTTCTGACATCCAACGTGTGAAGAGATCTTTCCGCTACAGATGTTGGATCTTTGAAGTATGTAGGTAGGACAATTGGTTCATTTAGGTGGAATGACGTCGGAACTTTCGGAATGAATTTTGGATTCGTTCTCAGCACTACCTTGTCTTTCTTGAACTGCATAAAGGGTTCAGAAATTGAAAAGGCTTGGATCTCACTGACTCTTCTGGCCGATGTCAGAGCCAGAGGTAGAGCCATTTTCCATGACACAAACTTCAAGTCAGCCTTATGAATGGTTTCGAAAGGTGGCTTCATCGTCTGTGCAAGGACTGTGTTAAGCTGCCAAGGTACCGCTGGACGTTTTATTGGAGGGGAAACCCTGAATAGACCCTTCATAAACTCCTTTATTACTCTGTCAGACCAAAGAGAAGGTTGTCCCGGCTTTCTGCGATATCGTGAGATCGCCGCAAGATGTACTTTCAGAGATGAATGGGCTAAACCTGCTTTGGCTAAATACAGGTAATACGGCAGGATTTGATCCGGCGTTGAAAGCAAAGGGTGTAAAGAGTGATCCAAACACCATTGGCAAAACCTTTTCCACTTCGCCACATATGTTTTATTGGTGGAAAATGCTCTTGAGTGAGTCAGAATATCACGACATTCCTGAGGAATATTCAAGGATTGGAATTCATGGTCATGAGGTTCCAAGCTGATACATTTTGCGAGCTTATTTGAGGATGCACCACTTGTCCCCTGTTCATAGATATTAGATCGTGCACTGGCGGAAATTGAATATGAGGGGATAAAGACATTCGTAGAAGCTCCGTGAACCAGAACTGTCTCGGCCATGCCGGAGCTATGAGGATCAGGTGACACGGTTCCGATTTCATTTTCCTCAGCTTCTCCCGAACTAGAGGAAATGGAGGAAATGCATATGCAGACATTCCCGTCCATCGTAGCTGGAGAGCATTCCCCCATGAGCCTTTTTGAGGGAATCTGCTCGCAAACCTTTTGCATTTTTTGTTGTCTCGAGTGGCAAATAGGTTCAATCCCGGAGTTCCCCATAGGTGGAATATCTGGCGAATCCGATGCTGATCCAGCTTCCATTCGTGGCATAGGCTTGCAGACCTGCTTCAGGAATCTGCCCATGTGTTGTGGATTCCTGGGACATGCTGAACCTGTAGCATGATATTGTGCTTTAGGAGCCACTACCAGATTATTTGAGCTTGGGCTGATAATGTTTTCGACCTTGTTCCTCCTTGCTTTAGAAGATAAAACATAGTGGTCGTATTGTCCGTTCTTACAAGGACTGGGGAATCATAAATTCTGGGGAGAAAAGCCTGTAGACCTAAAAACACCGCTTTTAGTTCCAACCAATTGATGTGCATCCTCGCTTCTTGCGAGTTCCAGTGACCTTGTATTTCCAGGTCCTGTAGATGTGCTCCCCATCCCTGCAAGGGTGCATCCGTTGTCATTATGTAACTGGGAGGTTGAGTTTCGAAAAGTAGACCTGCAGAAAGATTCTTCCTTATCCCCCACCATGACAGAGCTTTCTTTATTTGTGGAGTGACGAGGACGAGATCTTCGAAAGATCCTTGAGCCTGAATCCATTGTAGGTCGAGTAGTTCCTGAAGTGGCCTCATGTGGAGTCGACAGTTTGGAACTAACGGAATGCAGGATGAGAGCATTCCCAGCATGGACTTGTACATCCTCACTGAAACTGACTCTCTTCTTTGAATCGGGATCCCAACTTTCAAATTTTCTGAATGCGTTCTTCTGAAGGATACGCCTTTGCCTCTCTTGTGTTCAACACTGCCCCTAAAAACTGTTGAGTTTGAGAAGGTATCAGAGAGGATTTTTCCACATTTATTCTTAGACCTAGGGTTATGAATAGCCGGCGGCAAGCTCTTAATGAGTTTTGAGTGCAATGATACGTCGGACCTTTTATGCTGCCACTGACGCCATGCACTTCGTGAACACTCTTGGTGCTGAGCGAAGACCAAATGGCAAAACCCTGAATTGGTATTGGCACCCCGCCACCTCGATCCTCAGATACCGTCGATGTTTGACGTGTATTGGAACATGGAGGTATGCATCTAATAGATCTAAAGATGTCATATAGTCTCCTCTTTTCACCATTAGAAGAATCTCTTGCAGTGATAACATTCTGAAGAGTTGTTTTCTGATATACTTGTTCAAACCTCTTAGATCCATCACCTGCCTCCATTTTGTACTTTGTTTTTTCTTTATTAGGAAAAAATGCGAGTAGAATCCTTTCCCTCGATGATTTTGAGGAACCTCCTCTATTGCCCTTTTATAAGGAGATTCAAAATCTCTTTCTTTAGTAAGGATAGGTGTTAATGTTTCTTGGGAATGGGAGGACGGTTCGGTAGTTTTTGAACGAACTCTAGGGTGTGACCCTGACTTATAATGTCCAACACCCATTTGTCTCATGTTATTGACAGCCATTGTTGATACTACTGAGAGAGGTAGTGGTTCTGATGAGGTTTGCTTCCTGACGAGGTGGGTGGCGCCCTGAGAATGTCACTGTCGCCTACCACTGTCCTGCGACTTTCCCCTAGCTGACGTTTTTCTTCTGTTCGCCTGTTGATGGTAAGGCACAGTGGTTGATCGAAATTGTTGTTGATTATGGTATCGGCGATACCCCTGTTGCTGGTAGGGCTGGTACCTATATGACTGAAAAGACAGCCTTTGTTGGTATTGGCCTCTTGCTCCTCTACCACAAAAGGACTGAAACCTTTGTTGTTGTAGAATCCCTAAAGCACGGGCTGTGTCTTTATCGGTCTTAATTCCTTGAAGAGCATCATCCACATGCTTTCCAAATAGATTTTCACCATCAAATGGCATATCGACAATTTTTGCTTGAATATCCGGACGGAAAGAGGTGGCTTTGAGCCAGCCCTGTCTGCGAAGAGCAATAGCTCCTGCCATCTGCCTAAAAGCCACTGATGAAATGTCCATGGCTATATCAATCATTTCAGAGGCTGCCCTAGCCCCATCTTGAAGAATTTGCGTTGCCTCTTCCTTCTAATCCTCAGGAAGGTGAGATAGCAACGGCACTAAGTCAGACCACATTTGTCTGTCATACCTGCTTACTATGGCTAAAGCATTTGATGCCTTGATGGACGCGGCTGCCATAACCGCAAATCGTTTACCTGTGCCATCTAGTTTTGCAGCGTGAATCTTTCTGGATTCACTATGCTGTGCATTATTCCGCGGTCTAGTGGTTGGGTCCGGAATCGTAGTCTTTTTTCTGTTTTTTTTTCTTTTTTCGTGTAGCCCAGGTGGGCGTCAACGCCCCACCATTTGGTGTCCTCCCGTGACGTCGGCGCGCTTCCTCCGGAAGCTCCCACCCTAGGGCGCCATCTTCAGATTCTTTTTTCCGCCATTGGGTCTGGATCGTCGTGAAGAGCTCCAGAGTTGGAAGAGGAGAGAAGAAGTAAGAGAAAAGCAGAAAGAACCGAGAAAAATTAGAGATCTTCATCACAAGACAAAGAACATACTACCGGGACGACGAAGCTGGTGAGAGGTAGAAAAAACTTCGACGTCCAACGGAGAATGCGCACACAGGGGGCTCCCTGAGCGCGGGAATGGACAAGACACCATTCAAGTTCTGTCGTAACTGCCACCACAAGTTCGCACAGAAAGACCAACATCCAGTCTGCAACCTCTGCCTACCGATCGACCATCAAAGCGACGACTGCAATGCCTGCGCAGCATTCGCCACCAAGACCCTCAGGGTGAGGGACAGACAGAGGAGAGCAAACTACAGCATGCAGGGCCAAGGGCCACCTCTGTCGCTGCGGGACCTGGGCCTCTCCAGTGGGGAAGAGGACAACATCGCCGAGGGACCAGAGGACTGCACGGTCGTAGAGACCGATAACACTTCCAGGAAGGAGGTAAGAGACACGTCGACCCAAAAAACCCCGACAGACTCTCGAAAATCCGAGCCAAAGTCCTCGAAAGGAGCACCGGCGTCGAAGCACTCGACGACCGAAGCTGCATCCACGGACAAACAGCCCAGCGGATCCTTCGAAAAGGACTCCCGGTCGGCGAAAGCTCTTGACACACCCAGGTCGTCGAAGCACGGTTCCGAGAAGCCGCACTCGACGCCGAAGGGGAAAGAGCAGAAGGCAACTCCGACGTCAACTACGACCTCGAAGAGAACTGCCGAAACTCTCGACGCCGATCAAGCGGCGGAGATGGAGAGGAAGAAGAAAAGGCTCGAGGCCGAAATGGCCAGTATCATCCAAAAGAAGAAGGACTTCGACGACCGGATGAGTAGATACACCATCCCTTCGAAGCCCTCGACGGTCGTCGAAGCGGAAACGCAAGAGGAGTTCGACAGCACCGAGCCGCCGAAAACTCCCGAACCGTCGGAACAACAGGACCAAGAGGTCCTGTACGATTATACGGAGGGTGCTGACGACCAGCAGACGCACTTCGGCTCGACACCCTCGGAGGCTCAAGACCTGGAATGGCAGGATCTCGACGCCGAAGACCCGGAGGAGGCCGTGGAGACGTATCCGTCGAGGCCTTCGCCGCCGGACGACATAGGAGTGTACAACATGGTCGTCAGGAACGCGGCAGCCACCTATAGAGTGGAAATGGAGGAGGAAAAGCCTAAAGCCTGTTTTCTCCTGGAAACACTGCTACCAACACAAACTAGGAGCCAATTCCTTCCTATGCTCCCTAGTGTGCTAGACCAAGGCAGGGAAGCTTTCAAGGAGCCATCTACCTGCAGATCTGTCACACCCAGAATGGAGAAAAAATATAAACACTCTTCAAAGGATCCACCATATATCCAGGGATCTGTGCCAGCTGATTCAATAATAACAGCAACAGCCAGGAAGAGGGCCAACGTTCCCACAAACTCCGGTCCGCCCCCAGACAAGGAGAGCAAGAGGATAGACCTCACAGGGAGGAAAATTGAAAGGAATGCGGCAATACATTGGCGCATTGCCAACTCCAATGCCCTTATAAATAGGCACGCCTACCAGCACTGGGAAGAAGTTGGGCAGTTGCTCAAACTGCTCCCCACAGAAAACCAGCAGAGAGCGGCACACCTGGTGGAGGAGGGGAAGAACATGGCCAACACCTGCCTAAAGTCGGCCCTAGACGCAGCTGATACATCAAGCAGGCTGATGATGATCAGGGTGACAGAGAGGAGACATGCCTGGCTCAGGATCTCCGGGTTCAAGCCGGAGGTACAAAACAACATCCTGAAGTTGCCCTTCAACAGGGAAAAGCTGTTCGGCACGCCCGTGGACGAGACGCTGACACAGCTCAAAAAAGATAACGAAACGGCAAGGTCCATGGGAGCACTACAGTTCAGGGGTATGAGAAGGGGCACCCCCTCACGAAGACCAAATGGCAGAGGTGGAAACCAGCCGGGAACATCGCACCAGGCCTTCCAGAAAACATTTCAGGGAAGCAGCCAGGCACAACAGGGTCAGCAGCAACAAGGCTGGCAGAACCAACAGAGGGGCCAGTCCTTTCGAAGCCGACCAAACGGACGAGGCAATACAAGAAGAGGCGGTCAGCAACCCGCCCCCAAGTGACTCCACACTACAACACGTGCCCGCACCCCCAACATCACTAGTGCCGCGGCACAACAAAAGACACGGACAACATTTACAAATTTACCATCATACAACGCCCGTAGGAGGAAGACTAAAACACTTCTTCCAGGAGTGGGAGAAGATAACAACCGACAAGTGGATACTCAACATCATACAGTTCGGCTACTGCATAGAACTCGTAAAGAGGCCACCAAACAAGAGGCCAACAAACAAAAACATTCAACAAAAGAGCTGTCACTATTGTGGCAGGAAGCACAAGAACTCCTCCACAAACAGGCTATAGAAAAGGTGCCGTACAGAGAAAAGGGCACAGGAGTGTACTCCAACTACTTCCTCGTACCAAAAGTAGACGAAACGTTAAGGCCCATACTGGACCTACGGTTCCTAAACAAATACATCAAAACTCAAAAGTTCAAGATGACGTCCTTACAAGAGGTCATACCTCAAATAAGGCACAGGGATTTTATGTCCACAATAGACCTCAAGGATGCCTACCTACACATCACCATAAACCAAAGACACAAGCATCTGCTCAGATTCACCATCAGCATGACGCACTACCAGTTCACGGCCCTAGCCTTCGGCCTCAAATCAGCGCCAAGAGTATTCACCAAATGCCTAGCTGCCGTAGCAGCACATCTGCGAAGACAGGGGATACACGTATACCCCTACCTAGACGACTGGTTGGTAAAAGCGAACTCCTACAACCAATGCAAACTACATACTCAGCAAGTCACACAAACGCTGACAAAACTAGGCTTCTCCATACACAGGGGGAAGTCATCGCTGGAACCAGAACAAGTGAAGATCTTCCTGGGTGCGAAGATCGACACCATTCAGGGGAGGGTGTTCCCCAGCGAGAAAAGGATCCTCGCACTACTGAAGGAGGCAACGTCTGACAGTGAGGACAGTGAGCAAACTCATGGGCATGATGGCATCCTGCATACATTTAGTCCCCAATATTCGGCTACACATGAGACCATTCCAGGAATGGCTGCAACAGCAATGGTCACAGGCAACAGGGAGTTGGGAAGATCTAGTGGTTGTAACGCACGCAGTGCAGGAAGAGATAGCATGGTGGAACAGGGGCAACATAACAAGGGGAAACCCATTCACACCACCAACTCCAACAGTGACCATCACAACAGACGCATCCCAAATGGGGTGGGGAGCGCACATGAAACTGCTCAAGGTAAGGGGGTTATGGACACAAACAGATGCCGTCAAACACATCAACTACCTAGAACTCAAGACAATGTTCCTTGCCCTAAAAGCGTTCCAGAAACAGCTGTACGGCCAAAGGGTGTTAGTACAAACAGACAACACCACAACGATGTTCTACATCAACAAGCAGGGAGGAACACACTCAGTGGCGCTCTCAGATCTAGCGCAACCGATATGGAAATGGGCAATTCCATTACAAATAGACCTCCTGGCAATACATCTGCCAGGGAAGGACAATGTGGAAGCAGACAGACTGAGCAGACAGACGTCAATCTCACACGAGTGGGAGCTCAACCCGCAGGAGACGCAAAAACTATTCAAGAAGTGGGGGACCCCACAACTAGACCTGTTTGCAACACACCAGAATGCAAAATGCCAATACTTCGCATCCAGGCAGCCAGGCCATCAATCCCAAGGAAATGCCCTATGGATGAGCTGGTCAAAGACATTTGCCTACGCTTTTCCACCGATACCGCTGATACACAAAGTGCTCAGCAAGTGCAGAACAAGCAACATGACGCTAATTCTGGTAGCACCACAGTGGGCCAGGCAGTCCTGGTTCTCGCAGATCGTGGAGATGGCACAGGGACCACCACACAAGTTCCCAAGAAGGAAAGACCTGCTCTCGCTACAAAACGGAAGGGTACTCCATCCAGAACCAGAGAGCCTCAGCCTAGCAGCGTGGCTCCTGAGGACTTAGAGTTCGCTCACCTCAAGCTTCCACAAAGCACGCTGGCAGTGCTGCGAGAAGCGAGGAGACCCACCACACGGAAATGCTATGCAGCAAAATGGAAGAGATTCACTGAATGGTGCATCAACAAAAAGCTCCACAGGAGAATCACTAAAGAATCAACTGTGCTAAAATACTTAACACACTTACTAAAAAAGTAACCTAAGCTGCACTTCGCTAAGAGTGCACCTGGCAGCAATAGTAGCCTATACAAGAGGAGAAACAGGGAAAAGCTTCTTTACATCTCAAGTAGTAAAAAGATTCCTGGAAGGAGCCAAAAGAATAGCACCGCCAAAGAGGATGCCACCGCCTGCATGGAACCTCAATGTAGTTCTAACACAGCTTATGAAAGCACCGTTCGAACCCATCCACAAGGCATCGCTACATATGCTCACAATAAAGACGGCCTTTCTGGTAGCGATTACCTCGCTACGTAGGGTGAGCGAGTTGCAGGCACTCACACTACAAGAACCCTACATTCAGATTCACAATGACAGGGTGGTAATGAGGACGGACCCACACTTCATGCCAAAGGTGGTGTCCAGGTTCCATATAAACCAAACAATACAAATTCCCAGTTTCTTCCAGAAACCATCCACCAGCGCTGAAAGGGCACTGCACACTCTGGATGCCAGGAGAGCAGTAATGCATTACATCGAAAGGACTAAGGATTGTAGAAAGACAAAGCAGTTCTTTGTGTCCTTCGCAAGCAGTTTCCTGGGCAGACCAGTGACGAAAAATACCATCGCACGATGGATCGCACAAACAATTCAATACTGCCACAAACAGGCAGGCCAAGAGCTACAGGGAGCAGCTCAGGCTCACTCAACCAGGAAAAAGGGAGCAACAATAGTCTTCCTAGCAAACTCACCTATCCAAGACATTTGCCTAGCGGCAACATGGGCTTCAGTGCACACATTCACTAAGCACTACTGCGTGGATATACAGATGAACAAGGAAGCACAAGTAGGTCAAAAAGTGCTTCAACATA
Organism: Calotriton arnoldi; assembly: GCA_963921515.1. Taxonomy (NCBI): domain Eukaryota; kingdom Metazoa; phylum Chordata; class Amphibia; order Caudata; family Salamandridae; genus Calotriton; species Calotriton arnoldi. Next base: position 123,095 of record CAWUFW010006252.1, on the reverse strand, counting down.
TATTCAACAACCAACGCTCATCTTCCACCCAGCCGCCACAAATATAGCAAACCGCTACAAAATCTATGCACAGCATAGTGAATCCAGAAAGATTCACGCTGCAAAACGAATAGTTTCTTACCTGTCGGTATAGTTTTGCAGCTTGAAGACTTTCTGGATTCACTAGCAAACCCACCCGCCTCCGCCAGAAAGATGACAGGAGGAAGATGGGACTAACAAATGGAAAACACCTTCAAAAGGGTAAAAGGATTAACAACACAAGCACAAGACAAAAAAAAAAAAAATCCGAAGATGGCGCCCTAGGGTGGGAGCTTCCGGAGGAAGCGCGCCGACGTCACGGGATGACATCAAATGGTGGGGCGTCGACGCCCACCTGGGCTACACGGAAAAAAAAAAAAAAAAAACTGAAAAAAGACTACGATTCCGGACCCAACCACTAGACCGCGGAATAATGCACAGCATAGTGAATCCAGAAAGTCTTCAAGCTGCAAAACTATACCGACAGGTAAGAAACTATTCGTTTTCTACTGTCCTTGTCTGGTGGACAGGACTGGAAACCGAAACCGGCCCTGGCAAACTGCTCGGCCGGCCCCCCTGGGGGGTAGGGGGGTATATGGCCGGGCTGTTGGGCAGGGCCGGTTTCGGCCGATTTTGTTACAGGGGGCCGATCTTGCCGGCCCCGGTAACAAAAACAGCCCCCCAGGGGCCCAAAACCGGCCCCCACCCTGGCGGCCCACCGGGGAAACGCCCGGTGCCCCCTACGGTTTCTTCTCCATTCTCGGAACTGATGCCGAAACAGAAGCTGGATTTCTCATAATTTTTGGACCTTTGTCCCATATGTAGCTCATCAATGGGATGGTCCGAATTGACTTCCTAGCCGAATCTTTGAAATCATATAAGAAACAGTCTGCCTGTTTCACCGGAAGAGGTAGAGCAAACCTTTTTGAGGCTCGCTCTAGTAACTCGTGGAACCCTCCAATATCCTCCGGCGGAGAATTCGCTGGGGAAGGTGAAGGAGATGATGGAGCAATGTACTGATCCCATTCGTCACCCACAGGTTCTTCATCCTGTGTCAGCTCTCCGTCTTCAGGTTGCTCTTCCACATCACTTTCTATATAGTCATCCCTGATGGCTATTACTGTTGGAGGACATGTCTTCTGTGAGGCCTGCGGTGGCGCTGCCTTCTCAGCAGAGGGTGCGCTCTGTGTCTTACTAGGGGTGTTAGGTAAAGGAGCATTTGCTTTCGGAAAGCGTTTATAATAGTCCTTGATCATGTGCCTCAGAGTTTGGCACTGAAACAGTATCTTCTCTGGGCAGTGGAGGATTATCATCCTCTTACTCGTACTCATAAGTGTCCTGAAAAGATTCGTACCTCTGTGATCTTGATGGAAAACGATCTTTAAAAGAGAAATCCTCTTGGAAAAATGCAGTTTTTTCTTGATAGTATTCCTCATCCGTGTCTTGGCATTTCACCTTGAGCTGAGAGGGACTATACGCAGGTCCAAATGAACCCTCCTCTGATTACTGCATTTCCAACAGATGAGAAGGTGGTACCGGCGAGATTTTGCTCCAAGATGTCAATTCTGAAGAATTTTTTCCCGACTCAGGTATTACTGAGGACCTTTTTCTCGTGGAAACCTCTTTAGAGAAATGGTCATCGACGAGCTTTGTATATTTGTAGTCTTGCATACCATCGTCGACGAGGCCGTCGTCGACGAGGTCGTCGTCAAGATAGTCGACGAAGATGCCGTCGACGATGCCGTTGTCGTGGCGGCCGTCGTCGTCGTCAGAGTTGAAGTTCCTGCCGTCGACTACGCCATATCGTCGTCGGAGTAACCGTCGTCGACACCATCAGTGAAGACGAATGTGCTGCTCTCATCGATGAGGCTGGCGCCGACGGGTGCCTTCGACGGGGCCTTTTTCTCCACAGATTTTTTATGGGGAGTGTGTGGCACTGAAGAAGAAGAAGTCTTCTTAGAAACGCCTTCAGGAGGCAGTAACTCTGGCACCTTGTCCTTTATTTTACTGACCTTAGGTTTTTTAGAGTCAGCTTTAGTAACAGTATGCTCTAGCTTTCTTTTTGGAGTAGAATGAGCCTCCTCAGCCTCTGAACCAGACTCTGATCTGGCTTTCTTCTTCTGTCGCCACAGAAGTAAACGTGCCTCTCTGTCTTTTAGAGTTTTGGCAGAGAAAGTCCTGCAATGCTTACACTCCTTGGGAACATGTTTAGGATATAAGCAATATAAACAATCTTTCTGGGGGTCCTCAGAGAACAGTCTGGCCTACCCACAAGATCGGCAGGGTCTGAATAGCCTCTTCTTAGAGCCCTCAGACATCTTCCCAAAAGAAGAAAATAACAATACCTCTTTCCAGAGAAATCTGAGTTGAATAGAAAGGTCAAAAGTTCACCACAGAGAGAAAACTGAGCAGAGCTCAGGGAGACTCCTTCTCACACAACGTGCGGTTAGAAATCTGAGGTATGGTGGCTCTGCAGGGAATTGTGATCTCAGGGCTGACGTCTCATTGGCTGTCATTTGGGCCATATAAAGATGGTGATGGGTTACCAAAGTATAAGTACATTTGTATTGGTTTACATGGATTTTTTCTTTTATACTGCTACATTTCTAATACCGTGAGACTCCCATCATGACGACGGGAAGATTCAAGCATGTGAATCTATGAAAGATTCAATGCTGGATAAACCACAGGTGGCACTTTGTGCTTTCAGGTGCAATTCTGTTGGAAAACTTATAAAAATCTTATCTCTGGCTTCCTACATCGGATTCTTGTCATTTTGGTGTCTATTTGTTCATTAAATTCCACTCTATTTTTATGAATTGCAGTGGGAATGTTTTATTGTGTTGTGTTCTACCTTTTAACTGTTTTGGAACTGATACACGCTGTATGCATTTCTCCTAAGGTAAGCCTGTCTGTTCGGAACTATAGCTACCCCAAGGGTCGAGCTCAGGTTTAAATTATTGGGACCTAACGGGACCTGGTATGGAATTGTGACATTATTACTTGGTGAGGAGTCACAGCCCCTCCAACTAGTAATCCACATTCCCACACTGTGTATATTCCTTCTCTACCTGAATACTATGTTTTACAAAGACAGGATCTACAATAGTTTCAAGAAAGTTTATTTGATATGTAGTAACGACCCCTGGTTGGCAATGGCATCCCATCCAACTGAGACCGTGACTTCAGTTCACTCAGGATTGCAGAAGCCAGAACCCCGATGCCAGGAAACCACCATAACCATATTAACACTAGTGCATAACACTATGGTGGAGGATTTAGGACTACCTTCAGAAGCTGGAAGATTCATCAACTTTAAATCAGGCTGTGAGCCTTATGGTGGCCTTCCCCCAAACCTTTTGTCTACTTACCTTCATTTTTTCTGCTGATATTCGTTTTTGTTGGCTTAGGACTCTGTGCACTTTACCACTGCTAACCAGTGCTAAAGTGCTTGTGCTCACTCCCCTAAACATGATCAAATTGGTTTATACCAGATTAGCTTATTTAATTTACTTATAAGCCCCTTGTAGAGTGGTATACCATATAACCAGGGCCTGTAAATTAAATGCCACAAGTGGGCCCACTGCACTAAATACGCAACCCACTCTAGTAGCCCAGTAAAACATGTCCCAGGTCTGCCATTACAGCCTGAATGCAGTTTTAAACTGCCCATTCGACTTGGCAATATAACCTCCTTGCAAGCCTTAAACTCCCCTTTTATTGCATATGAGTCATCCCTAAGATAGGCCCTAGGTAGTCATAGGGCAGTGTGCATTGTATTTAAAAAGTTGGACGTGTGCCTTTAAGTTTTGGGAAACAACCTGGTAGTGAAAAACTCCTAAATTTGTTTTTCACTACTGTGAGTCCTACCCGTCGCATAGGATAACATTGGGTTGCCATATTACATTTAAAAAGTGCTAACTTTTGATTAGGACCCAGTAAGCATTTCATGTTTGGAATCTATGAAACTGAAATGAAAAATTTTCCTTAATGGAAATGTCAGGTTTTAAACTTCAATTTTGAAAATGGCACTTTTAGAAAGTTGGCATTTTCCTGCCCTTAGCCTTTTAGTGTCTGCAACCTGCCTTAGGTCGCATGACTGGGTGTAACCGACAGACTTTATGAATTCCTCCCAGACAGCCACACAATAGAAGGATTATATGTACCTGAATGGGACATTTGCTGGCAGGACTGGGGTGTGGAGCTGGGCACAGACCCACTTGCAACAGAATAGACTGTGCTCTCTCTTCACACTAAGGGGTTGTTACCTCCATGTCTCTGCAGATAACTTTGAGCCAGGGTAGGGTAGTCAGGAAATTCTAAGCACTTCAAAGAGAAACCTCTAGAAGCTTCTCCTAATTTCAAAGAAGACACTAGGTATAAAAATAAGGCCTTCACACCCAATCTTCAGTTCACTTTCTGGACCTGCACAAGGACTCTCAGAGGACTGCCTGCTGCTGTGGCCTGCTGTGTACTCCACAAGACTGACAGCTTTGCTGCACCTGGAAGGGCTACTTTAGTGCCTGGAGTCTGCCTTGAACCCTCAGAGGCCAGCCCTGCTGTTTGAGCCCTGCATCTTCCCTGAACCCAGGACTACCAGAGCGACTCCAAGGGCTAGTTTGCTGGCCTCCTGTTCAGAACAACAGGGACATAAAGGGCTTCTACACCTGGACCTAGCCTGAGTGAGTCCTGAACCCCCAGGAGGCGTCCCACGAGTCCTGGACCTTTGATTGTGGTGCTAAAGGTGCACAGATAGCCAAAGAATACCAGGATCAACCTGCTCATCAAACCGTCTATGGTGCATCATGGGTCAACCTGACTTCACAGCTACGTTCTTCTCCACAGGAGCAAATCCTGTTAAGTGGGCCTTCGAAAAAGGGGTATCCGAGCTTGTGGAATTGCCTCCAGCTACATCCTCCTGCCTCATCTCGCTGGAGATTTTCCACTTCCGAAAAGTGACTAAGTCGGAACGTAGAAATTTTCACCTCAACTTTGTCCAGCAGCTCTCTGATGACGAAGCTCTCTCCTCGGACAGCACCTGCAGCCTTGCCCCGCTGAACTTTACCTTCTCAGAACAGTTTTCTTGAAAATTCTTCAAAGTTTGAAGGTAAGCGGTTGCTATGTTTCACAGGGAACCCCAATATAGGCTTGAGTTGTCACCTGACCACTCACCTACATTTACCGTACCATTGTACTACATAACAGTTTTGGTATTGACCTTTTACCTATTTAAGCACTGCATAAATTTTGTGTGGCTTTCCCCAAAACCTAGCCTCATTAATTATGCATGAGGATTCTCAGAATCACAGCAGGATTACCATCTTCTGCATAATAACTATGCACAAGGGTCATCCCTTCAGTCAACCTCGACCGACATGACACAGCAAAGTAGAATCCCCTAAGGGTACATTTTGGGTATATATACACCACATCTTTGCCGGGGTAGGCAGAGGAGAAAGACTTCCATGCTGACACACTGACGCAAGATGCTGAGGTTCCTGCATGCAGACATTCCAGTACGCAGTGGTCTGACATCCCTCGCTGGGGTGTCCACCTCGAGACCAAGACGGGGTCCTTCATTCTCTCGCACCAGGTAATGGGGTTGGCCTCATCCTAGGGGGATTCTTGGCTCTACACCTACATACATGCTAGGTACACTTAGGTTCATCTAGTTAGGGTTGCATCATAGGAGTACGCATTATTTACTGTCATGTACTTATATGCTTGCACATATTAATTTTTTTAGCACTATGGTAGAAATCTACCTTCCATTTACTCTGTTGGTGCTTATAATCGTTTTTAGCTGTTTTTGTCTTATGGTTGATTCAGCGCACCTATTCTACACTAGAATGATGCTGGCTCAATAAATACTTATTGAAAAACGTCCCCAGCGTTTATTCTGTGCATCTCTCCAAGACAAAGTGAGCACGAGTGACTGAGCGAAAAGTACTGTACTGTTTCCATGATCCCTGATGGGACAGAGTTGTCAAGTTCGATAGTTGCCAGGAACTATTCTCTCCTTGGTAAGAGGAGTTTACAGTGGCACTGTGAGCTAGCTGATATACAGACGAACATATCCGGTGGGGGTGTGTGGAATCAGTCTGGACACCAATCCCACAGTTTATGTTGTCTAAACGCACAGATCCTATATAGATTATAGCTATATAGGGCTATATATATATATATATATATATATATATATATATATATATATATATATATATATATATATTATCTATTGGCGGTCGCCAGTAGATAGTTATAGTTAGGACCTAGTTGCCATAGGAAATTCACAACATTCTATTCCCAATAACTTTGGCGCCAGTTGACGAATCTTCGCGAAATTTTCAAAACTTATGGCCCGCTCCGCTCCTGAAAGTTTCGGGGTGATTCGTCAAGTGGGGGCCGAGAAAAAAGGGGGGGGTCCCAAAACGTGTTTTCCCCATGCAATTTTCCATAGGAACCTTTAGTCGCAGCTACAGCCCGAACTGCTGAACGGAATTACACCAAATTTGGCAAAAAGGTAGCCCTTGGTTCAGAGTCGTGTTTTGGTTAAATGGTGTAAATCCGTTCAGTAGTTCCTGAGAAAATCAAAAGTAAAATCACATATATATCTATGGCCGCGGAGGGTCCGCGCACCCTGAGCGCACCTTCCCGATCATGAGCTGTATGCTAATTGGCTGTCAACACTCCAAACCAGGAAGTGTTGGCAGCCATCTTGTTCCTCGGTAGAACCGAGGCACAAGAAACAAGTGCGCAAAACGCAAAAGGGGGCAGGGTAGAAACACCCTGACCCCTAGGCCTGCTTAGGGGTCCCACAAGGACCCACAGGGCCAAAAAGCATTTTTCTTTAAAAAATAGGCGGGATGCGCTTAGGATGCGCGGATCTTGCTGTGAAAAAAAAAAACGTAGCGCGAGCTCCCGCGCTTCGTTGTTATTTGGCCCCCGGGTGGGCCAAGTCCCGGGGGCATGCGGGGGTTTATTAAATATTTGTTGGGGGGGGCCTCTAAGGCCCCCCAAGCCCCGGGGACCACCACCCCCCGGGGCTTTAAATAACAAATGGTGCGGGAGGGCACTCGGCCCTCCCGCAGCCCCAGGGACCGCCACCCCCCGGGGCTTCTTTTTTTAAAATAAAATTCGCTGTGTGGGGGGGCTCGAGCCCCCACACGCCCCGGGGACCGCCACCTCCCCGGGCACTAAGAATTTTAAATTGGGGGTCCGTTTCGACCCCGAAGCCCCGGGGAACACCACCTCCCGGGGCTTTGAACATGTTGGGAGGGGGCCGCGCGGCCCCCTCCTGGAACCTGTGATGGCCCTGGGACCACCACCCCCCAGGGCTGGCTCCTGCAGTGTCCCGGGGTGCCTACCCCCGGGACACTGCTGTTTGCTATGACAGAGCGGGAGCCTCGCGGCTCCCGTCCTGTCATAGCAAACTTGCTTTGATTTTGGAAGAGAGAGCAGGAAACCTGCTCTCTCTTCCAAAATTCAAAGCAAATTGCTTTCCACACGGGAGCTGCATCTTAGCAGCTCCCCATGTGGAAAAGCAATGCCGGCTCCCGAGGGACGCGGGGAGCCGGCGGGACTGTGGGGGGATTGGGGACCCCCCATGGTCCCCAACGGAGAGGGCCAGCCCCGGGGGATGGGGTCCCCGGGGCTACAAGTGGCCCGGGAGGGGCCCCCCTCCAAAACAATTTTTAAAAAAAATAAAGGCCATGCCCCGGGGGATGGGGTCCCCGGGGCCGATTAAGGCCTCGGGAGGGGGGCCACGCGGCCCCCTTCCAAATTTTTTTTTTCTTTTTTTTTTTTTAAAATAGCGGGCAGGCCCTGGGGGATGGGGTCCCCAGGGCAAATAAATTACAAAAGAAGGGGGCCACACAGCCCCCTTCTTAAAAATAAAAAAAGACCGGCATTGCGCCGGAGGCCACGCCCTCCTTGCAGCACTCTGCAAACGCGCCCCTGGCGCGTTTGCAGATGGGGAACGAATTCTCCTTGAATACTGGGGGTCCCTGGGGCCAACTAGCCCACCAGGAACCTCCAGTATGCGCCAGGGGCTGCATTGCAGAGAGGTGTTCTGAGGCCACGCCCCTTTTACACCTCTCTGCAACGCAGCTCTGTGGCGCTTAATGGAGGTAGCTGGTGGGCTAGTTGCACCCCAGGGACCCTCAGGATTCAAGGGAGTTAATCCCTCGACTTAAAAACGCGCCACGGGGCGCGTTTGCACAGTGGTGAAGGGAGGGGCGGGGCCTGAGGTGACATGTGTGCAAACACGCCCTGTGGCGTGTTTTAAGTTGGGGGATTAAGTCCCCTTGAACCCTGAGGGTCCCTGGGGTGCAACAAGCCCACCAGGTACCTCCAGTAAGCGCCACAGAGCTGCGTTGCAGAGAGGTGTAAAAAGGGGCGTGGCCTCGGACCACCTCTCTGCAACGCAGGCCTGTGGTGCTTACTGGAAGTACCTGGTGGGCTAGTTGGGCCCCAGGGACCCTCAGGATTCAGGGTGACCTAATCCCCCAACTTAAAACGCGCCACGGGGCGCGTTGCACAGTGGTGAAGGGAGGGGCGGGGCCTCAGGTGACATGTGCGCAAACACGCCCTGTGGTGCGTTTAAGTTGGGGAATTAATTCCCCTTGAATCCTGAGGGACCCTGGGGCCAACTAGCCCACCAGGTACCTTCAGTAAGCACAACAGAGTTGCGTTGCAGAGAGGTGAAAAGGTGCGTGGCCTCGAACGCCTCTGCAACTCAGCTCTGTGGTCCTAACTGTAGGTACCTGGGGGGCTAGTTGGGCCCCAGGGACCCTCAGGATTCAAGGGGACTTAATCCTGCAACTTAAAACGCGCCACGTAGCGCGTTTTAAGAGGTAGTTTTAATTCCCCCTGCCCTATTATGTACTAGGGACTTACAGAGGAGGTCATGCTAATCACAGGGGTACCCCAACGCATAGTGTTCCCTAGTGTATGTAGGTGTTTTCACTGTATTCTAAGTGTCTTTTAGCATAGCACTGACTCTGGTTAGTCAGAGTCAGTTACCACCAGTACATGTCTGAAAAAGTTGTGGGCACAGGATTATTTTGCAACAAGGCCTCTTTCTGCTCCTCTGTTTGTTCTTTCTGCACATCTTTTGCTTCTTCCTGCACTTTTCTTCGTCTTTGTGGACTTCTGTTGCTTCTTTCTGCATTTCTTTTGCTTCTTTCTGTGCGTTTTTCTTCTTTCTTCACATGTCCTACCTCTGTAGGCATAGTTAGAAACTACCATTTAAAAACCTTTGAAATTCACTTAAAAAACCATAGGTTTCAGGCACGTTATAGTTAGAAATTAGCATTTAAAAACCTTTGAAATTCACTGAAAAAACCATAGGTTTCAGACACGTTATAGTTAGAAATTTGCATTTAAAAAACCTTTGAAATTCACTGAAAAAACCATAGGTTTTAGGGAAAGTTATAGTTAGTTGGACATTGCACTCGTACAAAACCCGTGAAATTCCCCCGTTATAGTTAGTTCAGCTAACTATAACTCGCGCCCCCGCAATGCACTGCTGATGACGTTACATATTACATCACTCATGACATGGTCAGTGACATCACTGATGACATCTCAAATGACATCACTGATGACATCATCCAGTGACTGTGTGTTTCTGTAAAGTTTAAATATGTTTAATATATATATAGGGAAAGGCGTATTGAAGAATGAGTGGGTGTATAAGTGTCTGAATGGATGATTTAGTAGGTGCGTGACTGACTCTAAGTGAGTGATTAAACGTATCTTACTGAATGCATGGGTTAGTGACTAAACTGTGTGGTTTTTTCAGTGAATATATATATATATATATATATATATATATATATATATATATATATATATATATATATATATATATATATATATATATATATATATATATAGCCCAATATACTTCTTGTATCTGACCAGTGCTCTATAGCGGTCGGCCATATTTTTCAACTTTGAATTGAATTAACTTTGACCTGGTCTCGGGCAAATATTTGTCTGCGGTTGGCGCTTTGATCTTCTAGATGCTAGTTTTTACTGAACACTTTAAAAATTCAGAACTCTGGTTCTACTTATTGGATTTTTGTCATTTTGGTGTCAAATTATTTATTGAAATTTACTAAATTGGGATTTCTCCTGTGCTGTGTTTTCATTTTTTTTACTGTTTGTGTACTGCATAGATACTTTACACTTTGCCTTTAAGTTATGCTTGGCTGCTTTTTTGCCAAGCTACCTAGGGTTAAGCACAGGTTAACTTAGTGACTTTTTGTGGTTCACCCTGGCAGGAGTTACAGCTGTTGCTTGGCCAGGGCTCACATTCCAGTCGAGTAACAACCCAATTTCTCACAGGCTCCTACAGCAAGTTGAAATCTTCTAGTTAAATAATTCAGTAAAGATGCAGTGGCGTAACGAAAGCTGAGGGGGCCCCCTGCAAAGTACACGGAGGGGGCCCCCTCCCTGGCCCACCACCTACCACTTTTGCAGAGGAGGCCCTTGGAGCGTGCCCTCCCCCCGCATCAAGGGGGCTGCGGGGACTTGTCTTACACCACTGTGAAGATGCCAGAAATGCCTCTTATTTCAGTTACGGAACTATCTCATTAGAAAAACAACAGACCTACAACTTCGGGCCATAAGACATCCACTTTTACACCAGGTACAAAACAGAACAAATTCATTTTGCACTGACATAGCAACAATAATTAGTCCATAATAAGCTTATTCTCTTTTGGCCACAGCACAGAACAAAAATAGAAAAACTTTCTCATGTGCCTCCTAGTTAGACTTCAGTAACTTAAGACTTTTGTGTGAGGAGAAATGGATTTATCCCACATCAAGTTTCCACCCATGAGATGAACCACCCCATAGTAGGTCGGACTCGGGACATCAGGAGTAAGGAGTGGGAGGTGGAGTCATAGTGGCAAACTCATGGAGCGTGGCTTGCATCAGCTCTTTCTGGGGAAGCCAGGTGGAAGAGGTGCCAGGACAAATCTGGAGGCCCCCTATGAAGACAGAAAAGAAGAGTGAGGCACTTAAGATCCCACACAAATGCTCCGTTTTTCTAGTGTTTCGAGGAAAAGCACATATATGTGGTTTCAGCACTCTGAGAAACTAGTGCTTAGGTTAAGCAGAAGCTGGGTTTTGTGCAAACCTCATCTGCATTCATATTCTCATCCTTTTATTCTTGCAGCAACCTAACCATCAGCCATTCCACCCAAAGCCTTATTACTACTTTGCTTTATTCATGTTCCTGGCTCTCCTTCCATATGTCTGTCTGCTGAACTGCCTGTGACTGCCTGCCCATGTGCCTTGACCCCTACTGTCCCTCTGCCTGTCTATTGATCTTTCCAGTATCCTACCCCTCCATGCTTCAGCTTCCTCTACAGCTTGCATGTATTTTTGTCTGTCCCATGCCTTTCAGTGCACTTGCCTGCTAGTCCATCCTCACTTTCTACCATTTTCTAATCCCATTATCCCATCTGTATGCCCGTTCACTGACTTGTTAAGTTTTTCAGCAATTCATCCAACTCTGATCAACTCCTTAAATAAACAAACTGTTCTTCTCTCTTTAAGGGCACCATTGTAATCTACAACCTTTTCTCTGTCCTTTATGACCACACTATTTGGGAGGTTCCTGAAGAGTTTAACCCAAGTCACTTCCTGGACAAAGAAGGAAACTTTGTGAAGAAGGAGAAATTCATACCCTTCTCTGCAGGTAACAACACATTGTCTGGAGTCAGAACCTGCTGCCTAGTAAACCGCAGCTTCTTGATGTTTAACCATGGAAGTAAAACAATCCGCTTTCAAAACTGAATATGATTTTTAACTTCTGTCTTGTGATTGGCCAGAGACATATTACTTGATCAGCTATTCACTAAAATGGTCCTATTTTTATTTTTTCATACTCCATTATTGATAGTTTCCCCTACAATCATCAGCGTTGTCTTAGATGTATCGCAGAAAAACGACTAGCTCACTGCTGGGGTTTATGTTTTACCAACATGGTTACAGGTTCAAGCCTTTTATCCTTCTGGGGATGATACAATGAGTACCACTTTGTTGGCTACCTATAAACACTTATTTGCCAATAGCAGAGAGGTGCCCTAAGAGTGATCAATGCATGCCTGTCATGTCATGGCCCCATTACTAATTTTAAATCCTCTAGGGTGCTTAATTTCCTCGCTCAGGCCCTTCTAAGGCCTGCACGACAAAGTTTTTTATAAAATCTTTAGTTATGATTTTCCAATAAATACAAAAGACCTTATCCGCAGATATTACCAAACCTGTCCACAATAGAAGGCAGAATAAAAACAAACTTATAACATGAAGTCATTGACAGTAATATCAGTACTTCCACCAGGGCTGGCTTTAGGGCGATGCAACCGGTGCTGCCGCCCAGGAAGGGGGGGGGGGAGCGGGGGGGCACCAGGCGTGCAACGCCCAGTAGGGTTAAAATGGCTTTAGCCCCCATCCCACCCCTGCATACCACCATTGACAGCACTTCAGCCACCCCTGTAAGCCCCTAGTAAATGGTACCCCTGGCAACTAGGGCATGGGTACTGAAGAGAGTCCTCTGGGGCTCCAGCACTGGTTGTGCCACCCCAAGGACACCTCACCAAGGCTATGCACTCTGCCATTGCAGGCTACATGTCTTGGTACAGAGAAATCCGAAGAGTCGATATGGCACACAGTCGGGTGTGCCATGTCACCCATACACTGCATAAGATATAGGTAAGTCGCTCCTACTGCAGGCCTTTAGCCCTAAGGCTGGGTGTACTATATCCTATGTGAGGGCATATCAGCATGAGCAGACATGCCCCTACAATGTCCTGTCTATTCTGAGATATTGTAAGTGCACAGGGAAGCCACAAAGAGTACATGGGCTGGATACTTGTCAACACGAGTTTCCTAGTTTCATGAGGGTGTCACTGATTTCTAAGATGTTTGGAACCAATCATCTTGTCTTAATTAATCCTCACTGATGCCATTCGATGGAAAGAGAAAACCAGGACAAAGAAGACCCGCTGCATGAGAACTGGAGCCCTGCTGCAGAAGAAAGTCACCAAACCATGCCTGTTGCTCCCAGGACTCGACAATCACTGCCTGCTGTATCAAAGTGAACCTGAAAGGACTCCAAGAACCTGGAGCACCTCCAGCCTTCAAGAAATCGACGAGAAGCTCCCTTGGAGTGAAGGTATCACTCCCCTGCATCCTACAGGCACCAATCCTGTGAAGTCCCGTTTGTCGACTTGCTGCTTCCTGACGACCTCAATGCAACACCAAAGCAAGACAATGTACAACAGCCATGGAGGGTCAGATCTGTCTCCTCACCAAGTTTGGAGACACCCGGACCTACCGGAGTTGCGGCATACCAATACCCAGGGTACCGGACCCCCAACGGCAAACATCAAGAAGAAGAGTCTACACCGGACTCTTAAAGCACCAGAAGCAAGAATCCTTCAAGGGACGTTGAGATACCCGAATCCCACTTCCTGAGTAGCCCAGCTGTCCCGAGATCGCCTCTCTGAGGTGCCTGCTCCTTACCGCGAGGACTTCAAGACGCACAACGCCCCACTGGCCCCAGCACAGACCAACCAGCTGTGCTCCTGTGGCCCCCAAGCCCTTAAAACCTTCTCCCTCCAAGGAGACCCACCGGATTTGCCTGTAAGTCCGCCTGTGCAGTAAACTTGCAAGTGGCCATCTTTGTCTCTGCGCACCAGCTTCCAAGTCCTCAGCAACTTCTCCTGCTGGAACTTTGGCCCTGTCCTGACATCAACCTCAAACAAGGTGAACTTTGTAAAAGCAATGCCTGAATATATATGAATTTTTCTGCTTTTTCCCCATTGTTTCCAGTGGTGCGTATTTGAACACAAAAGTGATATATTTTCAGAACTTTGAAAAATCATAACTCCGACAGTACTTACCTTAGAACTGTGTTCTTGGTCTTAAAAATAACATAAAAGTCTATATTATTTTTATAAATTGGTCTCGGATTTATTCTTGAGTGTGTGTCTAATTTATTGCCTCCGTGAGTACAACAAATGCTTAGCTCTACCCTCTGATAAGCCTAACTGCTAGCCCACACTACCACAAAAAGAGCATTGGAATGATCTGCTTTTACCTCCGTTTACCAATTGAGAATTCACTGGACTCTCTGCACAGTGTACTTCATTTTAGTACACCATATAGAGAGCCACCTTCCAGCAAAGCAGGTGTCTGGGAATACATCCTGCATTCAGACAACTCACTCCTTCTTCGCACTGCTTACCCTTCACTTTCATGCTCACCCTGCACTCACAGCAATCACACTGGGCTCACACTGCTCGCCATGCACTCACGTCATTCACCCTCCTCCTACCCTGCACCCACATGAGCACACATCTCACCCTTCACGCACTTGATACTCTACTCACTTGTCACTTTCACCACTCACCTTACACTCACAGCGATCACACTGCACTTATGCAGTTACCCTGCACACACACCGTTCATCAGCTTCTTACCCTGCCCTCACACGAGCACACCACTCACCTTGCACTCACAGCTACCACACTGCATTCATGCCCCTTGCCATGAATTCATGCCGTTCTCCCTCCACTTATCCTGTGGTCACATGAGCACACTGTTCACCCTTCACTCCCAGTGATCACATTGCACTCACCATGCACTCATGCTTTTCACTCTGCACTTACACGAGCACACCACTCACCCTGCACTCACGTGGCACTTAATTCACCTGTCACTCTTACTGCTCACTCTGCAATCTCACTCAAATAAGCACATCACTCAGCATACACTCATTCCTCCCACTCTGCACTTTCACCCTCACCTAAACTCACGTCACATCACTCACCCTGCAGTCACTCCTTTCACCCTACTCTCACACTGTCACATCTCACACTGTCACATACGCACTCCTGTCACTCACACAGCTCACCGTTCACTCACATGGGCAGAGCATTCACCTTGCACTCACACCACACAAACAAGCACAACACTCACACTGGAGTCACACCACTCACCCTGCACTTCCTCCTCTCACCCTGCACTCACACGGACAAACCTCTCAGCCTGCATTCATAAAGGCACTCTGTTCACCTGCCTGCACACAGGGATGATAGTCTGCCGGAACTCATAGGGATTCACTCCCGCCGCTCACCCTGCACTGCACACAGGCACACCACTCACCCTGCATTTACACCGCTCACACCACCCTGTTCTCGCTCCTCTAACTCTGCACGCACTCCTCCAACCCGACACTAACATGGGCCCTCCTCTCACATTGCATTCTTGCAGCTCACCCAACACTCATATTGGCACATTTTTCACCCAACATTCGCACCACTCACGTTGTACTCGCACTATTCACCAGCACATACATGAGCACACCTCTTACTCTGCACATATAAAAATAATGAACTCTTATGAATATACACATATTTCTGCAAAGGCCCCCACAGAATACCTGCTATTTCCGTGATACTAGATGCCTACTTAATTCCATCTGCAACAACGGGGCTGTTGCAAGATTGGAGACTGGACTGAAAATGTGGGAAGGCACAAGGAGGGAGACTAAGGCTGAGGCTTTAGGGTATGGTGCTGGATTGAGGATCGTGTGACACATTCAGCCATTCCAGGCTTTACAATCACCACAATGCTTCATTCCAGGGCATGTAGTATATTTTTGTACATTGTAAGTTGGGTCTCAAAAACCCAAAAAAGCAAAGTGTTACTGGATAATAGCCATGGTTGACGAAGAAGTCAAGCATTTCATAAGATCAGTTGGATGCTGTGCTATGACATGTTAGAACGTGGCTTAGTTCATTTCTAATATTGTAACTGCTTGATCCACACATGAAACCAAATATAAGCCCTGTACAACTAATTTAAGGAAGTGCACTTTTCATTCACATCATACTTGTAACAAACATTGACAAGGCAATATATTATTTTTGAGTAGCGCATAGAGAATACGTTTTTATGAAGCTTCACTAAAAGGCATGGCAGGTATAGCAGAAGCAGCAGGACAAGCTTTTCTAACAGAATAAAAGCAGGTTGACTTATGGAAGTGGGAGAGGCAGTGTGTGTGAGTGTGACAGTGTACAAATGTACAAAAGAGTGCAATAGATATAATGATAATGTGTGTGTGAGAGAATGTGTGTGCGTGTGTGTGTGTATGTCTGTTTTGCGTGCAAATGTGCTGCTAGTCTGGCATACTGGAGGTTATTCTTGCCTTATGGACAAGGGCACTAATAGCATATGGATGGGAGGTGTTATCTATGGCAAACTGCAGGCCCTGACATGCTTCTATTAAGACACCATCATTGGTTGTGGGGACTCGAACTGTCTAACTGAGAAAGCCGCTAACCCAGTCATACCCAGTGGCAAAGACACAGAACAAGCATCACCACACCTGGCCAAAGGCCCAGACGTGATGCACGTAATTCTTAGCATATGGGGTGGATCCATAGCAAAATGTTGGAACTGATATTTGAGGTAACTCTTGTCATAACATTTCCTGTACTCATTTTATAGAGGGTGTCAATGGCAAAATTCGGAGGGAATTTTTAGAGATACCCATGACTATGGCTGAAGTATCCATGGTAAATTTCTAGTACTGTCATATTGAATGTACTCCTTGGCATGAGGTGCTAACTGCTGAAAAAATGATGCCCTTGGTATAGTGAAAGTAGCTTTTCACTTTACACATTTGAAAAAAATTAGATCTACTCCTAGGAAAGGCCAGGCGTCTCTGGTGCGCCATGAAAGTACTGGAATATTTCATGAATGCCCTTTAAGGGTCTACGGCGTTTTAGAAATTTGATCCCAAAAGTTTCAAAAAATTCTCAAGGGAGAAGTCTACTCTCCCTTAAATCATCTACAAGAAATCTGTTAACTTGTTTTGCTTGCAGGAATTTGTGAGAATTATCACACCCCACCACTTGTATAGATCTTTTTCCTCATATGACCGCTATTGTCTAGCCGGGTCTGGTGGCTTAGTGGACTAATACGTCTAACACTGTAGGGGCCTAGTGTTTAACCTCATGGTCACAGGTTTAAAGTCCAGCGGGTCCGCTCATCCTTCTGAGGTCAATAAAATGAGTACTGTTGGGTAACAATAAGCATCTGTTATTCAGTGCCAAGATGCCCTGGGTGAAAGTGCTCTTTACTTATACTTATGTGATGAAGTTATCTCTGACCTAATTTCTGGAAATGCTTGCCCTGCCTCATTACTGGGAGCAGGACTGGCGTTAGAGCGGTGCAACAGGTGCAGCCGCACCTGGCATTGACTTTGGTGGGGGGTGCTCTGTTTAAAAATTATTTTTGGTTTAAAAGCACATGAACTTCCTTGTGCATCAGGCAGTTTTCATGCAAAAATAAAAATGTCAAGAGTAGTGGTAGTGAGGGAATTCATGGAGGAGGTTATGGGGGAGGAGAGCGCCAAAAAAGACTGTAGTAATGGCCGCCAACAGCACTCTAGCTGGCTCTGGCTGGGAGTCTTAGAACCCCCACCCCGAAGTTTGGGTCTAATTGCACCCCTGGGGGCACTGACCTGGGGGGGGAGGGCTGTGTTTAGCAATAACTTATGATTTAAAAGCCCCTGATGCAGAGTTCCTGGTGCCTCAAGCTTTCAGACAGCAATAAAATGTGAAGATAACTCTTGCGATTAAAGTTCTTGCTAGAAAGAGAGAAATCGGAGGTTTGTCTAGTGGCAGTTTTGACACGTCCTAAAGTAGCACAGAGGGTTACTATACCTTCTGCAAAGAACAGATGGATAAGTTACTTACCTGTAATCCTAGTTCTCTTCCAGGGGTATCCTCCTCAAAGTCATAAGCACTGAATATTCCCGCCCATGTGCGGGGACCCCGGAAATAATAAAAAATATGAAAAACATACATATACAGCTCTATATATTATCTACTGGCGGTCGCCAGTAGATAGTTATAGTTAGGACCTATTATCCATAGGAAATCCGCAACATTCTATTCCCAATAAGTTTGGCGTCGTTTGACGAATCATCGCGAAATTTTCAAAACTAGTGGGGCGCTCCGGTCCGCTCCTATCTTGAAGGATTCGGGGTGATTCATCAAGCGGGGGCCGAGAAAAAAGGGGGGTCCCAAAACGCATTTTCTCCATGTTAATTCCCATAGGAAATTTTAGCCACGGGCTACAGCCCGAACTGCTGAACGGAATTGCACCAAATTTTGCAAAGAGGTAGCGCTTGGTTCAGAAAGCGACCTTTTTTTTAAATGGTGTAAATCCGTTCAGTAGTTATGGAGAAATTAAAAAAATAAGAGTCAAAAATCGATTTCCCATAGGAAACTTTATGCAGTAGCTATAGTTAAAACTGCTGAACGGAATTACACTAAATTTGGCAAAAGGTAGTGCTTTGTTCAGAAAGCACCCTTTTAAAAATGGTGTAAATCCGTTCAGCAGTTTTGGAGAAAATCAAAAATAAAAGTTTCGATATTTATGGCCGCGTTGGATCCGCGCACCCTACCGATCACGAGCTGCATGCTAATTGGCTGTCAACACTCCAAACCAGGAAGTGTTGGCAGCCATCTTGTTCCTCGGTAGAACCAAGGAACAAGAAAGCAGTAAAACAACTGCGTAAAACGCAAAAAGGGGGCAGGGTAGAAACACCCTGACCCCCTAGGCCTGCTCAATTTTTTTAAATTGGCAGAAAACGCGCTGGGTGCGCGGATCCTGCCGATAAAAAAATAGAAAAACGAAGCGCAGGCTCCCGCACTTCTTTGTGATTTGGCCCCCGGGTGGGCCAAGTCCCGGGGGCATGCGGGGTTAATGAAAATTTATGTGGGGGGGCCTCTAAGGCCCCCCCAAGCCCCGGGGACCGCCACCCCCGGGGCTTTCAATTAAAATGCTGCAGGAGGGCTCTGGGCCCTCCCGCAGCCCCGGGGACAGCCACCCCCCGGGGCTTCTTTTTATTTTTTTTAAATAACCTGTGGGGGGTGGCTCGAGCTCCCCACATGCCCTCGGGACCGCCACCTCCCCGGGCACTAAATAATAAAATGTGGGGGTCCGTTTAGGACCCCTAAGCCCCGGGACCACCACCTCCCGGGGCTGTGAACAGGATGGGAGGGGGCCGCGCGGCCCCCTCCTGGAGCCCTTGATGGCCCTGGGGACCGCCACCCCCCAGGGCCGGCTCCTGCAGTGTCCCGGGGTGCCTACCCCCGGGACACTGCTGTTTGCAATGGCAGGACGGGAGCCTCAAGCTTTCAGACAGCAATAAAATGTGAAGATAACTCTTGCGATTAAAGTTGTCATTTGAGATGTCATCAGTGATGTCATCAGTGATGTCACTGACCATGTCATGAGTGATGTAATATGTGACGTCATCAGCAGTGCATTGCGGGGGCGCGAGTTATAGTTAGCTGAACTAACTATAACGGGGAATTTCACGGGTTTTGTACGAGTGCAATGTCCAACTAACTATAACTGTCCCTAAAACCTATGGTTTTTTCAGTGAATTTCAAAGGTTTTTAAATGCAAATTTCTAACTATAACGTGTCTGAAACCTATGGTTTTTTCAGTGAATTTCAAAGGTTTTTAAATGCTAATTTCTAACTATAACGTGCCTGAAACCTATGGTTTTTTCAGTGAATATATAAACATATATAATTTTTCTCATATCAATGCAGCCCCATATAGGAGGCTAAACAATGTAATAACGCATAAACTGCTTTTGCAAACACATAATATATGTATAAAAACACAGGAGGGCAAGTAGCACTTGAACTCTGTTTTTAATGAGTAAACCTCATGAAAAAAACTGCAAATAAGGCAGACATTGTTAGCTTACAGGCTGCATTGTAAACCAATAGCATAGAAAATGAAAGCATTTTCATACAAAACTGGCACCGTGCCTTTAAGGCAGCCATGACCCCTAGCTTCCCATCATGCCTCAGGGGTGACGGTTAGGTCAGTTGTTCTTTGCGTAACCCTGAAGATCAGGGCACAAAGATATCCTTTTTAACAATGAAGAAAAATCTCATTTGCCTGGGGAGGCGGGTGGGTTGCTTATGACTTTGATGAGGATACCCCTGGAAGAGAACTTGATTACAGGTAAGTAACTTATCCTTCTCTTCCAGGGGATCCTCATCAATAGTCATAAGCACTGAATAGAATAGCAAGCCCATCTTCCACCTGCAGGCAAATGAGAGTGAATGACCCAACATACAACAGCAGGCGCAATCAGCTGCTGAACAGATTCCTCAAGGAGGCCTGGCCTACTTGGGTGTCTGCTCTGGTGTCTGAATCTAGACAATAGAGCCTCGTAAATGTATGGACGGACCTCCAAGGTGCCGCCTTACAGATTTCAGAGACAGGCACGTTATGAAGAAAAGCAGTCGTAGCCGCTTTTCCTCTTGTGGAATGCGCCTTGGGATTAGGCCCAAGGGGCCTTTGCGCTAATTGATAAGCTAACTTGATGCACAAAACTATCCATCTGGAGATGGACCGTTTTGAAGCTGAAAAACCTGTTCTGATCGACCCATAGTTAACAAATAGTTGATCAGATTTTCTCATGGACTTGGACCTATCCAGATAGAATTTTAAAACTCTTTTTAGGTCAAGCGAGTGTAAAGCCCTCTCAGCTGGAGTGGAGGGATCAGGGAAAAAGGTTGGCAGAGAGATGGTCTGATTCACATGGAAATCTGACACCACCTTCGGAAGGAAGGAGGGATGAGCCCTCAATACGACCCTATTAAGATGGAAAACAGTATAAGGTTCCTTAGAGCAGAGGGCCTGTATTTCGCTCACTCTGCGAGCTGACGTGATCGCTACCAAGAAAGCCGCCTTCCAAGTGAGGTGTTGCAAGGTTGCTTTGTGGATGGATTTGAAAGGTGGACCCATCAACTTTGATAGCACCAGGTTCAGCTCCCAGGGTGGTGAAGGAGGCCGGACCGGAGGGTAGATCTTTTTCAGACCCTGTAAGAAGTCTTTCACAACCTGTAACTGAAAGAAAGAAGGCTGAGAAGGCGAGCGCCTATATGCAGTGATAGCTGCTAAGTGCACCTTAATGGAAGGAAACTTCAAGCCCGCTTTAGCCAGGTAAAGCAGGTATGGTAGAATAACCTCCTCCTGCCCTTTGGTTGGGTTACAATTGTTTTGAACGCACCACATATAAAACCGTTTTCACTTGCACGCATACGAGTGTCTAGTGGACGGCCTTCTTGCTTCTTTTAAGATGGACATGCAGTCTTGTGGTAGTCCTAAATGGCCATACTGGATGACCTCCGGAGCCATGCTGCCAAGTTCAGTGAGGGAAGGTTGGGGTGATGAATCCTCCCGTTCATCTTGGACAGCAGGTCCGGTCTGCACGGCAGCCTCCTGTGAGGGCATTCTGACATGTGCAGAAGGTCCGGGTACCACCATTGTCTCGTCCAGTCCGGGGCAATCAGGATCATTCTCGTGTGCGAATGAGACAGCTTGGTCACCCACCTTCGGGATGAGAGGAAGGGGTGGAAAGACGTACACAAATGCCCCTGACCAGTCTATCAAAAGGGCATTCCCCTTCGACCCTGGCCGGTAGAACCTTGAGGCGAAGTCTCAGCATTTTGTATTTTCGTCGTCCGTGAAGAGATCGATGCTGGGACGCCCCCAAGCCTGGAAGATGCCTTCGACGACCTCGTCGTTGAGAACCCAGTCTTGTCTATCTTCGAAGTGTCGACTGAGAGCATCCGCTCTCGCGTTCTGTTTTCCCGGCAGGTGTACCGCTGTGATTGATAGGTTCCGTGTAAGGAGCCAATGCCAGAGAGCTTGAGCTTCCAGCGACAATGTGCGTGAGCGAGTTCCCCCCTGTTTGTTCAGGTAGTACATGGTGGTGGTATTGTCCGTCTGTACTAAGATTGAACTTGCCTGAATCGAAGGGAGGAAAGCCTTGAGGGCCAGGTGAACTGCTCTCAGTTCCAGCATGTTTATATGATATGACCACTCTTTCAATGACCATTGACCTTGCGTCTGGAGAGACCCCATGTGGGCTCCCCAGCCCTGGAGGGAGGCGTCCGTGATCAGTGTTTGGGAGGGAGGTGCTTGATGAAAAGGTATCCCTACTTGCATATTCTCCTTCTTCATCCACCATGGGATGAATGCTATTGCTGCGTTTGAGAGACTTATTTTGTCGTCCCAGCGAGCTGTTTGCTGGTCCCACTTGTCCTCCAGATCCTGCTGTAGAGGACGCATTCGCAGCCTGGCATTGGGGACCAGGAAGATGCAGGATGCCATCGACCCTAACAGGGAGGCAATCAGACGAACTGACAGCATTCTGTTGTCTAGAACGAGTTTGCATTTCTGTATGATGGAAAATTGTCTCTCCTCCGAAGGAAACACTTTTCCTACCTCGGAGTCTACCAGAGCTCCTAGATAATGTATTCTCTGTGTGGGTTGTTGCGTCGATTTGTCGAAGTTCACATGAAGGCCCAGCCGGTGACAAATCTCCAGGCATTGTAGGAAATGACTCCTCACGCTGTGGGGAGAGGGACCCTTCAGCAGCCAGTCGTCCAGGTACGGGTACACGAAGATGCCTCTGCGGCGTAGTGCGGCTGCCACCACTGCCATGCACTTCGTGAACACTCGGGGAGCTGACTTCAACCCGAAGGGTAGTACTTTGAATTGGCAGTGTGAAGATCCCACCAGGAATCTCAGATATTGTCTGTGATGTTGACTGACCGGAACCTGAAAGTAGGCATCTTGCAGATCCAGCGAACACATCCAATCTCCCTGCCTGAGATGTGGATATATTTGATGGAGAGCCAACATGTGAAACTTCTCCTTCTTGATTGACTTGTTGTGCGGTCGCAGATCCAGAATGGGTCTGTATTCTGCTTTTCGACCCTTCTTCTTTACTAAGAAGTATCTTGAGTAAACCCCTCTCCCTCTTTGAGATATTGGCACCTTCTTGATGGCTGATTTCCGCAGAAGGGTGGTAACTTCGTTTTGCAATATCTTCATTTGATGGCACGATGATGGAACCGGAGGGATTGAGGGAGGATGGCGTCGAAAACGTAGAGAGTACCCATTCTGCAGCGTAGCTAACACCCACTGGTCCTTTGTGATAGCTCGCCACTCTTCGAGATGATTTGCAATACTTCCCCCCACTGGAGTGGTGAACGGCGACGGGGAAGTGGGCACTCATTGTTTGGTCTGCGTCTTGGCGGAGGTGTTAGACTGACGCTGGTTCCCTCTTCCTCTGGAAGAGCGCCTGCCTTGGTATTGGGACCTTTGATGTCCCTGCTGATCCTGTTTTTTCTGCCAATGAGGGGTTTAAACCCTCTGTTGGGAGGATCGTCGATTGTAAGGCCTGAATCGTTTGCGGAACTCTTTCCTCTTCTCTAGACCCACGGCCTTTAGTGTGTCTAGCTCCATCTTCATCCGGGACATTTCTTCATCCGTGTGTGCACCGAACAAAGATGAGCCGGAGAAGGGGAGATTGAGGATCCGAGACTGTGCCTCTGGTTTGAGCGCTGTGAGTCAGAGCCAGGAGGTTCTTCTAGCGCATATCCCATGCGCATAGGCATGAGCCGAAAGAGTAGCTCCATCAGCTGCGGCGCTGATAACTTGGTTAGCCACCAAGCTGCCTTCATGCACGATCTCCTCAAAATCCTTGCGATCTTTTTCTGGTAACTTTTCCGTGAATCTTTGCAGGGAGTCCCACAGAGACCTGTGATACCGGCCCAAGAGAGCCGACGCACTCGATACCTTCATCATCGAGGCTGATGTGCCACATACCTTCCTTCCCCAAGAATCCTGTGTCTTACTCTCCTTGTCTGGTGGAACAGTAGAGGAGGAAGCAATAGCATGAGTCTTTTTTGCTGCAGCAATTATAACAGAATCCGGTGGGGGGGTCAGATTTAAGGACAAAGCGGGTCCTCTTCCGGTGAACGATATTTTTTCAAAATCCTAGCCGGCGCGGTCTTTAGTGTCGCCGGCGTGAGGAAAATGTCCATAACCGGTTCTATTAGGCCCGGGACCAATGGTAGCAGAGGTCTAGATGCTGCCCTTTGGTGTAAAGTCTCAAAGATAACAGAGGACGAACTCTGTCGAGTCGGCATAGGGATGTTTAGTTTCGCCGCCCCTCTGCCAAGCACATCCTGAAAAGTGCCCACGTCATCCACCGGAGAGACCCTCGACGGTGGGCTGTCAGTAAGAGTAGGTGAATAGTCTCTGTGTGATGTGCGTGTGGAAGAGGAGGAAGGTGTTGGAGATCTGTGTCTTCTCCTCCTACTTCTGGATCTAGATCTCCTTCTGTGAGAGTGCGCAGGAGTGCGACTGCGATTCCTGGCTCTTGATGGAGTACGCTCTCTATCCACCGCCTGTACCAGCCGAGCCAACGGAGATCTGTGAAGGGGGCTCGAGTAATGCTGTGCCCCTGTGGCTGGGGTTGTGGCCCAGTGATGCAAGGGCCTGTTCCATCTTGGTGATAGATGGATGGAAGGCGCTCTTTGCCCTTCTCGCCCCTCAGCAGAATGTGGAGGGGGAGGAGGAGAGCTCTCTCTTTCTTTTGTAGGCCTGTTTTGATGTCCCCTGGACACTGGACTGCTGGACGTCGAGATCACGACCTCCGTAGATCTTGACGATGAACCTCTGTGAGAGCTGGGAGAACCTGTTCTCGACGTCGGTGACGGCGATGTAGACAGGCTTACCGGACATGAGGCCTCTTTGGACTGGTGCCTCGACGTCGATCTGTAACGTCTCTGGACCGACTGCCTTCTCGACGTCGACTGTCATCTCGGCGACGGTGATGCCTGTCTTGACGTCGACTTTCTCCTCTTGGACGGAGGACTCAATCTCGCAGTCGACCGATCTCTCGACGTCGAACGTCTACTTGATGCCGACAGAGAACCGTGTTTCGACGTCAGCCGCCTCTGTTCTGAAGATCGGTCTCGACGTCGACCTGCGGTGTGCTGCCGTCGACGGAGACTTCTGCCTCGACGTCGGCGACGGAGTCTTGCGCCTCAACGTCGAAGATCTTTGGACTGACCTCGACAGAGACCTTTGCCTCGACGTCGATCGCCGTTGATGTGGTGACGACGGAGTGATTTGCCTCGACATCGATTGCCTAGCCAGAGTCGACGGACATTTGCTCCTCGACGTTGATCGTCGCCTGGTTGACAACGGAGGGCCCTTTACCTTCGTCGACGTTGAGAGCGTTGTCCTCGATTTCTTAGAAGAGTGATGCTCCGACACCACCATAGTCTTCGACGACGATTTCTTCGCCGTCGGCAGCCTCGACGTCGATCCCGACGCCGAAGGAGAACAGGTCGGGACCTTGCCTCTCGACGTCGACCGAGTTCTCTTTCTCTGCTGCCTCACTGGAGACCTACCTCTTTCAGAGAGGCCATAAAGTCGAATTCTCTCCCTTTCTTTGATGGTCCTTCTCGACAACTTCTTGCAATGATGACAGGTGGCAGAAGAGTGAGAATCAGGGAGGCAGAGAATACACACAGGGTGTGTGCCTGATCTAGCCTTCTTCTTGCCACAGGCAGGGCAAGGGTCAAATAAGGAAGGGATTTCTGACAGAAATAAACCTTTTCTGGAGCACAAAAAAGGCTTCACTCTCACTCTAATGCTAAAAGACGTCGAGTGAAAGCAAAAATCTTCAAAAAAATCAGATAATTTTTGACAAAGTCAAAAAAAGGAAGAGCTGTGAATCCAGGGTCCTGACTGAAGGAGCCGGAAAGAACTGACCTAACTGTCACCCCTGAGGCATGATGGGAAGCTAGGGGTCATGGCTGCCTTAAAGGCACAGTGCCAGTTTTGTATGAAAATGCTTTCATTTTCTATGCTATTGGTTTACAATGCAGCCTGTAAGCTAACAATGTCTGCCTTATTTGCAGTTTTTTTCATGAGGTTTACTCATTAAAAACAGAGTTCAAGTGCTACTTGCCCTCCTGTGTTTTTATACATATATTATGTGTTTGCCAAAGCAGTTTATGCACTATTACATTATTTAGCCTCCTATATGGGGCTGCATTGATATAAGAAAAAATGATATATGTTTATATATATATAGAGCTGTATATATATGTTTTTCATATATATTTTTTATTATTTCCGGGGTCCCCGCACATGGGCGGGAATATTCAGTGCTTATGACTTTGATGAGGATCCCCTGGAAGAGAACTGTATTTTATGTGGATAACCAAGTCCTTTTGTAAAGCCAGCCTTTACCAGCACTTACAATAAATGAAATGTTTGTGAAAGAGGGGCTATGGAGAGATGAGAAGCACTTTGCCTGGTGGTAGTGAGGGAGTTTGAGGAGGAGGCATTTGGGAGGGGGAACAAAGAGGATTGTCGAGCCGGGCGCCACCAGCTGAAGCCAGACCTGGACGCAGCGGGGCTATTAAGATGCATCTTCACCTTCGTCTTAAGGGTCAGCTATTGATCCTATTAAGTTGGACCACAGAGACTGCTTTCATTTGTTCCCGCTCTGCCAGTGCCCGTTCTAGCAAATCTTTTCTCTGTGCCTCTTTCGCTGAGCCCTAGGTTGTAGCCTACGCATTGCAAGACACCAACTTTCCATAAATAAAGCTATCTAAATTTATATTGGGTCTTACGACCTCTGGCTTAGGTTTGACCCCCAATAGGCTGTGCATGATTGTAGTCTCAATATAGATCCCCATGACCATTTTCAGGTTTTTCATAATGTATTTCCAATACTCTTTAGCAGTCTGCCTGTTCATACCATACGTGGGACAACATGAAAATCTTTCGGGTTAAATCATTTTGAGGTTCCGGGGGTCATGTACGTTCTGCACAAAACGCTAAAGTGAATTAGTTTAAAATCTAGCGCTGCTAGAAACTTCTGGTACCATGGCACACGCCTTTCCCCTTCCCTGTCTGCCAGAGGTCTCTGCAAATCTGTCTTCCTTGGTCGGCTAGCCGGTATCGAAATTTATACCCAGTGTGCTTTCAGGGCTTTGTAAAGATTCGAGTCTATGGTCACTTCCCAGCATTCACATTGCTTCTAATGTGACGGATGTGCTAGGAAAATCCACTCAGATCTCCCTTTCTGTTCTCACCAGTCTTGCATATGAAGCAATATTGGAGGGCCTGAAGTGATACTGGAACAATTTTCAGAGTGAGGGTGCTGGCATCAATGTTACATCATAGAAGTCAAAAGGATTGTGAAAAATCAAAGCGTCACACAAAGAACAAGTACAGGAAGGGGTCGTCGCAAGGAGCCAGGAGGAAGCACCGAGAAGTAGCACCTACATGGACCAGATTTCCCTGCAGTGCCAGCCAGGTGGAGAAGCAAAAGAGGAGGACCATCTACAGCAGCAGCAAGGACCGGATTCCTGCATCCAACGCCATATGGGCCACAGGAAGCAAGGATCAGATTCTTGCAGCTGGGCCCCCATCCATCCAGCACCCAGGACTCAATATCTGCAACTGCTGGGCCCTCCATCCCTCCGGCACCTTCTGAAGAGATCTTTAGGGGTTACGAAAGGTAATTTAGACCAGAGGTTGAAGTGGGCGGGACGACGTGCCCATACTTTTTTAATTTATGAAAAACCGTCATTTGGTGAGTCTCCTGTGCTGTGAAATTGAAGACGGGCATACAGCTAAACCAGCCTTCCTGCCAGTGTGCCTTGCTTGCCTGAAAGAAATGGAAATGTGTACAACGAGTTAATTAGCAAATGTAAACTGGAATCTGCAAATGTAAAGGATGCTTAGGAGCCAGTACTGGCTTTAATTGATGCAATCACTCGAAACTTTGTGATGACAAAGATTCATTCTTTTTGAGTGTAGTGCAAAGAGGTAACAACTGAGCAGTGAAGTGGATTCTTTTAATTGTAATTAAATAGCACTCACTACCTCTGCTGTGGTGAAGGGACAGTTATATAAAAGAAATTGCATTACATACATTCTGGGTATCACTAAAATCTATATTTTGGAAGCACCATTTTATTTTAAACCTTTTTGCGTATTTTGTAGCAGTCTATCTTATACTGTGTGTATTGCAAGTGTAAAATAATGACTTACATATTCACAGTGCTCTCTGTCACAGGCTGTGACCTCATAGCACTAAAAATACACAAGTCACTATTCTCCACTGCACCAACCAAGATTTAATTCTGTGGCTCTCTGGTT
Source organism: Calotriton arnoldi (assembly GCA_963921515.1). Classification (NCBI taxonomy): domain Eukaryota; kingdom Metazoa; phylum Chordata; class Amphibia; order Caudata; family Salamandridae; genus Calotriton; species Calotriton arnoldi. The sequence continues at coordinate 94,964 of CAWUFW010006252.1, read as the reverse complement.
ACACACAGACCTCTACAGTGCATTAACTAATAGAGGTTTCATAATGTACTATAGTGCATTTCCCACTAACAACTTTTTTAATTTATTTTCATTTAAGCTGCCCGTTATTTTATATGTAGCTACCTGTCAGTGAAAGACCAAAAAAAGTACAAAATATTTTGTTTTTTTAAGCTACACATATGACTCTGCCCCCACTGACTTCGCCCCCATTGCTTGCAGCATCACAGTTCCCATACTTTTTTTTTAATGCACTTCAACCGCTGAGTTAGACTTACCACTTTGAGTGAGGCCAGTGCAGGTGCTCAGGGAGCACAATCTCGAGTTATTGTCCTACTGATTTATTTTTTTCATTTGTGATAACCGAGCTTTACCCAGGAAGTGGCATAGGCGCTGTAAGTACAGGGTTTGGGGGTGCTATAACACCTCCAAAATAACCCCCCTGGAGTTAAGAAGGTGAAAGAGCAAAAAGATGTCTTTATATTTTGTTTTTTTCTCCTGTCACAGAGATCGAATGTCTGGCGATATTGTTGGACAAATTGCTGCTTATTCTTTTTAAAAAGGAGATTGATGTTAACTTTTCTTTTTCTGACTGCAGAATTAGAGGATTTTTGAAAGCCTGTGGGATGTCATTTTTCTGCTAACACACAACAAAATGTAAATACCTGTAAATGAACTGTACTAATATTTCAAAATTGGAGTTAAAGTACAGATAAAGCATATTGCTTTGTAATTCTGGAGTGTGATGGAAATCTTTAATAGGATCAAACAAAGCATGGTACTTTACTTGGTGATGCACCAAAGATAAGTAAGTATCAGAGGCCTAGCTGTCATTGGTGCAGCAGGTGCTGCGGCACAGAGGACTAGAATCAGACAGGTAGATTGCTGAGGGTGCTGAGCGCTTTTTGCTGTGATCTTAAGATCACTTGTTGAATCCCTGCAAAGCTGACTCAGCCTTTTATCATTTTACCATCAAAAGAATGAATATCTCCATCAACTGGGTAATGTACAGTGGTTAGCACTTTATGAATAATTGTGAGTGACAATCAGTGACCCGGTGATCCACAAGATCACCTGGAGAAGCCTGGTGCTCCTGACCTGACCTTGGGACATACTTAGGCAAATGAGGTGAGAGCCCCGCCAATCTAACACCACTCCGCTGAAAGCTGCTCATCTGCATAAAGAGAGCATTTTCCCAAGGGAGCAGAGTGGCGCAGTGGAAGTGTGCTGGGCCCATAACCCAGAGGTCGATGGATCGAAACCATCCTCTGCTAATTTTGCTTGATTTTTCTTCTGAGGACCAATCTGTCATTTCCACGCTGCCAGCAAGGAAAAGCGCAAGCTTGTGCCAGCTATGTGAGAAAAGACTTCTCAACTATCTGTATCTGCTGAAAGACAAGAGAGTGATCGTCAAAGGATCAGCCCTACACTTTGAAAGTAATGATACACAATTGTAAGCATAAATGACTGGTGGGACCTTTACTCATTTTTCTGGGCACGCTTTGAATTTCATTCTTCCCTTTTTGTTCTGCTCTTATCAATCTCCTGGGCATTTAATGGAACATACTCTCTTTCTCTTCCCTGCTTTGCTTCCCATGTTGCCTATATATGCTCATCTCCACTATTTGTACTGCTGCTTTGCCTTTCTTCTCTTCCGCACAGCTTTGTCCTTGGTTTCAATCCCCAGTTCCTTACCCTCTGCAAGAAACTTTCTTCTGCTTTTCATGTTGGTATCTAAACCAAATGCACCATTGAAACTGGTGCAAGATAGTCATTGAACTCGGGGTTGTAATGTCTAGAACCAAAAGAGCACGTGTCAGGGGGCGTTGGTGGTATAGTGGTGAGCAGCCTGACAGACACTGAGCCTGTTGCTCTGCTCACTGCTCTCCAGGCTCAGGGTCGTGCCGCAGCTGACTAGGTACCAGTCATCTGACTCTTGATTCATTTATTTATTTAAAGCGCTGACTGAAATTTAAATACAATTTCGGGTCATGACTGAGGGCCTCCAGTCCATGCGCAAACTCTCTGTGCTGCTCTGCTGTGGAGGAGATCACGCTCACACTGACATTAGGCAGGAGTGTTTGTTTTTAAGTCCTGTTGTGCCCCTGCTGCCTCACCAGCCCTGGCCCCCAGGCAGAGATTCCCGTGGTCTGGGCGGGCCTGTGATGTAAAGCATTCTTCACTCCACTGGAGGCTCCTTAGCTCTGGGACACTCCAGTGGAGTAGCCATGCGCTTTAAACATTTTTTTCATTTTCATTTTTCACCTGCCCTGGCTCCATGTGTGTTCTGGGAACGGCGGGGCACTTGTGTCCGTCCAGGCAAGCGCTGTGCTGTACCATTTGAAAATTGCAAAAAGAACTATTGATGTACAGAATGCTAATCGGTATCAAACATTCACCCCAGTACAGAGATCTGGGCCTACATCCATCGTTTTTTTGCTCCCCATGCCATTCCAGTTTAAACCCACCCTGCTCTCCATGGGAACAGTCCAGCTCGAAACTGCCAGGCCAGGTCATCCGTGGACTGGAAACAAGCCTCCTGGGACCGGTTTCGGGGCATCACCCCTCATCAACCAGGCTAGCCTGGTGTTACCCCGAAACCGGTCACAGGATGCTTGGTTCCGGTCCAGGGAAGACCTGGCTTGGCAGTTCGGGCTGGACTGTTCCCATAAGGAACAGGGTCAAGACTGATTTGCATATGGCTGGGTCTGAACTGAGGTGGCGAAGTGAGCTAAAGAACTATGATGTATTCAACCCAGATTTGTGACTGGGAGTGAGTGTCTGAAAAACTTCGGCGCTTCATCCATCATCTTTGCTTTGTACTATCTTGAAAAGGCACAGAAGACCAGAGCCTGTGACTTCTTTCTGGCAGCTGCGAAGGAGGATTCTGCATACTGTCAACTCCTTAATGCAGCACTGAGCCCCCAAAGTCAAGAGAGGCCCAGTGACTGCTGCTATCAGAGCAACGCCAGCACCAGTTCAGGCGATTGGCAATTTAGCAGAACCCTGTAGTCCAGAAAGTTGGTTTGTGGCCTGCTAGAAGGGGCTCTCAATCCGTGCTTTATAGAGTGATGTCTGCAGTTAGAGGAGTGAGGTATACCTATGAAATGTTACAAGCAGTACTTTAAATGAAAACCTATAAAAAGTGCTGGTACTTAACCACAATACCTATTTCCTCCTCTGAAGCGCTGCTGTTCTCCCATTAAATATTACAGCAGTGCTGACAAGTGCAGATGCGCTCCCTTTTAAATTAAATTAGCGCAGGTTCTCAGTACCGGACACCATCTGCCCAGTTACAGCAAAGGTTTACAGGCAGAAGTTTGGATTTAATGATCACTCTGGTAAGGATTTGTAGCATGGAATAGCAATTTTACACTGAGAGAGTTGGGTCAATTATCTGCTGCGGCACTGTGGTGCGAGCAGATGTAAAGTGTAGGATGAGAGGAGATTATGCAAGTGTATGAGAGTGTTTTGAACAGCAGAGTTGCTGTTTTGAAGATGTATGTGTATGGGAGAAAGCCGAAGAAGGATGTGGTAGTGCTTTTGGCACCTGTTGAGGAGGACTGGCCGTCCAGTTCTGGTACTTTGCAGCAGTTTTAGGATAATCTTAGAGTTTCTCGTTGCTCAAATGGGTGTATTTCCCTCGTCTCCGTTGCTTGATTTTTGCTCGCGAGCAAGCGTCACTCAGTCGTTGAATTTCACTCATAATTACACTGAAATTCTGAAAATGTCACACATAAGTAATCTGAAACCTTGGCAGCTATGTGAAGAGCTTGCCTCAAGTCTCACTTTTTGGGTCTTTTAACAGGTGAGTGGAAAGCACATTCCCCATGTTCTGTGTTTTTACTCATTATGAGTAGTAAAGAGGGTTAATATGCCTGCAATGCATATTGTGTAATGTACAGATCACAGATTTGTATTTTAATTGGATGACTTGGTGAAGTATTGCTGTAGCTGGAATTCTGTATAATGTCAAAAGTCAAATGTCATTCAGGCGCCACTTGTGCAGAGGCAATCTTTACATATGTGACATTTGAAAGAGAATATTAAAAGAATTGTATATGTGCAAGGGCACCCAGAATGAACTACAGACTGCAGCATTGTATGGGTTATCACTCGCACCAAGAAAATCTTGATTTCCAGTAAATGTTTCCCAGTAGCCATGACCCTAGCTGCCTCCCAAAAACCCACCCCCTAGCCCAACCCAGAAACCAGCCTCCGCGCCCCGCCCCCTTAGGTCACATTTGGTGAGTGGCTGCACATTATTTCCTATATAAAGCACTGCTCTGCACCCCTGATTACACGAGCTGCCACTGAAGTATTGCCCTACAACAGTGTACGTTGTGTGTCATAAATGCAAGGTAATAAATACATTCACATATACGAAGACATTTCACTCTAATTCACCCTTCCATGTCTTCCTCATTTCAGAAATGGCTATTTCGAAAAACTGACTACTGACTAGAGATGTTTTTTACACACTCATTCATTCCATCCTTATATTAGCGTCTAAAATAAACAATGAATCCACTAATGTCTTCCGTTCAGATGCACCTTCACCCCTCACTTCTGTACACACTAGTTTCATCAACAGTTTTCTCCAACCAGTGGTTCATTACACCAAAACAAAGATCGACTAACTCTGTCGATACTTGGTAAACTATTTCTTGTACCTTTTTTCTTAACTTCAACTATTTTTGATTAAGTTGTTCTCCTTGTGCCCATTGATTTGTTCTCCCTTTTCATTGTTTTCACTCACAAAGTTTTTGTTATTTCCATTTAATTTGAGATAGGCTCTGATATCTCAGCCTATCGCTTCTGACAAGGGATCTAACCAAGATTTCCAATTCATCTTGCAGGGCATCGTGCCTGCCTGGGAGAACAGATGGGGCGAACTGAGATCTTCATCTTCTTCTCCAATCTGCTTCAACAATTTACGTTCCACCTGCCTGAGGGGGTGAAGACAGTCAACCTAGACTTCATCATGGGAACCACATTGCATCCATTGCCTTATAAAATCTGTGCTCGTCCAAGGTGGGCCCCGAGTCACCACTCTGCAGAGCACCCTCAGCAGACGGTCACTTCCATCTAACTTGAGTCCCTTAGACCCAAAACTAAACAGGAAAGATCATCCATAAAAGTCTTTTTTAGCCATTATAAATATATTTTCATTCAGATAAAACAAATAGGGTATTGGTGGAAACTTTGTTCTAAAATAGTATATTGCACAAATAAATATATATAATAAATAATTGACCATAATGACTGACTCTCCGAGTATTCTGATGGCATTGACCCAGAGGGTCTTATTATCCCAGTTAATGATAGCTATTTATCCACCAATCCCCCTGATTATTCTAACCCCAATGTGTCATGCCATCTTAAACATACTAGCTCTCTTACGACTTTGGGTGCCTAGCAACATCCCAAAACTTCATATCTGACAATCCGACGAGGTCTGAATTATTAAAATCATATGGAGTGGCTCCTATGGTTGAAATGATGTGCTCCCCTTCGCAGCCTCTGAATACATCTAGTCATTTGCCTATTATTTACAATGATCCCCCTGCAGCAGCCACTAGTCACCTAGCACTTATATCGTGGAATGTTGCTGGGCTCAGGTCCAAGATTCAAATGCCTGATTGGATTTCTCTAGTGGATAAGTATGACATATGCTGTTTCCAAGAAACCTGGCTTTGGATACAATCCATAGCCCCGGTTTCCTTAACCACTATATTCCTGCCACCTCTAATCAGCGGTGCAGACCATATGGGTCAGGACCTCTCTTCAATGTACCATACGACAGGGTCCCTTTGTGTCCTTTGATGTTTTGGCCATTTAATTAAGTAGCGCCAAAAAGCCGAACATCACACTGATTAACATCTATGCAAGAGGGACCAGAGGCGGGGCCCACTCTACCACAATAGCATTGGAGGGCTTACTAGACCAACTTTCTGGCAAACAATATCTTATAATAGTGGGTGACTTTAAATCTACTTTTGAACCGCTTGACATCCGTGGGGCACAAGCGTTCAGCCAGAAAGAGATGACTTGATCAGTTCCACCATTGACCATTGCTCCTATCAGTAGGTGGACTCAGACTGCTATGCAGATTCAGGCATAAACATGCGAGTATGGGCTTAGAGCTGCGAACGGTCGCACTAAATCTGATCTGCTAGGTGCCCATACTTATAATAAACCACTCCATACCAGCAGGAAAGATTATATATTGATTGATGTTAGGTTACGGGCCCAGGTTAATGATATGTGCATTTTACAAAGGCCTGAAAGTGACCACAACCCTTTATCGCTGTCTCTGATGGACTTTTATTCTACTATCTCCTGTGACCCAGCCCCTTTTCTTCTTACTAGGGATGTTAGACCAACGTTAGCTAAGCGCCGTTTAAAATGAAATCAAGTACTCAATCAAGCTGATATCCTCTCTGGTGTGACAGCACACATCAGCGAAACATTGATTAAGATTGAGGGAGGGCAGCTTGATTCACATGATATGTTAATTACAAACCACACTGCTTTTATTTAATCGTATATCGGGACATTTTACTGTCTCAACCTGCCCTAAAAGAGGTCCTCCCAAGCAAAACTCTTGGTGTGATACTGACTGCCGCAAGAGTGTCCTAGTGAGGGCCATTAAAACTAGTGATTTGCATACTATACCCTTTGCCCGCAGGGCTTACAAGGAAGCAGTGGCTAAAGCTAAGAAGTGCTGGGACAATGAAAAATTTCCTAGCTATCGTAAAGGAAAGTTTCAATTCTATTAAGGAAGCGGAGGTGAGGATTAGGGTTGAATTTTCAATGCTTTATTCCTTCCAGCAGCCATGATAAAACCAATAACTACACTACATTTTCCATCAAACTATGGGAAAAGAAAAAAAGAGTCCAATCTACCAATCAGGGCGGCTGTAGTCCTTCAACTATCTCTGTCGCCGCTCTAGCCTCCTCTTTCTTTCTGCGAACACAGCGACTCTTGCTCCTTATTAATCCTGTTTATTCGCGTCCATTCCTAGGAGTAGAAACATCACACATGAGAAAAAAGGAAATCCATTCCTCCAATTATAACATATCAGCAAATGAACAGATCATAAAATACTGTTAACAGTAAGACAGAATTAACAAGTTTATGCAGAAAAACAGCACTGTTCTGATCAACATGGTATAATGTCAAAGGATAAAGGTAACTCGTAATCATTGCCCTCAGATCATGAAAGAGCCATTCCTCTAGGGTGGGAAGACCGACATACGGTCTGATGGGTAGGCTAAACCTCGCCTCCATGTCCTTAATAGAATTGAAACTTTCCTTTACGATAGCTAGGACATTTTTCATTCTGTGTCAGGACCGGAGGCGAGGATTAGGCTAGTTCAACACTTCGCCACCACTAGAGATGCCAAATGTGTTATCGGCTTAAAGTAGAACTGTTTAAATGTAGAATCAGAGGACCAATCCGCCGAGTTGAGGATGTCCTCCAAACGTGCCCCTAAAGAGAACGCTTTGGAAGCCATAGCTCCTCGCACGGAATGAGCCCCAAATTTAGAGGTGTCAATCCCAGCCTCTTGCAAAACCCATCTGATCCACCCTGCAATAGTGCATAGACACCTATGGGTATTAGCGCGCTATAAAAGTTGTTGTAACATAACATAACAGAAGATACCGCTTTATGAGGTTTTGTAAGAGCAATAAACAATTGTCGCTCGCCCGGAGGGCAGATTTCTTCAGTCATATTCTCAAACGTCTTTAGTGCTCTTACTGTACATTATTTAGGTACATTAGGTAAAGCGGGATAAGACATAATTCTCGAATTACATTGAGTGCACCTAGAGATGTTAAAAGTGACTCCTTCCGGAGCAAAAACTCTACCTGTAAGGTCCAGCATCCTCACATCTTATACCCTCCTACAGGAGATCAGACAGAGCAGTGTAGCCAGCTTTGCAGACATCTGTTTCCTGGAAAGGTACTTGTTGGACGGCAAGGACTTGAACAAATAAAGAACGGTGTTAACATCCCATAAATGGGAGTAGCGTGGTTCCGGGGGAATAGACAACCGGATACCCCGAAGAAGTTTACAAACCAGGGGATGTTCCCCAACCGGCTGTCCATCCACAAAGCCATGGCCAGCAGAGATCGCCGAACGGAAGGTATTGATTGACCGGTATGCCAAACCCTAAGTGGCAAGGGTCCACCAGAAAATTTAGGACACACACACAATCTCTGCCCCCACAGGATCAAGTTGCCGTTGATGGCACCAACGAGACCACCTGAACCAGGCAAACTGATATCGCTTGTGTGTGCCATCCGCCCAGGCCTTGGTAAGTAGGGCTGCAGCCTGAGATGAAATGCCCGGGATTTTCCATTGTTCCCTGTAATCCACCACGCAATGAGATGGAGGGTCTGCAAGAGCACCAGAGGGTGAGGGTTTCCCTGGGGATCCAGTAGGTTTTCCTGAAACAGGGGTAGAGGGATTGGAAAATCCCAAGAAAGTTCCATCAGAACTGGAAACCAAACTTGAGATTTCCATATCGGGGTGATCACTGCATTGTCGACGTACCTGGGTCAAGGCTCTCATGATCATCGCGGAAGGGGGAAAAGCATAACCCCTCTCCACGAGCCAGTCCTGGAGAAAAGCATCGGAATCCACTGCCACGGGGTCCGACCGCCAGCTGCAATACTTCTCCAGCTGATGATCCAGCCAGGCTGTGAACAGGTCGATCGAAAACGGTCCCCATCTACTCTGCAGGTCAGCAAAGACAGTCGGATGAAGTTTCCAGAGGCTGGTGTCCCTCCACTGGCGAGAGTGCCAATCCGGCACTTGATTGGACTGACTCAGTAGATGTTCCGCCGATAGAGAGACATCGTTGGCCAAGCAGTAGTCCCAAAAGGTTCGCGCTAGATCGGACAGCGCCCTGCACCGGGTGCCCCCTAGATGATTGACATATCGAACCGACGCCACATTGTCCATCTTCAGAAGGACATAACAGTGGGCCCTGTCTTTGGTCCAACACTTCACTGCAAAGGAGCCTGCCATTCGTTCCAAGCAGTTTATGTGGAGAGATCATTCTGCAGGGGACCATTTTCTGCCGGTGGAGTACTCCCCGCAACGGGCACCCCAGCAGGACCCGCTGGCGCCCGACTCTATAACCAAATCGGGTTGTGAGTCGAAGATGGCCCGACCATTCCAGGCGTCCATATGAATCAGCCACCATCGCAGTTCCTCTTTCACCTCCTCTGAAAGAGGGATGGACTGCAAATAATTGAACCCGCGTTGAAGAAGAGATATCTTCAGGCGTTGTAGTTCCCTGTAATAAAGGGGGCCTGGGAAAAGTGCTTGTATGGAAGAAGAAAGCAGACTCAGCACCCTGGCTAAATGGCGAAGGGTAATCGAAGGTTTTGACAGCGTCCGCCAGGGCACATGTCTGATCTTCGTGAGTTTGCGAGAGGGAAGGCTGAGGGTGGCCTTTACCGAGTCCACCACAAGCCCCAAAAATAGGGTTGACTGTGAAGGGGTGAGGGCAGACTTTTCCTCGTTCACCACGAAACTCAGAGACTCTAAGAGGTCTATCGCCATCTGAAGTTGTTGGATTAATCGGGAGGGGCACTGACTCATAAACAGAATATTGTCGAGATAGGGGATCAGCCAGACTCCCTGAGCCCGCAAATGCTCGATCACCGGTTTCATAACCTTGGTGAAGCACCACGGAGCGGATGACAGACCGAAAGGAAGGGAGGTGAACTCGAACACCCAAGACTTCCATTGGAGCTGAAGGAAACGTCGGTGAGTAGGAAATATCGGGATTGTCAGATAGGCATCTTTGAGGTCCAGGTGGACCATCCAATCCCAGGACTGAAGGAGGCCTTGAAGAAGGTGAATACCCTACATTTTGAAATGTCGATAGATCAGCCACCTATTGAACTCTTTCAGATTGATCACCGGGCGGTACCCACCATCTCTCTTCTCCACCAGGAAGAGGTTGCTGAGGAAACAAAAGGGGTGGAGAGAGGATTTGATGATGGCCCCTTTCTGCAACAACTGGAGGATTTCCCCCTCTACCAGGACGATGTGTTCTGGAGAGAAAGTCAAAGGAATCGGGGGAAACGGTTGAAGGGGAGATCCCGAAAACTCTATTTGAAACCCCTGAACCATTTGTAGTACCCACGCGACTGACGTGAGGAGCTGCCAATTGCTGAGGCAGAGTCCTAACCTGCCCCCAGGCGTATCCCCACAGAAGGTTGAACTCTCACCTGATTGGTTCTGGTGTTGGACATTGCCCCGTCCTCTCGAGCCTAGGCGTCGGGGGTAAGATCTGGTGTTGTAGAAGGTACCAAACTTCGCTGGGTCCTGCCATTGTTCACAGCGATTATCTCCTCCTCAAGTGGAGGGCTGATAGAAGGCGTGGCTGGTAGGGCGCCCCCTACCACGACCTTAATAGAAGTTTGGTCTTTTTCCATGGATGTGAACGTATTCACAAACTTCCCTAATTCCTTTCTGAAAGGGTCTCCAAATAAATTTGCCTCAGCAATGGGACCTGCCTCCGAGGACGCGAGCTTCCCCAATTTGGGGTCGATCTTGATTAGTAGGGACCTGCGACGCTCTGTAGGAGGAGCACAGTTTGCATTCCCTAACAGAATGACTGCTCATTGGACCCAGCTGGACAACGCTTCTGGGGCAATAAGTGAACCCGAAACCTTTGCGTCTTCGGCCATATCCAAAATCTTGGAGAGCGGGCCAACTACGTCCAGCAGTTTGTCCTGGCAAGATCGCCAGGACCGGTCAATGCCATTTTTTGGCTCCCGCACAAATTTTGTGAGAAAGGTTACCATCTTGGGGTCAATCTCCGGCGTAGCGGCAACCTTGACGTCCAAGAACGGTCTGGGGCATTCCGCTCGGAGACAATTGCGCACTTCCTTATCTAATGGCTTGCGCAGCCGTCCGGCTATATACGAGGCCTCTTAGGGGCAGGCACCCATTCAGCCGAACGCAGGTGCAGGAGGTCCTCTTGGTCAAGCATGTCAGAAGGCCCTGCCGGTTGGTCCCCGGGGGCGTCATCCCTCTCGGGATGAGACCCACCAGAAGGTCGTCAGGGGTGTCCTGAGTCACCATCCCCATCCGAGGTATTGGGGGAATCCCCGCCCCCTCCGATTGGGGAATAGGGTCTGGTAGAGAGGAGTCCCCCAATACGTCTGGTAAAGTAGGGGAGAAGAGTTTGGACTCCATAAAGGCTTTTTTAAGGCGTGCAAATGCATCGAGGTCCAGCCCAGCTTCCGCTGGTCACTTGAGCTGAGTAATAGGGTCTACTAGAGGCTGCCCTGGAGGTAAAGGGGTCTGAGACCCAGTAGGTTCTTCCCTTTGTGCAAGGGTTCTTGAGGACTGAGCCTGTAGTTCTTGGATTTTTCTCTCCAAGGACGCCAATACCTGCGTAACAGCTCTGAAAATGGGCACATCCATTATCTGGCATAAATCATCATCAATAGGGAGGTACTGGACCTCCTCCTCCTCAAAATAATCTCCATACTCTTACATTCAGACTGAGTCTCAATAGGGGTTAAGAGTAACTAGGGGTTAATAATTGGGACAAACCCAAAATCAATAGGAGGCTCGAGGCCTGGGGACTATCTCTCCCTTGAAACTATAAAGGGATTCTTAACTGAACCGCCTGGGCGAGTCCCCGCAATTATCTTGAATTATCTTATTATCTTACCCGCAGCGCGAGTGTAACGCTGCCAGGCAGACGCTCTTCCGTACAGTAAAGATAAAGCCCAGACTGCTACCAAGGCAGTTAATATTGTTAATACTTCCCCCGAGTGAGTTCGCGCTCGCAACCGGCACGTTATCTGATGTTCCGCACTGGTCTGCAGTTGGAAATCAGAGAGGTGCTGGCCGCCGGGGGGTGAGACGCGCTGCGCGCATAATGAGGACATTGATCGCGAAGGAGCGGAGAATGGTCCCCCGATCGAGGCGTCTCTAAAGCTAGGGCTAGCACGAATGCGTGCGGACGACCGCAATACAGATCGAATAAAAAAACCAGCAACAAACAGAATTAATAATAAGTAGAACAACGAATAAACGAGAAAGGCAAAAACACTTATTTCTGGCTGTTGGAGCAGCTAAAGAAAGAGGAGGCTAGAGCGGCGACAGACACAGTTGAAGGACTACAGCCGCCCTGATTGGTGGATTGGACTCTTTTTTTCTTTTCCCATTGTTTGATGGGAAATGTAGTGTTGTGATTGGTTTTATAATGGCTGCTGGAAGGAATAAAGCATTGAAAGTTCAAGCTTAATCCTCGCCTTCGGTCCTGACATAGAATCTAAGATGGACAGTCCTTTATGAAGCTTGTACAGTGAGGGATTTTACATCTTTTTGGGAGATAGTGGCTCGAAGGAACTGCCTTGGTGTATGTGACATGCAAATAAGGTTGCCACTACCTTATGGGTTGAGCATTTTGGTACTCTTTATGATGCCAATACTATAGATACCTCCTCTAAACCAGGTTCATACCTTGCTCTTCCCCTAGTATGCCCTTTCCCCCCGGAAGGCATGTTCGATTTTGCAGATGTGGACAAATCTCTTCTTGCCACAGCCAGGGGATGTGCTGCAGGACCAGATGGAGTCCCAGCTGATGTCTTTTTATTGGACAAGGAAATTTAGGCTCCTTACATCTTGGCTATTGCAAATGAGATAGCAGCAGGGTGCCCTATTCCTGAAACATGGAAAGGCGCAACTGTGATTCCAGTATATAAAAAAGGGGACAGGTCCATACCTGACAATTACAGACCGATAAGCCTGATCGATTGTATACAGAAAATCTTTGCCCGCTGTGTACTTGAGAAGCACCTGGATTGGATCTCTGACATGTCCGTCCTCAGCCCATACCAGGCAGGGTTTCGATCTAAAACCTCTACAATGGATCAGGCCTTTAAGTTCCCTATTGCTCTATTGGCGTACCGTCGTATTCAACAAGGGCAACCTATATGTTGCCTTTGTTGGTTTACAGTCGGCTTTTGATCTGGTCCGATGGTTCAGGCCTCGAAAAATCTACTACTCGCCCACTCGCAATTATGAGTAAAATCTTATCAGGTCGAGCTATTTTTAGCACCTACTAGTCCCATCTGGTGAGTGAATTTAGGCTGGAAAGGAGCAGGTGTTCTTTCAGAAAGTGAATGAGCAATAAAGATGCAATTAAATCTTGTTTTTATCTTGACACATTTGCTGCCTGTTCAAGAAAAGAGGTCAAATGTCAGTTTGTCTTTTTACTAACTGCTGCTTGGAAAATGGAGTTCATTTTTCTCTCTCTTACTAGAGTTAGAGGTTTTTGTCAAGTGAGCTGTCTGAAGATGTCAGTTATGTTTCTCTAACACATAAAATTTAAATAAATAGCCTGTTAATTAATATTACACATATTTCAAAATATATCAGGAATTATGAAAATACATTTTTGTAATTAAGAAGTGTGATGCAAACAAAGAGATAAATAAGAGCAAAACAAACCAGAAAACTTTACTTGGTGATATGCAAATGACACATATTTGCAGAAACTCTATTTCCAAACATTATTGTTAGTACACTATATAGTTTTATCACTAAAACCGCATGTCAGTGGAAACGTTTGTGGCCATTTCAATGTAAAATCTGCTGAGTACAAATGACAGAGTGCTACCACTTCATGCTTTAATTATGTATTTATTAAAAGTGATCATTTTTAAACATGATTTGAGAAACATTCCTGCCCCCGCCCTGATGACAATGCTGTTAATGAAGGAAGTGGCAAGTCACGGGTCATGTGTATCCTGTGGCTAGATTTGTATTATATATGGAAAAAAGTTTAGTCTATTAAATCAAACAAAAGAGTTTTTTTGTACAGCAGACATGCTGAACTCGCACATTTGACTGTGCTTTCATGTGTCATAATGAAAAAAATGGCGGCTCAATGAATTAAAATAGTTACCCACGTTCACATCATTTGAAACCACTTTATGGGTCAAGAGCATGACAAATAGGTCAAGTAGATTATTTAGGTCACTAACCCTGCAGGTCTAGTAACGTTGTTATGATTTTTCGAGGCCTGTGGTCTAGGCCCTGGAAAACACTCCACAAAATGAAAATGCCTTTGCATCTATTGACAGTAGTAGCTCGACTCAATGAGAATAATTTCGCATGTGTAAGATGGGGAAGGCAGAGCAATTTGACAGAAAAAATCACTGTATCTAGGGGAGTTAGACAGGGCTGTGTCTTTGCCCCTACACTTTTTTCACTTTATATTAACAACATCATTTCTATACTGACCAAACTTGATGTCGATGCACCTTTCCTGGCCAATGTGAAAACTCAAATATGATTATTCGCAGACGATACCCTCTTGGTTTCCAAGACCCCGAGTGGTTTCCAGAAACTTTTCATGTACTTCGAGGAGTTTTTTACGGACAGGGGCCTGGAGATCAATATGACTAAACCCAAGCTGATGACATTTAACCCCTATAAAACTTTTAAAAAGGGATTAGAATTGGGGGGGGCGGGGGACCTCTAGAAATTGTACACAGCTTCACGTACTTGGGTATCATCTTTTTAATAATATGTCTTGGAAGCCCCATGTGACAAAATCAGTTTTAAAACTCAGGCAACTGTTGGGGGTTGTCCATAGAGAGTATAATACCTCCTTTACTAAAGCTGTGAGGCCTGCTCTTCATTTATATTAGTCCAGGGTTCTGGGGTCAGTTCTATATGGGGTGAGCTATGGGGACATGTTAACACAGATGCATTAACCATTTCTGATACAACTTTTACTGGACTTAGGTGTCAGAAGCATATATGATAAAGCTAGACTTCGTCCCTTAGTATAGTGGAGGCGATTATGGTCTACGCCAGAACTCGCAAATTATACCTTGGACTTACAGGATGTCATATCTCCTGGCCATTCTGTCAAAATTCCTTGGTTGTTGCATATCAAGGAGTTCTTATATGATATTGGGGCTTCTGAGCTATGGGTGAATTCAGGCACTACCAGTTTTCCATCTAAATTCGCCCCGAAAAAGCTTTATTGGACAGCGTCAGAGGCCAAAGTACAATGCAGAATACATCTTCCCAGAACATCATGAGAATTCCACGCTACTAAGGATCAGGTAGCTTATGAGGCATATTAGGATCATGTGACAATCCCAAGTGATAGAAAACTGTATTTTCTATTTAGAGCAGGCATTCTACTGTTGAGGGCTTTTACAAAGCGCTGGACTGCAGGGGCTAAGAGCGAAAGTGTACCCCATGTCTTTTTTGCATGTCCTGCGTATGCAGGACCATGCAGACTCTGGTTAGCACCTGTTGGTAGACATTTAGGCCAGCTTAGTCATTTAGCTGCTCTCCGTATCTTGAGGTCGGATTCTAGCTTATATTTTGCTATCCCTGTTGCCAAGTTTCTTGGGGCCATGTGGATATTATGTAGAAAGCTTTTATCTCCTTTATAATGGAGTTGATATATCCTATGGTTGCAGTTTGCACCTGGAAGTCTTAACACAGCTTTTAAAGTAATATTACTATGGGTCTTTTAAACATCATTTTATGGAGAGGTTTTATCATAAATTATATTGCATTTTATCTTTGTTTGTATATTACTTGTATTGTATTTTATGTGTACTTTTATGGTCCTAGCGGTCGAAATAAAGTCTATTGAATTAAATAAATAATTGTCCAACCCAGTACTTTACTTAGTAAAAGAAAAGCACTTTAATCTACACACCTGAACCTTAATATTCCATAGAACAGGTACAACTAGCACCGGCATTTAGACTACCTTGCTTTGGATTCCGCCCCATCTCGCCCCCTCTCCTGGGTGTTGCCCCTTTCACGACTGTCCCACAACAGCACAGACATCAGAGTCTTCTCCCAGTGACCAGAGGGGACCTACCACAGGCCTCGCTTTTCGCTCAGGCTTCTGGGAGAAGACGTGCCAACTGGTGGTATGGCCTGCAATCTGCAGGAGACTCGCAGTGAAACAACAGCAGGGGCTGCCATCTGACAACCTCGGCAACAGGCCTCGATTGCTAGACGAGCAAACAAATCCAATGGTCAGTGGACTCGCTTCTGGTGAGGTGCAGCAGATGGACTGACAAGGGTCAGAGGTCATAGCAGCACAAGGGTAGCAGCGGCGGGATCTATGGTTGAAGTTGCGCGTTCACTTGGATGCAGTCCTTGGTTGTGACAGAACAATCTGCCTTGTGCCCAGTTCTTGATGGCGGTGGCACTGTCCACCTCAGGCAGAGTTTCTTAGTGGTGAGACAACTCGCCTCAGACACAATTCTTGGTTGCACTGGCACAATCCACCAGGGGCATAGTTCTTGTCCACAGCAGCGACAACTGCTGTCTATGGATTTCCACCTACAATCACTAGTCCAGTGGTCTCCAACCTTTTCTGGTACAAGAGCTACTTATGTTCAGTGAAAATCACCCCGAGGTACTGATATTATTTAGTACTGTACAGTGACCACATCAGACAAGATTACATTAGAGGCCACCACATGCAAGATCACCAGCAGTGATCACCTCAATTCACCAGGCACGGTCGCCAGCAATAATGTAAAAAGGCTTTGTCAATGTGGAATGTCTCTATGTGGACATTACATAACAGCCACAGCTGTAATGTCCCTGCCACTAAGGTGATATTATTTAGTAATAAGTCGTCATCAGCACTGTATGATTTATCACCCAAATATCAGCTTTAAATATATTTTGGAAATTCAATTGCTTTACAATTTGGGAATACATATATTAATTTAACTAAAAAGCTCCTAATTAAGTAGGCTGGGCTGTATATAGGCAAGCTACCTACAGGTGGCTGAAGAGCTACCAGTAGCTCACGAGCTACTTGTTGGAGAAGCCTGCCCTAGCCCAAGACTGTGACTATGCTTCTCAGGGAACACAGATCACTCGCAACAGTCTTCCTTCTTCTGGCGGACCCACACACTACCAAGGGTCAAGCAACTTCTAGCGTTACCTAGACAGTCATACCTCCAAAAGGGTTAGAAGGCTCCTTCCGCCTCTCAGCATACAGGCTAGCTACTAGACCTCTGAGGTCAGAGCAACAGCTTCTTACAGCGAGACAAGACTTCAGGTAATGTAACCTCACATCTGGGAAGTTGGCTTGTCAGGCAGGCACCAGCTCTGGTTCAACAGCAGAAAAATGGAGATGCACCTGTGTGGCAGGGAGAGGTATGGACACCTGAGAGGATTGTGGCAGCTTTCTCAGCAACCCCGGATGAATTTCGTTTTCATCTCTACTGATGAAAGATAATATCCAGAAACACATGTCTAGAGATTCACAGCACTAACCTGCAACAACCTTGGTTAAACACTTCCTCAAAAAATCAAGTAAGCATTCAAAGTGAACTGCATTTACCATAATGCTAAGGGGTGAACTGGCTGGGAGGTGAAGCAGTGTGCTCCCATCCCCCTTCTGTTTGAAAAGGCTCCCTTGAGCCATTGAGCTGATGAGCTTTTGGAGATGCACCTGTGCGCCAGAGAGAGGTACTGAGACCTGAGAGGATTGTGGCAACTTTCTCAGTAACCCCAGATGAATTTCGTTTTTTTTATCTCTACTGATGATGGATAATATCCAGAAACACATGTGTCTAGAGATTCACAGCACTAACCTGCACCAACCTTGGTGAAACACTTCCTCAAACAATCAAGTAAGCATTCAAAGTGAACTGCATTTACCATAATGCTAAGGGGTTAACTGGCTGGGAGGTGAAGCAGTGTGCTCCCATCCCCCTTCTGTTTGAAAAGGCTCCCTTGAGCTGATGAGCTTTTGGAGATGCACCTGTGCGCCAGAGAGAGGTACTGAGACTTGAGAGGATTGTGGCAGCTTTCTCAGCAAACCCAGATGAATTTCGTTTTTTTTTATCTCTACTGATGAAGGATAATATCCAGAAACACATGTCTAGAGATTCACAGCACTAACCTGCAACAACCTTGGTTAAACACTTCCTCAAAAAATCAAGTAAGCATTCAAAGTGAACTGCATTTACCATAATGCTAAGGGGTGAACTGGCTGGGAGGTGAAGCAGTGTGCTCCCATCCCCCTTCTGTTTGAAAAGGCTCCCTTGAGCCATTGAGCTGATGAGCTTTTGGAGATGCACCTGTGCGCCAGAGAGAGGTACTGAGACCTGAGAGGATTGTGGCAACTTTCTCAGTAACCCCAGATTAATTTCGTTTTTTTTATCTCTACTGATGATGGATAATATCCAGAAACACATGTGTCTAGAGATTCACAGCACTAACCTGCACCAACCTTGGTGAAACACTTCCTCAAACAATCAAGTAAGCATTCAAAGTGAACTGCATTTACCATAATGCTAAGGGGTTAACTGGCTGGGAGGTGAAGCAGTGTGCTCCCATCCCCCTTCTGTTTGAAAAGGCTCCCTTGAGCCATTGAGCTGATGAGCTTTTGGAGATGCACCTGTGTGCCAGAGAGAGGTACTGAGACCTGAGAGGATTGTGGCAGCTTTCTCAGCAAACCCAGATGAATTTCGTTTTTTTTATCTCTACTGATGAAGGATAATATCCAGAAACACATGTCTAGAGATTCAAAGCACTAACCTTCACCAACCTTGGTGAAACATTTCCTCAAAAAATCAAGTGAGCATTCAAAGTGAACTGCATTTACCATAATGCTAAGGGGTGAACTGGCTGGGAGGTGAAGCAGTGTGCTCCCATCCCCCTTCCATCTGTCACTATGGTCTGAGAGGGAACATGTTGGTGAAAAGGCAGCCCTTAAAGCAGGTTGGTTGGTGAGCGCCACCATTTCATAGACTGCTTTGCATGAGGGGAGAGAATGATTTTGTCCTCCCAGTTGCCGGTCACTTGGTCTCACTGATCCTCGACACTCCTGAAGAGGACGCATGTGGAGTCCTGCATTCGGAGTGAGGAAGATACATGAGGCATGGAGCCAAGGAGAGAGGTCACTGACCTCACCGTGGGATGAGAAGCTTTCATGAGAGCATGACAATTCTGACAGATCGATAACAGTCTCTCCTCCGAAGGACACTCTCTTGCCTGCACGGTGTCGATGGAAGCCCCTAAATACTGTAGAGTCTGAGTGGAGGTAAACTTGCTGTAGTTGATGTGAAGACCCAACCATTGAAGGACATTGCATGTCCAGTTGTAATGCAGTTGGGCTTCCTGAGAAGTGGACGCCTTGATTAGCCAATCGTCTAGGTGAGAGTAGACGAAGATTCTATTTCCTGAGGTGGGCAGCTACTACGGCCATGCACTTCGAGAAAGTTCTGGGCGCTGAAATGAGGCCAAATGGAAGCACTTGGCATTGATTCTGCCCCACAACAAATCTCATGAATTTGCAATGTTTCTTCGTGATTGGTATATGAAAGTATGCGTCTTGGAGGTCTATGGAGCAAAGCCAATCTCTCTGGTGTAATTGGGGATAGATCTGATACAATGCCAGCATCCAAGATGTTTCTCGCCAAATCCATTTGTTGGCTAATTTCAAGTCAAGAATGGGTCTGAATTAGTTCTTCTCCTTTTGTACCAGGAAATATCTGAAGTAAATGCCCATTCCCCGCTGTTTGTGAGGAACGATCTCCACCGCATGCTTCTGCAGCAGGATGTTGGCTTCTGATCGAAGCGTTTGCAGATGGTGATTGGATGGTTTTGGTGGTATGGTTGGTGGAGGACTCATGAATATGAGACAATACCCATTTCAAACAATATTCAATACCCAGGCTTTTTTGTGATTTTTTGCCACTCTGCCAGAAATTGAGAGATGCTTCCCCCTACCAGATTGGGTTACTGAAGAGGGGGAAGAAAAGATTTGTGGCTTGGCGCCTGTTGTCGGTTTACCCCCCTAGGGTAGGCTGTTGGGTAGATCTTCCTCTAGGCTGCCTTCGCTGCTGCTGTTCATAAGGTCATTGCTGCTGCAGTTGCTGGCGACCTTGATACCAATGAGGGGTTTGAACCCTCTTAGGGTAAAACCGGCGCTGGTAGGGCCTGAAGGAATGTCTTTGTTCTTTTGGCCTTTCTACTCCCACCATCTTAAGACTCTCCATCTCGTCATCAATGTGGCTCCCGAAGAGGGTAGAATCTGAAAATGGAAGAATGACAATCCTCTGTTAAGATTCTGGTTTAAGAGCCAAGAATGCCTTCGTAAGACTACACCATGACAATATTCGTGTGTCGCTAACAAGGAAGAATCAGCTGCAGCACTGATGACTTGATTGGAAACCATGAGGCCCTCATTGACTATTTCTAGGAAGTCTTCCTGTCGGTCACTGAGAAGATCATCTGCAAACTTTTTAACAGAGTCCCAGAGTACTCTATCATACCTGCCTAGGAGGGCAGCTGCACTGGCTGCTTTCATGGTGGTTGTGGCTGTGCTACAGACTTTACGGCCTACAGAGTCCAGCTTCTTGCTCTCTTCATCAGGTGGTACAGAGGAAGCAGGAGTAGTTGCATGGTGTTTTTTGGCCGCTAATATGACCACTGAGTCTGGAGGTGGTTCTGAGCGGAGGAAAAGAGGATCCTGCTTGGGAGGTTTATATTTTTTCTGTAGCCTCGACGGAACAAATTTAGGTGAGGGTGGAGTCAAAAATAATTCCAGAGCTGGCTCTAAGAGGCCTGGCACTAAGGGACGGAGTGGTCTTGACGCTTACCGGTGGTGACGCATCTCAAATATCTTTGAAGTAGAAGGTGTAGGAACAGATATCTGTATGTTTAGCTTCGCAGCTACTTTTACCAGGACCTCCTGGAAGGTGGTGATGTCATCCACCGGAGAAATGCGAGGTGGTGGAGAATCTGAAAGAGTCTGCAAATATCTTCCTGTAGAAGTGGAGGAAGTATATCGAGATCGATGCTTAGATCCTGTGTGTGCTCTTGAACTTGACCAAGATACATGACTTTGATGGTGAGAGCACTTGGAAGATGAGCGTGAAGGCGAACGCCTGGATCTGTGGTGTCTGTGATGACGCGAATGATGCCACGTTCTTGAGCGCTATCTTGGCCTTGGGAGAGGAGCTTCCACAGGCGGAGGAATGGACTCCGGTGGAAGGGGCGCTGAAGGCAGTAGCGGAGGAGGTAGTGGTGGTGGTAGGTGGCGGAGGCGGTGGAGGCAGAGGTGTAGGAGATGGTGGTGGAGGAGAATTCGGTAATACTATCGGTGAAGAGGGAGAGTATACCCTCAAGTATTCGGACGCTGGAGATGAATAGATGCGTCTCCTCTTTCTCCTTTTTTCCTGTTGTGTCCTCGATGTCGATATGCCTCTCGACCTCCTTCGACCCCTCGACATCGATATGCTTCTTGACGTCAACCTCCTTTGACGCCTCAACCTGCTTCTTAGGTCTGCATGCCTTGACATTGACACACTCCTCAACTTCACTCTGCGCAGCGATGGCATATGAGTCTTTGGTGTCCACCTACCCTATCTCGACATTGAACTTCGCTTCTTCCTCGACGTCAAACCAGCCCTGGACGGTGAAGAAGTCAGTGCTGTACCTTGCCTCGACGTCGATCCTTTTGACGTCAACCAGGAACAATGTCGTTTTTGGGCTTGAACCCTCTTTTTGGACTTTCCACGTCCTTCAGAGATAGATGGCAGAGCCCTACTAGAGGACTGACCCTCTCTACACTCTGAGGTCCCACCTTCAGACTGTGCTTGCTGCCTGTGTCTTTCCTCAGTGCTATGGAGGCGTATTTTCTCCCTTTCCCTCAGGGTGTGTCTTGAAAACTTCGTGCAGTGCTGGCAATTTTCAGGAATATGAATTCAGACGTCGTGAGGGTCTGATTTGGCCTTCTTTCTCCCACAGGCAGGATACTTGTCAAATAAAGAATGCAATTTATTTGACAAAATAACACAACTTTCTGTCAGAAAATGTAAGGGGGAGATAAAAAACATCAAATGAAGCAATTGTTACAAAATTCCACAGGTGAATTTTGAAGAGAAAAAGCCTAAAAGGCCGAACTCAGTGCTCCAAGATCCTGTCACCAGGAATCGGAAAAACGAACTGAGGCAACTGCCACCTGCTGCTCAGATGCTGGTGGTCTCTGTGTCCATAAAGGCACAGACGCTGTTTAAAACTCACATAATAGCAGCCTATAGGGCTACACTTTCCTGCTATCCTTCATCTTCTACTATTAGAAAAAGGGTTTGTGAAAGATTTAAGCTGTTTTATACAACATTTACTTCAAAAGTATGCATATATATGGGTATATTGACCCTTTTGTAGCCGCTACCGCCACACTTGGACAGACCCTGTTGGGGAAAAGCCGTGCCAGCCGCACTTGGACTACATCGCACCGCTGGGGGAGGACTGCAAGCCTCATCATTCATTCCCTGGGGCAGCACCACGTGCTCAAAAGCGCGACACCGACCCACAGCAGTGTAGCCGCCAAAGCCGCACTTAGACAGACCCTCTTGGGGAAAAGCTGTGCCAGCTGCACTTGGACAGCATTGCACCGCTGGGGGAGGACTGCAATCCCCATCACTCTTTGGGGCAGCACCACGCGCTCAAAAGCGTGACGCTGACCCGCAGCAGTGTAGCCGCCACAGCCGCACTTGGACAGACCCTGTTGGGGAAAAGCCATGCCAGCCGCACTTGGACCGCATCGCACCGCTGGGGGAGGACTGCAATTCCCATCATTCCCTAAGACAGCACCACGCGCTCAAAAGCGTGATGCCGACCCGCTATGCGGGATGCGCATGTGGGCACGCCTGGGCAAAGCCCAGGCCAAGGGCAGGCCCGTCCACGCCCGTCAGTGCCAGTAAGAGGCCGGGCCACCCCTTTAACTTGTGTTTTTCTGATTGATATGTTTTGATAATCATGGTAAAAAGGAAGGTGAAACAATTTGAGTGGGGAAGTGATACAATTAACATCTTGGACTCCTTCCTGACAAGGGCAGCAAGTGTCCTTTCAAAAGAGATTAAATTGACTGAACTACACCGCTCGTTGGAAGAGGTAAGAACTTGTTCCAATGAGAACACGTTATCTCAGGTGGTGGACGCTACGGACATTGTGGGGGCCATGGGAGGGGAGGGCCCTGCAAATGGAGTGTGTGTTAGCACGAGCATTCAGTACAACGCCTCCCCCCATTATTCAGAATATATACTGCCATCGAAACCTCCAGTGAAGAGAAAACGGACGGGCCAAGGAATAAAAAAGGTCCTAGGGGGAAAAAGTCTAAAAGTACAGAGGGTGGCTCAAGGGAAGACATAATTATCAATACATCCCCCAATAGTACATTTAATAATATCAATGATGATTTATGCCAAAGGCTGGAACACATTCTCATTCTTACCTTACAGCCGATACTATGAAGGTTAGAAGAAAACTTGTCTTATCTGATTAAAAGAAATAAATCAGATATAATACCCCACACTGTGGCAGTGACGAGCAATGAGACACATGGGGGTGCAAACAGGGACCCAGGAGATTCCTCTTTGGAGCTAACTCCAAGGCATATTCCGCTGGAAAATGGGGAGGGGGTGGGGCATCTAAACCTCACTCCCTAGATATCACCATCCGAGTTGGCACGATGAGGCCTCTTCCATGATCTAACCTCCTATCCCCATTGGGCACATTAGAGGGAAGAGGTACAGTGGAAACATCGAGACCTGAGAGAAGTACAGGTCTGACAGAACAGGGACCAAGTGGGGAGGGGTCTGAAAAGTTGCTTTCAGTGGGCAAGAAAAGCATAAAAAACTGGATCTCCCCCCAGAAGCATGCTCATATGTCATAATTTTGGCAAAAGTACCTGAATTAGGTGTGGCCCAAACAGAGACCACAGAGCAACTGATGGCCAAAGTCCTTCACTGGATAAATAAAAACGCAAGGTTGTCTCATAATCTTAGTAATTACATCATTATGGCAAGGAGAGTCGCCTGGGTGGGCCACACCCCCAAAACCTCAGGAGGGGATTGTATTGTGGTGTATTTTAATGAATCATGTACAATACTAGGGGAATTACTGAGTACCCTCCCCGCTACAACCCATCCTGTCTCACAGATTGTGGCCCTCCCCCTGGGTTACTTCTACAGACCTACAAGTGTGCGGGCCACAGAGAGGGGCGGGGTTGTATAGTTTTTCCTTAAACCTGAACAGATTGTTACACTGGCCCCCATGTTCCCCATCTAAATTCCCAGAGCTCCCACAATCTATTTGCCCCTCTGGAAGGCCTGGAAGAGTGTGATTGACAGTGCAGCAATCCATCTGAAGGGACGGCACTGAGTCAAATCGACCCTGGGAACCAGAGCAAGACTGGGTCAAAAATATCTGACACTGCAAGGGTTAAGTTTATGTCATGGAACATCACAGGATTAGGGCAGAAGTTGGGGAATGCAGATTGGCGGGGTATAGTAGATAACTAGGATATAATATGCTTACAGGAAACCTGGACTACAGATCCCATTTTTTTTAGATGGCTTCTGTTCTTTTCAAACTATGGCGAGACCCTCTAAGGTGGGGAGGGCAACTGGAGGTCTATTAACAAACAAGTTACTTACCTTCGGTAACGCATTATCTGGTAGAGACTCTAACTAACTGCAGATTCCTTACCTTTGAATTTCCCAGGCATCAGGCTGGATCCGGAAACTTTTGCTGAGCAATACCCCTTGCGAGCCACGTCGCGTGGCTCCATTCGGCTCCGCGTGACATCGTCAGCAGCATTAGCGTCGGTTATGACGTTGGGGTGCCTATATAGGAGCCACCCAGGTGCGCGGACGTCAGTACTTTCCGTTTTTTCCACACCAGAAGCGCAGAGCAATGAAGTAACTGACGTAGTCGTGTGCAAAACTAGGGCCCTGAAAGGGGGGAACAACCCTAGTCCTACAATATCAGTCCACAGAGCGGGCAGGCATGGGTGGGGCTGCAAGGAATCTGCTAGATAGAGCCTCTACCAGATAATGCGTTACCGAAGATAAGTAACTTGTTAAACATATAGAGTCTTCTAGCTGCAGATTCCTTACCTTTGAATCAGATACCCGAGCCATACCATCCCGACAGCGGGTTGTGGACTTACATTCTATACTAAAAAGTCTTGCAGAACCGAACGGGCAAAATGCTCGTCCCTGCGCACCTGACCATCCAGGTAGTAATGTTTTGCAAACGTGTGCAAAGATGCCCACGTTGCTGCCTGACAGATGTCTTGGACTGGGACACCCCGAGCCAAGGCAGTAGTCACAGCCTTTCCTCTGGTGGAATGGGCCCTTAATCCCTCAGGGGGCTGCTTCTTCGCCAAGGCATAACATATCTTGATACAGAGAACGACCCAGCGAAAGATAGTCCTTTTCTGCACTGCCCTTCCCTTCTTTGCTCCCACATACCCCACAAAGAGTTGGTCATCCACCCGGAACTCTTTTGTGCGGTCAAGGTAGAACGACAACGCTCTTTTTGGGTCCAGTCGGTGGAGACGCTCCTCTTCCTTAAAGGGATGCGGGGGAGCAAGGAAGGTGGGCAAAGTGATGGACTGAGCCAGATGGAATGGGGTCACAACCTTTGGTAAGAAGGATGCCCTGGTGCGAAGCACCACCTTGTCCGGAAAGGACATAAAATAAGGAGGCGAGCAAGATAACGCTTGCAACTCACTCACCGTCTGGCCGATGTAATTGCCACTAAGAAGGCTGTTTTAATGGTCAACAGCTGGAGGGGACAATTGTGTAAAGCTCAAAAGGAGTGCACATAAGATAGGTGAGGACCAAATTAAGGTCCCACTGCAGCATAACAAAGGGCGTAGGTGGAAACAGATGAGCCAGCCCTTTCAGAAATTTATGTGCAATAGGAGATTTGAAGTGAGAGGGTCGGTCTGGCAGCCGCAAAAAAGCAGACAGAGCAGAAAGGTAACCCTTGAGAGTTCCCAAGGCAGAGCGCTGCTGGACAAGGGTCAGAAGGAACAAAAGGACAGTAGAAAGAAAAGCAGAAAGAGAGTCAATAGACCTTTCTGTACAGTATAATACAAATGTCTGCCAACGGCAGGCGTATACCGTCTTAGTGGAGGGCTGCCAGGCCACCAGAATAACGTTACAGACTTCGGGAGGAAGGTCAAAGGCTATCAACTGTTGCTGCTCAATCTCCACACATGGAGGTGCAGTGTTGACAGGTTCGGGTGGAAAACCCTCCCCTGCTGCTGCGACAGAAGTTCCTCCAGAAGGGGCAGCCTGATCGGAGGATCGATGCTCATCTTCAGAAGCTCTGGATACCAGACTCTCCTTGCCCTGTCCGGAGCCACAAGAATGACTTGTGCCCGGTCGCTACTGATCTTCTTCAGAACCCTGGGCAGGAGTGGTATGGGTGGAAAGGCGTACAACAGGCCTGAGCTTTACTCGCGACAAAAATTGTTGCCGAGCGATATCCGCCTTGGAAACTCCAGTGCACAGTACTGCTGACACTGCGTGTTCTCTTCGGAGGCGAACAAATCTAACCAAGGTTCTCCCCGCTGCTGAAAGAGACCTTGCACCACCTCCGACTGCAGACGGCATTCGTGATCCGCTAGGCATCGACGGCTGAGTTCGTCCGCCCTGGCATTCAGAGAACCTGCCAGGTGTTGATCTGTTAGAATAGAAATCGTTTATGCTCACGCATGCTCCATGTAAGTCAGCATTCGCTGTGCCATTTTCTATTTGGGCACCATTTTAGGCTGTTCGAAACTGATCTAGTTTAATTCTGAGAAACACTCCTCTTGAGTTTCGTTTCTTCACTCTGGTTTTGTTTCAGTAATGAGCACACTGTTCATGTCAGCACATAGGTTTCTCACCAGATAGAGGCCCTCTCCCCCTTGTCTGGTGGCGGGCGCCAGATTGAAGGACCTTGGACCATGAAACTTTGTGTAAGATAGGAGCGCTGAACCGTTTTTTTTGTATTTCACTGTTTTACTGCACCTGCTTGGAAAATTCCACTGTGGGCGTGTTTTCGCCCGGTTACGAAACTTACATATTGTATCTTTATGCTTGTTGATTTCAGTTCCCTCTGCAGCACTCCAAGCGAGTGGGCAGATGGGGCTCCGCTCTGAGTGTATATGAATAAACAGTTATTGGTTTGTAGTCTCTACTGTCTGACCGACTCTTCATTTAGTACGGAAGGCTGAGAGGTGGTCATTAGTGACCCGGGTGGCCCTAAACGGGTCACTTCCTTCAGTTGGCGCCCGAACAGGGACTCCTTCGGGTGATTGATCCATCCCCTTTCCGCAGACAGGGGGGGAGGCCGAGGACATCGTCGGGTCGGACTGACGGCTCAGGGATCCCTGCACGAAGAGTTTCTATTGCTCGCAGCTGCCCCTTCTGTCCTGCCGGACGGTGCCTCGCCCAGTGGTCATCCCGACTGGAGTCCTGAACGGCGAAACCCTTGGATCTGACCGTTTGGTCTGAAGAGTCGGCAGTGGAGAACCGGTTCATTTGTACCACTGATATCAGGTGAGTTTGTTTTGGTTCTTTGTGGATATGGTACCGTTTGAGTTTGGTACAGTCTAAGGACTGTCTTGATAAAAAGTATTTGCAAATATTTTGCCAGGTAAAAATTAACGATTTCGTTTTTCTTTCAAAAATGCCTGGTCTCAGCAAGTTTTGGAATTTGTGTTGTCGCTTTTGTTCTGCAGATGCTCGATTGGAAGAGGCTCAACCTGCGCCTCCTGAAGGCAGCCCTAATTTTGATATGTGTGTTTAGTACACTATGGCACAAATATACGAGGGACAATGCCGAGTTGCAGTGGCCTTTGACAGGCACTTTTGATGAACAAAAAATTGGGTTTTTACAGGAACAGTTATTTAGGAGACGGAGTAGACAGTCGATGTTTGACTCCCTTCGGACTTGGCAGAAGGAGGCCATACAGAGACGATTAAAGATGGAGAGGGACGCACGGAAAGGGAAAATGCAAACATTGACACAAAAAGCTGTGACATATGATAGGGAAAAACAGGAGTCAGAAATTGAATGTGAAGATAGGAGATTTCGGTTGCATATTGACAAGTCTTATTTGGCCAAAGAAGAGAATGATACTTTTGTAGAGGAGTTGTTAGATACTCGACCCCCGCCTCCTTATGCCCCGCAGATGATATATCCCACTGTTCCTCTACAGTCACATCAGCCTGCTTCATCTGCTGCGGCCGTTTCTGTATCCACGGCTGTTACTTCGACGGCTTCGGCCACCACTCCCCCTGCTCCTTCTTTGTCTTCGCCATTTTTGCTGACTGTGACTTCTAGTACATCTACCGTTCCAACTCCTGTATTGTCTGTTCCTTCTCCTCCGGTACAAGCGTTAACAATGATTGTACCTGTTACTTCTGTCGCTTTTCCTTCTATGGTTTTTCATCCTCCGATACCTTTGAATGTTGAGACGCCTGCACGTGGGTTTGAGGACAGAGACTGGACGAAATTCAGGGAACGGATGGGTCCGTTGGTGCGCTCTGAAGTAGGGGAAGATGAGAAGGAGGTGTTAGCTAGACAGCCTATGAAGTGGGCTAGTAATCCGGTCTATGGCGCTGAAGACATTTGGCAGGCTGTGTGTGAGTTTGAGCCTTTTCTACAGCAGCATGTTCTTCAGCATAAATCTGCTACATTGATCAATCTGTGGCGCACACATATTAAAATTGAGGCTTCACAAGTGTTATTTGATATTTAAGAGCGTGTTTATATTGCTAATTTAGCCCCAGGACAGGTGCTCGCAAATATTAATACAATAGATTCCTATAGAGTTCGGTTGTTTGAAAAGAGTTCCACTAAAATTACTCAGTTCCCTATGCGTGAGGTCCATCCAATATAATATCCAGAGATACCTGAGTTAACGGACCAGCGCGGTAACGTCACTAGACCAGCCGTAGCTGCCCGTTTTCAGGAGCAATGGGTTTATACTCCGTGGAAAAGAAGTGAGGTTTTTGCCCTTAAGACTACGTTGCCCGACCCTAGGAAAAATCCTACTGCTTATTATAAGGAATTAACAGAGGCTGCCTCTTCTACTCTAATGACTCTTGCTGATATTGAAATGATTTTGGGTCTTCTTGTCCCGATTGATATTTGGAGACAGGTTCACACTCAAGATCATGTTGCGGAGTTGGGCGGTACATGGGATGTGATTAAAGGATGGGATCAGGAAAGGAAGCCTGGTGATAAACCCCGCGCTGAAATACTTGCTTTGCCTGGTCGTATCATTACGTATATGCACACACTTATTCCACCTTAGAAAGTAAGTTGGGATAAATTGACGGCTTGTAGGCAAAAGAAGGATGAGAGTGTGTCTGGTTTATTTACTCGGTTTGAAGACACGTTTTTGGATTACAGTGGGCAGGATATGTCCACTGAGGGAGGAGTTTGATTGTTTGTTGATAGGTTTGTTTCTAATCTTCCTGAAATAATGACTCGTTTGTAGGCGTCTGAGAGCACTTGGTCTACGTCTTCTCCTTCCGTTATTTTGAATATGGCCCAATATTATGAACATCGCGATCATGAGGAGAAGGATAAGACTGATAAAAAGCATAAGGATTTAAAGACGAAGGTGTTGCTGCAGCAAGCTTTTAGGGGAAATAGTAGGGGACGAGGAGGTCCCTCTAGACAACTACCGTGTACTAGGCAGCCTTCGGCGACACCTTTGGGCCCGAATCAGTGTGCGTATTGTAAGGAGGAAGGACATTTGCGCAGTCAGTGTCCGGTGCTTTTACAGAAGGTCGCATCCCCCAGAGGACGAGGTTCTGGTAGCAGGGGCCATGGGGCCGACAGAAATAAGAATGCTGCGGCTCCTGTGGGCCACTCTGACAATAATTATTTTGATGACCCGAGAGATGGACAGTATTATCATGATGATTATGACATGGATGATGTGACAGATATGTCTTATAGTTAGGACAGCCAGGGACAGATTGAGGGACCAGTTCCAATACCTATAGATCAGCGTGGTCCTTATGTCACCGCAGATTTCCAAGGCTCGGCTAAGGAATTTTTTGTGGATACAGTTGCGACGAAAAGTTCTGTTTCTCGACACATGGTCCCCGGGGTGGCTCTGTCTGGCCACAATGTTTCGGTAGGTTTTTCTGGTGTACCGGTTGTAAGCCCCATTTCACGCCCCCTTGCATTGACTGTTGGTCCTTTCACTGTAGAATCTCCGTTTTTGTTAACATCTAACTGTGGTGAAAATCTGATGGGTTTGGATCTGTGGAAGAAATTGCATGCTACTATCTATTGTTTCCCTGCCGGTGTCTATATTACCATGGGTCCGGATGTGAGCACTAAGCACTGTTTGTCTCAGGATGCGCCCCTTCCAGCTGAATTTGCTCAGGTACCACCCACACGGTGGGCCACAGATGATACCGATGTGGGTTTGTTGCATATACCACCAGTTTCTATACAAGTTAAAGATAATTCTGTTCTGTCCCGCATCCCTCAGTATAAGATACCGCAGGCAGGAGAACGGGCCCTTCTTCAGATTATTCAAGATGTAATACGAAAGGGAGTAGTTGAGGAGACATCTGCCAACATTTGTAATAGCCCTATTCTTCCGGTCCTTAAGAGGACACCCTCGGGTTCCTCTGATGCTCTTGATGATGTCTATCACTTTGTGATTGATTTGCGAGAGGTTAATAAAATTGTAGTTTCGCAATTTCTGGTGGTTCCTGATATTACTACGCTCTTAACAATGATTCCCTCTACTGCTAAGTTCTTTTCAGTCACTGATCTAAAAAATGCATTTTTTTGTATTCCTATTCACCCAGATAGTAGGTATTTGTTTGAATTTACACTGGCCGGCAGAAGCTTTAGATTCTGTTGTGCTCCTCAAGGCTATACGGAAAGTCCTAGTATCTATAGTCAGGCCCTGAAAAGTCAGTTGGATTTACTATCGCTTCCTCCAGGTAATGTATTGGTGCAATATGTCGACGATCTCTTGATAGCTTCTGACACGGAACAAGGTTGCAAAGACAGTACGGTGAAATTGTTATTGCATTTGGCACATCACGGTCATAAAGTTTCCCTTTCAGAATTTCAGTAATGTCAATGAGAGGTCACCTACTTAGGTCACCTGCTGTCGAAGGAGGGTAGGAGATTGACCCCTGAGCGTATTAGTACCATAGTTAAAATGCCCGTTCCACAAACTCAGAAAGATGTACGCGCTTTTATAGGTATTACTGCTTATTGTCTGCAGTGGATACCAAATTATTTGCTACTAATCAAACCTTTGCTTGTATTAACAACGAAAGCAGTGCATGAGCCCTTGCCCTGGACGCCCGAATGCCAGCAGTCTTTTGAGCAATTAAAAACTGTGCTTTGTTCGGCTCCAGTGCTTGGCACACCTAATTATAATAAACCGTTTGTGCTCTATGTCCACGAGATGGCTGGCTGCGCGCTTTCTGTCCTAACACAAAAGTTTGGGGATAAGCAGAGGCCTTACGCTTACTTTTCTGCTGTGCTTGACCCTGTTGCTAGGGCCCTTCCAAGTTGTCTGAGAGCGGTCGCAGCTGTGGCCACTTCAATCAGACAATCGGCTGGACTCGTACTTGATACAGACCTCACAGTTATGGTACCCCATGCTGTGGATACCCTTTTGAATAAGACGAAGACACAGCACCTCACCAGTGCGCGTCCTACTGGCTATGAATTGACATTGTTTGCTAAACACATTACGATTAAGAGATGTGCCACACTGAATCCAGCCACGTTACTACCCCTTCCTTCTGAGAATGATGCAGTTGACAATCATGATTGTATTTTTCGGACAGAGGAAGTAAACGAAAGGACGGGTAGACCTGACTGATGTTCCCTTATCTGATCCCCGAGGAGAACTATATGTCGATGGCTCTTGTTTTTAATTACCAGATGGCACCACCACTGCAGCTTATGCTATCACTACATTCAGTCAGTCAGCTCAAGCTGCTGAGCTTGCGGCCCTTATTGGAGCTTGCGATTTGAGTGAAGGACTGGTTCTCAATATTTATACTGAAAGCCAGTACGCATTTGGGGTTGCCCATAATTTTGGCCGGCTTTGGGCAGAGAGAGGGTTCCCTACTTCTCATGGAACGAAGATCCAGCATGGCCACCTGATATTGCGGCTTTTGTCTGCTTTAACGCTCCCCGAGAAATTGGCAATTATTAAGTGCAGTGCCCATAAAAAAGTCACAGATGATGTGGGTAGAGGGAATGCTTTAGCAGACCAGGTAGCTAAGGAAATGGCTCGAAGTAAAAGGAAACGCATGTTTGTTGCAGGTCCAGCTAGGTGGGTTCCTGAGGTTGTCATGTTTGAGAATACCCTTGAGAGTGTAAGGGAGATACAGAGTAAAGCCACGATAGAGGAATTGGTGCAATGGCAGGCACAGTTGAATGAGGAGGGGTGTTGGATTGATAAATCGGGGCAACAGAAATGGATGTTGCCCGATGCATATGTACTTCCTGTGGTTACTATGGCACATGGTCCAGCTCATATTAGTGCAAAAGGCATTAGTAAATTGTTAGCCCCTGTGTGGCATAAAGATAATATCTCTAAGACAGCTGCACATTTGGTGAAATACTGTATGGTTTGCATGATGCATAATCCAGGGAAGGGTACCCCTACACCACCAGGTAATTTTGCACCGCCCACCTTTCCTTTTGAAGTCCTTCAAATGGACTATATCGAATTAGAGACATGCATTAATCTTAAGTATGTTTTGGTGGTTGTATGTGCGTTCAATAAATGGGTTGAGGCCTACCCCACTAAAGATAATACGGCCATTACTACTGCAAAGGTACTCCTTAAAGAGTTCTTTCCTCGTTTCGGCTTGCATCGAGTTATCTGGAGTGACAGCAGAAGTCATTTTAATGGGAAAGTGATTAAATTGATTTGTGAAGGGTTGCACGTTCAGCAGAAATTTCATGCTGCCAATCACCCCCAGTCAGCTGGCCATATTGAGAAGTACAGTGGTACTCTCAAACTGAAATTGGCGAAAATCCAAGAGACAAGTTAGAAGTGCGTTTATCCTTTGGTTACTACACACTAATTTTTCAATGTATAGTTAGCTCACAACTCATACCACTCAATCCCAAAAATTCAATCCAAAAACCACTGTAGCCCAAGCAGTAGACACAAAAACTGTCAAAAGTAGAAATTATATACAAAAATGTTTACTAAAAATATTTTATGCACATGTATATTATAGCATCAATTCATTAAAACTTTTTTTTTTTATTATTTTGTTTGATTTGCACAAGAGATAACTATTGCCACAATGTACAAAAGATTAAAAACCTAGTTCGTATACAGTCAATACTCAAACTACCTATTCGTACTAAATGGGTGAAAAGAAAGATACCCTGTACATCTATGTGGCTACACCTAAATCTTTCGAGAGAAAAAAGACAGTGTATTTTGTCATTAAATTCAACACATTCGTAAAGGCAAAGATGTATTGACAAGGACCCGATACAATCACTGTACTCAGTATCTATGGTTCCAGTCTGGTAGACGAATTGTGTAACAGAAGCGTCGACGCGTTTCGATGGTGTTTATAATTATGCCATCTTTTTCAAGACAAAGTTATGCACTCTCGATTTACCACGCAAAGTTGAAAATTGAACTCATGCCTGTATATAAAACAGATAAATGCTTACATAAGTATCCGTTACAATTCTCAATATACAGGTACATCAAAAGCTCATATGTCGCACATTTTATCAACATTTTAAAAGAAAGGGGTTAAAATTTACTAAATACAACACACCCTAAGCAAGTAACAATAAAAAGAAGTATTTTTCCAAATTTCATACTAGAGACAGAAATATTTGAGCTACTGAATGGGCTCAAACATAGGGCTCTCTCGGCTTGATTAATCACCCGATCAAACTGGTTGGCTGGATCTCGGCTTTAAATACTATGCGTGATTCTGGAGCAATTACTATTCACTTCCTGTACACGTCCGAGCGTGTGCCGTGACCCGGAAGTAACCCTGGCCGAAAGTTCGTTTTTTACCCAGAAGCGAACAGTATAGGGAGCAAAAAGCTTGCTCCGGATACTAAAATAAGCACCATCTTGGAGTGTGTCTCTCGTGTATTCTCAGGGCTCAGAGCACAAGGAGCCGTGTGGAATAAAATAATATATTGAATCGAGATCCAGCCAATCGGGTGATTAATCGAGCCGAGAGAGTCGGTTGGAATTTCTTAAGAAGACGAACAGAGGTATGATCGTTAGCCCTGAATAGATGTATTGTGCGTTTACGCTGAGCGCGTCAAGGGGGGTTTGGACTCTAATGTCCTTTTGATTAAAACTGTTGACTTCCCTTGAAAAACACTTTACAGAAATTTCTTTCCCCCCTTTTTTGTTATTTCAGGCCCAATTGATGAAGGGTTAAGACATACAAATAGTTTCTGAAACGCCTATTTCCCCGTGGAGTGCAGAAGATGACACTCTAACCTAAACGAAGTGTGAGCTGAAGGCACTTTTTATTAAGGTAGGCTAGGTGCCATGCAGGCATAATCAACGGTAGTAATGGAACACCGGGTGGATCATATAATGTGTCCTTTTTATGTTATAGATCGTACCAAGGAGACTCCTAATAGATGTGGCCCCATACAATTTTTTAATGGAACGACTGTTATATTGATTTATAAGGTAACATTATTCTCCCTTATATGAAAACAACAGAAAATAAAAAAAATGTATTAACTAAAATAGAGGACTTATAATGTTTTTCCTCTTCCCCGGCTACACCGATATATTTGAGGGACGTCAACAAACAAGGGTAGCTTAGAGCGTTTCCTATAGACCTGTGAAACAGCGAAACTATATAAGACTTGGGATACTATAATCAGGTCAGTCGCCCTTAATAATACATTTTAGACTAATTAAAGCACCATTGAATTTATCTTATTTGCGGGCTCAGATGCAGCACGAGTATGCGCAGCTGCGGGGGAGATAATATTCTAGCCTTTGAATTACAGGATGCACATTTAATTTGGTTGAGGTTACAAGGTTACAAAGTGTATGAGTGATTGCATGACTTTTTGCCCTATGTTTGAGCCCATTCAGTAGCTCAAATATTTCTGTCTCTAGTATGAAATTTGGAAAAATACTTCTTTTACTTGCTTAGGGTGTGTTGCATTTAGTAAATTATAACCCCTTTCTTTTAGAATGTTGATAAAATGTGCGACATATGAGCTTTTGATGTACCTGTATATTGAGAATTGTAACGGATACTTATGTAAGAATTTATCTGTTTTATATACAGGCATGAGTTCAATGTTCAACTTTGCGGGGTAAATCGAGAGTACATAACTTTGTCTTGAAAAAGATGGCCTAATTATAAACACCATCTGTTACACAATTCGTCTACCTGACTGGAACCATAGATACTGAGTACAGTGATTGTATCGGGTCCTTGTCAATACATCTTTGCCTTTACGAATGTGTTGAATTTAATGACAAAATACACTGTCTTTTTTCTCTCTAAAGATTTAGGTGTAGCAACATAGATGTACAGGGTATCTTTCTTTTCACCCATTTAGTATGAATAGGTAGTTTGAGTATTGACTGTATATGAACTAGGTTTTTAATCTTTTGTACATTGTGGGAATAGTTATCTCTTGTGCAAATCAAACAAAATAATGTTTTCTTTTAAAGTTTTAATGAATTGATGTTATAATATACATGTGCATAAAATATTTTTAATAAACATTTTTGTATATAATTTCTACTTTTGACAGTTTTTGTGTCTACTGCTTGGGCTACAGTGGTTTTTGGATTGAATTTTTGGGATTGAGTGGTATGAGTTGTGAGCTAACTATACATTGAAAAATTAGTGTGTAGTAACCAAAGGATAAACGCACTTCTAACTTATTAAAAGTACCCCATTCCTTTGGTGAGGCGAAAGGGTCCCTCTCTTTTTGTTTCTGATTTCTGGTACAACCCGTTGGGTTGGAGAGGAAGCTTCAGGCTTCTAGCCTTTCTGCAATTGAAAAAGTGTCCCATCAGTAGTCTTGGGTGACTTCATGGATAATTTTAAGACCTTTGGGTTTACAGAAGACCAGTTTAAAGCACAAGTTACTACTTGTGTAACGATATATCTGTAAGAGACATTAGTTAGTGATAGATTCTTTACCTTAGAATATCCCCAGGCGTCAGACTGGATCCAGAAAGTTTTTCGTCAGCAGTACCCCTGCGCGTCGGTAGGTGGCGTTGTGCGTCTCCGCGTTCGTCGCTGGCGTCGTAACCGCCGAGATGACGTCACGGAGACTACTTAGGCGCCACCCATGCGTGCTGACGTCAGTTCTGTACACGACTTTCCGTGCCAGGAACGCAGAGCCATGCAAGAAACTGACCACTGGTGCCATGAAACTAGGGCCCTGAAAGGGATGACCTTAACCCTAGAATCAGTTCGCAGAACGGGGAGGATGGGTGGGGCGGTAAGGAATCTATCACTAAGTAATGTCTCTTACAGCTATATCGTTACACAAGTAGTAACTTGTGCATCTGAAAGAGACACGTTAGTGATAGATTCCTTACCTTAGAATAGATACCCCAGCAATACCAATCCCCATGGTGGGTCTGCGAATAGATTACACCAGAAAGTCACGGAGAACAGAACGGCCAAAGAAGCCGTCTCTCCGGACTTGACTGTCAAGGCAGTAATGCTTGGTAAATGTGTGCAGCGAGGCCCACGTAGCTGCCTGACAAATATCCTGCAAGAGAATGCCGCGTCCCAAGACAGTAGTGGCTGACGTCGCCCTGGTAGAATGGGCACGCAGCCCCACAGGAGGCTCCTTCTTAGCCAACGAGTAACACGCTTTGATGCACAAAACGACCCACCGAGAGATGGTTTGTTTGTGCACGGCTCGACCTTTTTTGGCGCCCACGTAGCCAACAAAGAGCTGGTCATCTACCCGGAACTTTTTGTGGGCGCTTCAGATAGAACGAGAGCGCACGTTTTGGGTCCAGACGGTGGAGCCTCTCTTCCTCTTTTGAAGGATGCGGAGGCGGAAAGAAGGTGGGCAAAGTGATGGTCTGCCCGATGTGGAAGGGCGTGACAACCTTTGGCAAGAAAGAAGGACGGGTCCTTAAAACCACCTTGTCCGGATGAACAGAAAGGAAAGGGGGATGAGAAGAAAGAGCCTGGAGCTCACTCACTCTTCTGGCAGAGGTGATAGCTACCAGGAAAGCCGTCTTGAGAGTAAGAAGACGTAAAGGACAGTTATGAAGGGGCTCAAAGGGAGCGCACATGAGATAGGTCAAGACAAGATTTAAGTCCCATTGAGGCATTATGAAAGGCACGGGAGGAAACGTGTGTGCAATGCCTTTCAGGAAACGGTTAACAACCGGGGACTTAAAGAGAGAAGGCTGATCTGGAAGCCTGAGAAAGGCGGAGATGGCCGAAAGATAACCTTTGATAGTGCCCAGAGCAGAGCCCTGCTGGGCCAAGGAGAGCAGGAACAGAAGGACCTCAGAAAGAGGGGCAGAAAGGGGATCCACATACTTAGCTGTGCACCATGCCACAAACTTGTTCCACCTGCAGGCGTATACCGTTTTAGTGGAGGGACGCCTGGCTGCCAGAATGACATCACAGACTTCGGGAGGAAGATCGAAAGCTGTTAACTGTTGCCGCTCAATCTCCACGCATGGAGGTGGAAGCTGGACAGGTTCGGGTGGAGGACCAACCCCTGCTGCTGCGACAGAAGATCCTCCCGAAGAGGCAGTCGGAACGGGGGATCGATCGCCATGTTGAGTAGCTCGGGATACCAGTATCTTCGTGCCCAATCCGGAGCCACAAGGATGACTTGGGCGCGGTCGCGCCGAATCTTCTTGAGCACTCTGGGCAGAAGTGGTATAGGCGGAAATGCGTACAACAGACCGCAGCTCCACTCGCGACGAAAAGCGTCGCCGAGCGAGTGCCGCCTTGGAAATTCCAACACGCAGAACTGATGACATTGCGCGTTCTCTTCGGTGGTGAATAGATCTAACCAAGGCTCTCCCCACTGCAGAAAGAGACCTTGCGCCACGTCCGAGTGCAGACGCCATTCGTGATCCATCAAGCACCGGCGGCTGAGTTCGTCCGCCCTGGCGTTCAGAGAACCTGCCAGGTGTTGAACCACCAAGGTAATGCCTAGATGTTCCAGCCATGTCCAGAGGCGCAGAGCCTCCTGACATAGGGTCCAAAACCCCACCCCGCCCTGTTTGTTGCAATACCACATGGCGGTGGTGTTGTCTGTGAACACCTGCACTACACTGCCTCGGACAGAGGGAAGGAATGCCTTCAGTGCAAGTCGGATCGCCCGAAGCTCCAAGAGATTGATATGGAGCCGGGACTCCGCCGGAGACCAGAGGCCTCTGATCTCCGCCTTTCCCAAGTGGCCACCCCATCCCAGGAGGGACGCATCCGTCACCACTGTGTGCTCTGGTTGGGGGAGGGAGAGGGATCTGCCATTGACCCAATCGCGATTCGTGAGCCACCACTGCAATTGTCGTGCAGTGCCCTCCGAGATCTGGACATGATCGGACAGGTTGCGCTGATACTGTGCCCACTGGAACTTCAGGTCCCACTGCAGAGCCCGCATATGCCACCTGGCATGTTGCACTAGCAGAATGCAGGAGGCCATCAGGCCCAGGAGCCGGAGGGTCATCCTGACTGAAACCCAGGATAAGAGGCTGAAAGATCGGAATCATAGCCTGAATATCCCGGACTCGCTGCTCGGGAGGATAAACCCGAAACCGCGTCGAATCCAGAACCGCTCCGATGAAGGGGAGCTTCTGAGAGGGACTCAGGTGCGACTTCGGCACGTTGATGGAGAACCCCAGCGAATGCAGGAGGTCGGCCGTAGTCTGGAGGTGGGAGACGACTGCCTGGGGCGAGCCCGCCTTCAACAGCCAGTCGTCGAGATAGGGGAAGACTGAGACCCCTGATCTGTGCAGATGAGCTGCGACCACCGCCATCACTTTCGTGAACACCCGAGAGGCGCTGGTAAGGCCAAAGGGGAGCACGGTAAACTGAAAATGCTCCTGGCCTACCGTGAACCGCAGGTAACGCCGGTGGGCCGGCAGGACGGGAATGTGAAAATCTGCATCCTGCAATTCCAACGCTACCATCCAGTCTCCAGGGTCGAGGGCAGCCAAGACCTGAGCCAGAGTCAACATCTTGAACTTCTCCTTCCGGAGGAAGCGATTGACGTTCCTGAGGTCCAAGATGGGGCGCAAGCCCCCTTTGTCCTTCTTGGGGACCAGAAAGTAGTGGGAATAACAACCATCTCCTACTTCTGGCCCAGGAACGCGCTCGTGGCCCCCTTGGCCAAGAAGGCCGTGACTTCCTGTCGGAGAAGCGCCAAGTGATCCCCCGACATGCGGTGGAACTGAGGTGGCATGGCCGGAGGGGCAGACTCGAAGGGGAGGGAGTAGCCCCTTCGGACGATTAGCAGCACCCACCTGTCCGAAGTGACAGAACGCCAGTGGGGGAGGTGATGTTGTTTCCTGCCGCCCACCGGCGTGGGGTGCACCCCAAAGCTCGGACTAGGAAGGCTTTGAGGCGGATGCTGTGGGAGCGAAGGTGGACTGACCCGCACGCTG
This sequence comes from Calotriton arnoldi, assembly GCA_963921515.1. Classification (NCBI taxonomy): domain Eukaryota; kingdom Metazoa; phylum Chordata; class Amphibia; order Caudata; family Salamandridae; genus Calotriton; species Calotriton arnoldi. The sequence continues at coordinate 55,475 of CAWUFW010006252.1, read as the reverse complement.
GCCCCTTGTGCCGCCACGGCGGCCACCACGCCCGCGGCCGCGCTGGGGTTGTTTTGCGCAGGCCTTTGGCTGAACAGGCGTGTTGGGGCACCCCTTCCGCGGCCACGAAAGGAACGAAAGGTAGACGTGGCCGGGCGTGTGGTGGAGAGACCCAAGGACTTGGCTGTAGCCCGAGAGTCCTTAAAACACTCCAGCGCACTGTCTGCCTTATCGCCAAATAGGCGAGTACCATCAAAAGGCATGTCCATGAGGGAACTCTGGACATCCCCCGAAAACCCCGTGGACCGCAGCCAGGCGTGTCACCGCAAGGCCACCGTCGTGGAGATGGCTTTCCCCAAAGAGTCCGCGGTGTCCAACCCACACCGAATGGCGATCTTCGCGGCATCCTTCCCTTCTGCAACAGCTTGGGAAAGCACAGCCCGAACCTCCTCCGGGCACTGGGGCAGAGTTTGCGCCATCGTGTCCCACACAGCGTGAGAATAGCGGCCCAAGAGGCATGCGGTGTTGACTGACCGCAGCCCCAGGCTGGCAGAGGAAAACAACTTTTTGCCAAACTGGTCCAGCTTTTTTGATTCCTTATCCGGCGGAGCGGTAGGGAATGCAGTTTGGGAAGTGGAGGCCTGAATGACCAGGCTCTCTGGCGTCGGATGAGTTGTCAAAAAGGCAGGGTCACCCGGTGCCGAGCGGTGACGCCTGGCCACGTTCTTATCCACAGGAACCCCTGTGGCAGGCCTAGACCAGGTACCCATCAAAACATCCGTCAAGGCCTCATTGAACGGAAGCAGATGTTCCATAGAACTTGCCGCCGGCTGAAGCACTTCAGTAAGGAGGTTAGTCCGGAGGGTAACAGTAGGCAAGTCAAGGTCAAGAGCCTCAGCTGCCCTACGGAGCACCACAGTGTATGTGGCGCCTTCCTCCATGACAGTGGGAGACACAAACCCAGGCTCAGAGGAGAGGTCAAGGCCACCTGCATCCTCTGAGTCGTCTGCCCACTCCTGTTCGGACTCACACTGCCGTGCAAGAGGGTCCTCCGACCCCTCCCAGTCCTCCCCCTCCACAACGGACCGAGGCACAGGCTGCAGCGGCGGGGTAGGCACAGGGGAAAACAAATGCTCCACCGGCGCCGGTAACGGCGCCGAGAACGGCGCCGGTTGACGCCGTTCCGGCTCCAAGCCCCAATCAGGGTCCCAAGCTAGAGCAAAATTGCCCGGAAACTCGGGCAAGGGCGGAGGTGGGACGAACGGAACCCAGGGCGGCACCGGGAAGGGACGGACCTGGGTATGGCGGGTAGGCCGCGTGCCCCCTCGTCCACGCCCGAAGACCGACGGGGGGAGGTCGAAGAGCGAACGCGCTTCTTCGACTTCTTTTTGTGACGTCGCTTACCCGATTCCGAGGGTGAAGATTTGGACCCCGAGGAGTGATGATGATGACTCCGCGGCCGGTCCCTTGAGCGACCCCTGGAACTCGAACGGCACGGAGACAACTGTTGGGCCTCCAGCAGCTTTCGGGACCGCTCCCGCAAAGCCTTCGGAGCCATGGCCAGACAGTTGGAACATGACCGGGAGTCGTGGTCGCGCTCCAGACAGTAGAGACAGACGCCATGGGGGTCGGCCACCGACATCGTACGGCGGCAGGCCCCGCAGGATTTAAACCCAGGCATCCCTACGTGGCACCAGGAGTCAAGATTTTAAAGAAGTAGAGACAAAAGTCCCAAAAATAAATAGTCAAAAAGTGACTAAGGTACGTGCTCTAACCGAATCTGCGCTTGCTGGCGCGGAAAAAGAAAGAACTGGCGTCAGCGCGCATGGGTGGCGCCTAAGTAGTCTCCGTGACGTCATCTCGGCGCTTACGACGCCAGCGACGAACGCGGAGACGCACGACGCCACCTACCAACGCGCAGGGGTACTGCTGACGAAAAACTTTCCGGATCCAGTCTGACGCCTGGGGATATTCTAAGGTAAGGAATCTATCACTAACGTGTCTCTTTCAGATAGATTGATTAATCAAAACCCACGTAATGGGGGCAAAAGTATTATGAACCATACCAACCAGGATCAACTTGAAAAAGTGTTTAATTTAAAGAAAAAGCTCATCTGCACTGAATTACATGCGGAATTTTTAATGGAATATCTCAAAGCTGGGGTGATCTCCATAGGCCTCCGAATAAGAAATGAACCGGGATTGTTTACAGAGAACAGAAACTTTTTAGAAACGTGGACTTTTATAGCCAACCGCTGTAGTAGGGATTGGTTAATTTTAATAATAGAGAGAGCCCAAGAGATTATGATTATTGAAAAAAATCAGATTGAGGAACTAGAAAATCTTATTAAAGAGAGTACGGCACTAGAAGATGCAAAGAAAAAATTGGAAGAACTCGAATTAGAGACTAATGGATACAGAGAGTATCTTACCAATAAAAAGACGAATAAACTAAAGAAAGACATTGAGAGATTCAATCCGGAAATAGTGTACCCGTATCTAGGGAAAGAATACTATAATATGAGAAGAGAACCTAGGTGGGAGAAGCCATACATTCAAAAAACAATATATTCCAGAGTTGGAAATAAAAGAATTACTTTCTCTGAGACATCGGGTTCCAGTAGCGAAGAGGAGGAGCAGGTTAATGAACAGCCCAGGAGACCCCCACAAAATACTGAGCGCGAACTTTTTTTAGGCACGCACCAGAAAAGAGGTCAAAGAAATTACAGGAACTTCGGCAGGGAAGAACAAATAAGGAATTATCCACCCCAGAACTATCAACCGCAGGATTTTCTCAAAACCAGGAACCAACGCTATTGGAGGTAGAAGAGCTCCCTATTATCAATTTGTCACATAAAATTCTGGAGTTGTTCACAAAACCTACTGACAGAAACACTTTATTACATTATGGGAGCAACCACCCCAAATCCCAAAAAGATAACATCCCCTAGAAGAATTTCTCCGCCTCAGACGTAACTGTACTAGTCTTTCTGATTTCTACCAGCATTCTGAGACGTTAAAGAAAAAATTTAGAGATAGAGGTTATCCTAGTAAACTGATCAGGCACTCGTGCAAAAGAGCGAGATTCTATGATCGAGACCATCTTCTAGATATGTCCAGAGACAAGAAACAGAAAACAAATACATTAGTATTTGTGAGTCAATTTTCTGGAGTAAGCAACAAAATAAAAAATATTATTAATAGGAATTGGAAAATCCTTAATAGCGGACGTACTATTCAGATTGAAAAACCTCTCTTCTCGTTCAGAAGGAACAAGAATTTACGTAATTCATTAGTAAAAACCTATAGAAGCGCTGACGAGAATAGACAAACAACTGGATAACAAGAGAGCCATAGGAAATTATAAATGTGGCACATGTTCAATATGCGATCATTGCATAGAGACGAAAGATCTTAAATTCAATGGCAAAGTGCTGGTGGCCTCGACATTAAACAATTGTCGAAGCAAAAATGTAATATATCTCCTCATCTGCCCTTGTGGCTTAGGGTATGTTGGGGAAACCAGCAGAGAACTTAGACTACGACTCCTGGAACATAAAACAGCTCTGAGGACCAAAAAGGAAAATGCTCCCCTAACAGATCACTTCTCCAGGGCAAGCCATGACTTTACCCAGTTCAAATGGTTTATTTTGGAAAAGATTACGATTGACAGAAGAGGTGGGGACTTGGATCTGAAGAGAAAAAGAAGGGAACAGTGGTTTATGTGTACTTTGGGGACCATTGACAATGGCCTCAATTCGCGAGAAGAATGGATGAAACTGATTATATAAATTACTACTTTATTTCATAGTAGTATTCATCCTTGTCATCTTTATTTCAATTGCTCCCTAAAGTAGAGGCATGTGTCTGTGCTAACATGCTATCCAAGGAAATAATTTAATATCTCTAGTTTGTTATAGTTTTCTAATGAAATTGTTTATGACAGGACAACTGCATCCGAAAACAAGTTAGAAGTTTTCCAGATTCTATATATTATTTTATTCCACACAGCTCCTTGTGCTCTGAGCCCTGAGAATACACGAGAGACACACTCCAAGATGGTGCTTGTTTTAGTATCCGGAGCAAGCTTTTTGCTCCCTATACTGTTCGCTTCCGGGTAAAAAACTAACTTTAGGCCAGGGTTACTTCCGGGTCACGGCACACGCTCGGACGTGTACAGGAAGTGAATAGTAATTGCTCCAGAATCACGCATAGTATTTAAAGCCGAGATCCAGCATACCAGTTTGATCGGGTGATTAATCGAGCCGAGAGAGCCGGTTGGAATTTCTTAAGAAGACGAACAGAGGTATGATCGTTAGCCCTGAATAGATGTATTGCACGTTTACGCTGAGCGCGTCAAGGGGGGGTTTAGACTCTAATGTCCTTTTGATTAAAACTGTTGACTTCCCCTTGAAAAACACTTTACAGAAATTTCTTTTCCCCCCTTTTTTCGTTATTTCAGGCCCAATTGATGAAGGGTTAAGACATACAAATAGTTTCTGAAACGGCTATTTCCCCGTGGAGTGCAGAAGATGACACTCTAACCTAAACGAAGTGTGAGCTGAAGGCACTATTTATTAAGGTAGGCAAGGTGCCATGCAGGCATAATCAACGGTAGTAATGGAACACCGGGTGGATCATATAATGTGTCCTTTTTATGTTATAGATCGTACCAAGGAGACTCCTAACAGATGTGGTCCCATACAATTTTTTAATGGAACGACTGTTATATTGATTTATAAGGTAACATTATTCTCCCTTATATGAAAACAACAGAAAATAAAAAAAAATTATTAACTAAAATAGAGGACTTATAATGTTTTTCCTCTTCCCCGGCTACACAGATATATTTGAGGGACGTCAACAAACCAGGGTAGCTTAGAGCGTTTCCTATAGACCTGTGAAACAGCGAAACTATATAAGACTTGGGATACTATAATCAGGTCAGTCGCCCTAAATAATACATTTTAGACTAATTAAAGCACCATTGAATTTATTTTATTTGCGGGCTCAGCTGCAGCACGAGTATGCGCAGCTGCGGGGGAGACAATATTCTAGCCTTTGAATTACAGAATGCACATTTAATTTGGTTGAGGTTACAAGGTTACAAAGTGTATGAGTGATTGTATGACTTTTGACCTATGTTTGAGCCCATTCAGTAGCTCAAATATTTCTGTCTCTAGTATGAAATTTGGAAAAATACTTCTTTTTATTGTTACTTGCTTAGGGTGTGTTGTATTTAGTAAATTTTAACCCCTTTCTTTTAGAATGTTGATAAAATGTGCGACATATGAGCTTTTGATGTACCTGTATATTGAGAATTGTAACGGTTACTTATGTAAGCATTTATCTGTTTTATATACAGGCATGAGTTCAATGTTCAATTTTGCGGGGTAAATCGAGAGTGCATAACTTTGTCTTGAAAAAGATGGCATAATTATAAACACCATCGAAACGCGTTGACGCTTCTGTTACACAATTCGTCTACCTGACTGGAACCATAGATACTGAGTACAGTGATTGTATCGGGTCCTTGTCAATACATCTTTGCCTTTATGAATGTGTTGAGTTTAATGACAAAATACACTGTCTTTTTTCTCTCGAAAGATTTAGGTGTAGCAACATAGATGTACAGGGTATCTTTCTTTTTACCCATTTAGTATGAATAGGTAGTTTGAGTATTGACTGTATATGAACTAGGTTTTTAATCTTTTGTACATTGTGGCAATAGTTATCTCTTGTGCAAATCAAACAAAATAATTTTTGTTTTTAAAGTTTTAATGAATTGATGTTATAATATACATGTGCATAAAATATTTTTAATAAACATTTTTGTATATAATTTCTACTTTTGACAGTTTTTGTGTCTACTGCTTGGGCTACAGTGGTTTTTGGATTGAATTTTTGGGATTGAGTGGTATGAGTTGTGAGCTAACTATACATTGAAAAATTAGTGTGTAGTAACCAAAGGATAAACGCACTTCTAACTTGTTAAAAGTACCCAATTCCTTTGGTGAGGCGAAGGGGTCCCTCTCTTTTTGTTTCTAAAAATCCAAGAAACAACAGGGTTACAATGGCCAGCTGCTTTACGGTTAGCTCTTTTGTCAACAAGAACAACAGCTCATTCTAGGACACGATTGTCTCCTTACGAGGTCGTGTTTGGGCGCCCGGCAAATGTCTGGGGCTTCCTGCGTCCTCGTAAGTATTCTGATATTGAAAACTTATTGATCTAATGGACTCATTTGGACTGCCTCTAGTCAACAAAGGTCAGACACACAAAGCTGGCCATCTGCTAGATGGTATATTTTCCAACTGGGAGAATCTTGTGGTATCTCCATCCCTTCCATTGACCTGGTCAGACCACTGGGTGGTCAACTGGTCAATGATGGCCATGACATCAGTACAATACAGACCAACTGTACAACTTACTACCAGTAGAGCCTGGCATAAAATCCAGCCAGATGCACTTGATAAGGCGATTGCCGCTACCCCTTGCCAACTGGAGCAGGATGCAGCAGCAGAACATAACATCGAAACGCTCTCTCGCTGGCTTAATACGGTATTGGATACAATAACTCCCATCTCCAACATAGCAATAAAAAGAAAATTGTCCCAACCTTGGTACAATGAGAACTTGAGATTGTTCAGACAGGAATGTCGTAGACAGGAACAAAGATGGAGAAGAAATTATTCGGCAGAGGAGAAAATCGCATATAAAGTTAAACTCGCTCAACATAAGAAAGACATTATAAAAGCCAAGACAGACTATTTTACCAAACACATAAAAAATGCATGTGATACTAATAAAACCCTATTTTCGGTTATCAATAAGCTGGTCAAACCTAACAAGGTCAATCATATGGAATCAAATCAGGATTTCTGTAACTTACTAGCAAACTCCTTTCAAAAGAAGGTGACTAACATCTATGATAAATTTGCTAGTATTAACATTCAGAGCAAGCATACACTTATTCTTAAGAAAGATTTAGCCAACCTCCTCGAATTCAGGAATCCTTCTGATGACCAATTAATAGACCTCATTTTATCAATTAAGTCAGGCTCTCCTTACGACCCCTGCCCACCTAACATAATGCACCAGATACCCTCACAACTGGCAGCATATCTGGGCTTTATCATTAAGTCAGTATTCGCCAGCGGTATTTTTCCCGCTCAATGGAAACGCACCTCCATTCTCCCCCTTTTAAAAAAAGATAATCTCGATAGCTCAGAACCTGGTAACTATCGCCCTATTGCAAGGCTCCCTTTTGCTGCCAAATGCACTGAAAAAGCAATGAACAAGCAAATTACCGAACATATCGAGTCCAACTCATTATTGGATGAAACACAACACGGCTTCAGGAAGCATCATAGCACTGAGTCGGCCTTAATTACAGCCACAGAAGATATCCGTGTAATCCTAGACGGAGGAGGAACAGCCGCGCTGGTGCTGCTTGACCTCTCGGCGGCCTTTGATACGGTCAGCCATGAGATTCTGGCTGACCGTCTGCAGGAAGCGGGCATAAAAGGCACCACACTTAAACTCTTAAAATCATTCCTAACCAATCGGCAATTAAATGTAGCAATGGGGTCAGCAACCTCCAAACAGTTCTCTTTACCTTGTGGAGTTCCTCAGGGCTCCGCCCTGAGCCCCACGCTTTTTAATTTATATGTTGCGCCGTTAGCCTTGATAATAAAAGAAGCAGGATTTGCCCTAGCTTCCTATGCCGATGACACGCAGATTGTGGTGTCTTTAACAAATGGAGGAAAGTACCCGGGCGAGGCTTTTAAGATCTGTATGAAGAATGTGAGTGACTGGATGGACGGCAACTGTTTGAAGTTGAACGCTTCTAAGACGGAGATTATCATTTTTGGTAATAAACCCTCCCTCTGGACACCTGACAGGTGGCCCCCAGTACTTGATGTGCTGCCCGTACCCTCCACAAAAACTAAGGATTTGGGCATCATCATTGATAAGGAACTCAAATTCAAGGACCAAGTCAGTAAAGTCACATCTATCTCCTTTTGTGCAATAAGACTAATCAACAAAATTAAGAAATATATACCAGAAGAACTTCTAAAAACAGTGACTCTGGCGTTGGTCCTCTCTCGTCTAGATTATTGTAATAGTCTCTATCTTACCATTAATTCAGGCCTAATTAACAGGCTGCAGATAGTACAAAACGCGGCAGCACGTCTAATTTTAAAAATTCCCAAAAATGTATCGGCGAGAGAAGCCATAAAAAAATTACATTGGCTTCCAGTCAGGCAGAGATGTAAATTTAAAGTCCTTTGCCTGGCTTTTAAATCACTACATAATCAAGGACCAACACAATTCAGGAACAAACTAAAATGGTATGTCCCCAATAGAACCTTACGGTCAGGAACGGCCAGGAACATGGCAATCACCCCTTCAAGAAGGCCACTTGGGGAGGTAGGAGCCTCTTTAGATCAGCAGCAATGCTGTGGAATACATTACCTATTACCCTAAAAACAGCATCCTCCTTGATGAGCTTCAGGAAAGGTCTGAAAACGTGGCTTTTCACACAGACCACCTGAAGGAACTTATCTGATCACTATCTGTACTAATGTTCTCTTGTTCTCAGTCTGTCCATAGCGCCAAGACGCCTTCGGGCATTAGCTGCGCTTTACAAATTTAATTTCAATTCAATTCAATTCAATATCCTATGTTGCTTGATAATCTTGGCCAGTTAACGGAAAATGTGCATTCTATTCACCAACAGATCCGAGAATCTCTGCCTTCAGTACCAGAGGGGCCCGGCCACAACATCCAGCTCGGGGATTTTGTGTTGATTAGAAATTTCCAGCGGAAGAAAAGTTTGGAGCCATGCTGGAAAGGTCCTGAACAGGTTTTGTTGGTGACGCGGACGGCTGTAAAGTTTGCTGGTCGAAAGAACTGGGTGCATGCTACCCATTGCAGGAAGATTCCTTTGCCGTTACCATACGATCAGTGGGTCAAAGAGGGCGTGGGCGATTCAGAGTGTGAACAGGTGCCCAGGTTCATTCCTTTTAGCGACGCCCAGTTGATCTGGACCCAGACCGATAAAGAGAATGATGATGTTCTGAATGAGTCTGTTCCTCCAGAGATTCGAGCTATCCAGAAGCTTTTGTTTGTTGATCACACGGTGCCTGGGGCTACCAGGTACAATTTGCGCCCTCGGCTGAGGGATACTGAGTCCAAGGATAAAAAAGATTAGGGATGGACTTCACAAAATAGGTAGTACTGAGCTATAGTACCAACGGCATTAATTGAAATTAGTGGAGAATTTTGTGCTCACTTTGCCTTCGTTGTTTGAACGTTAGTTAGGAAGACCAGAAATATACTCTGAAGGTATACCACCTTTATCGACGTGGGATAGATTGAAGAGCTTAGGACAGAGCAAGCTCCAACGCCGGTGCTCAAGAGCTTATTGATGGACAATAGGAGCCTGTACCAGTGAGGCTCTGACGGACACTGGGAACTTGTACATTTTCTTTGCATTCTTGTTTCTTTTGCAAATCCATTATGCATCCTTTTGGTAGAAAGGTTGCTGACGAAGAGCAGCCAATGGTTCTTGTTGCATCATACGATGTGGACACGAAAAAACAAAATATGTGTTGTTCTTTTGGCTGTGTTAATAATAATATTGTGTGGGTATCGTGGGTTTTGGAGAATGATCAAGGTGTACTTTTACACAGTAAGAGTAAGGTTATCTCCCCGAAAAGAAACAAGAGAACAGCCCCAAGTAATGTATTCCTAATGAGACATAAGACATTCTTTGGAGAAGGGACAGCTTGTTACCCCACCCAATCTGTTACTAGTCTGTGGACTGCATATCCAATGTCACTTGTGAATTATACTAATGCTCTGCCACCTCAGTTCACAGAAGTAAAAGGGGTATTTGGTTTTTGTTATCCTGGGCCATGTCTGTATCATAGAAAGCCACTGGGAGTGGGTTATCCAGGCTGTGATAACACTTATTGTGATAATTTTTACATGGAGAAACAGAATGCTACACTGGTGGGTTGGCATTACAAGGAATTGATAGTTACCCGGGAGGCTGGTTATTATCCAGCTTGCTGCCCCATTGTGAATAGCACTGACACTTCACTGTATATAAATTGTTCATGAATAGCGCTGTACAAAAATACGATCCCTTTGGTGAATGACAAAGACCTGAGTACTTTTGGAATGAACTCCAGGTATGCAGCAGTGGACTATGGGGGACCGAATTATGCACACCCAGGGTTTTACTTTTTGTCCAATGGAACATATTCCAATGTCCACAATGGTACCGATGATGTAGCTCTTGGAATGGTATTGCCTTTAGGTGTTCCTTGTAAATACGCTAAGCCTAATATCCGATGGGTTAAAAGGACTCTAACGAAAGAATTTTGTGAGGGAGTGACAGATATAGAGGTCAATAATTATAGTAATGGGATCACTTTTGGATACATCCTTTCTTCTATTTTCACTTTGGGTGGTACCTCTATGGCTCGGGGTAAGAAAGCCAGAGAATATTTTGGGTGCAAGTTGCAAATTTTATCCAATACTACCGTGGCAGCGTTACGCGACATCACCACTCAGTTGGAGAGTATGCAAATATATTCAGAACAGACTAGATATGCAGTGGATTTCATTCTGGCTAAGAGTGGTGGTGTATGCGCGGTAGTTGGCGATCAGTGTGTGGTCGGGATCAAGAATATGGAAAAGTATATCACCAAACATATTTTGGATATTCTCGAAAATGTCAAAGGAATGGAAAGTGGGAATTGGAGTTGGTCTCTTTTTGGTAGCTGGGGCTGGATTCTTGAAAAAGTGATTTATTTGATTGCGGTATTGGTGCTCTGCTGTGTTCTTATTCAGTGTCTTCCCCTTTGCTGTTATTATTGTACTACTATCCTCACACCCAAACAGAAAATATCGATTCATGACACAAATGCCGCAATCATGATCCATATTGAGGATATGATGAACATTGATGAGGGAATTTTCGAGACTTCTTCCCTCCTTACTGTTTCACTTCCTGATGTTGATAATATGGAGTGCTCATAATTGTTTATCAATGTGATTTTTATTACTGTTTGAAGTTTGTTTCTGCTTGTTGCTGTTAGAAAATGTTTTAGCTCATGCTAAAAGGTGGATCTGTTAAAATAGAAATCGTTTATGCTCACGCATGCTCCATGTAAGTTAGCATTTGCTGCGCCATTTTCTATTTGGGCGTCATTTTAGGCTGTTCGAAACTGATCTAGTTTAATTCCAAGAAACGCTCCTCTTTGAGTTTCGTTTCTTCACTTTGGTTTTGTTTCAGTAATGAGCACACTGTTCATGTCAGCACATAGCTTTCTCACCAGATAGAGGCCCTCTCCCCCTTGTCTGGTGGCGGGCTCCAGATGGAACAACCTTGGACCATGAAACTTTGAGTAAGATAGGAGCGCTGAACCGTTTTTTTTGTATTTCACTGTTTTACTGCACCTGCTTGGAAAATTCCACTGTGGGCATGTTTTCGCCCGGTTACGAAACATACATAATGTATCTTTATGCTTGTCGATTTCAGTTCCCTCTGCAGCACTCCTAGGGACTGGGCAGATGGGGCTCCGCTCTGAGTGTATATGAATAAACAGTTATTGGTTTGTATTCTCTACTGTCTGACCGACTCTTCATTTAGTACAGAAGGCTGAGAGGTGGTCATTAGTGACCCGGGTGGCCCTAAATGGGTCACTTCCTTCAGAACCACCAGGGTTATGCCCTGCTGTTCTAGCCATGTCCAGAGACGAAAAGCCTCTCGATAACACCCCGCCCTGTTTGTTGCAGTACCACATGGCAGTGGTGTTGTCTGGGAATACCTGCACTAACTTCCCCTTGACAGGGGGAAGGAATGCTTTCAATGCCAACCAAATCACTCGGAGCTCCAACAAATTTATGTGGAGCCCCGTCTCCGCGGGAGACTAGTGTCCCCTGATCTCCACCTCTCCCAGGTGGCCGCCCCATCCCAGAAGTGAGGCATGTGTCACGACTGCGAGATCTGGTTGGGGAAGGGAGAGGGGTCTGCTGTTGACCCAATCACGGTTCACTAACCACCACTGCAGATCTTTTGCAGATCCTTCCGAGATCTGAACCACGTCTCCGAGATTTCCCCGATGCTGTGCCCATTGGAACTTCATGTCCCACTGCAGAGCCCACATACGCCACCTGGCGTGTCTTACCAACAGGATGCAGGAGGCCATGAGGCCCAACAGCCTCAGAGTCAGTCTCACAGAAATCCAGGATACAGGCTGGAATATCGGAATCATAGCCTGAATATCCTGGACTCGCTGCTCGGGAGGATAGGCCCAAAACTGCACTGTGTTCAGAACTGCTCCGATGAAAGGAAGCGTCTGAGAAGGAGTCAGGTGTGACTTCGGCACATTTATAGAGAACCCCAGCGAATGCAGGAGGTCCGCCATAGTCTGAAGGTGGGTGAAGACTGCCTGGGGCAAGGACGCCTTCAACAGCCAGTCATCAAGGTAGGGGAAGACGGACACCCCTAACCTGCGCAGATGAGCTGTGATCACCGCCATCACCTTGGTGAACACCTAGGGGCACTGGTAAGGCTGAAGGGGAACACGGTAAACTGAAAGTGCTCACCGGCCTACCTTGAACCACAGGTAACGCCTGTGGCCCGACAGGATGGGAATGTGAAAATACGCATCCTGCAGGTGCAAAGCTACCATCCAGTCTTCTTGATCTAGGGCAGACAAGACCTGAGCCAAAGTGAGCATTTTGAATTTCTCCTTCTTGAGGAAGAGATTGACGGTCCAAAGATCCAAAATGGGTCGTAGCCCCTTGTTCTTTTTCGGAATCAGAAAGTAGCGGGAATAACAGCCACTGCCTACTTCTGAAACTGCGACCCTTTCTATAGCTCCCTTGGCCAAGAGGAGCACCTTTAAATGATCCTCCATCAGCTGTTCCTGATTTAGCAGAATAGGAGGAGGAAAAGAAAGAAAAGGTAGAGAATAGCCCTCCTGGACGATCTGCAAGACCCACATGTCCGATGTTATGGATCTCCAGTGGGGGAGATGCTTACGAATTCTCCTACCAACTGGAGTAATGTGGTCCTGTAGAATCAGCCTAGGAGTGCTTGGAGGCTGTAGCTGCTGGGGGCAGTGTGGTCGATGACTTCCGGCCTCCATTCTGGGATTGGAATGCACCGCGTCCACGCATGGCTTCGGCAGTCTGTGCGGGACGGTGGCTGGGATAGGGCTGACGCGGCTGGAAACCCCTTTCGTTGCCACGAAAGGGGCGAAAGGAAGACTGGCCACGGGTGGTGGAGGAGAAGCCCAAGGATCTGGCCGTAGCTCGAGAGTCCTTGAACCTGACCAGGGCTGAGTCTACCTTTTCCCCAAAAAGACAGGTTCCATCAAAGGGCATGTCCATCAGATTGGCTTGGACATCACCCAAGAAACCAGTTGTTCGAAGTCAGGCATGGCGCCTCAAGGCTTCTGTCTTGGAAATCGATCTGCCCAGCGAATCGGTCGTATCTAGGCCACACCGTATGGTGAATTTTGCTGCATCTCTCCCATCCTTGACAGCTTGGGAGAGCACAGCCAGGGCCTCCTCCGAGATTTGTGGCAGCACTTGCGCAACCGTCTCCCAAAGGGAATGGGAGAAACGGCCCAATAAGCATGCGGTACTCACCGACCGCATTGCCAGGCTGGAGGAAGAAAACAACTTCTCCCCGAATTAGTCCAGCCTCTTGGATTCCCTATCTGGAGGGGCGGAAGGGAACGCGCCTTGGGATCTACAGACCTGCACCACCACACTTTCTGGGGTGGGGTGTTGGCTGAGGAACTTTGGGTCACCCGGATCTGGGCGATGGCGGCGTGGAATCGTCCTATTCACAGGAGCCCCTGCGCTAGATTTGGACCATGTACCTAGAAGGACGTCCGTAAGTGCCTCATTAAAGGGCAAAAGGGGTTCTGAGGTGGAAGCCCCAGGTTGAAGCACCTCGGTCAGAAGATTAGTCCTGACCTGCACTGAGGGCAGCCCCAGTCCAAGGACCTCGGCTGCCCTCTTAACCACCATGGCATAGGATGCCTCCTCCTCCATAGCCACTGTTGGCAGAGAGAGCATGCCAGTATCTGGCGAAGTATCCAGTTCACTGGCTTCCCCAAGTTCCCCATAACAGTCAAAATTCTCCTCAGAGACATCCTGGGTTTCAAGAGGGTCCCCAGACCCCTCCCCATCCTCTCCTGATCCTAGCACATCTTCAAAGTGCTCAGGCAACAACATAGAACCTCTGGGTTCTGTTGACATCAGAATCTGCGTTGAGCGACGTCGTTCCGGCTACGTGTCGTCGGGGATGAGGATGGGGCTTGCGCCACCGATGGGCATCGGCGACATCGCAGGCACTGACTTCGAATCCGACACCGGGGAAGGTCGCGATGGCACGACCAAGGTTGAACCGGATCCGGGATCGGATCCCTGAGACCCCACCGGCGCCGTGGCAGGAGCTGATGCCGTCAAATCCAATGGAGCCCCTTCTGACCCCGCGGGGCCCGAGGGCTCACCAGTGGGGTCATTCCACTCAAATATGCGGCGCATGGCCTCGTAAAACTCTTTTTTGAGCGTGAGTTGCTCCGGCTCCTGGAAAAGGGGGGAGGCGCGAAGTTGACTCTGGCTCCGGCTCCGCGGAACCGTGCCTAGAGCGTCGGTGCTCCTTACCTCTTACGACGACGGACGCCAGTTGAGGTGAAGCTGAAGTCTGCTTGGACTTCTTATTTTTCTTATGCCTCTTCCCCGAGTGTCCCGAGGACCTAGAGTGGGAGGAAAAGGACTTAGGGCTCCGGGAGTGCTCCCGCGACCTTCTCTTCTTCGATGGGGACTGGGACCTCCGCAGAGTCTCACTGGACGGTGTTGACTGCCGGGCGCAAGAAGCTTCATTGCATGCTCCCTCAAGGTCTTTGAAGCCATAGCCCGGCAGTCCGAGCATGACTTCGTACCGTGGTCGCGCTCGAGACACCAAAGACAGACGCGATGGGGATCGGCGACCGACATCATGCGGGAACAGGTCCTGCATTGCTTGAAACCTGTCTTCCTTGAAGACATCCCTCGCACACAAAGTCAGAAAAATCCAAGAATTCAATAAAAGTCGAAAAAAAACCTGCCAAAAAGCAGCAGAGGGGTAGTTCTTCCCGGATCGGCGCTTAACTGGCGCAGAAAGAAAAGAACTCACGTCTGCACGCCTGGGTGGCCCCTATATAGGCACCGCGACATTATAACCAACGCTAACAACGCCGATGACGTCACGTGGAGCCGAATGGAGCCACCTGACGTGGCACGCAAGCGGTATTGCTCAGCAAAAGTTTCCGGATCCAGCCTGACGCCTGGGAAATTCAAAGGTAAGGAATCTGCAGCTAGAAGTCTCTATCAGATATTGATTGCAATACACTTAACGTCAAGGTGCTCAGATTTCTGGACGCCTCCCCTTATTACCACATATTACTGTGTAAGGGCTGCGAAGACTGGGACTGGATCATAATTAATTATTATAATAATAACTTTACGGGGAATATGTCAGCTGTACCAGGCCTATTGGAAAAGGAGCTGGGCTGATATGTAATGAACATCCCCATCGCCTGAACATCTTGTGGCCTGCGATTTTAATGCCCGCGCCTGTGATAAGTCTTCCAGGGCGGTATGTGGTCCAGTGGATGGGGAGGGGGAGGCCCGTCCCCATTTTTCTCACAACCAACATGGGAATGAGCTTAACAGACTCTTAGTAACGAGGAACCTAGTTTTACCCCCAGGTAATAGCAGAATGAAAACCGAAATACCTATTTGCTTAGATAATGATCCAGAGCCAATACAACTAATAAAGGCCTTTGAGGCATTATTGGGTTCCATAAAAAGTTCAATTACTTGCCCTACACACTCTAATCAGGCGCCTGTTCCTTGCTGGTTTGATTCCGTTTGTACTCGTTCTTTGAAAAACCTACATGCTGCCCTTAGGGACACCCCAAGAGATCTGAGGGTAGTACAAAGTCTATGCAAGCAGAATAGAGAGGCATGTAATACCAGACTACAAAGCTTAAGAGAGGAAGCTTGGGAAGCTCTTCGAGCAGCAGCAATAACAAACAATAGCCGGGCCTTTTGGAAAGAGATAAATGCTCCCTTTCTTGCTAATGACCAAGACCCTACTTTAGAACTTCATGTAGGAGAGGAAGCATGGGTGGCTCACTTCACCAAACTATTTGAAATAGCTGAAGAGGAGCTCCCCACATCTGGTAATGCTTACCAGAATAACATTTGCGCACCACTGGTTTTCAATATGGAAGAGGTTAGATCTGGCCTAGCGCAGTGTACCCCTGAAAAAGCCACAGGGGTGCCGATAGATGTCTTTTTAGTCCATCAAGACTTATGGGCTCCCCTTCTAACAAATACTTTTAACATCATATGTAAACTGGCTCCTCCAAATTACTGGAAGAGAAGTATACTTATTCCTAATTACAAAAAGGGGGACAAGAGACTACCCTGCAATTACAGGCCAATCTCAATATTAGATGGGACCGCGAAACTAATAGGCCGACTATTGTTGAACAGGCTGTGCGGAGGAGCATTATCTATTGATCCCAGTGCAATATAGATTTAAAAGAGGTAGAGGGACCATCGACCAGTGTTTAAATCTAAGCCTGTTAATGGCGAAGTATACGGTGGCCAAGAAGGGGCTTTTTTATACGGCCTTTATGGACCTCTCAGCAGCTTTCGACTTAGTTTCACATGCCAAACTATGATCCGTAATGGAAGCAATAGGTATAGAGGAACCAATAATAGTTTTCGTTCGTCAGATGTATTCACAGGCATCCGCAAGTGTCCGGTATGGTAGGGAGGGGGAATGTACGAGGCCGTTTAAAATCCAGAGGGGCATCAGACAGGGGTGCGTCCTCACCCCCTTTCTCTTATCGCTTTACACCAATGGAGAGGAGGCCCCATTGTTAGGCTGCACCACAGATGTCCCATACATGAATGCAACCCCCCTCCCTATCCTCCTATATGCTAATGACGTGGTGTTAATTGCCAAAACCGGAAAGGCGTTGCAGATTCTAATTGATCCCTATACTAATTTTATGAATCAAATGGATCTTAGAGTTAACAAGGCAAAAACATATGTTCTCATGGTAGGGGACCGGTTGAAGAAACTACCCTCATTCCATATTGAAACACATAGGCTGGAGGTGGTCCACACGTTCTTCTATTTGGGGATTCTTTTCGATGAAAAACTAACGTGGAATAGTTTGGTAGCAAATAGAGGGCTGTCTTTTGAAAAGAGCATTATGGCCTTCTTCACCTTCATTAAAATATCGGGATCCAAACCAATATTGGAAATCATGAAGGTTTACAAGGCCAAAACAATATCAGTGGCCTCATATGGGGCAGGGATTTGGGGTATGACAAACATTGACACCCTCCAGCGTATTGAGGACGGCTTTTATAAAAGGCTCCTTTCCCTCCTTTGTACCTGTTCAAATTATAGCTGTCACAATGAAATGGGTCCCCTTTTATTTCTGATATAATTAATTCGTTTAGCACCAATCACACTGTGGCATTCCATTTGGAGAAGGGAGTCTTTTAAACTAAATCGAACTATTCTGAGTGATTGTCTAAAATTGGATCACGTAGATAAAATTAGATGGTTATAGTATGTTAAAAAAACCTTGAGAGCATTGGGCCTCTCCGAATTCTTTGAGAATCCATCTAGTTGTTATCAGATCTCTAAAGACAAATTGAAGGATGCCTTCTACCTGAAAGCTTCTCAGGACAGAAGGGACACAAATTGTACGAAAGCCTCAGTAAAGCTTTATCAACTGTCTTCTCCTATGCAGGCGGTTAATCATTCCTATTTAGCGCAGGTCCCAAATTTACAACATCGTTTTATTTTAGTGAGATTTGGACTAAATTATATTCCTCTGATGTTGGGTTACCCAGGAAATGTGTAAGCACTAGAAGAGCTAACTCTATGTCCATGTGATGGCTCATCTTTACACTCAGACTTACATTTTATCTTTTTCTGTAAATTCTATGAAGAGCAAAGAAAAAGATGTATTTTACCTCTTGTTCGGAAATACAATTTCAGGCTAGCTCTGTATTTTATCCAGATGCTTGGGGACGCATATGTGCGTTATTCTCTAGCCTTCTTCCTGTGGTCAGCTTTAAAGGTGTAGGAGAACCCAATCGCCTTGTGGATTTTTCGAAAGTAGCCAAATGTAATAATTTTTATCATCCTTTATAGTGTACAGTTATATTATCGAGAGGGCATTTTATCTTTCCCTTTTACTGTATTAATGCATTTTTAAGATGGAAGGTCGATTTTAAAATGCATTTTTATGTGATGAAATTGTTTTATATTATCTACTGGCGGTCGCCAGTAGATAGTTATAGTTAGGACCTATTTTCCATAGAAAATCCGCAACATTCTATTTGAAATAACTTTGGCGCCGGTTGACGAATCTTCGCGAAATTTTCAAACTTGTTGGGGCGCTCCGGTCCGCTCCTATCCTGAAAGTCTCAAGGTGATTCGTCAAGCGGGGGCCGAGAAAAAAGGGGGGTCCCAAAACGCGTTTTCCCCATTCATTTTTCCATGGGAACCGTTAGTCGCAGCTACAGCCCGAACTGCTGAACGGAATTACACCAAATTTGGCAAAAAGGTAGCCCTTGGTTCAGAGTCGTGCCTTTTGCTTAAATGGTGTAAATCCGTTCAGTAGTTCCTGAGAAAATCACAAGTAAAGTCACATATATATCTATGGCCGAGTAGGGTCCGCGTACCCTCCCAATCACGAGCTGCATGCTAATTGGCTGTCAAGTGGCTGTCAACACTCCAAATCAGGAAGTGTTGGCAGCCATTTATCGAGGGACAGAAACAAGTGCGCAAAGCGCAAAAAGGGGGCGGGTAGAAACACCCTGACCCCCTAGGTCTGCTCAGGGGGTCCCACAAGGACCCCCTGGGCAGAAAAAAGCATTTTTGTTTTTTTTAAATCGGCGGGATGCGCTTAGGGTGCGCGGATCCCGCCGATAAAAAAAAAATCGAAGCGCGGTCTCCCGCGCTTTGATGCTATTTTGCCCCCGGGTGGCCCAAGTCCCGGGGGCATGCGGGCGGTGGGTTTATATTTTATGTGGGGTGCCTCTAAGGCCCCCCAAGCCCCGGGAACCGCCACCCCCCGGGGCTTTAAATAAAAAATGGTGCGGGAGGGCTCTCCGCCCTCCCGCAGCCCCGGGGACCGCCACCTCCCCGGGGCTTCTTTTTTTTTTTCTTAACCTGTTTGGGGGGGCTCCAGCCCCTCCACACGCCCGGGGACCGCCACCTCCCCGGGGCACTTAGAAAACAAATGTGGGGTCCGTTTCGGACCCCGAAGCCCGGGGACCACCACCTCCCGGGGCTGTGCAGTGAAGGGAGGGGGCCGCGCGGCCCCCTCCTGGAGCCTGTGGTGGCCCTGGGGACCGCCACCCCCCAGGGCCAGCTCCTGCAGTGTCCCGGGGTGCCTACCCCGGGACACTGCTGTTTGCAATGGCAGGACGGGAGCCTCGCGGCTCCCGCCCTGTCATTGCAAACTTGCTTTGCTTTATTGAAGCGAGAGCAGGGAAACCTGCTCTCGGTTCAATGAAGCAAAGCAGATTGCTTTTCCATAAGGGGAGCTGCATGTCAGCAGCTCCCTTATGGAAAAGCAATGCCGGCTCCCGCAGGACGCAGGGAGCCGGCGGGACCGTGCGGGAATTGGGGACCCCCCACGGTCCCCAACAAGTGGCCAGGCCCCGGGGGATGGGGTCCCAGGGGCCATTAGTGGCCCAGGAGGGGGGCCATTAGTGGCCCAGGAGGGGGGCCATTAGTGGCCCAGGAGGGGGGCCACGCAGCCCACCTCCCCAAAAATTATTTTTTTATTTTTTTTTAAATGTAAAGGCCGGCCCCGGGGGATGGGGTCCCCCGGGCCTTAAATGGCCTGAGGAGGGGGGCCACGCAGCCCCCCTCCAAATATTTACATTAAAAAAAAAAGAGGGCATGCCCCGGAGGATGGGGTCCCCGGGGCCAATAGAGGCCCAGGGAAGGGGGGCCACGCGGCCCCCTTCCCGTTTTATTGTATTTAAAAAAAAAAGAAAATCCTTAGGCCCCGGGGGATGGGGTCCCCGGGGCCAAAAGTGGCTGAGGGAAGGGGGGCCACGCAGCCCCCCTCCCATACAAAAAAAAAAAAATCGTGCCCCCACCCTGCAGCAGTCTGCAAACGCGCCCCCTGGCGCGTTTTAAGAAGGGGAAGTAATTCCCCTTGAATACTGGGGGTCCCTGGGGCTAACGAGCCCACCAGGAACCTCCAGTATGCGCCAGGGAGCTGCGTTGCAGAAAGGTGTACAGAGGCCACGCCCCTTTTACACCTCTCTGCAACGCAGCTCTGTGGCGCTTTTGGAGATACATGGTGGGCTAGTTGGACTCCAGGGACCCTCAGTATTCAAGGGGACTTAATCCCCCAACTTAAAACACGCCACGGGGCGCGTTTGCACAGTGGTGAAGGAAGGGGGCGGGGCTTCAGGTGACATGTGTGTAAACAGGCCCCGTGGCACGTTTTAAGATGGGGAATTAAATCCTCTTCAATCCTGAGGGTCCCTGGGGTCCAACTAGCCCACCAGGTGCGTCCAGAAAGCGCCACAGAGCTGCGTTGCAGAGAGGTGTAAAAAGGGGCGTGGCCTCTGAACACCTCTCTGCCACGCAGCTCCCTGGCGCATACTGGAGGTACAGGGTGGGCTAGTTGGACCCCGGGGACCCTCATGATTCAAGGGGACTTAATCCCCCAACTTAAAACGCGCCTACAGTGGTGAAGGGCGGGGCACGTTATTGTTAGAAATTAGCATTTAAAAAACCTTTGAAATTCACTTAAAAAACCATAGGTTTCAGGCACGTTATAGTTAGAAATTAGCATTTAAAAAACCTTTGAAATTCACTGAAAAAACCATAGGTTTCACACACGTTATAGTTAGAAATTAGCATTTAAAAAACCTTTGAAATTCACTGAAAAAACCATAGGTTTTAGGGACAGTTATAGTTAGTTGGACATTGCACTCGTACAAAACCCGTGAAATTCCCCCGTTATAGTTAGTTCAGGTAACTATAACTCGCGCCCCCGCAATGCACTGCTGATGACGTCACATATTACATCACTCATGACATGGTCAGTGACATCACTGATGACATCACTAAAGAATGTGCTAGTATTTGTATGAGTAAGTGAGTTGGTGTGTGTATAACTGTATAGGTGAGTAAATGGGTGTGTGCTTAATTTTTGCATGACTGACTAGGTGTGTGAGTACCTCTATGGATGAGTGGCGGTGTGTGAGTGTTTATATAGGTGTATGAGTGCATATAATAGTCCTGTACTGAGTGACTATAAGTATGAGTGACTGTACGGGTGAGTGAGTATATGTGTGTGTGTAGACCTAAGAATCAGTGAGTGTGTATATAGTAATTGGTGTTGGAGTGTCTATGGTTTTGACAATGGCAGTCTGTAATTTACAGTGGGTGTATCAAAAGTTATATTAGGGTGTGAGAAGATGCATCAAATTATCACATGGATGATGTCATCAGTGATGTCATCAGTGATGTCATTTGAGATGACATCAGTGATGTCATCAGTGATGTCACTGACCATGTCATGAGTGATGTAATATGTGATGTCATCAGCAGTGCATTGCGGGGCGAGTTATAGTTAGCTGAACTAACTATAACGGGGGAATTTCACGGGTTTTGTACGAGTGCAATGTCCAACTAACTATAACTGTCCCTAAAACCTATGGTTTTTTCAGTGTATATATATATATATATATACTTTATATGCAACAGAAATATTGCGAAATAAAGGAATATTGATTGATTGATTGACCCTTTTGTAAGTACAATCTGAAGAATTTCACCACTGTAGCTTGTGTTCATAGGCTGCACAATATGTTCTTTCTTAAGTGTTTCTACAGGTCTTACTGAAGAAAGACGAACGTCTACACTTAAGAAGATATTCTTTGGGAACTATTCAAATGCTTATGACTATCAATGGAGATCCCCAATAAGAGAATCTAAGTACTCTGCAGAGCACTCTTTTTCTTGGTTAAAGAGTACTTAGAACTGGAACGACAAATAGTTCAGAGGTGCCTACTTTTATACCAGTTAAAGAAGTTAGGAGATGTGGGTTCCTTGTCTGCAGTTTGAGAATCCATTTGGTGTGGTTCTTCTTTCAAGCATCCTCTCCAGGTTGCTGTCCAGACACAGCCTTTGTGTAGAGTAATGCTCCTCATAGAAGGATACCCCCAGCAGAGGCACAAGTAGGTGTGAGCTTTCTGCATCTGGCTATCAACAGCCACACTGAACAGTGATCAGGGATGGCCTCACCTAAAGTGGCCGCTTTCACCGTAATAATGGAGAATGCAGTCCCACCCTTAACTCCCACATCTACCAAATGGCAGTGATACAGGAGAACTAATTAGCAGCCCCTCTCGGCAAAGGGCCTGATTTAATTTCTAATGGAGCTTTGTATCCTCTGTCCCCACTACAATGTTTAGGTCACCAGCCTCCAGCTTCAGGAATGTCAGAAATACAGTTCTACTGTCTGGGAAAATATGACAGTGCACAGGAACAGTCTAGTCGTTTTCAAAAGGAAACCCTCCATTACTCTGGCTCACTTATACACACAATGCATGTACCACATAGATCACATGCAAAAACATGCACTACATACACTTGGAATGTTAGTGCTAGGATCTGGGCTAGCACACAGAAGTGGAACTTTACACAAGTCTTCCAGTAGGCCTCTACTTCATTTACACAGTTCCACATGTTTGGTCACAACTAAGTATTCATACACACTTTACACTGCCACCACCACTCTATATGCTAAACCCATAACAGGGAGAGTAGTCCACTCTCAGTTAAATCTGGACACATTTGGTGTGCCCCTCCAGGTCACACTCATGTCACGGGACAGGCCTGACCTCTGGAGACACAGTATTTTAAGGTGAGACTAGGGCCAAAAATATTTTTTTTTAAAGATGCCAAATATTTGCAGTCATGTACTCAGGACAGGGAAACAGAAATGTAAACTATACATTGGACATTCCTTTCCCCACACATACACAGAGTTTACAAAGAGATGCTAAGAGGAAATGGTCTTAGGCAATTCGTTTGAAAATACGTTTGAAATTAGAACTCTTCACAGGTGCCTAAACTGTTTAGATTTTCTCAAAAAGTTTAAACTCAGGGTAAAATCTATAATTCTCTAGGTTACTGTCACTTAGACTACTTTTGTACAATCTGGACTGCAGTCAGCGGTAGACAACCTTATAGAAACTCAATAAAGGGAAAATATGTACCAATCAGGCCCATGAGTTGTCTGCAAGAAAAAGCTAATAAACATCAAGGACAGGCATGCTTTCATGAAATATTGACCAATTTTTAGTTTACATACTACAGAACTCTCCTTAGCTGTTTTACATTCTGAGATAGATCCTGTTTAGAAGAATCCAAGTAAAGAGTTAGCTGACTATTTGTGTTACCCCGAAGAAAGAATCACTACTCACTTTATTTTGACATGCCCCTGGTAGGAAGCCATTGTGTATACCTATTTGGAAAAAAGAGAAAATAATATAGAGGAGAGATGCTCGAAAATGTTTTCTTTCTTCAAATATTGAGAATGTTGTGTAAACTGCTGTTATAATGCTTTGTTGTGGTAAGCCACGTGTCAAGCCTTAAAATATATTTCCTGTACTTGACTCTGCATCTATGTACCTGGAAAACGTAAGTATATTATACCCACACACACACACACATATGTATATATATATATATATATACACACACACACACACAAGCACTCACACACATATTACCTAGTGGCAGTCAACACTAGGCAGATGTAGTTAGGTCTGCTTTTCCATCGAAAAAATATATATATATATATTTATATATATTCACTGAAAAACCATAGGTTTCAGGCACGTTCTAGTTAGAAATAAGCATTTAAAAACCTTTGAAATTAGCTGAAAAAACCATAGGTTTCAGGGACGTTATAGTTAGTTGGACATTTCAATCGTACAAAACCAGAGAAATTCCGCCGTTATAGTTAGTTCAGCTAACTATAACTCGCGCCCCCGCAATGCACTGCGGATGACGTCACATATTACATCATTCATGACATGGTCAGTGACATCACTGATGACATCTCAAATGACATCACTGATGACATCATCCAGTGACTGTGTGTTTCTGTAAAGTTTAAATATGTTTTATATATATGCCAAGGTGTATTGAAGAATGAGTGAGTGTATAAGTGTCTGGATGGAGGATTTAGTAGGTGCGTGACTGACTGTATAAGTGAGTGATTAAATGTGTCTTACTCAATGCATGGGTTAGTGACTAAACTGTGTGAATGTCTGTATCAGTTGGTCTGTTGTTGTGTAAGCTGCTGCATGGGTTGGTCAGTAGCTACATGAGTGTCTATATGGGTTATTGATTGGTTGCCTGAGTATTTGTATGGGAGACTGAGTGTGTGGGTGGGTGGGAGGTGTGTGACTGTGCATAGATGTGTGAGTGGTTGATTCACTGAGTGTATGGGTTCAAGAGTGCATGTGGAAACAGCTATATGGGTGAATGAGTGTGTGTATGGGTGTGTTGGTGAGTGAATGGATGTCTCAGTGGTACATGTCCAAGTAACTACATATGTAAAAGGCCGTGTATGTGAGAGTTGGAGTATATAAATGACTATACGTGAGAGTCAGTGATTGTGAGAGTGGCTGTATAGATGAGTGTGTACTTGTATCAGTGATTATATAAGAGAGTAAGTATGCATTAGTATCTGTATGAATAAGTGAGGTGGTGTGTGTATAACTGTATAGGTGAGTAAATGGGAGTGTGATTGATTCTTTGCATGACTGACTAGGTGTGTGAGTAACTCCATGGATGAGTGGCGGTGTGTGAGTGTCTGTATAGGTGTATGAGTGCATATGATAGTGTTGTATTGAAGAGTGACTGCATGTATGAGTGATTGTATGGGTGAATGAGTGGATGTGTGTGTAGACCTAGGAATCAGTGAGTGCGTATGTAGTAACTGGTATCGGTGTGCCGATCGTTTCGAAAATGGTAGTCTGTATTTTACAGTGGGTGTATTAAAGGTTATATTAGAGTGTGAGAAGGTGCATCAGATTTTCACGTGGATGATGTCATCAGTGATGTCATCAGTGATGTCATTTGAGGTGTCATCAGTGATGTCACTGACCATGTCATGAATGATGTAATATGTGACGTCATCCGCAGTGCATTGCGGGGGCGCGAGTTGTAGTTAGCTTAACTAACTATAACGGCGGAATTTCTCTGATTTTGTATGAGTGAAATGGCCAACTAACTATAACGTCCCTGAAACCTATGGCCCCCCGCACATAATGAGCATAGCTGCTGCGGGGGTCCCCACGGGCCCCCGCTATTATTTTTTGGGCAAGCCCCTGGGACCTGGCCCACCCGGGGGCCTCATTAAAATGAAGCACGGGAGCCCGCGCTTCATTTTTTTAAATAATTTCGGCGGGATTCGCGACCCCAGCGCGAATTCCGCCAAAATTATTTTAAAAAAATGTTTTCTTTGGACCTGGGGGTCCTTGTGGTACCCCCTGAGCAGGCCTAGGGGTCAGGGTGTTTCTACCCTGCCCCCTTTTCTTGTTTTTCATCTCTTTTTCACTGTTTTCTTGTGACTCGGTTCTACCGAGTCACAAGATGGCTGCCAACACTTCCTGGTTTGGAGTGTTGGCAGCCAATCACAGTGAAGCTCGTGCTCGGGAGGGTTCGCGAACCCACCGCTGCCCCAGATATCGAAACTTTTTCTTTTCCTAATTTCTCAGGAACTACTGAACGGATTTACACCATTTAACAAAAAGGGCTCTTTCTGAACCAAGACCTACCTTTTTGCCAAATTTGGTGTAATTCCGTTCAGCAGTTCGGCTTGTAGCTTTGTCTAAAGTTTCCTATGGAAAATAACATGGGGAAAACACGTTTTGGGACCCCCCTTTTTTCTCGCCCCCTGCTTGACGAATCACCCCGAAACTTTCAAGACAGGAGCTGACCGGAGCGGGCCACTAGTTTTGAAAATTTCGCGAAGATTCGTCAACCGGCGCCAAAGTTATTGGGAAAACAAAAAACGCTTTTCCTATGGAAACTAGGTCCTAACTATAACTACCTACTGGCGACCGCCAGTAGGAAATATATGTATATATATATATTCATATATATATATTCTTTTTAACGTATACCTAAATATGAAAAGGTTACTTACTTGTAGTCCTAGTTTCGCATCATAGGAATCTTCAAAGAAGTCACAAATGCTTGAAGGATCTCCTGCTGCCTGCATGAACGCAGAGAACTGTTCCATAGATATGCTGTATAGTGCCAAAGTCTGTGCATAGGAGAAATAGCAGCATGTAATAGTCTATCATAAAATAATTTTAAAACTACATTGCAATATCTAAGGTGTAAAGGAAAGTTACAAATGTGAAAGAAGCAAGAAACAAATGCAACCTGATAGACAGATTGCAAACAGAGTGAAAAGGAGTCCTGTCCTTTTAACCTGTTAAGTGCTGATGTCGTTGGCTGACACTGGGGAGGAAAATAAAGCAAACACAAGAAGATGATGGACGGAGCGCTGAAACTTTTCAGACACTCACCCCCAGTCACAGATCTGGGTTGATACCATCATCATTCTTTAGCTCACTTCGCCACCTCAGGAAAATCAAGCCCCTCTGGTGCGCTGCACCAGAGGGTGTCCTTTATTTGTTTTAACATCAGGCTGCTCGGGAAGAGCTTCCAGAGCAGTCTGATTTCTTCTTTTTTTTATTGTAATGACAATCGGCATGCAGGGCGTGCTGACGTCATTACACTAAAAGTGAAAGTAAAACTAATAGATGGGCTCGTGTTACTTTCAATGATACAGTGCTCAGGGGCTTTCTCACCCCCCCCTTAACGAGGGAGATATCGTTGGAAAGGGGAGAATCTCCCCTTTTCAATGGTACCTCTGTCCAGTGGACCACTGCTTGGGGATCGCCGCAGGGATCCACACACTAGACAACAGGGAGAGGAGGAGCGGCCCTAGGGCAAGAGCTTGTACTCGCCATTGCTGTTTGCCCACTAGACACCAGGGATTACTTTTTTTTTAGAATTGCAGGGTCGGGGACTGCCCAGCATGGGCATGGCCATGCCGCACCACCATAAAAATGGGGAAACGGTCTTTCTGACCCCCCTGGGGGCAAATGGGGGTTAATTCACCCGATCAACCTCCTGGGGGGCAGAAAACCCACTAGAAGCCAGCAACTTAAAAGAAATATATATATTTTAAAATATAGGGGTGGGGGCTGCCCGCATGATTATGCCCCCACCCCAAGTAAATGGGGCGACAGTCTTTCTGACCCCCCAGGGGTGGCAAATGGGGGTTAATTCACCAGATCAACCCCCTGGGTGGCAGAAACCCCACTAGAAGCCAGCAACTTAAAAAAATATGTATATATTTTAAAATATGGGGGTGGGGGCTGCCGAGCATGGGCATGACTATGCCCCCACCCAAAGTAAATGGGGCGACATTCTTTCTGCCCCCCGGGGGCAGATAGGGTAATTACTCCCGATCTGTCCCCCGGTTCCCCCCTGGGGGCAGAAAGCCCACTGTATGGCAGCAATCTATATATTTTTAATAAAATAATGTGGTGAGTCTTTCCCAGCCTAACATCAGGCCCCACCCTCATCCCTAAAACCTCAGCTGTCTTTCTGCTCCGCTGCAAACTAAAGCATCCCATCCCAATGACACGCAAGAGGATATTCGATTATTTTGGGTATTGTTTTTACAAATGGGCCATGAGTGTTTGTCTAACTCCCGATATCGTCCCACTTGCAATAGTGAACGGCTGCACTTTTTGGGCTTGGGTAGGCTGCCACCTGGAAAAACCTACCAGACCCAGACAGTTCTGAAAAATAGACATCTGGGGGAGTCCCGGGTGGTGTGCTTCACATGCATCCCACACCATTTTCTTACCCACAATGCCCTGCAACCTCAAATGTGGACTAAAAACACACATTTTCCTCACATTTTTGTGAGGAGAGCATCTGGAATCTGCGGGGAGCCACAAATTTCCTACTTCACAGCATTCCACCAAGTCTCCTGATAAAGATAGTAGTACACTTGTATGGGTAGACCAAGAGACCTTGACACAAAAGGCTGTAAAGTGCTACATGGAGACAGGAACAGATCCAACCAAATACAATAGCAGTCCCCACGCAAGTGCTCCCATTGTCCTTAGTTTAAACTGTTCCTGCCGTGGGCTCTAGACCCAGCCACACAAGTGGAGCAGTGTTTTTTATTGGCACAGGTTTGGCAATGGTGGGTAGCAGGAATCTGTGGATTCCTGCGGATTCCGGAATTTTTTATCACAGAAATGTAAGAAAAATGTGTGATTTCAGGCAAAGTTTAAGGTCTGCAGGGAATTGTGGGTAAAAAATCTCACGGGATCCATGCAGGTCACCCCATCCTGGGTGTCCCAATGTGTCTAGTTTAAAAAAATTTACAGGTTTGCCAGGTTTTCCAAGGTGCCGGCTGAGCTAGAGACCAAAATCCACATCTACCCACTTTACAAAGAACGGGTCAGTTTTGAGTGGAAAAATGTGATGTATCCATGTTGTGTTTTTGGCCGTTTCCTGTCGCGAGCACTAGGCCTACCCACACAAGTGAGGGTACCATTTTTATCAGAAGACATAGGGGAATGCTGGGAGGAAGGAAGTTTGTGGCTATCCACAGATTACAGAACTTTCCATCACAGAAATGTGAGGAAAATGTGATAAGACAACCTGGTGAGAGCCACGCAAGTGACTCCATCCCAGCTGTCGGGCCACCATGAGCTCGGCGGAGTACTTGAGACTGCCGCCGCAGCAGGGCAGCAGTAAGACCACCATGATCTAAATCAGGCCCTAAGTCTGCATCTGTCCAAAACTCATAAGTGAAAGGAGGGTGCTTCTAAGAGCACCTTTTAATGAACGAGGCATCTAATCCTGTACACAGGTGAATAGTGCCTGTTTTTACCCAATGCACACTATTTTGAATAGTCGCTTCACAATTTTTAAAACAAACAGCACAAAAATTGAGGGACTGCGTACATTGTTAATCTTACTTTTAATGTACTATTATAAATATTTTTTTGTTTACGTTTTTATGTTCCCAATATAGGTTATAATATCTGCTGCAGCACTTTTAATCTTACCCTATTTTATTGTATGCTACTGTTTTTATTAACTATGCATAATAAAATTACTTACTTACTTATGTTATTTTCGTTTTGCCCTTTTCCTTTCCTTTTCTCTCCCTTTTCCTTTCAATCTTCATTGTTCTTCTTGCACCACCTGAGGTGATCCAGACTATAGTAGAGCTGTTTCTTAGCACTCCCTTAGAGAGACGGGGCAGGGATTTGCACTATTTCTTAGGGATGGGTGAGGTGGGACAGAGGGTAGGACCATCGGGCAACTTTACCTTTCTCAGTTGGTGTTTCGACAGAACACATACAACAGATGCTTCACGTTTCAAGTATGGGGTGCGTGAGGATGGGAGTTTAGTTTTTGATAAACTCATGTCCTCAAATATGCAGTATTCAAGCACAAAACCCTTTCCACAGAATAAAGTAAGATAGCATTCCATGGCAGTTGAGTCCATATAGATATCTCCCCAGACATTGAGGAACTGCGTCTCATGGCACGCAAATGGTCTCTTTGAAATGAGGCGCTGTTCTCAACGTAGCAAAACAGTATGGAGCAGATATCCTGCAAATGCAGTAGACGCATTTAAGAGTCGACTTCTGTAGATGCCTCAATAGAAATGGCTTTATTCAGCTCCTACATGCTGGATTCGATTGTTGCTCCAGAGGAGTGGCACTTTAATTAACAAGTCTCTCCCATTTACAGTCACCTGTACGTGTTAAGATACCAGGGGGCCCTACACCATGGTGTTAGGCATACTCTAAGGAGACCATTTTCTACAGTATGTGTGCCCCCTCTGCTCTCCAGGTCCTTCCTTTCGGAGTCTGGATCCATCCTTTTAGAGGCACCACCATGTACTACGATAACAGGAGTCAACTTCAACAGATTCGTGGACTGCATACGAGACAGGGTAGGTCCCCCCCTTGTGACGATACTCCAGTCAACATTGTTGGCAGATTTAATGGGAAGCATGGGACTTAGCATTATGGTGTCACTATAATCCAGAGGATGGGCGATACACCTTCACTGGAGTAGACAGATCTTTCTCTCTTAGTGACAATTTCTTAATTTCCACTGTTAAGCTGCCCCATGTGAAAAGTGTTGCTGTCCACACTCGGGGCCTCTCAGACCACGCACCCATTGAGCTCTAATTCTATGGTAGGATACCAGCCACCCTCATAGATGGCGAGTGAACTTCTGGTGACTCCAGAAGCAAAAGGTTAGAGGCTCGCTATTGGAACATACGACTCAGTATTTTGACCATAGTGGCAGAACTGTAGAGTCGCCAGCGAGGCCTATAATGAGTTCAGACAAGGGCAAGTGATTAGCGAAGTTGCACACCATAAACAAGAGTACCGACAGACCCTGAAATGTTTGGAGGAAGAAGTTACGGAAGCGGAAAGTAAATATAGATCGGACATGACAAAGGACAATCTCCATAGACTTAACTAAGCAAAACTACAGACCAGGAGGAACTTGGCCCAAAAGACCTGGCTTGATGCACAAAGGCAACAGCTTGTCTGTCTTTTCACCTTGATCATACAAACACACTAGCTGGCGAAGGGAGATGAGGGCCCCAGACACATTAGCAAGATAGTGGGGTGAGACAGATGCGCATACACTATACCGAATACACAGCTGATGAATTCACGCAATACTATGCCTCCGTTTACAAACAGTCTGTCAAACGCCCACTTGAACCTCCATCTAAATATCTGTCACAGGTTTGCATGCCAGGACTATCTGCACTTGGGAAGACTCAACTAGACAATTCAAAATCTGTCTAAGAGGTCACAGAAGCAATACAGCAATTAGCATCAAGGAAATCCCTTGATCCAAATGGATTCCCAGTGGAGATCTATAAATGTCTCACCACCCCACTAACACATCCACTCCTAGAACTAATCAATAATAGTAGAATCCCCCCCACCCCCCGGGGAGATCAGTGAGGCCCATATTGGGATGATACTGAAGTCTGACCTAGCCTGGGAGCAATGCAGGTCCTACTGCTCAATTTCTCTGCTTAACATCGAGCCTAAAATCCTGACCAGGATCTTACATCGAGATTAACGCAGCTTTATGCCCCTCACGGCTACCAGGCACAATATTCAACGTGCCTTCAATGCTCTGGAAATAAGATCCAAACTACATGACCCACTATTTCTCTTACTGATGGACTTCGAGAAAGCTCTCAATAGCATCGCTTGGAACTACCTTTTTAAAATCTTTGAACATATGGGGTTTGGGCCAATATTCCTTGTCTATACACAAATACTATATAGGGCTTAGCGCAAGATTGAGGGTGAATGAGGCATTATCCCGCCCCTTCCCATTGGAACATGGAGTGCGACAGGGATGTCTACTGTCATTATGAATGTTCGCTATAGCAGTTGAACCCCTAGCACAGGACATCAGACAGAACGAACAGGCAGCAGGGTCTAGCTGGATGACCAGTTTTGAAGATGAAGTTTCACTGTACAGAGACAATCTTCTTCTATACCTCAGCAACCCACTTCGATCTGGCCAAGTCACGATGCAGAAATTGGACAACTTTGGTCAGTACTTAACCAAGCAAAACTGCAGATCAGGATGAACTTGGCCCAAAAGACCTGGCTAGCAGCACAAAGCAGAGAGCTTGCCTGTCTTATCACCTTGATCATACAAACACACTAGCTGGCGAAGGGAGATGAGGGCCCCTGACACATTAGCAAGATAGTGGGGTGAGACAGATGCACATACACCATACTGATGACACAGCTGATGAATTCATGCAATACTATGCTTCCATTTACAGTCTGCCCAATACCCACTTGAACCTCCCTCTAAATATCTATCACAGGTTTGCATGCCATGACTATCTGCACTTGGGAAGACTTAACTAAACAATCCAATATCCGATAATAAAGAAAAACCAGACCAAGACGGGACTATTTCCCTTATGCCCCGCCATAGATTTATCAACCTTGGACTAAGACAACACATGTAGCATTCGATATCTCGATATTTAATGAGCTGGCAATATACTGCCACTAATGGATACCATACACAAGGATACGCACAATTGGATGTCTCTCCCACTCTCAATGCTAGGCAGAGATGCACTCATAAAGAGGATAGTCCTCCCCAAGATCCTCTGTTTACTACAAAATTACCCTTTCACCTACCCATGTAAACTCCTACACGCTTTTATGTCCCTGCTGCAAACCATCCTATGGAGAGTAGTCCACCAGAGAGTCTCCCTGATGAAAGCTGTAAATCAACTTTTAAAGGAGGTCTCACCATGACTGATCCAGCACTTGACTATAAAGCAGCACACTTGATCATCGTCAATGAATTGATATATTCCTCTCAGATGGGCTCTGAGGAAGTATGGATGATCAGTAAGGACTTCCAAATGCAATTCCTGTAAAGCAGAAAGGTCTCCCCTGGGGTTCCTCAGCGACGAATGTGGCAGTGGAGGCCTGGAAGGTTTCACATAAACACATTGGCGGGACAGGTAAGCTGGCAGCCCAGACCCCTTTGTGGGTGGGCACCATCCTCCCAGAAGAGGCAACATTGGAGAGATTTGGGTGGATGGGACTGACTAGGGATTTCCTTTGTTGGAGGAGGTTTTATCTGGAGGCATAGAAAAGACCTTGTCAGACCTTAATAGAAGATAATGGCCTCCTCCACACACAGTTCTACTAGTACCTCCAGCTTAGACATTACTTCGCATCCTATCTGAGGAGTCTAGAGGACCTACCACACTTAAGACCTTTGGAGGCAAAGCAGACCACGTCCCAGCTCCCTCATACAGGGAAGATGTTATGCAATATGCAAGAGTTTGATTATTAAATCTCCAGACACCTTTGACCAACTCAGAGAAGCTTGGGAAAATATGATAGACGATGGACAATTGACTTTGGTCTTTGGGCGAGGCTTTGGTCTGGAGTGTCTTAGGTGCGGGGTGGAGGAGGGAGATTTCATCCAGCACTCAAACCCTTCTAGGAGGAGGTTTCTCAAACATTCCTAATGATACTAAATAGACCACTAGAATGGGGCCTAAAACTTGCCTTACTAAAATGTATTGGAGGAAGAGGGTTTTCACGAGAACTGAGAAAATCCTGTTCAGACTAAACACTAGGAACATGCAATATCGCACAGAAATGAAGAAAGATGATGCCTCCAAGTTTAAATCTGTGACAATGAGGCATGGATAGATACTGTATGCTTGAGCACCCCATATATGAGGGGAAGAGATGTCCCCACAAACACAAAAAGATCTAGGGTTTCTGGGACCAATATCAGGGAAACGATCGAGAGGATTGACGTGTTCTTGTCTGTACTACGTAGCACATGTGCCAGGATCGAATTGTGCAGGGGTAGACAGAGTTTCATTTCGAGCTTTCCTACAGCCCATTTCTTTTGGCTCCACTTTGTATTTTGTCTTTGAAGGCATTTTTGCTAAGGAACCCTATAGTATTGCCAAATGCAATTGAAATACTTGATTTTACTTTACATCAGCACAAAGTCAAACCAGTGGCCGAAGTGAAACTGCACAGTGAGTCACTAATCCAGCACCAAGTGGCCGTAGGTGGATGGGTGCCTTATACATTTCCTATAACATAACCTAAAATGAAATCTGGACCCAAGTCTGGCTCCATCAATAGCTCCTCACCTAGGATGACAGTTTCTAGTTGTAAGACCTCAGAGGAATTACAATAGAGCGGGGCTCACACTGTGAGAGGACATTTACATTGCTCCCCTATCTGGCAACCCAAAGTGTGTTCAGTGATGAGGACAGGATTATGTGGTGGAAGACAAAATTGCGGAAGAGAGGATTGATGTGGGCGGAGTGACTAGTGCCACAGGGAGGAACAGGAAGGGATTCTGAGCGAAAAGTTGAAACCTAGAAGAGAGCAATTGTTCAGGTGTGGAGTAGAAGTGGGCGAGCCACTGAAGGTGCAACCAGGCTCGAATCGAGGCACTGGCAAGCTAGGCGTCCTCCTGCACTATCAAGCCCAAGACAAGCTTGTTGTACTTCAAATCTCCTTTTTGAAGCCCCGACCATCGCCATTTCACCCATGCAGCAGATTAGGTGCAGGCCAGCAGCGCTGCTTTCATTGGCTTTTATTACAACCGGGGATATTTAGACTGAGCAGGAAGATGCCATGAAATTTTGTGAATAGGCTAACTCAGTAGACCAGTGTTTCTCAAACTGTGGGCCATGAGCCGATTTTTGGTGGGTCGCAAAAGTCAAAGCAATAAATAAAGATGCCTTTAACTTATGTATTTATCTTGTCACATTTAAAGGCAGAGGTCAAAAGTCAGCCTGTCTTCTGACAAAGCTGCTTATTTTGTTAACATGAGGATTGGTGTTTACAACTTCCTCTCACTTTGCAGTCAGAGAAATAAAAGTAAAGTGAATTATGTGACAATTTTTGCTGGGTACAGGGAGTGTGAATGGAAAGGTTGTAGGGTGTAATTTTTTTTATAACAGACAGCAAAATGTAAATAACTGTAAATGAACTGTATATATCCAGCAGTTAGGAAAGCAAAACTTAAGTAAATTTTTTTGTAATTCTTAAGTGTGATGGAAACAGATTTTAATAGGATCAAAATAAATCAAGACACTTTACTTGGTGATGTACAAATGATAAATATTTGCAAAAACACGATTTCCACACATTGTCATCAGTGAGCAATATAGTTTTATCAGTAAAACTGAGTCTGTGCAAATGTAGTGGCCATTTCAATGGAAAATGTGTTGTCATTAAAGGGCAGTGCACTACCACACAATGCTTTAGTTACATTTAAAGAAATCACACGCCTCATGTCCATTAAAGCTAGCTGGGTCGCAAATGTTTTTCGTTAGCGAAAACTGGAATGTGGTTCTAAAAAGTTTTGGAAGCACTCTCACAGACTATTCCTGAACAGACGATGCATCAATCACTGACCAAACCCCAGCAGGTAACACAAAATGTAAAAAGCCTGATCCACCAATATGAACCACACAGGAACACAGTGTTGCAGCCCACCAGAAGGGCACCAGGAGAACACTGACGCGGCGCGCTAACAGAACATAGCCGCCCGAGAAAACTACATTTCCCATGAGCCTCGGCGTTACGACGTTGGTGACGTCATAACGCACGCGAGGTGTTTCTTGTGATAAACATTTCCAGGGCAGCTGTACGCTGCCGTTTACTTCGTTCCTTGAGGAGAGTCACTGCGGAGAAGGAGGCTGGTAAGGGTGCTTCGCGCACCAACACTTTGTTCCTTCGTTTTGGGGTTGCAGTGCCACGCTCATTTCCTTGTGGTGGCAGTTGTGGGGATCCGCGCTGCTCTTTTGTTTGCTCCGTTGGCGGAACCATTGCCGGTTCCTTGCGGAGCAAACTTCTCACGCGAAGCCCTATTTCAGGCACACACTGAGGGAGAGACCCGCGCTGGTTCATCCGGGTCTCCCTTGTTTGTTGGTTAAGTTATTATTTCCTGAGTTGGAGTGGGCAAGCCAGTCTGCCATATTTTCCCTGTTGGCGAGCCACCATCGGCTCTTGCAGGGAAAACGTTACTTCTGGTTTGCGAGGGGCAGACTAGCCCACACACGCTTTTCCCTGTTGGCGAACCGCCTTCGGTTCTTGCAGGGAAGGCGTTTATTAGTTTCATTTTTTTTGCGGAAGAACCATTACACTATTCAACGCCAGGAGCAATTGGCAGTTTTACTTTAATATTGGTTGTTGGGGCATGTAAACAATATGTGCCTAGTAAGAAGGGGAACTATCCTTGAAGGTTAAAGGTTAAAGGATAAAGGATAGAGACACTCCATTGAAAATTCCTTGTACGTAAGAAGGTGCCTCTTTGAACTAAGCATTACCCAATACGCATTGGGTCTGAAGGTCGGATTTGTTTTCCTGTTGTTGCTGGTTTTTGTTCACTATTGCTTGGAGTCATGTTGGTTTCTTTATGTGTCCAGTAGCAGGGGTATTGAGAGTGAGCAAGAGGAAGGCTCTTCCGCACCCCTGTCTCAGTCTACAGGATTGTTCATAGGGTATGTAGAGGAATCCTGTGTACAACTTCTATTAGATGTGACATGGTATTGAGCAACTACTGATAAGGGTATTCTCTCACCAGATTTAGCTGCAGACTCCGACAGACCATTTAAAACTCGAAGAATAAGAAGAGAAGGTTTTCTTTCTTTACAGGTACTCCTCTTAGAATTGCTGTGTATCCTTCAAAAGAGGTCAGGGTAGAATAGGAATGAACTGTATGGTTTTCTCTATTTGTTTATACTAGTTTTGCTGTCTTTCTAGGTCTCCCTCCCTTCCCTTCCCCCACTTGATCACTCCACGGAGTCTGTGTATATACGTTCAGACCGTGGTGGTGTCGAGAGGTGGACCATACTAGCAACGTACGATCCTGAGGATTCCCGGCCACAACACACAGGGAAGACACAGACAGCAAAATTTAGACAGGCAAGGAAGGGATTTACTGTAGTTTGTATACAGAAGAGACATTCAGAATAAAGAAGGGAAGGAGAGGTGCATTCAAAATAAATAAGGAGGGAAAAGGTAAGTTTTATTTCACGGTCAATTTTTCATGCACAATTTTAAGGAACATAGCAGGTGGAGATTTTCTGCAATAAAATTAAGGGCTGATTACGACTTTGGCAGTCTCATCACTTCAGAACCCTCATGCGAGACCACCAAAGCCCTCTGCCGCCCGCCCGCCCGCCATATTAGGAGTTTTCTCCTGGTCCGGCGGTCCTGCAGTGGCTGGCCCATGGCAGTGCCTTTCAAAGGCTTGAATGTCAGCCTTAGAAAGGCAGCGCCGTGGGACCACCACAGCGCGTTCCTGCTTGGCATGGACTGTTAAGTCCATGCGCAAGAACTGGTGGTGCATACATACAGTGGGCACACCACATGACCCCCTGCATGCATCCCCTGGCAACAGCGGCGGTCCCATGTCAGTTCCACCGCCAGAGTCGTATTCGGGAGGTCAGGAAACCATCACTGCCGCGCCCACGTGAGTCTGGCTGTCCTCGGACCGCCAGACTAGTAATCAGGGCCTAAAAGTCCTGAGCAATCCAACAATCCAAAGATTTAAATCCAATTCAACATAACAGCCTGCCCTTTAAAAAGCCTTCTCCTACGTTCCAATTATTAGCATTCCAATGAATGGAAAAAAATTATCTAAAAATCAAAATTCCAAAAAAGTTCAGTG
Organism: Calotriton arnoldi; assembly: GCA_963921515.1. Lineage (NCBI taxonomy): Eukaryota > Metazoa > Chordata > Amphibia > Caudata > Salamandridae > Calotriton > Calotriton arnoldi. The sequence continues at coordinate 18,033 of CAWUFW010006252.1, read as the reverse complement.
GTAAAAAAGTGCAAAAAAGCATCTAATGCTCAAAACGATTTTCCCTAAAAAAAAATCCAGAAGCAATCCAACCAGGAATCTCGCGTTCTTCCATCAAGGCGTGGTCTTTGTCTTTTAAAGTGGCAAAATGGAAAAAAAACGTGATGTAAAACATTTTTAAATGTTGTTTTCATTTCAAATATGTTTAAAAAAGTTGTATTCATGAATGTTTTCTAACTTTTATAAACCTAAGTTGGAAAACAACACCCATCTCGATGTGTTCATACGAGCACAACCTGCATGGGGATGTAAAGGTGGTTAAAACAACAATATCATCCATTTTTTATTCTGCACCGTCTATCTAACTCCCCCATCGCCCCTTACAATAAATATAGGCACCAAAATCTGTTTAAAAAAAAGAAAGTACATTTTTCTTAGCCGACCGCAGCTCCTCCTTGCATATGATCTTGACCGCGACGCTCCACCCGCACAACAGACACAAAACTATTTACGTCAAGCCAGAAAGTAAAAAGGAAAAAAGGGCACTTTCTTTGATTCAAGTATATGGGAAACTGTGGGGAAAATATGTTATTGTGTACTGAAAATGTGTTTTATACTTTTATAAAATTAGATATGTTTATTATTTAGGAGAATTTTCTCAGATGTTTATAAATTATCTAAATAAATATTTTAATTAATAAATTTGGTGTGGTTTTTGTTTCATTCACAATAAAAAAATAAAAAAATGTTTTTATATTTAAAAACAATGTTAATGATGTATTACTATCTAAAATGTTTACATAGTCTATATGTGTCTATCAAGTTTTTGTGTAATTATGTATGATGTGAAATATGTAAGCTTTTGGGTGTATAATTAATACTCGGTTATTAAAATAATACCTGAGCATTAATACACTTCCTGCCCAATACCCCTGTATCCCTTACATCGCGTTCTTAAATGCTTTATGTAGCTTTTATATTATTTTAAAAAAAATACTTCAAGTATTAAAATCCCTTTAATTACATGTTTTTAAAATGAATACTCAGATATTAATACCCTTCCCCACCCAATACCCTTATATCCCTTTCATCCTGTCCCTTAAGGTTTGTTCTGTAGTTTTGTTTTTATTGTTTTTGAAATAGTTGCTGTATTAAAAACACTATACCTACATGTACTAGATTAATATTCGGGTATTAAAATTACTCAAAGTATTAAAACACTTCCCCACCCAATACCCCAATATCCCTTGCATTCTGTCGCTATAACTATATTCTGTAGTCTTTAACTTTTTTTAAATTATTGTAATATAAACCATAAAATCACATACTCCGAAAATTAATACTCAGGTATTGAAATTAGTACCCGAGCATTAATACGCTTCCTCCAACCATTACCCCTATATCCCTCATATCCCACCCCTAAAACTTTATTTTGATAATTATACATTATTTTTGTAAAATCATTTTTGTAAAATAATTTACAAAATAAAAATCTAAAACTTTAATGTTTTAAATATAAATACTCAGGTATTACAGTTAATACATGAGTAGTAATACACTTCCCCACCCTAAACCCCTATCTCCCTTGCATCCTGTCCTTAAAACTTTATTCTGTAATTTTAACATTATTTTTAAAGTCATTTTTTAGAATTGTCAACCGAATATTACAATTAATTTAAAATACTCAAATATTACAGGTAATACCTGAGTAGTAATACACATCCCCCCCATACCCCTATATTCCTCGCATTCCATCACTAAAACTATATTTTGTCAATTCTATAATTATTTATGAAAGAATATTTAAGGATTAGAAATCCAATACTGACAATTTATTACTCAGGTATTACAGTTAATACCTGGGTATTAATACACTTCCCCGCCCACTACCCCTATATCCCTTATATCCTACCCCTAAAACTTTATTTGGTTAATATTATAATTATTTTCAAAATTATTCATATAGATCTATATCTATATATATAGAGAGAGGTATATATGAAAAACTAAACTATAACTCGCGCCCTTGCCATGCACTGCTAATTACATCACATATTACATCACTCATGACATCTTCTATGACATCATTGATAATATCACTGCAACACTTGCTATAAAATTATTGATGAGAGAACTGTGAATAGCGGGGGCGAGAATTATAGTTAAGTTAGGGCATGACTTATAGTTACTTGAGATAACTCTATAACTGCAGAATTGCCATGGTTTTGTGTGTGTGAATTCTGAACCTAACTACAACATCCCTGTAACCTTTGGTTTTTTAGTGTGTGTGTGTTGTATGTATATATATATATATATATATATATATATATATATATATATTCACTGAAAAAACCATAGGTTTTAGGGACAGTTATAGTTAGTTGGACATTGCACTCGTACAAAACCCGTGAAATTCCCCCGTTACAGTTAGTTCAGCGAACTATAACTCGTGCCCCCGCAATGCACTGCTGATGACGTCACATATTACATCACTCATGACATGGTCAGTGACATCACTGATGACATCCCCCGGGGCGTGTGGGGGGGCTGGAGCCCCCCCACACAGGTGAATTAAATTTAAAAAAGAAGCCCCGGGGGGTGGCGGTCCCCGGGGCTGCAAGAGGGCGGAGAGCCCTCCCGCACCATTTTTTTATTTAAAGCCCCGGGGGGTGGCAGTCCCCCTATAAAATATAAATAAACCCCCGCATGCCCCCGGGACTTGTCCCACCCGGGGGGCCAAATAGCCTCGAAGCGCGGTCTCCCGCGCTTCGATTTTCTTTTTATCACGGCGGGATCCGCGCACCCTAAGCACATCTCGCCGATTTTTTTTAATTTTTTTTTTAAATGCTTTTTTCTGCCCAGGGGGTCCTTGTGGGACCCCCTGAGCAGACCTAGGGGGTCAGGGTGTTTCTACCCTGCCCCCTTTGTGCGTTTTGCGCACTTGTTTCTGTGATTTATTTTTAATTACGGCAGGATCCGCGCACCCTAAGCGCATCCCGCCGATTTTTTTTTTTTTTAAATGCTTTTTTCTGCCCAGGGGGGCCTTGTGGGACCCCCTGAGCAGACTCTAGAGGGTCAGGGTGTTTCTACCCTGCCCCCTTTGTGCGTTTTGCGCACTTGTTTCTGTGCCTCGGTTCTACCGAGGCATAAAATGGCTGCCAACACTTCCTGATTTGGAGTGTTGACAGCCACTTGACAGCCAATTAGCATGCAGCTCGTGATCGGGAGGGTACGCGGACCCTACTCGGCCATAGATATATATGTGATTTTACTTTTGATTTTCTCAGGAACTACTGAACGGATTTACACCATTTAAGCAAAAGGCACGACTCTGAACCAAGGGCTACCTTTTTGCCAAATTTGCTGTAATTCCGTTCAGCAGTTCGGGCTGTAGCTGCGATGAAAGGTTCCTATGGAAAATTGCATGGGGAAAACACGTTTTGGGACCCCCCCTTTTTTCTCGGCCCCCGCTTGCCAAATCACCCCGAAACTTTCAAGATAGGAGCGGGCCACAAAGTTTGAAAATTTCGCGAAGATTCGTCAACCGGCGCCAAAGTTATTTCAAATAGAATGTTGCGGATTTCCTATGGAAAATAGGTCCTAACTATAACTATCTACTGGCGACCCCCAGTAGATAATAATTATATTCCAAAAACGGACTCCCCACTGCTCTCAGCAAGAATCCCACAGCACCGGAGAAATGACGATCCGCAGGTCAGTTTTTAACCATTAAAGTGGATTTATTTAGTACAACTACTGTGCAAGCGTGGACGGTCATATATATATCTATATCATATATTCACTGAAAAAACCATAGGTTTCAGGCACGTTATAGTTAGAAATTAGTGCCATAAGGTTTCTGCACATACACAGAGCTATGCACAGGAAAATGAGACCCCGGAATACAGTGGTTTGCCACCATATACCGTAGCACCCAAAAACCCCAACCCAACTAGCTTAGCATCCCATTAGCACCCAAGTACTAATGTTTGGACAACCCAGAACACGGTATCTTTATCTCAGGACTCACAGAAGCAAGAACACTCTTTCGTCACTCACTCGTACTTGTCCACAAGGTGCGTAGGAAGAGACACTGGATAGGTTAAAATGTTTATTCCAACTTACGTGCTCTAATGTACAGTACACGTGTCAGTACTAATAGCATAATGCATATGACTAATATAAGCAGCATGGTTACAATTCCATAGAATACAAACGGGGAAAGCATCTCAGAGCTCAGTGGATAAACGTTTAAATAACATTACCACCCTCCCCTTGCAGTAAGATAGTTTATTATAATAATAGAAGACCTCTGGGCTTTGACTAGCGAACCCCCATACCTCAGTCTCTAGATGCAGAATTACATCAGCAGGACATCATAGCTCTTCTCACTGAAAGGGATTTCTCCAAGTGTGTTTAAGCGCTAGTAAACCACAGTATTAAAAGCATATCAAATCCTTCATGGCAATTGCACATAATGTTATGTCTGGGTGCGCGAGACTGGCCATATCAGGAAGAACCAGAATACATTGTTATGTGACCTTGTACATGTTTGTGCAGACTGAGCCCAAAAAGGTGAACAACAGAAAATGCAGACAGTGCAAAAGAACTTGGCACGAGCAAAGGGCGAGGAAGGCCCGGCTCAGTGTAACGTGCGCAAAGAAAAGCAGCATGGCAGCCAGGCCTAGGCCAACATAACAAGGCAGGTAACAATCCACAAGACACCCTCCCCTGGACAGTCTGGCGGCCAGGACAGAGGCCCATCAGAGGAGAAAATTGACGTCGGAGCACAGGGAGCGCCCAAACGGCGAAGGGCAGGTCAATCCATGAAAGTGAAAGTGCAGAAAAAAGCCATACCCTCCAAGAGTTCATCATTGGAATCGTCAAAAAACATAGATGCCATCCAATCCATGAGTTCAAAAGAGCAGGAATGCTCCTCAGCAAAGGGAGCATCCAGAAGCAATGCGGGACAGCTTGCGTGATAATTGAAACAGCTTCGTTGTAGGAGATCCTGGGCAGCCGCCCAGATATCCCATTGCGCCAAAATCCCCAGTGCAGCCGCACGCGCCATACAGCCAGCAACGGAACAGTCCTGCTCATGGGCCTCTAAGGGACCCATCAACTGAACAAAATCCGGAACAGACAATGACGAATTGGAGAGGCAATAATCCAGAGTCCAGGTGAAAGGACAGCGGACACAAGTCATCACAGGTTGCACGCAAGTGAAATACGCAAAGCGAAATGAAAGAGTATATGACACACTCAGTGTCGCCAATGGCAAGACACCAAAACCAGCCAAAAGGCGCTCACGGAGCAGCTGGAGGCGTTCTGGATCGAGCAGGTCCCATCGGGGAGCAGCCATTGCGCAGAAAGCAAATTAAGAGCAAGACACCAGCCGCTAAAGCGAGGATCAATGGGAAACCGCCAAAGACACTGGAAAAAATAGAATGTATGAAAGCCGGGATGACACCAAAAATAGTTTGGAAGGAGGACACCAAGCCCGACCCCACGACCTTAAAAAAGTGCACTAGGCCTTCAGTGTTAGATGCGTTAAAAATACGATGTATTAACTCCCCAAAATGTTGGGGGAGATTAGTGTTTAAAAGGGCCTGTATTTCACTGTGGGTACTCGCCACCTGGAGAATGAATGTCTCCCGGGCGGACGTGAGCATAACTTCCTCGTTTAATAATAGTGCCTTTATTCTGCTCAGTCTATTGAAATCTGCTTCCAGGGTAGGGATGGAAGGCCAAATAGAGATATCAACCTTGCCGTGAGGGGGAGGAAACAGCACATTTTTGCAGCAGACAACCCTGTGCGAAACTGTTACAATGTAAGGAATGCCAGCCTGCAGGCCACAACAGTTTTCGTTATTTAAAAGTAAATAACTACCATTGGAAAGGAGAGTGAAAGTAGGTGAAATAACAGGAGCAGGAATACCTTTCAGCACACAAGCAAGATTAGGAGAGGAAACGCTGCATGAGCCATGCAATTTAATGTGTTTACAAATAAGCGAATGACCTATAGTCGAGTCGCAGTACTCCCCCGTGAGAAAGACTTCCTTGCCGTCCCGAAGGCATTTATACATGAAAGGCAAGGACCAGAGTTCATGCAGGAAAGCACTGCCCAATGGCCGGTAACGGCCCACAGGATAATGTTTCATGCACGAGTCAAATTCAAACAAGGAAAATGGTAAAGCTATAACCCCATGGACTAGCCATACAGCAGAATCGAGTTCTGCAACAGAGAACGGCAAAGGATCCACCTTTTCGATATGTAATAGAGTGTAAGTTGCATCCTTCATGGACATAAATTGCTGTTTGTCAGTTAAGTTAAAAGGTAGAAATAAGGCAGAGGTGTTCAAAAAATGCCAAGGCACTTTACCTAACTTAAGTGTTTGTAAAGTCCATGCAAACTGCATAACTGAGCGCAATTGATTCTGACCATGATATAACACAGAAACATCATCTTGTACAATATCAACAACAGAGGACACAATATTCTCTAAAGTGTAAATGCGAGAAGACAGGGTATTAATACTATTGTCAACAACAGCAAGCACCTTTTCCATATTTGCTTGATCTATTTCCCGAAGACGGGAAGCAGCTTCCATTTGTGATAGCTTCCAGAGTTCATTATACGTTTCATAAATGAATCTCTTAGGTCGGGGACCACGAGGTCCCAAAACAAAGTCGGACAGATCAATATTGCCTGTAAGGAGGGACAAATGTTGTTTAACAGAATCAAGGGACGAATGTTGCAGCCATTGTTTGCATAATTTACCAACAGAGTATGTAGTGACAGTACGGGCATCAGTAAACCTCGGATCAGGCCTATTCTGTGTGTAGCTAGCACCAGTATCATGAAAACGCATTTGACATGCATTAGATGATATAGGCCATACTAACCAGGGTGACTGAACCAGCTCAGAAACATTAAACGAGTTATTTTGTAACATTGCCTGCAGGGACACGAGGGACAGATTGAATCGTGAGCTTTCATTTGGAAAACTCGACAGGGATGGTATTGATGGCGTATTCAATTGTTTAGTGGTTGCTAAGCCCCAACATGTAGTCTGATAGATGGAAGCATTTAGGAACATAATTTGGGTAGGGATGAGGCACGCACGATGCAACGCCTCGGTTCCCTGTACCTGCCATGGCTTGGAGCCCCAAATAGATTTTAAATCCACTGTATTATCCCAGTACTCATAACCACCCACAGCTAAGGCACTTAGAAAGGAACCTGAATAAAGCAATTTGGTGTGTGTTAACATAATTTTCTGAGTTGATGTGTTATTTAGTCTAAAATAATAGGATGCAGGGTTCGACCGATTAAAATCAGTGAAATAATTAAACTTATTTCGAAGAGTTTGAGAGCTACCTGGCAAGGGGTTTGGACAATGTTCCCATTGGGTATGGTTAACAGAACTACGCAGGGCACTGGGCTTATGGAGAAAATGATTACCCCAATGTTGGTAACAATACAAATCGGCATAATTAGCAGAATTCATATATAAATCTTCAGCATTAAAAGATGCATAATATTTTAAATCGGCAAACAATGCTTCAACGGCATGCACATCCCAATCATCAGAATGAATATTATTTTGTACTACATCACCCATTGAAACACGAAGGACATTAGGTACATTAATAATTTCCGTCGGACCATGGATTTGATAGTTCACTGCATCCCATACGATGCCATCAGCAACTGGGAAAGCTGAAATGTTCACAAATGTGTGGTCACGCTTCATGATGTGAGACGAGGAATGAGGAGCCAAAGTTCCAGAAACATAGTCTACAGCAGAGCGTTCAGGTAAATAGTGACCATTGATTAGTAGAAAAAACACTGTGACAAAGCCAATGGACATGAACAAAAATATCAAGAAAAGTACCAACCAGAGGTATGTCCAGGGGGAATCAAAAAATTGTCTCTAAACCAGGATATAAAAATACTGAACTTGGATGGAACTTTTGAAGATGTGGAATCCGAATCAAAGGAATAACGAGTCGGGCTTAGTGGCGTTGTTGGTTGATGTGCCACCGATTCTGATGCAGGATAAGTATACTCGTCCTCGTTGATATTGGTGGAGAGTTGGGGATCAATCATAGTTTCAGGCAAATCAACCATCTCAATTACAGCATCAGCGATCGTTCGTGCAGATGGACTATGAACATATGTCCGATAAATGGCAGGACAAGAGACCGCTGGTGTGACACTATTCAGGATCGGCCAGGCGCTGTAGCTTGACATTTTCAACTGAGATGTATCTGTTCTCTTTGCGACCAGGAAGCGGTGGTAAAATGACTGTACGTGTTCCCTTCAGGCCAAGAACTGGAACTGGTGCACGAAAAGAGGGGCCAAATTCTTTTTTATTTTCAACCTTCTCTCGAACCAGTTCTCCAACTTTCGGAAGCCAGCCGGCTACCGGAATCTGCAACGCAGGATCTGTGGCTGAAGGCAAATGTGTAGTTGCAAGTTTGTCTCGGGCTTCTTGTAAGTCCTGTAACATAGCAGAGTGGTTATCTACATCAAACTTGGCGGATTGCGCCGCGATGTCTGGACCCTCAAGGTCAGGCACAAACATTCGTATGCCAAAGAGCATTTCGTATGGGGTCCGCCCACCCAGAGGTCTTCTAGGGAGATTATTAAGTGCACGCTGAACGGTATACAAATGGGCCAGCCAGTTCCTGCCAGTACCTAAAACCCTAGCTGTTAAGGATTGCTTTAAGTCACGGTTCATTCGTTCAACGATAGAGTTGCCCTCAGGCCTATACGGAGACGAAAATTTCACCCGCACCCCAAGCGAAGCCATTGCATCCTTGTAAGCCCTAGAGGCAAACGCTGGACCTTGGTCCGAATGGAAGGTGCCGCATGCGAAAATTCCCACAAAGACACGCAAATCCCTGATTACATTTCGGGCGTCAGCACTCCGTTGTGGCCAGACCCAGAGAAACCGTGTGCACGAGTCCACTGCCACTAAGATGTATTTATAAGCAGTGTCTGATGAGAATGGACCGCAGTGATCCAAGTAAACACACCCAAAGGGTCTGTTAGCAATGCAGAGCGGTGTTTGTGGTGGACGTGTTACCGTGGAAGGCTTAATCTGTTGACAAACGTCGCAAGAAAGCACAAAAGCACGGGTGTCTTTATATAACCCACGCCACCAATAACGCTGCTGCAAGATGGAAACCGTAGCTGACACACCTGCATGAGCCGAAGCCATGCCTTCGTGTGCAGCTGATATCAAGGCACTCCTGCGGTCCGCGTTGGGGATCAGCCGATCTCCAACGTCAGGTATAGTTACATAGGGAACCTGATCGGGACTTATTGTGTAAGAATACTTGGAAGGGAAACCTGTAGGGTAATTATCACCTTCCTTGGTTGCAGCAATAGCTGCTAATATAACAGGGTCTATTTTAGACATGGACCTGGTAACCGCTGCTACTGAACACGTGACTACTGCTGAACGGGCAGCTTCATCTGCCAGATCGTTACCAATAGCGTGTGCGCCCACCCGCTGATGGCCTAAGGTGTGAACCACCTGTGTGAGGGGCAGACGTTGTTGCAATTCTGCCACTCGAACCCAAAGCATTTTATGCTTAATTGTGCTCCCTTTTGCGTCCTTGTAGTCGTTTTTCGACCAGAAAAACAGATTGTCATTGTAAGATTGTACACAGTAAAAGGAATCACATACAATAAGAGTGGTCTCATCCTGAGAAGCGAACTCAAGCGCAAGTAGCAATGCATGCAGCTCGGCCAATTGTGCGGTACTATCTCCAAGTGTGCGAGTATGCACTACAGTGGATTTGAACTTGCCATCCACAAAGGATCCCGCAACAATAGCACATGCAGCAGAATAAGCGTGCTTGGACCCAGTGGCCGGTTGCGCCGAACCATCGGTGTAGATCACACATTTGTAATCCTCAAGCGGCAGTAAAAACAAAGGAGGAGGATGAACGAATTCATACTGTAAATACTCCTGAGTCTGAAGAGAAGAATCAAAGACAAAAGTGACGTCCGAAGACGTCAAAGATGTAGCCCATTGTATCCAACGGGGATGCATTGCTTTTGAGTTCGGTACACTTGCCTTTGTTACTGCCTCCAGGGCAGGACAGGGTGTTACCACCAGAATCCGCTTACCCTGTGCCAGTGCGCGTTCTTTTAGAATCGCCATTTGCACTGCAGTCAGAACTTTTTCAACAGATGTAAAGCGCAATTCAGCGGAAGTGTACAGATGTGACTTGTATGCGATAGGTACTGTATCACCTTCATTAAAGGTTAAGTAGGTGAATCCCACCGCCCCCGGAATAATTCTAATCACCAGGTTTGTGTGGTTATCACGAGTCAAAAGATATTTAGACTCTAAAAGGTCTTTCTGCAAAGACTGCAGAATTGAGGTGTGCTCAGGCAGCCAGCAAGACCTTGAATAAGTAGGTTGTATCAAAGCATACAAAGGCTTGATACGCTGGGCATATTCGGGAATGTAAGTACGCCCGAAATTCAGGAAACCCAGCAAAGACTGAAGTTTCTTCAGAGTATTTGGGGGCACAAATGTGCACATTTTTCCAAGAAATGGGGGCTAAGCCCTTACCTTCGTTATTGAGCTCATAGCCCAAGAACAGAACGGTAAATTCAGCAATGTGTGATTTAGCAAAGTTAAATTTGTAACCCTGCTCCGCGAATTCAAGAATAATGCGGTCCACACGGGACAAATGCTGAAATAATTCGTCGTCCGTCAGATAAATGTCATCTACGTACGAACATGCGTCTTGATCAATGTCATGTAGCAAAGAAACAACACGGGCGGCGAATATACCCGGACTATTTTTATAGCCCATGGGTAATCGCCGGAACTGGAATAATTTACCACCGGATGTGAATGCGGTCCATTGACCACTCTCCGGGGCTAGGTTGTGCGTGTAGAAACCGTTTGAAAGGTCAAGTGTCGTTTTGTATTTTTTACGAACAAGACTGTCTACAAGCGCAGAACTGTGTGTATTTTGCACCGCAAAGTTCCGACAATGAGTATTTAAATGCCGGTAATCCAAAACTAAGCGGTACGATCCATCGGGTTTAGAAACCACGAAAAGGGGATTGTTCATAGGTGATACGCATGGTTCAATTACTCCCTGATATTCCAACTGTGTCAGAATTTCGGAGACGGGGCCTTTTGCCTGCCGTTTAATGGGATATTGGGGTTGTGGCTGCGGTAGTGACCGCAAAGGTATTGCATGAGGAGGTGATTCTTCATCCCATCCCACATGGTTGCGGTATAACGCTGGTGCCAGGTACACAGCCCACTCAGCTGCAAGTGCTTCAGCTTTGTCTTTTGGGACATGCCTTGAAAAGCTTGGAAGGATTACCTCCTCTCCTTTATGTGCAGCTAATACGAATGGGGGTGGCCAATCCACCTCTGCTAACAAAATGTCATATGAAGAGGTTAGATTTTCCCAAAAAATCCCTTTTATTTCACGCGGTATGTCACCTTCGATTTGTATGACTATATTATATAGTCTGTCAGGGGGTGCCACTCTCGTGTCAGCTGTCTCTACAGTAACGAATGTTTCAGTTGCTGTCGCCTCCATATGAGGACGTAGCGCCTCCCGCACTATGGTAACTTCCGCGGCGCTGTCTAGGAGGGTCACTGCCCACGTCCAATTCTGGAGTCTCGTTCTCACGGTCTGAGGCATATTTCGCTGTGACAGCGGCAACCTTTTTCTTCTGAAATTGCGGTCGAGGAAGATGAAAATCTTCTGCTTTCCCTCTGACTTGTTGTCGAGGTTGGTCTCGCTCCTGGGGAGCCTCTCGGCCCCTTCCTCTATCTTGCCGTCCTCCTCCACCAGCCTGTGACGATGTCTGGGCCTGTGAAGAACGAGGAGAACGCGTATCAGAGCTCTGAAACCTTTCTGGTGATTTAATCCTTGACCTATCACGTAAATCATAAGTACGTTCAGAAGAAACCGAAACTGGGGAAGCGCCTCTCGACCCCGGCTTCTTTTGTTGCTTACCCTGTTTTTTCTGTCTCCAACTTTTTTTAGTGAAGACTGGTTTATCATCTTTCTCAGATGCACTTTTTGTTTGTATAACTTGTGTTTGCGATTGAGTTTGCGTTTTTACAAAAGGCTTGTTGCCTAGGCTATTTCTTCCAATTGTTTTATAAGCCCGGGCAATGATTTTCGGTAATTCGCGAGGCCTGTCCAACTCTGGGACTAAAGCCAAAGCATTCGCTACTTGAAAGTTCATAGCATCGCCCTTGACATTTCCAAGGATCAGCTCTGCTACTACATCAAACACTCCCACTAGTCTCATCCCTAATTCCACAGCCGCTTCAGGGCCATGTTCATCCTGTACTTTTTTAATTACAGAGGGTAGAACCGTCATGGAAGGAGTTCCAAAACATTTTGAATAAACTGCTGCGAATACCTTACCCCAGTTTTCACATGCTGTCAAATCGGGGATTATGTCTTTTGGCAAACTTATCGTGAGGATGCGGTGTTTATCTACTGGGGATGTATGTGGAAACACTGCTTCTATCTGATCGAACTTTTCTGCAAGCCAGTAAGGATAGTCGTCCTTGTTTTGTGGACGTTTGCCCATCACAGAATTTACCATGACAGGACTTATAGTCACTCCAGCTGCAATAGCTGGTTGGCCTGCGACTACAGGAGCAGCTCCATGGAGGCTACCTGTAACGTATGTCACTAAGGCTCGATGCACTCGCACCAATTCGGTATGCATAGTGCGCAATTCCGCTAGCGGTAATGCCAGATAATTTGGATGCGGGGTATACCCGGCCAATACAGGCCAAGTGGCCCCCTGAATTGATAAGGGGCCTAAACGAACTGCGGTAGTTGGTTGTGGTAGGGCGCCATTGAACCAAACACGGTGCTGCCAAGCCGTGAGAGGCACTTCAAGAGCAGTATAGGGTCGATAGGCAGCAGGAATTGCGGTGGGTTTATATTCATGAAACAGCTTATCACCTGCATCCACCGCTTCAAAAGTGATCCAAGTGTAAAACACTTCAAAGTGATAAGCCGCATCGGCTTGAACCACAAAGACCAACTCGACCCCAGCATCGGGCACTCCATACACAGCTAAGTGGTCTCGGAGTGCTCCTCGACTATGTGCAGCTATCGCCACACCAGCCATGACTAAACAATTATATTCGACAACCTAACAGGGAGCACAAAAATGGGTCTGTTGACTAACCTTTTTTAATAATCTCAAGCTTGAAAGAACCTATAAAACATTCAATATAGGAGGTATCACCGTCACACACGCCTCCGGAAGCGTACGCGAGGGGTTTGTGGACAAGCACAAGTACTACTCAAGCGTCTCGCAGATAAGCTGCCCCACGGTGGTCGCGCCATGTCATAAGGTTTCTGCACATACACAGAGCTATGCACAGGAAAATGAGACCCCGGAATACAGTGGTTTGCCACCATATACCGTAGCACCCAAAAACCCCAACCCAACTAGCTTAGCATCCCATTAGCACCCAAGTACTAATGTTTGGACAACCCAGAACACGGTATCTTTATCTCAGGACTCACAGAAGCAAGAACACTCTTTCGTCACTCACTCGTACTTGTCCACAAGGTGCGTAGGAAGAGACACTGGATAGGTTAAAATGTTTATTCCAACTTACGTGCTCTAATGTACAGTACACGTGTCAGTACTAATAGCATAATGCATATGACTAATATAAGCAGCATGGTTACAATTCCATAGAATACAAACGGGGAAAGCATCTCAGAGCTCAGTGGATAAACGTTTAAATAACATTACCACCCTCCCCTTGCAGTAAGATAGTTTATTATAATAATAGAAGACCTCTGGGCTTTGACTAGCGAACCCCCATACCTCAGTCTCTAGATGCAGAATTACATCAGCAGGACATCATAGCTCTTCTCACTGAAAGGGATTTCTCCAAGTGTGTTTAAGCGCTAGTAAACCACAGTATTAAAAGCATATCAAATCCTTCATGGCAATTGCACATAATGTTATGTCTGGGTGCGCGAGACTGGCCATATCAGGAAGAACCAGAATACATTGTTATGTGACCTTGTACATGTTTGTGCAGACTGAGCCCAAAAAGGTGAACAACAGAAAATGCAGACAGTGCAAAAGAACTTGGCACGAGCAAAGGGCGAGGAAGGCCCGGCTCAGTGTAACGTGCGCAAAGAAAAGCAGCATGGCAGCCAGGCCTAGGCCAACATAACAAGGCAGGTAACAATCCACAAGACATTAGCATTTAAAAAACCTTAGAAATTCACTGAAAAAACTATAGGTTTCAGGGGCGTTATAGTTAGTTGGACATTTCACTCGTACAAAACCATAGAAATTCCCCCGTTATAGTTAGTTCAGCTAACTATAACTCGCGCGCCATGCAATGCACTGCTGATGACGTCACATATTACATCACTCATGACATGGTCAGTGACATCACTCATGACATCACTGATGACATCTCAAATGACATCTCAAATGACATCATCCTTGTGATAGAGTGGCAGACCTCCTCTCACCCTAATATAACCTTTGATACACACACTCAAAAATACAAACTAACATTTTCAAAACAATGGACATACCAATACCAGTTACAACACACCTATTCAGTAATTCCAAGATCTACACACACATCCACTCATTCACCAACAGTCCCTATACAGTCACTCATACATGTACTCACTCATCATATGTACTCATACACCTATACATCCTGTTACACACCGCCACTCATCCATAGAGTTACTCACACACATAGTCACACATGCAAACAAAGTATCAAACATCTATTTACTTGCATATACAGTTATACACACACTACCACACTTACTTCTACAGAAACTTACACATACTTACTCTCTTAAACAATCACTTATAGAAACACCTACTTATTTGTACAGGAACTCTTCCAATCTCTCACTCTCACATATACTCACTTATATACACCAATACTCACATATACTAGTTTAAAACATATGTAGTTACTCATAAAGACACTATTGAGACAGTCATTCACTCACTAACACACCCATACACATACTCATCCACCTATACAGTCCTGCACACATGCTGTCTTCAACACATACAAACAGTGAGTCACTCATTCATGCATCTATGCACTAAGTAATACCCCCACCGAACCATACAGACACTCAGACACTCATACTGATACTCAAAAACCAACTAATAACCCATATAGACACTCATGTAGCTACTCACCAACCCAAGCAGCCACTTATACACAAAGTGAGAGACTGATACAGATATTTTCATATTTAAACATTACTCACTAACCCATGTATTCACTAAGATACACTTAGTCAGTTATACAATCAATTTTACAAAAAAATATCATCCATTTAGACACTTATATACCCATTTATTCTTCCATCGACCTTGAGATATACATATATAAAACATATTTAATTTTCAGAAAAACACATTAACTGGATGATGTCATCAATGATGTCATCAGTGATGTCATTTGAGATGTCATCAGTGATGTCATGAGTGATGTCACTGACCATGTCATGAGTGATGTAATATGTGACGTCATCAGCAGTGCATTGCGGGCGCGCGAGTTATAGTTAGCTGAACTAACTATAACGGGGGAATTTCTATGGTTTTGTACGAGTGAAATGTCCAACTAACTATAACGCCCCTGAAACCTATGGTTTTTTCAGTGAATTTCTAAGGTTTTTTAAATGCTAATTTCTAACTATAACGTGCCTGAAACCTATGGTTTTTTCAGTGAATTTCTAAGGTTTTTTAAATGCTAATTTCTAACTATAACGTGCCTGAAACCTATGGTTTTTTCAGTGAATATATATATATTTATTATACTATGTATACATGTGAAAATGTCTCGGTCCCCTGTTTGCCTCGGTGGCACGGAAAAAATGGGTGGAACTGACGTCAGCACGCCGACAAGGTCCTCTTATGACTCCGATGACGTCATACGGTGTCGCGAGCGGAGCCGTGCTATTATGACGTCCTCGTTGACGTGGGAGAGCTAGGAAAGAATTTCCGTGGAATGCTGGTGCAGGGGATATTCACCTAAGTGTTCAGGCTAGTCCTTTGGGAGCAACTGTTTATGTTGCCACTCCAGAAACCGAAACCAGTGATCCGAGGGCAGAGGCCCTGCAGATGGCACACGAGGTGGGGTGCCCAGTCGTGTGCACCGGCGGGGCAGCGAAGTGACAAGCACCACAACCCACAAAAAAGGTAACGAGGGCACTGAATAACACAGGATCTTCTCTTTGTATCTGGCAGGAACAACGAAGTTAAAATGCCCTAGTACCAAAATGTAGAATTAGTGCTACAACGGTCTTCAAGAGGACCTGCGATGCCGCTTCTGCCTTCCGTACCCTGGAGGTGGCACATGGGTCACGCGGTACGGTCATACTGCGGTGGGACGCACACTCGTTGACCTCTCATGGCACTGCTCCACACTTCAGGGAGGACGCTTTCCATTAGCTATGTTTTCTGATGACATGTCGCGCCGGCCCCGTCCAACAACAGAACTCCTTTAGATCCAAACAGACTCTTCCACTCTCTCACCGGAAGTGAAACCAGGCCACGCGGACACTTTCACAATACAACAGCCGGAAATGCACTTTCGGTAAAAACACATTCCTTCCTCCCAATTAATCAAATAAACGTCTCACTGAAGAACAGGGGCCAGCTTCGATCGGTAAACAGCCGTTACAACGACTTTTTTACTTTGCGATACCATTACAACGCATGCATTACCACGCATGCGTTGTACATCACGAAGTCATTACTACGCATTTTTTAGAACGCATGGTCATTTACCACGCATGCCTTTACAACGAATTTTGTTGTAAAGGTATGTATGGTAAATGACCATGCGTTCTAAAACATGTAGACGATCCATGTCGTTGTAAGGAAACAGAGGCTGTTCCGTTTCCTCACAAAGACGTGCACCGCCCCTCAGAGATGATGTGAAGCAGGAACCACGAGGAGAGAGGAACCACGAGGAGTGAGAGGTAAGGAGGATTGGGCATGGGGTGGGGGTTTCTTTTCTAGGGTTTAGGGTAGTACAGTGGTGTTTGGGTGGTGTAGGGGTCGTGCTGGGGGTAGTGTTTTAGGGTTTAGGGTAGTGCAGTGGTGTTTGGGTAGTGTAGGGGGTCGTGCTGGGGGTAGTGTTTTAGGGTTTAGGGTAGTGCAGTAGTGTAGGGGGTCGTGCTGGGGGTAGTGTTTTAGGGTTTAGGGTAGTACAGTGGTGTATGGGTAGTGTAGGGGGTCGTGCTGGGGTAGTGTTTTAGGGTTTAGGGTAGTGCAGTGGTGTTTGTGTAGTGTAGGGGGTCATGCTGGGGGTAGTGTTTTATGGTTTAGGGTAGTGCAGTGGTGTTTGGGTAGTGTAGGGGGTCGTGCTGGGGGTAGATTTAGGGTTTAGGGTAGTGCAGTGGTGTTTGTGTAGTGTAGGGGGTTGTGCTGGGGTAGTGTTTTAGGGTTTATGTTAGTGCAGTGGTGTTTGGGTAGTGTAGGGGGTAGTGCTGGGGTAGTGTTTTAGGGTTTAGGGAGTGCAGTGGTGTTTGTGTAGTGTAGGGGGTAGTGCTGGGGGTAGTGTTTTAGGGTTTAGGGTTGTGCAGTGGTGTTTGGGTAGTGTAGGGGTTCATGCTGGGGGTAATGTTTTAGCGTTTAGGGAAAGGCAGTGGTGTTTGGGTAGTGTAGGGGGTCGTGCTGGGGGTCAATTTAGGGTTTAGGGTAGTGCAGTGGTGTTTGTGTTGTGAGGGGATCGTGCTGGGGGTAGTGTTTTTAGGGTTTAGAGCAATGCAGTGGTGTTTGTATAGTGTAGGGGGTTTAGGGTAGTGCAGTGGTGTTTGTGTAGTGTAGGGGTCATGCTGGGGGTAGTGTTTTAGGGTAGTGCAGTGGTGTTTGTGTAGTGTAGGGGGTAGTGTTTTAGGGTTTAGGCTAGTGCAGTGGTGTTTGTGTAGTGTAGAGGGTCATGCTGTGGGTAGTGTTTTAGGGTAGTGCAGTTGTGTTTGTGTAGTGTAGGGGTCATGTTTTAG